>CM049579.1:19343891-20006391 GCA_027123335.1 Amphiprion clarkii
ACTTCCATGGCCACGGGTGTATAAAATCAAGCACCTAGGCGGGCAGACTTCTTTTACAAACATTTGTGAAAGAATGGGTCGCTCTCAGGAGCTCAGTGAATTCCAGCGTGGAACTGTGATAGGATGCCACCTGTGCAACAAATCCAGTTGTGACATTTCCTCGCTCCTAAATATTCCACAGTCAACTGTGAGCTGTATTATAAGAAAGTGGAAGTGTATTGGAACGACAGCAACTCAGCCACGAAGTGGTAGGCCACGTTAACTGACGGAGCGGGGTATAACAGTGCTCCCCACCACTTTCATCAAAACACTACATGAGGAAATGTCTTTTAGAGGTGTTGGATGGGGCTTCAGCAATCTATATTAAGGCCCTTGAAGCACATCTGTGGGCTCATTGTATCCTTGACAGCTTGCTATGATACTTATTGTTGACTATTTCTTGAAATTGGCATCCACGGATAAAGATGAATATTAAAAATAAATCTTCTAGGGCTGGACCCGAATTTCCGATATTTGCCATTAATAGGGCCCGAATATCCAGAGCCCAGAAACTACAATTCGGGTCAGCCCTAAAATCTTCATAGCCCTTTTAACATGTTTTGAAGTCAAAGTACATGATGCATGAGCAGTGATTCCGCAGTGTTTCTTTCACATCACTAAATGACTACCTCCTGGTCGCACTCACTCCCATTGTAATGAAGTGCTTTGAGAAGCTGGTAAAAAAGCACATCACCTCGAGACTCCCTCCCACGTTCGACCTCTTCCAGTTTGCCTACCGGCCAAACCGGTCCACTGAGGACACCATCTCCTCCGCTCTTTACTGGAGCCTTGCACACCTCGAGGAGAACAACACTCATTTCCAGATGCCATTCCTGGACTTCAGTGCAGCGTTCAATACCATCATTCCATAGAATATGGTAGACAAACTGACCCTTGGGCTTCAACAACCCCCTTGTGCAACTGGCTGCTAGACTTCCTCACTGAGAGACCACAGTCAATGCAGGTTGGAAAGAACACTTCCTGTGTCATCACCCTCAGCACAGGCTCCCCTCAGGCTGTGTCTTGAGCCCTCTGCTGTTCACCCTAATGACACACGACCATGTCCCCCAGGGCTGCCACCAACTATATTGTGAAGTTTGCAGACGACACAGGAGTGGTGGGCCTCATCAGAAACGACAATGATCTGGCCTGTAGAGTGGAGGTGGAGCTGCTGGTGGGCTGATGCAGACAGCAAGAAAAGCACTCAGAGAGTGCAGTACTCCGCCAAGGCTGTTCAGTCGTTGTGTAATTTTTGACGGATAAGTCCAGATAAGTCTACAGTGGTCTATTTGTTGTGGGATCGCAATCATGGGATCATCAGCAGGCAGCTGACGTAGTGTTCGCTTGTCACAGTTACAGTGATGCCATGCCATTATCAATGATACAGAAACCTTTAAAAAATTTGTGGATCCAGACTATAAGCTGTGTCACTGTCAAAATCTAATCGCTTGGTCCTTGTGTCATTTCTGACCTTCCCTGAAGATTTCATCCAAATCCTTTAGTCCATTTTTGAGTGATGTTGGGAACAGACAGACAAACCAACGGCATTCATCACGTAACTCTGCCGCGTTCCTCGGCGAACTAACAACCTGATCCTGAACATGGACAAAACCAAGGAGATCACTGTTGACTTCAGGAAGAACCAGCTCAGCCACGCTCCACTTCTCATCAACAACACGGCTGTAGAGGTGGTCAGCAGCATCAGGTTTGTAGGGGTGCACATCACAGATGATCTCACCTGGTCTGTGAACACAGCATCACTGGTCAAGAGACCACAGCAGCGGCTGCACTTCCTACGCAGGATGAGGAAAGCCCACCTGCCCCCGCCCATCCTCACTACCTTCTACAGGGGCACCATAGATAGCATCCTGAGCAACCGCATCTCTGTTTGGTGTGGAGGCTGCAGAGCCAGTAACTGGAAGAATGTGAGGAGAGTGGTGAGGACAGCGGAAAAATCCCACCATTCAGGACATCGCACCTAAACACTGCATGTCCCGAGACAGGAACATTATTAGTGACTCCTCACACCCCCACCATGGACTGTTCTCTCTGCTGGCTTCTGGAAAGAGGTTCTGCAGCATTCAGTGCAGGACCACCAGGTTCTGTAGTAGCTTTTTATCCATGTCATCAGACTGCTGAATTTCAAATGAAAAGATGCCATTACTGGATATTACGAACAAATTTTATTTTATTTTTATTTGCATTAACTGTAACTCCACAGGTTACTTTACTGTTTTTTCACTATTGCACCTTACTATATTTATGCTGCTGTATATATTTTTATATTCTTCCTATTTTGATATATATTTTATATCTCAACACACTACTAGCACACTACTGTGCTGAACCAATTGCAACGTAATTTCATTCTGTGTGCACTGCTGTATACCAATTGACAATAAAGTCTGAAGTTTTCAACAGATAATAAACGCAAATGGAAGCTCTAGTGAAAGCCCAGTAGGTTGCTGTTGTCCTCTTCATAGGCAGTTGATAAACAACCAGTGCACTGAGGTCATTCTCAGGCACGTAATTTATTCAGGTCTATATGCTATGTCACAATCTGCCAGAATCAGCACTTGCTATGTGTATTGTGGGTGTGTTTAATGTCTTTAATGTATGGTTTTTATGCCCACTACGAGAATTGCCTTGCCTTGCCAGTACTGTATGAACAGAAAAAAATGAAATTAATTATTGTAGCGATACTGTGGGAGAGTGCTGGTGGAACTGGAGGAGGACAGACATGGCTAGGACCTAAGTAGAGAGAGAAGGCCAAGACAAAAAGAGTGTTCACCAGGAACAAAAAACAGCAGACATGAAAGAGGCAAGGGAGCAGGAGAGAGAAGCCCTTACAAAGGATGGAAAAGCCTGTTGTCAAGATCTCTGTCTGATCAAAGACACACAGACTGAATGAAATACTTCAAGACCAATGTCACCCATTCGGTCTCCTGGTCTCACCTCTATTCTTTGAGTTTTATTTGTGCATAAATAAAGGTCGGCATCCGCAATAGTCACTGATTGATGTCTGGCCAGTGATAGATAGTAAGAACAGGTCTGATTATTCTCTTTCTCTAAACACCTGAATCTTTCTTTTACTGCCAAGGAAAACAACTGTTTTTGTCTCGAAGAAAAATCATGCTTTTGGGTTCTTTAATGTACCATAGGTGTTCTGGAAATATATATTTTTTAAAATCTGCTGGGTTTAAAATATAAATATACCACTGCTAATATTTGGTTAAATGTCCCTTGGTGTAATCTTAATTCTAGGCTGATTTAGTCATTTCTTTACCACTTATGATGAACACTTATTAGTGTGTTATAGTTATGTGATGATTGCCGTTGGTTTTTCTGTCTGTGTGTCTGTTACCAACACTACTCAGAAACGGACTAACGGATTTGGATGAAATTTTCAGGGAAAGTCAGAAATGACACAAGGACCAACTGATTAGATTTTGTCAGTGGTGCAGCTTATAGTCTGGATCCACGGATTTGTTGAAGATTTCTGTATCATTGCAAGATAGCAGCACAGCGTCACTTTAACTATGACTACAAGTGAACCCTACATCAGCTGCCTGCTGTCGGTCACACGATTGTGATACTACTACAAATTGACCACTGTGGACAACAAATTTTTTAAAGATTTTATTCTTCAGAAATCATACGACTGAACAGCCTTGGCAGAGTATTACGCTCTCTGAGTGCTTTCCTTGTTCACCTATGTACAGGTGGTGACAGCGCTCTGTCTCTTGTTCTTCTTGATTGGAACAACACTGAAAAAACACAGTAGGGCAGGTTATTTCTGTTTCTGTCCTGCTCGCAGTTCCGTTTTATCTTGACCGGTGTGTTATTTTTTCCAAAAGTGAAGCTCTCACCGCTGTTATTGACTTATGAGTAGTCAATTTTTCATCCCTTTCTTTCCTTCAATGATGCTTATTATAACTGTACCAAAACATCACTAGGAAGGAAGTTTTTTGGCACATAAATGGCAACAAATTGTCCAAACATTTGGTGACTGTGCTAGCTGAACTGGTACGGATGTCTTGAAGTTTGAATTTTACATCACATTCTTGTGGTTTATTTTCATTATCATTTGAATAGTTCAATATTATCTATTATTTTCTCATTTTCTGGGATTTTTTTTCATTTTTTCACTGCAATGAAAAGTCTTGTACCTCTATGGAAACAGTACAACCATGGCTAGAATTAGAATGCCAAAATTACTTTTGTCCTGTTCAACAGTATTATAATGCTATAAATCACAGAAAAACAGGGAAAAAATGCAATGAAATTTCTTTATTTTTTTTAAAAAAGTGAAAAAGCCTGGAATTGACAGCCAATATTTTTCCAAGTGCTCACATGCGTTATCAACACTAGGGGAAAAAAGGTTGCCTACACACTGTCAGTTTTTTATTATTTACATATGTATTTTTTTCCATACTCGTCTTCTCTCTGCTCTTTGTAAACACAGCCGAAAAATGTTGTACCCCCGAAACTGTTAGTGGTTGCATGTAGCTGCAAGTGTAAGTGCCAACCAGTCAACACAAATTTTATTGAAGATAACAGGGAGCCAGAAACACACCCAATGTAACAATATTATTGTGTCATTAGTTGTAGTAGTTACAAGATGTAGTACTAGTCTGTAACCCTACCTTTGTTTCGGTTTATCTTTAGAGTCCATGTGAGGAGGACAGATAAAGTGGGAACAGAGGCTGCCTTCCACCCCATAGAAGAGTATATGCTGCATGTAGAGGAACAGTTCCAACATCTGGCCAGACGTGTCCACGTGGACAAGAAACGTGTTTACCTGGCCACTGATGACCCCTCCCTGCTGCAAGAAGCTAAGACTAAGTCAGTATCCAGGAATGTGTGTGTTATCTGTGAGTGTTTCCTGTCTTGTCTGATGTGTAAGTGAGAAAATGTTTGTGGACCTTATGTCCACAATTTTTCCATTTTTTGTCGGAAATGATGTATGTTAATGTCTCATTGTACTCTGAAATGAAAGTATAGAACAAATAAACAAATGAGGTTAAAAATAAATCAATTTCGAAACCAAAATGTATTCTAAACTTTTGACTCATCAAAGTACCCACCTTTGGCAGATGTAAACAGCTGAACACACTCGTGGCATTCTTTCCACAATGGAAATCAAATATTCTTCTGAAAGTTCTTCCCAACTCTGTTGCAGAAGTTCCCATAACTGCGTGACACTTGTAGGTTGCTTTGCTTTCACTCTTCTGTTTTGGGTCATTATCTTGCTGCAGGATGAACCTCTGACCAAGTAGGCGCATACCACAGGGTACTGCTTGGCGCTGCAGAATGTTGTGGTAGCCGTTTTGGTTCAGGGTATCTCTCTCTCTCTCTCTGTACAAGTCACTGACCCTGGATCCAGCAAAACAGCCCCAGACCATCATGCTTCCTCCTCCATGTTTGACAGTTGATGTCACACACTGAGGAACCATCATTTCTCCTACTCAACGGCATACAAAAATGCTGTGTGATGAACCAAAGATTTAAAATTTTGATTCATCAGTCCATAATACCTTCTTCCAGTCTTCAGTAGTCCATTGGCAGTGTTTCATGGCCCAGGCAAGCCTCTTTTTCTTATTCGGACATCTTAGCAATGGCTTTCTTGCTGCAACTCGACCTGTCAAACCTGCAACTCCAAGTCTTCTCTTCACACTTGAAACTGAGACTTCTTACTACGACCATTATTAAGCTGTGCTTGAAACTGTTGTCCTGTGAGCTGCCTATCACCAAGCTGTTGACTCTCAGAAACTTGTCTTCTGCTTCTGTTGCGGCTTTGGGTCTTCCAGACCTCTTCCTGTCAGAGTTTCTCCCAGTTTCTGAGTGCCATTTGATGGTGAAGAAAACTGTACTCACTGACACTTTGACTTTCTTCGCAATTTCTCTGTATGAAAGATCTACATTTTTAAGGGTTATGATAGTCTGTCTCTGTTCTATTGTTAATTGCCTTTTCCTCACCATTTTTATAACACCACACTACTTTCTGCAGTACAAAACTGTTCAAATAATGCTCTGGAAGGTATGGTGTTGAGGTGTTTTCCAACACTACTTTTATGCAGACGGGGGGGTTGTAAGTAATCAAGAAAAGTTCAGAAACCTGTAGGAGTTGGTAGCACCAACTTTCAAGGCTTCATCAACCTCCATTGCTGCAGAACAGCTTGAATTTGTTAACCAATTTCTTGTTACCAGAAAAAAAGCTATTTTTTTATAATTCTGAAATGTACATTATTTTTCAGTTTTGAGTAACCTTACCTTTTTTAACCTCTGGCAGTTCACCACTTACCTTTGTACCATTTCAAGCTATTCATTGGACTTTAACTGTTTGAATTTCAATTTAAAAAACTGAAAAAATGGGGTGTTCTAAAACTTTTGAAAAGTAGTATATATTCATTTTGCTTCTTCAGTATATGACTTTATTTAACCTTCAATGTTCATGTTTCCTTCAGGTATCCAGACTACGAATTCATTAGCGATAACTCCATCTCATGGTCGGCAGGCCTTCACAATCGCTACACTGAGAACTCACTAAGAGGAGTCATCCTGGACATCCACTTTTTGTCCCAGACTGATTTTCTCGTCTGCACCTTCTCCTCACAGGTGACTTTATCCCCCAGCTCACATTTAGAAAGAGCATGAAATTGTATTACGTTATGTTTCTACCTGAAACTGAAGTTTGAAATGGATTTGATGATGGCATGAGACCTGAGTGGAATTTTAATGCTTGCTTTCTTGTAGATAAGGAAGTCAGAAAGTCAAAAAAGTAAATATGGTTGATATGTAGTAAAAAAAAAAAAAAAAATATTATTATTATTATTATTATTAATAATAATAATAATAATAATAATAATAAGAAGAAGAAGAAGAAGAAGAAGAATAGGGCTGCACAGTGGCGTAGTGGTTAGCACTTTCGCCTTGCAGCGAGAAGATCCCTGGTTCGTGTCCCAGCTTTCCCGGGATCTTTCTGCATGGAGTTTGCATGTTCTCCCTGTGCATGCGTGGGTTTTCTCCGGGTACTCCGGCTTCCTCCCGCAGTCCAAAAATATGCTGAGGTTAATTGATCATTCTAAATTGCCCATAGGTGTGAATGTGAGAGTGCTTGTTTGTCTTTCTATGTAGCCCTGCGACAGACTGGCGACCTGTCTAGGGTGTCCCCTGCCTTCGCCCGAGTCAGCTGGGATAGGCTCCAGCCCCCCCCACGACCCTAATGAGGATTAAGCGGTGTATAGATAATGGATGGATGGATGATAATAATAATAATAATAATAATAATAATAATAATAATAATAATAATAATAATAATAATAATGCAATCTTGTAGTCTGTTACTATCTGCTGTGCATACATTTTTAAAAATGATTTCCATTATTTGCAACTAATGAAAAAATTAGAAGTAAATAAAGGTCCACTTTTCCAGAGCTTTCAGTGACATCATCCACAGTTAGGTCATGTGATAATTATGGAACCATGTCCAAAGACTATCCATCCATCTGTCCATCCATTATCTGTACACCACTTAATCCTCATTCGGGTCGTGGGGGGCTGGAGTCTATACCAGCTGACTTGGGGTGAAGGTAAGGGGGACACCCTTGACAGGTCACCAGTCTATCACAGGCTACACATAGAGACAAACAATCACACTCACATTGACACCTGCGGACAATTTAGAGTCACCAATTAATCTTTTTTTGAAGCACAATTGGAAGGAGCCTAAGTGTAAGTCTCCAGTTGAACAAAATCTAGGAAAAGGGTTAATCACTGAAGCTGAAGTTACCTTTTTGACCCTTTGCAACATCCATCTATCCATCCATTATCAATACACCGCTTAATCTTCATTAGGGTCGCAGGGGGGATGAAGCTAATGAGCCTGTCCCAGCTAACACCCTGGACAGGTTGCCAGTCTGTTGCAGGGCTACATATACAGACAAATAATCACACTCGCATTCACACCTATGGACAATTTAGAATTAATTTGACCTCAGCATGTTTTTGGACTTTGGGAGGAAGCTGGAGTACCCGGAGAAAACCCATGCATGCACATGGGAGAACATGCAAACTCCATGCAGAAAGATCCTGCAAAAGCCAGGATGTGTACTGGGCTTCTAGCTTCTAGCTGCAAGATGCCGATGCTAATCACCGAGTCACTGTGCAGCCATCCAAAGACTAACAAAATAAAAAACAATAGGATAAAAACAGAAATCTTTGACTGTACAGTTTAAACAAGGCTATAGAAAGGTAAATCATATCACAACTAGAACAGCACTTGGAGAGTGCAGTACTCCGCCAAGGCTGTTCATTCCCCCATATGGCATTGTCAGAAATGCACCTTTTTTTTTTTTTAGAAATGCAGCATTTATGCAGCAATATAGATGTAACTACAAACAAAATGACCTTGCACTGTGAGCACAGGCATGTGTTTTGCATTGATACATTATGTCCGGATACCAAATGGCGTGGCCTAAATATGTAGCGGCTGGCGGGAATTGATGGGACTCGGAAACACCCCCACAATTTAATCAATTGTTCCTTCATTCATTTCCGACTGATAAGTCCCGATAAGTCTGCAGCAGCCGATTTGTAGTAGGATCACAATCACATGATCATCAGACAGACAAACAGACGGACAAATCAACGCTGATCATCACATAACTCCACTGTGTTCTTTGGCGGAGTGAAAACAAAGGCAATTATGTAAAGCTACAGAAATGACAATTAGCAGTTGATGTTGTTAATTTGTCACAAGGCAAACCAGAACCACTTTGCTAATTACAGTCATGTGATTGTCAACAGCCTCGTTGTTTTATAACTCACATGGTTCAAAGCATAGAAACAATTTAGCCCAGCTGTATTACAGCTGTGATGTTACAGTGGCATTTGTCACACACAGTTCTGATTATCTCATTTTTAACAGTGTTGTTTCATAGTCATAACATAGTGGAGAACCTTCTTGCCGGCCCTAAAAATAATGGTCAGGCTCTATAAAGCCTTTATGCATTCTGGGCTTATTAGTTCACTTCAAGGATGTGCCTGCAGTAAATCTGTTGGCACATTTTATCCCTCTTATATCAAGACTGAAATGAAGTGTATATGTCTGACAGTGGGAAGTCCTTTTGCCTCTGTTATCAAGACATTTACAGATCTTCGACATTTATTGATCTAACTATGAAAGTAATATCTGTTCGTGTGTGTGTCTCAGGTCTGCCGTGTGGCCTATGAAATTATGCAGACGCTGCATCCAGATGCCTCCTCCTTCTTCTACTCTCTGGATGACATCTACTACTTCGGCGGTCAAAACGCCCACAATCAGATTGCTATCTACCCACACCAGCCGCGCAACAGTGAGGACATTCCCCTGGAGCCCGGCGATGTGATTGGCGTGGCTGGGAACCACTGGGACGGATACTCCAAAGGCATCAACCGCAAACTGGGTCGCACTGGCCTCTACCCTTCCTACAAGGTCAAAGAGAAAATCGAGACTGTAAAGTACCCGATGTACCCTGAGGCGGACAAACTGCTCAACTCTCAAAAGAAGTAAAAGGAGACATGAAAAAAGAGAAAGGAATGAGGAGAAACATGCAGTCTCAGATTGCTGGGAAGGAGGCTGCACTTGTACAGAAGAGAGGCGTACTCAGTGCGCTAAGCTGAGAAGAAAAGAAAAAGCCTGTACCCAGGGGTGATAGAAATAAGAATGCACTTTGTATGTTTATGTGTGAGCGCGCGCATGTGTGTATGTGTGCGCGGACATATGTTTGCACTTGTGTTTATACCTGTGCAAATGTCAGGTCATGGAAGACTTGCACCCTACCACTCCTCCCCCCACCTGACATTCAGACTTTGGGTCTGTAGAGTTGTAGACGTGAACACTGATTTTGAATAAAGCAAGTAAACAATTAAAAATCTACAAAACTGACCAAGCTCTCTCTCCCGAGACAACACTGGGACGACTGTAAGACTGGCACACCCCAGAGTGAGCTTCAAATCGATTGAAAAAATGACAAGCTGGGAAAAAAAAGTGTTTTGATTTTTATTTAATTCTTTACAGTGGTTTTGATTCTGATCTTGCCTTTTTTTCATCTTTTCCTGTTTTTGATTACTGAATGTACTGTACCTTCTTCTTGCCATGCTCACCGCTGCTCCTCCCTTTCCTCCTCATCTCACTGTGCTTCCTCCATCTCTTCTCTTTATGTGCAATTAATTTTACAATACCATGTTGTGCTTTTATCAAGTATTTTAAGTAATCTTAATTTTGTATGTATGCACTATATACTGTATATAGTGAGAGAGAGAGAGAGAGAGAGAGTGAGAGAGAGAGAGAATGGATATATATGAGAGATCAAGTCTACCTGTGTGTGTTGTTTATGTCTAAGTGGCCATGTCATGACCAGGTGCCTGGCTATTGGTGAGCAGTGTGTGTTTTATTTCTGGCTTTCTTCCTGACTGAAGTGTGGCCAGCAGAAGACTGGCGGCGGCAGTGGGGACTGTCGTCAGACCTCAGCACTTGGAACAATGGTGAACTCCAGTCACTTCGCTGGTAACCTCTTGTGAACAATGGTAAAATTATGTGGAGTATGGTGCACGCACACACACAGACACAAGGGCCGTCCCAAGGCTCACCAAAAGACGCACTCCACTGAGATAATGTCCTTTTCAGCATCTTTGCTGTCTCTTTTGTCCTCTTGTTTGTTGGGTTCTTTTTTTTACTTTTAACATTGCTGTTTTAAAATAAATCAGAAAAAAAATATACCTATGTTTAAAAATGATAATGCTATGTCATATCAAACTCAGTCCCCATGATGAAGGGTTTTTCCATAACTTATGTTCTTGGGCATTGTCTTTGATAACCACAGATCAAATAAATTGAGAAACCAACACAGCATCTTTTCCTGCAGTCTGATTCTGTTCACCATCTGCTCCTCCATCTCTTAAAAGGCGCCACCTGCTCATTCAATCAAAGCTAAACATGCTTCATCTACATTACCACATTTCAAACTGAAAATCAAGGCATTTTGAAGAGTTCATTTCCTGAAGGGTATCCATCAATTTTTGAAGACTAAAAGTTATTACCTGAAGTTCCTCTTTTGATATTGCTGCAAAAAGGAGGAGCCTGCTTCTAAAACACATCTCATTTTGGCAATGTAAGATTAGAGCTATCCCTTCAAAAAGTCACAGTGGTTAATTTTATAAATCATTGATTAGGAAAGTCAATTCATTTTTAAGATCAGTACCTTCAACAGAAATCGTTCCATCCTCCATTTATATATGGTTTGTGACAGCTACATGGCATTTCTGCCCTAAATACCAAACATTTCTCCCCATGTAGGTATGACAGTGAGGCATCACACTACCTGCTGTTGTCTTGTGTCCTATGTCCTTCTTCCTGCATGTCTAAATCATTTATGATCTGGTTCTGTGTCTTATTTATGGGCTGTCTTGTTAATTTCTTACTCAGGGGGCTTTGGGAATTTCAATGCAGATCACTCTTTAATTTCAAAGTTGATCTGCATGCTTCACTAGGCCCCCATAAGGAAAGTGTCATGATCCCTGCTCCAGCTCCTGTTTCTCTCCATTCTCCCTCCTGGTCTCTCCTTCTTCCTCCTGTTCTCTCTGTATCTGTCTCTTTTGATCTGTCTCTCTTTGGCTCCCTCTGTCTGTTATCTCTCCCTCCTGTCTCTCGCTCCCTGTCACTTGCACTCTTGCTCTCCCTGCGTCACCTGCCTGCACTCAGCTGATTACTGCAGGTGACTCACATTGCAGTAATCAGCTCACCTGCCCTCAATATCACCTGCTCACTATTTAAACTCTGCTCAGTCACTCATTCCCCATCAGACCATAAACTACTGGATACCTGCTTTCCTCCAGACTCAGATTCCCACAGACTCACATCTCTGCATGGACTATTTCCCCACCTTTTGGAGTCTGTTTTCCCCCCTCCTGGACTCTGTTACTCTCCTTTGGATTCTCCTTCCCACACTAGGACTCAATACTCTCCCTGGATTCTTGCCTCTGCCAGCTTGTCCTCTACCCAGCCCCATCCCAGCTTTCATTCTGTTTCTGGACTTCCAGACCCTGCTTCCTTGTCAGTTTTTGTTCCCCTTTTTTGTGAGTATTCCCCGTTTGGTTAGTGTGTCTTTTTGTATTCAGATTGGTTTTCCATTGTTCTCGCCTTGTTAAGTTTATCTTTAGATTTCGTAGGGTTAGTGATTATTTCTCAGATAGCCAGTTTAGTTTTGTTCTTCCCCACTGCTCAGTTTTCCTTATCTGCATCCGTTTTTGTTCTCGTTAATAAAACAAGACCAGTATTGCCAATTTCCCTTGTGCCTGCCGGTTTCTGTGCCTGCATTTGGGTTCTCAGACTGCGCCACGTAACAGAAAGAGACAGCACTTGTAGAGGAGATGAGCTTTTTGGTGTTAGTGATGAAGAGTAATAGTTTTATTACTTTTTTTTTCTCGCATGCTTCATAACAATTTGCAATCAATTTCACGAAAAAAGAATCCCTCATGGGCTTTATAAATGCACCATCTAACTGCAGGGCACTTTAATTATAATGCATTTATTGTCACAGTGGCATGAAACATGCCGTTTAAAGGAGATTTTACTTTAGCTGATTATTCTGTTAACTGCCTACCAGTCCTGATAAAGAGCATTCAGGTTTGTAGCAGGCAGGTCAGTTTCTCTGGAATTGTGATCAAGTTGTTTTGGGGCCGGGCACAGTGGCTTGGTGGTTAGCACTTTCGCCTTGCAGCTAGAAGATCCCTGATTCACATCCCAGCCTTCCTGGGATCTTTCTGCATGGAGTTTGTATGTTCTCCTTGTGCACGCGTGGGTTTTCTCCAGGTTGTCTGGCTTCCTCCCACAGTCCAAAAAGGTGAGGTTAATTGGTAACTCTAAATTGTCCCTAAGTGTGAGTGTGATTGTTTGTCTCTGTGTAGCTCCGTGATAGACAGGTGACCTGTCCAGGGTGTCCCCTGCCTTCACCCAAAGTCAGCTGGGATAGACACCAGCCCTTCCCCTGTGACCCTAATGAGGATTAAGCAGTGTATGGCTGATGGATGGATCTTTTAGTGCTCATTGAAAGCCAGTGAGGCCAACTGTGGGCCCTCTACATAAAATTCTGTCTGAAAAAAATAAACCGTCTCATTCATTGACATACGTCAACAAGTTACATTTTGCCACAGACTTGTTTTTATGAAAGGTTGGCATTTTTTCAAGTCTGTCTCAAAGCAATCCTAACAGAGCCCTAGATGCATAAAGAGTTACTGGTTGCTTCCATGTCTCTATAATGGCCGTGAAGAGATCCATTTTAAGGTGACTGCAATGTAAGAGACGGGGAACAAAATCCACAGCCCGTTTCTTTGTCTCCAACAGTGTTTCCATGGTGCAGGGATGGTAAGAAGCAGCTCTGTGAAGCTATATTTAGGCATAGAAGTGTTTTGAACTAAATGCTAACATCAGCATCTCAACATGCTGATGTTTAGCAAGTAGTATGTCATTTCCACCTTCTTACTTCAAACCTTGGGAATATTTTCTAATTAGCATTAAAGACACCCTCTGGTGAAAGTCTTATTTATTTATTTTACCTAGTTAGCACATAAGTGCAATAAGCGATCAACAGCATGCCTGAACATCTCCACCTTGAAACTGCAGTGCACCAAAGACGGTTTCAAAAATACATATTCAGATGTTTGGGGTTTTATGTGTAAATCTGTCAGGTATTTGTCAGGACGTGTCACACAAAGTACTGTGGCAACAGAGCCAAAGTGACAGGATCAACAATGTCAAGCCATGGACATCCATTAACTATTTGGTAAGATATTTTACTTTTATATTATATTTTCGCTATTTTACTTTATTCTCTGGGGTTGTGTGTTGGGGGGATGGGGTTCGCTCCAGGGATACAAACCAGCTGAATAAGCTGATCAAGAAGGCGGGCTCCACAACTGGTGTTGAATTGGAATCTTCTCACCCACTACACAGTCTGGAGGTGTTTCATCAGAGCACCTTCAGCCACAGATTCATCCCCCCCTCAGTGCAGGTCTGAGCGCAGCAGGCAGTGCTTCCTACCAGCTGCAATCAGGCTTTTCAATTCACAGTAATTAATATTTTAGCTTATGAATTATATATTGAATTTCCCTTCAGGGATTAATAAAATTATTGTATTGTATATGCTGTGCATATGTTTTAAATTTTATTTTGTCTAGCTGATATACTATGTTGGTGTTCTGTCAGGTTTGTGGGTTGTCTCTGTGCTAACATGCTGCTACAACAAAATAATTTTCTGTTAAGTATTATTCTATTCTATACATAACGGCTTTAGGTGAACTGATTTTTGATGACTTTGGACTGTCCCTCATGTCATATTCTGGACTCAGTGCGGGAGATTATCACCTCATAGCTAATATGTTGAGTCACCAATAACTCATCAATGCACATGTGGATGTGTAATGCTATGAGTTTTTTTTTTTTTTTTTTTAAACAACAAATTTCAAAAACTTTGACCCTATCCTTTAAACAGCTGATAACAAAGATTTTAATGTGGCTGTGTAACTGGTGGAATTCATATTATATAGTGGTAAGTGGGTACCTCATCGCCTGGTGGAATTCTAATCTTGTAAAGGGCAGCTGAATTAATTCTGACTGACTCATGAAAAAGCCAGCGGAAATGGAAATGATTATTGTAGTCCTGGCTGACTCCAATCAGTACTGTGTTGGTACAGTGGTAACAAGTGAAGTCTGCCCTACGGTATCTGGCCCACATCAAAACTGAGGGGAGGATCTCAAACAAGAAACTGTCAGGTTTTCACAAGGCAAAGAAAATTGTAGATGTCAGTCTTCCTCCTCTTCACCTTAAATCAACTTAGTAATCAGCAGCAGTTTGGATTTTATTAGTATTTTTAATCTTGCCTGTTATCTCGACTCGCTATAATCGTCATTCAATAAAGCTGATTCTTGGCACAGAGTATGGCCATCTTAAACGGGTGATAAACATATCATCACTCAGAGGAACAAAGGCATTTTGTTTGGCACATGTACTGAACTTAAATGTGATCCCTGCCATGAATCCAGTGCATGAGTGGATCTAATGGAGTGCCGACAGAGAAGAGATTGTGTTTTTATAGTATATCAAACTCCATCATTTTTGTTACTGCATTAAGATAGTAAGGTGCTTGAAATGAATTTGAACATAAAATATTGTAAGATTTATTAAACTTTTGAACTATTTTAATTGTAGGAGGCACCATATTTAAACAGGAGAGAATCAAATAAGAGAAAGGCATGAAGAGTAATTGAACTAACTTGTGTGACAAGATTGGAACAATAAAGAATCATGAATTATGTCGATAAGTGTACAAGAATATCAGCAACAGCAACACTGGTGTTGTGGAACGATATGAATGGCTGTAATGTGCTGCAGGACTTATGATTATGAGTTCACCGGATGCTGGTTCTAATGAAGACTGGAGAGGAATGGGATGAAGAAGGGTTGCATCAATCTTTATTGATTACTTTTTCTGTTCTCCTTAGCCAGGCTCCACAATGTACACGACCATTCAAAAGTTTGGGGTCACCAAGACAATTTCATATTTTCTATGAAAACTCACATTTTTATTCACGTGCTAGCATTATTGCACAAGGGTTTTCTAATCATCAGTTTGCCTTTCAACACCATTAGCTAACACAATGTAGCATTAGAACACAGGAGTGATGGTTGCTGGAAACGGGCCTCTGTACCGTTATGTAGATATTCCATTAAAAATCAGCCATTTGCAGCTAGAATAGTCATTTACCACATTAACCATGTCTAGACTGTATTCCTAATTACTTTATTACTTTAATGTTCAGTGTATGTTTTCTCTTTTTCCCTACATTTTTTCAAGTTTAAAGAGATCCCCTTTATCACAATGCAAGCTCAGAGGTCTTTTTTTACACACACACACACACACACACACACACACACACACACACACACACACACACACACACACACACACACACACACACACACACACACACACACACACACACACACACACAAACATACATTCACACTCACACACACACACACACACACACATATATATATATATACATATATATATATATATATATATATATATATATATATATATATATATATATATATATATATACACATATACACATATATACATATATACATATATACATATATATATATATATATATACATACATACACACAGTATTGAAAAAAACCAAACAGTTTTTCTTCCGAAAATAAGGACATTTCTAAGTGACCAAACTTTTGAACAGCAGTGCATTTGAGATGCTTTTCCCCTCAAACCTGAGCATCGCCTGAGGTCCTCTGAAAAGAACCTATTGGCTGTTACTGTGTATAGTAAGACTAATGGAGGCCAGCTCTTTGCTGTCAGAGCCCTGCAGCTCTGAACTGATCAATGTATATCATTAAATCACTTCCTAATACTCTTAAACCTTAGCGCATTAGTCTTTACTTTTTTTTACTTTTTTTTAGTTCTCAGTTTCTATTGGTTTGTTGTATCTAGAATATTTTGGTTTTGAAATTTAGCAGCAATGAAATCACTGGCTCAGAGACAGAGGGCAAGACAAAATGCAATTGGTTTAAGTGAAAGAAAGAATGCCTCAGTCAGCTGATAAGTTAGGAGCAGAAAGAGAGAGAAAGACAGAATGTAAATCAATAATATAATCATACAGATAGTCTTCCTGATTGAACTTTCAATTTTATACTCTGCCTACATCATTTCATTACATTATAATTATTACTCCGCTAAGGAAGATAGAGGAGTTATGTGACGATTGGCATTGGTTTGTCAAAAATGAAGTAACAGATTTGGAAGAAATTTTCAGGGAAGGTCAGAAATGACACAAGAACCAAGTGGTCAGATTTTGGCAGTGATGCAGCTTATAGTCTGGACCCCCAGATTTGATAAAAATTTCTGTATCATTACGAGGTAGCAGCACGGCATCACTGTAACTATGACTACAAGTGAACACTAAGTCAGCTGCCTGCTGACGATCACATGATTGCGATCATACTACAAATCAACCACGTGTGCACCAACAAATTATTACCACTAACCTTGGCCTTTGCAACTTAATATAAATGATTGGATCCATATATGGGCTGTTAGGCCCATTTTGAGTGGGCAAATAGCTAAAAACTAACCAAACAATTTAGGTTGTTCTGTTAAATATATTTGTTTGCATTACTGTCCGTGCCACACTTTTCTTCATCACTCCCTGTTACACTGCCAACAACAGTATATTACTTTTTTTTTTTTTTTACCTACAGGGTCATTAAGGCAAACAATCATCACCACTCTTCAGCATTTAAGAGCACATGAAATTTGTATGAATCCATCTTTCAGTATATTTTTTAGTAATTAACAAATATGAAATACAGGACAAATAAGGGGTCAATATTTGTTTTATTTCATTTATATTATGTCCCTCTCTTCTGTGCTCCTTGTCTTTTCTTTTTGTACATTTGTTATTCACCATTAAGGGTTATATCTGTGTGATGGAGAGATAAAAAGAAAGAGATCAGGCCCGAACTAAAACTTTCACAATTGATGCATGTGAACCCCTAAAATGAGAGACCTTATCCACCTTTATCTGCCAGTGATAGGGCTCTCTGTAATTAACTGTCACTTCAGCTGTGCCTGAATTAGCTTGTGTACAGCTTGTCTGAACATTAGTTTTTTGTTTTGTTTTCTTTTTGATTTTTTTTTTTGCCCCTTTGGACTTCTACTGTAGTCCACTCACATGTCAGCAATTGCTGTAGGGAGTGCAATGTTTTCATAACCAATTCAAAAATTATGATCAAAAACTGCAAAAACAAGACACTGGTTGTAAGGCACTAAATTTCTTTTAAAACAGTCTTTTATACCACAGCTCTGCCTGGATAGTAATGTAATATTTTACAAAAAAATAATGGACAAGTGTGTCAATGGGGCATCTGCTCTACTGTACAACACAAAGAATAATGTTCCCAATGAATCATCCTGTGTGTGTCCATGTGATGCCTGCTGCAGTAGCAGTGGCAGCAAGAGGCCACAGCTCCAGCTCCCGCCCCACCTCCCCCTGCTGCTGCCTGCGGGGTTTAGCCTGCTGTGATGACCATTAGCGTCTGGCTGAGGCTGCAGGAGATAACGGGTGATTTAAGGCCCTGTACCCTTACACAGCCAGAGAGAAATGGCCAGCTGTTGCTTATCTTCCCCTCCGCCATACTCCACACACTTTTACATTAGGCTCTGCTATTCAAAGCCATCTGTCTTCCCAGTCAGGGTTTGATAAAACCTCCTGCACACTTCACGAAGTGGGAGGAGCGGGAGGCTGAGGAGACACACATTGCCACTCCGCCTGCATACTTATACACAGAGAAATTCAGAGGATCACGGTGGCTGAATACTTTATCCACACTGACTTAGAGCCTGGGGCAACACAGCGGGACTAAACAATAGCTGAGCACAGCACACAAAGGATCCTGTATCTGGTTGTAAAAGAGAGACCTGAGTCAGTAACATCACCCATGGACTAATTGCAAATCAATGGTCTTAGTCAGATGAATGTGGTGGGGAAAATAATTGCCAAAGGGTGCAGCACATCAAACATTTATTAACACATGCAATCACCATACACCAATCAGAGTAGGTGCATCAATGAAAGCTGTGGCGATGTTATCATCTCTCAAGTGAATGAAGCATTACATGTCAGCGAAGGTTTTCTCTCTCTGAACAGTGCAATGGCAATGACGGCAATATCATTCCTACTGATTGCTCAGATGACTTTGGTATCTCAACAGTGAGTTGATTAAATCTTAATGCCATTGGGCAGCCTACAGCAAGAAAGAGGATTTCTTCATCTGTCTTGGATGTGCATACGTGAGGAAATATCTACTAGGGGATGAGAGGAAACTGCTTGTTATCTTAAGGAAAGCACACAGAAGATCCAGAGGAGATTGGGTGTAAAGACAGAGACAGTTAAATTCAGATGTGGTGCAGAAGTTGTATAATTGCCTTGTGTTTGCTGAGTTTTTCCACTGTGGAGGCTAAGTGGGCAGTGGCTGTCTTCCTTTGGTCCCTGTTCTGTTATTATAGTGTCATTGTGTGACAGCAGAATAGCCTTGGTACCAACTAAAGGACAGAAAGTTCTCTTGTCTCAGGACAAAGGAAAGAGTGGATTCTACATTTCTTTGCCCATCAGCCTAGCCTCTCAGTCTTCATCTCTTTGCCTATCTTCTACCCGTCTGTTCTTCATCTCACCTCACTACCTCTTGCCTTTTCTCCCTAATAATGACCAAGCAAATTAAGTATTGCAATCAACTGCACTGCACAGGTTAATGGTTCCTGATTATAGCTCAGGTCCTGAGTACATGCTTCCAGTAGTAGAACTAGTGTAAGGAATATCTTGTCATCTCATGCTAGGAGTGAATTCATTCGTCTCCTGCATTCTGATGTTTAGGCTGAACAGACGCCAGGCTGTACCTTGCTGGGTTCTAACTATGCAGTACTTCTTTTGTCTGACAAGACAGTCATTCTCTTAGATTAAATTGTACTAAAGTCATGAATTATTTCCATAACTTAGCCAAGACACATGACAGATCATATGATTGACACCAACTAATCACAGCTTGCTGTCTCTCGCCAGCTGCATGATGTCATTGTTAATGAGGTGGCAGGAAGCAACTATCAAAAATAAAAATGTAAATAGCATGAATTAGACTGGTATTTCAAATTCAACAGAAGGGTGTACTACAAAGAAAATTTGACATGGCCAGGCTTCCTTTGTGAAAGGGATTCAACAAAACCTAAAACCCCAGGCAGAGGTAATGGATATCAGGTTTTGGTAGCAAGCAAAGAACAAATATTAAAACAATACAAATTGATGAGTAGGTTTATTGTAGCTCTAATAAGGTCAACAAGTGCAAGGTTTTAATATTTTAATCAGTTTATATTTAAATATTCTATCTTTGTACAAAGGCACAGGACAATGAAATAGCATTGAAATCACTTGCCTATTCCATACTCAGTATCTGTGTACCTAGCCCCTGGATCTTCTAGGAATACTGATGACATTTTCCAAGAGACTTCACTGGTCAGTATGAGGTGTTTTTACTAGGGCCGGGACTTTAACGCGTTAATTTCGATTAATTAATTACACCACAAATAACGCGTTAAAAATAATAACGCAATTAATTGCACCCTCCTCAGTTCCCTCATTTCTGGCATTTCTTGTGTGCAAATTGTACAACAAAGACTTTTCAAATCACTGCGTCACTTCAAGCCAATGGGCTCACCTCAATGTAAAACATGTTGCTGTTAGCACCAGAGCTAACGTTAGCTACGAGTCATGCTAACGGCTAACGGTGTAGCCATCCCATAATAGACCACTTTTCTAGACAGTGCTTGAGTTTACACAAAGTCTTAAAATGTTCAATAAAATCGCTATAATTGCACTAAGATTTGCAGTAATCTGTGAACGTTGCAGACAGATGAAAAATGCAGATAAATAGAAATTAAACATTTTTGTGGTTTAAGTTTTTACTGTTGAGGCTCTGCCTCCTTGGAGGAGGAATAACCTATACAACAAAAATATCTCTTTTAATAACTTAATTATAAAATGTTTGTTTATAAAAAAAATTACATAGATAAAAATTAATATTGCTGTAAAAAGAACCATAAAAATTCCACCATTTATCAGACCCAGAAAAGATGAAAACAGAATGAATCTCTGGATTTTCAACGTTCTGAAGCTCCTTGAACTACTTATACTGATTTTATGTGCCATACAGTGGAAAAAAAAACAACTAAACTCAGGCTTTAAGTCATCAAAATCACTTTTTCTATATGTCCCATTTTCTTTTTAAAATAAATTTTAAATTATAAACACGTATATGTCTATTCATTGATTCAATTGTCAACCACAATTTTATTTGAATTGAAAAACTTCACTTATTGTGTCAAATATTGCTATTTGACAGAACTGCAGTTAATTGTGATTAATTAATTACAATGCCTGTAATTAATTCGATTAAATTTTTTAATCACGTCCCACCACTAGTTTTTACATGTACTGATCTTTTATCTGGAACCAAACCTGACTCAGAGCAGGTGAGGAGTTCAGCATAAGTTACTGTGAAGATACACCCTGGTAGGATGTGAACCACCGTTAGTACCAAAGTCCAGAGTTGAACCTGAAGTTACCTCAATAACCAAAGTGGGCGTTTAACACTTCTTTTGCTTTTTTCTGCCCAAACTGGGTCTAATGGTGTGATGCTACTTCAGTCAAGAGGAACAGGTTACAATAATGTAGAATTATGAAGAATATAATAGTTTACCATGGTAAAAAGCATTGCAACCGCTAACAATATATGAGAGAAATGCTAATAGAAAACTATTAATCGTGTAAGTTAACATATTTATTTGACCACTCAGTGGACTGTCATGACATCCACTTATTATGTGACGATTGGCATTGGTTTGTTCGTCTGTTTGTCTGTCTGTTTGTTCGTAACATTACTCAAAATCGGATTGGGAAGAAATTTTCAGGGAAAGTCAGAAATGACACAAGGACCAAGTGGTTAGTTCTTGGCAGTGATGTGGCTTATAGTCTGGATCCATGGATTTGTTAAAGATTTCTGTATCACTGCGAGACAGTGGCACGGTATCTCTGTAACTATGACTACCAGTAAACACTACATCAGCTGCCTCCTGACAATCACATGATTGCGCTCCTACTAAAAATCAACCGCTGTGGACTTATCAGGACTTATATGTCGGAAATGATACAAGGAACAATTGATTAAATTGTGGAGGTATTTCCAAATCACATCAAGGTCACGCGATTCAGTATCTGTACATAACATACACATGCACAACACACGTCTGTGCTCAGTGCAAGGTCATTTTGTTCATGGGTACATCTATTTTAAATGGTCACATTCTATGGTGCCAGGATTTCTGCTACAAATTTTTTCAAGATTTCAGCTGTCAGAAAGGATTCAATGACTGAGCAGCCTTAGAAGAGTATTGCTCTCTCTGAGTGCTTTCTGGTTTTTGATGTGACAGCTGCACATTAGATTGCACATTCGATTTTAAACTTTAAAAGCAATACTTAGCATATGTATTGAGGTCCGGCATTGTCCCACAATGAAAGATATATGGAAATGCCTTTAGCCAAATGATTTTGGCCAAATCAAAGTAAAGTTATTGTAATTGACTGGATATGCTCTCTGATAAATACCAATAGACTAATACATTTCTTATCTGTGTTTATAGCTGCAGTACCAGCAGTGTAAACTGGTCTGTTCAGTAAAGCATAAAAATATACTTGATGAATTTTTTGCATCACCGACTGATTGCATAAGTTCTTGTGGCAACATGATGTATACTACTGTAAATGTACAACTTCATATAGTGGTATTACGAACGGATCACTGAACAAAGTTTGCAGGTATACATTTGCCCTCTGTAAAACTCACAGAGAATCATCAGGAAAAGAAGTGGTGAAAGTGAGACTTTTTTTTTTTTTTTTTTTTTTTTTTTTACAGACAATTCAAATCCCAAACTCTGAACAGAACCTGCTTCAGAGACAGGTTAGTTGTGTAAATTACAATGATAATCTAGCAGGTTAAAAGAGAGCCATCTTAGTGACACTGGGCACGAGGCTCAACATACCTGGTTAACCCATCCATCCATCCATCCATCCATCCATCCATCCATCCATCCATCCATCCATCCATCCATCCATCCATCCATTCATTATCTATACACCACTTAATCCTCATTAAAGCCGCAGGGGGACTGGAGCCTATCCCAGCTGACTTGGGGTGAAGACAGGGGACACCCTGGACAGGTCACCAGTCTATCACAGGCCTACATATAGAGACAAACAATCACACTCACATTCACACCTATGGGCAATTTAGAATAATCAATTAACCTCAGCATGTTTTTGGACAGTGGGAGGAAGCTGGAGAACCCAGAGAAAACCCACGCATGCACAGGAAGAACATGCAAGCTTCATGCAGAAAGATCCCGGGAAGGCCAGGACACGAACCAGGGATCTTCTAGCTGCCACTGTGTCACTATGCCACTGTGAACCTGGCTAACCCATTAATCTCATTTTG
This sequence comes from Amphiprion clarkii, assembly GCA_027123335.1. Lineage (NCBI taxonomy): Eukaryota > Metazoa > Chordata > Actinopteri > Pomacentridae > Amphiprion > Amphiprion clarkii. The sequence goes on from CM049579.1 coordinate 19,367,095, forward strand.
AAATATATTGTTCTAGTGTTCATGTTGTTGCTTATTTTTGTTTACATATTCCACTTGTTGTCATATAGCTGTTGCTATTCACAGATTTATCATTTTCTTTTTCCTGTGGGTCTGTGAAGTGTGGATTGAAGATCTGTAAAATGCATAGTTTTTTAATGTACCAATTGGTCACATTTTTTTGACATTCATGCTACAAAAGCTTCACACATTGCAGCTGGGCTACCATGCCCATCCCTGTCTATGCTTATTTTGGCTGCATCTCCCATACATCTGTCTTTGGATACTGTAGAAAAGCAAAATTCTAATTGTACAGTAATTAATTAAAAAAAATAAAAGAAAGTGATCTAAAAAAAAATCCAGCAATGTCTTCTATTAACATCGGGAAAGAAATGAACCATGCAGAAGTTTTTGCCATTTGGCATCCATTCAACAAAAGACTTATTTATACATTTCTCCAGCTATGATAAATTCACTGGCAAGCTTGTTTAACAGACCCCCCTGAAATTCTAACTGGCCTAAAAAGAAGGTTCTAATGCCAGTTTCATTGTGCACAGTTTAAATATATGTTAATTCAAGTAAATGTATTTGACACCAGCCCGCAATTATCCAGTTAATATTAGAGGAAGCAGGTGCTAAAGGGGGCTCGGATGAAAGGTATTACCTGTAAGCCTTATTATGAATAAGTCCTAATGTTCCCATCCATGTTAGTCATCAGAATAATTCTACTGAGGATATTTTCTCCATCACTCACTTTTGTTTCTATTTAGGAGGGATTAAAGGAGAGTGCTTTCAGGTATATTTACGGGGTATAACTCTTTGATTTTGGCAGATAACTAAAACTTTCTATTTAAACAGTTTCTTAATCTTTCAAAGAACAATATTCAGTCCTGTCTCCAGTGTTGTTGTCTCTTTCAAGTTGGTTTTTGAGGGATGTTCTCCTGAAAGACAAGAGCATGTTGTTTGTTGCTCCCTAAGTTTTTTCTTTTTGATGGCCTGGAAAAAGATCATATTCTCGTCATTTATCTTCACTGCCTACACCCTCCAAGTTTTCTATTGTTAGCGCTGCAGATTTTGCATTGGATCATGTTTTAATGTGGCCTTGGTCACAGCTTTTGAAAGATCAGTAATCTCTTTTGCTCGCACTGCAGACACTGGTGAAAGAACATACAGCATCTAATTTTGTGTTATATTCTCTCAGTGGTGTGATTTCCGTCTTAACACACATTACAGTGTTAAAGTGTGTCAGTGTTAAACCACAATTCAGCCAGTGCATGTCCTCATAAATTATAGCAGTCAAACAGAAATGTTTTATTGATAAATGAAACATTTAGTAAGATTGCATTATTGATGACAGTTTTATTTTTGACAAAACAGCATAGTCAGTAAATTAACCCTACCGTTACACACAGTGCTACTGGTATTCTTATGCACCCATTCAAAACAGGAAGACCTCAGCTGTCACCCTCTCTCAGCATGAGAGTGGATTGAGATTATTAGCAAATATTTATTAGGATGCAAGAGCACACTGTTCATCAGCTGTACAGTAGGAGGTATTTCAATCCTAAGTTTAGTGGAAAATTCTTATCGCCCCAGATGTTTGCCAATTTACTTAACATCCATATTATATCCGCAATGCCCCAAAGCAAAGCAAACAATTCAAACAAGCCCACTGCATGTTTAGCTGACAATCGAGAAAAACAAAATTGTTATGCAGTTGATACCGACCTTGACACATTTTTATGGAAATGACTTTCTACTAAAGATATAGGCAACAAGAAAGTACAAGGATCCATGGCTGGTGGGAGACGTTTGTGGAAAGTGAGACAAATGATCTGTTTTTATTGTTTTGTGTTTCCCCTTTATTCGCTTTGATTAGTTTTAAAGTTGGGAAAAACAGGCTATGCCACACTGATAATGATTTTCGCCATAAGTCGGGACTCACATACTGTGACGTATGTGGTGTACAACCAGCGAATGTAAACAAAGCTGTCTTCCTCTTATAGCACCGTGTGACGATGTATTCGTCTGCTCCACTCACCAACTACTTCCAGTGCAAAATTTGTTTTAGTGTTGCAAACGCAATATGTCGGATTGATGGACCAAGACTTTCTTAATAAATTTATGGGAGATGGCGATGTAACCATGAAACGCCGTAGGTCGGGGATGTTGTAAACCGAAGACTTGGTGTAATGTGTACTGGCTTTTTCCTCTTCTTCATTTAAATTACTGCCTAAAATGTTTTATTAATTGAAATATGTAAATTTAAGGCTCACATGTTTTAGAGAATTGTACATAATTTTGTACATATCTTTTTCAAAATGGGACACATTTGGTAGACAGGACCAGTCAAAAATTTGTACACACCTTCTCATTTAATGGTTTGTATTTATTGGAATTACTTTTTTTTTGTAGATTAAGACTGAAGGCATCAGAACTATGAAAAAATACATGGAATTAAGTTGTAAACAAAAAACATTAAACAAATCAGAACATGTTTTATCCTTTAGATTCTTCAAAGTAGCACCCTTCTGCTTTGATGACAGCTTTGCACTCTTGGTATTCTCTCAATCAGCTTCATGAGGTCATCACTTGAAATGGTTTTCCAACAGTCTTGAAGGAGTTCCCAGAGACGCTGAGCACTTGTTGACTGCTTTTCCTTCACTCTGCGATGCATCTCATCCCAAACCATCTGGATTGGGTTTAGGTCGGGTGATTGTGGAGGCCAGGTCATCTGACTCCATCACTTTCCTTCTTGGTCAAATAGCCCTTACACAGCTTGGAGGTGTGTTTGGAGTCATTGCTCTGTTGAAAAATAATTAGTGGTGGGATGCGATTAAAAAAAATAATCTAATTAATTACAGGCTTTGTAATTAATTAATCGCAATAATTGCAGTTTTGTCAAATAGCAATATTTGACACAATAAGTGAAGTTTTTCAATTCAAATAAAATTGCGGTTGACAGTTGAATCAATGAATAGACATATAAGTGTTTATAATTTAAAATTTATTTTTTTAAAAAAGGGAAAATGGGACACATAGAAAAAGTGATTTTGATGACTTAAAGCTTGAATTTAGTTGTTTTTTCCACTGTATGGCACATAAAATCGGCATAAGTAGTTCAAGGAGCTTCAGAAAGTTGAAAATCCAGCGATTCATTCTGTTTTCATCTTTTCTGAGTCTGATAAATGGTGGAATTTTGATGGTTCTTTTTATAGGAATACCAATTTTTATTTATGTAATTTTTTCATAAACAAAAAGTTAATAAGTTATTAAAAGAGCTATTTTTGTTGTATAGGTTATTCCTCCTCCAAGGAGGCAGAGCCTCGATGGAGTAAAAACTTAAACCACAAAAATGTTTAATTTCTATTTATCTGCATTTTTCATCTGTCTGCTACATTCACAGATTACTGCAAATCTAAGTACAATTATAGCTATTTTATTCAACATTTTAAGACTTTCTGTAAACTCAAGCACTGTCTAGAAAAGTGGTCTATTATGGGATGGCTACACTATAAGCCGTTAGCATGACTCGTAGCTAATGTTAGCTCTGGTGCTAACAGCAACATGTTTTACATTGAGGTGATACCGTCGGCCTGAAGTGACGCAGTGATCAGAAAACTCTTTACTGTACAATTTGCACACAACCAAAGCACAGACTTCCACTGGTCTAATGTCTATTCCTTGTGTTTCTTGGCCCAAACAATTCTCTTCTTGTTGTTCATCCTCAGTAGTGGCTTCTTTGCAGCAATTCCACCATGAATGCCTGATTCACACAATCTCCTCTAAACAGTTGATGTAGAGATTTGTCTGCTACTTGAACTCTGTGAAGAATTTATGTGGGCTCTAATCTGAGGTGCTGTTCATTTGCACTTCTTAAAGCTGGTAACTCTAATGAACTCATCCTCAGCACCAGAGGTGACTCTTGGTCTTCCTTTCCTGGGGCAGTCCTCAAGTGAGCCAGTTTCATTGTCATACTTGATGGTTTTTGCAACTGCACTTGAGGATATATTCAAAGTTCTTGAAATTTTCCAGATGGATTGACCTTCATGTCTTAAAGTATTGATGGACTGTCATTTCTCTTTACGGAGTTGAGTGGTTCTTGCCATACTGTGGATTACAACAGTAGCCAAATAGGGCTGTCCACTTTGTAAATTCAAGATTCCCTTTATCGCCACTGTGCAGAATATGCAACAAAATTATGTATAGTCTTGTAAGGTGCTTAAAAGAGAGACACATACATTACAATCAGTCATAACTTCACACACAAACACAATTGCACACACATACCCACACATTAATGATTAAAGTATGAGGAATTAAAAGTATGAAACAGATTATACATTAAAAAAAAACATTGCACTTGACGGCGGACTTTATAGTTCATTCAGGGTGCATATTGCTGTGGGAAAGAAGCTGTGTTTAAGTCTGTCCGGGTTTTGTGATCTATATTGCCTTTCAGATGGCAAATGTTAAGATTTTCTCTGGAGCTTAGATGCAGGAAAGAGATGGAGTCAAAATAGATGCAGCAATAATCATTTATTCACAACAAAGGACAATTACAAAACTACAAATCCCAAAGGAACTCTAAACCTGGAAGTACTGGAGCTACAAGGCAGTAACTTTAACTACAAAACTGCAGCACCTCTATTGGCTGGTGGATAACAAGAACTGAAGTAACTAGAGCTAACCCACAGCAGGTAATACCTGGGCAGAAGAACTACACTGGGAAACGAAGGTTACTCAGAACTAAGAAAGTCCTCACTAAGAACAAATAAGTACTTGGACTACAATTAAGCAAAAATGAGCCCTTACGCTTGCACACACCAACTCTCATGTTCTGAAACTAAGAAGCTCATTTCTACAAGCTGCAATAAACCTAATACGATTTTCAAAATACGAGGTCAGAATCCTCGACAAACTAGAACTAAGTAAGCTACTGTAACTATAGCAATAACTGTGAATTCGAACACAATACAAGGAATTCTATAACTGAGGCTCACTACGGGAGCTATAACAATAAACTCAAAACGGAGCCTGCTCGGGCTGGCACTTAGCTGGCAACCAGGGGAGGGAGAGGCTTGAGGGTGGAACGGTGGCCAGCACTTGCGTCTGTGGCTGAGGCGGAAGGTGAGGACTGGTGCCGGCATACATCGGTGAGTGACGGAGGGGAAGGGTGGTCGGAGATGAGCCAGATGTCCTGTCCAGGGGATGAGGAAAACCGGTAGGCAGGTGAGGTTAGGGGGTCCAGATCCAGGAGCCAGATGCGCACAATTGAAGGTGGTCCAAGCTGAGAGAAGATCTGAAACACGTTACTGAAGTTCACCAAAAATAACAAAAGGTAAGAACTACTGGGTATGCACTGACTAGTAGCTCTTTACGATCCGGCGTCGACTGAAGAGAGGGGTCAGGTTATATTGTGAAGGCGTAGTTAAGTGATTGGCTCTGCAACATCTGCTCCTACTTCTGCTGATTTCCCTGATGAGATCACCCACACCTGCCACAGCCGTCTCAACATCACCCATCCCTAAAAAGGAAACACATACAAGGGGAAGGAGGGGCCCTAGCCAGAGCCTGCAGAGCCAGGCCTGACAGCACAAGGTTGAGCAGATGGTGGCCTGGATGGGTACAGTCTGTGATAATGACTGAGGCTCTGCTGAGGTAGCATGTGGTGGCGAACTGTTCAAGAGATGATATGTAGCAATCAATGATTCTTTGTGTGGTGTTTATTACCCTCTGCAGAGCCTTCTTGTTTGCTGCAGAGCAGGCAGCATAACATACAGTTATGCAATACACCAAGACACTTTCCATGGAAGAGCGACAAAAGGTCACCAGTACCTGTTTGTTTAATTTGTTTCTTTTGAGCAGTCTCAAGGAAGTGCAGGAATTGTTGGGCATTTTAACAGCGGGTGAGGGTGTCTGAAATGTGGGTGCCAAGGAATGTGAAATTTTGAAATTGTTCATTACCAACTCCTCTATCTCCTGTCTGCATGCAGACTCATCTCTACCTGATATCAGCCAGATTACTGTAGTGTTGTCTGCAAATCTTATGATGGAATTTGTTGCATGAACAGGAGTACAGTCATAAGTGTACAGTTAGTACAGTGTTGGGCTCAGCCTTGGGGGGAGCCAGTGCTGAGTGTGATGGTGAAGGAGAGATGGGAACCAAGTTTGACAGTCTGTGGGTGATCAGTTAGAAAGTATTTATCCAGTGGCACATGTTAGTGGAGAACCCAAGGCCAGACAGTTTGCTCATCGGTGGTGTGTGGGATGATTGTGTTAAAGGCAGAACTCAAGCTAATGATAAGCATTCTCACATAGTTTCCACTGCACTTCAGGTGCAGATCCAGTGCTAAGTGAAGAGCTACGATGATTGCATCATCTGTAGATCTGCCCCGTCTGGAAGCAAACTGATAATGATCAAAGTCTGAGGGAAGACTGGTTTGGAGATGTTTTAGTACCAGCCTTGACCAGATTGTCAAGGGTGGGAACAGGGATGATGACAGAGGATTTTAGGTAGGTCGGGACTCTCGCTTGTGCTAGTGATTTGTTAAAGATGTTGGTGAACAGAGCACACAGTTGGTCAGCACATGTTTTAAGCACTTTACCAGGTGCTTCATCAGGGCCAGCAGCTTTCCTCAGACTGACTGGACCAAATGTCCATCTCACTTCCTGTTCTTCGGAAGAGAGAACACAGGAGCTAGTGCCAGAGTCAGTGGCAGGAATGATTCTGATTAGGGAGTTTTTGCCTCAAACAGAGGAAAGAAGCCATTCCGCTCCTCTGCTAATGAGGCACTCCTGGAGGTGTATGTGGAGGTGGTGCTGTTGGCTTGTGTTTAGTGATTTGCTGGATGCCCTGCCATACCAGTCGCAGGTTATTGTTTGTGAAGTGGTCCTCAATTTTTTTCTTGTAGCCCTGCTTGGCACTTCTGACGCCCCTCTTCAGTTCAGCCCTGGCAGCCCTGTACTGGTCCATGACTCCTGAACTGAAGGCAGCATCACAGGCCCTCAAGGGCGATTGGACTTCGGTATTCATTCACGGTTTCTGGAAAAACCTGATATGTTTATCTTCAGTCACAGTTTCAATGCAGTGTGTTACGTACCATAACACAGTCTCTGTGTGCAAGGTCATTGTGTTCAAATAAATCCCACTTGGTGCATGCTCAAAACAGTCCTGTAGATCTGAAAGGGCTCCCTCAGCAAACCTCCTCCTTTGCACTTACCGGTGTCTTTGATGTGGTCTAGACGGTGGTTAGCACGGTCAACTAGCTGCGCGTAGCATCAAGGATCAGTGGATGGAGCCAACTCTTTGTGATTATCAGTACACAGCAGTCCTGTACAAATTTGTTAGCTGCCATTAGCAGCTCCAATTCATCCATTTTAAGGACGATCGACCTGGTGTTGGATAGGAATATGCTTGCGAGCGAAGGTCTGTGTGGCTGCTTCCTTAGCCTAGTCAGCAGCCCCACTTGGCAACCCTGTGTCTGCTTCCTCTCTTTATGCTGGTGGGGTTGTCTCATGGAGCTGATAATAATCCACGGGGAGCCCGGTTGTCACGGTTTGCAGGAAATGTGAACCCAAATGAGAGCGGCACGGAGCAGATGGCAGGCAGACTGGATTTGAACAGTTTTATTTACAAAATGACACCAACTACAACTCCAGAACCTACTACAGGTGAGTGAGGGGGGAGGGCAGGCTCCCGGGGATTGGCAATTGGGGTGGAGGCATGCGCTGGTGCTCATGACCACTCATGGAGTGCAGCAGCTGCGGCCACAGATGACGCCATGGCGTGCGGTGGTGGCCACTGGGGAGGGCCAGGAGCGGAGGCGGTTCGGGATGGGGGGGGGTCACATCCGCTATATGGCGGACGGCTTGCAAAAACCTCAAACCGGAGGCTTGCTAGGGAGAGGTCCAGGTCCTCAATCTAGAGGACTTCTGGCGGGGAAGGCAGGCGGGCTGCTCTGGTGTCTCTTGGTGTCCGCACTGTGTCTCAGTGGAGACCAGCATCTACAGAATGATCCAGCGCTGCACCGCACGCAGCGCCGGTCTTTATTGCAGAGGCGATTGTGATGAGCTGCAGGTGTGTAGACCTAGCAGCTGCTCTGTATCCAGGAGACAAACCGGCAGAGGAGAGGATGTCTGGGAGGGGGCGGGTTAGGCTGAGGTCATGACACAGGTAGTCTGGTGATGTCCTCGGGTATGTTATGGGTCCTTAGACAGTCAGAAGTGATGTTGACTTTGTGTCATAATCCAATGTGTTCCAGGTCTTAACGACTGCATATATACTTGCTGTGGCAGCGGCAGGATGGAAAAGAAAGTAATTCCACAAACTGAGTCTTGACAAGGCACACCTGTTAATTCAAAACTATTCTAGGAGACTACCTCATGAAGCTGATTGAGAGAATGCCAAGAGTGTGCAAAGCTGTCATCACAGCAAAAGGGGGCTACTTTGAAGAATCTAAAATACAAAACATATTTTGATTTGTTTAACACTTTTTTGTTTACTACATAATTCCATATTTGTTCTTTCATAGTTTTGATGTTGTCAGTATTACTCTGCAATGTAGATTAAATCTTGCTTGTCTTGTTCTTCCTTACCTGGAAGTAGTTCTTGAGGAATACAGGGTTGTTCAAAGCCTTATCCCCAAGTCTTGGTCGGATTTTGGTGACAAAATTCCCAGCAGAGGAGAAGCTTAGCTCTTATTCCGCTGAGGTCGGTGGTGCAGCAAGCAGTACCTGGTATAGGTATTGGTATAGGAGTGCATTTCTTGATGGCATTGATATTGGGAGTCACTGTGAAAGCTTCTGCAGCTGTCTTTATTTGTGCACTTTCATCTATATATCTCTGAAGTTCCTCTTCCAATGTCATTTCTATGCTTGGGTCTGACTCTTGTTCCTAACTGGATTCTTCAGGTTTGTCCATCATCATTTCCACTGGTTGCTTTTGATGATTTTGCAGATGAAGGAGTTCTGTTTTCGCAAGTCAGAGCGTTGTAGCTCTGGCTGAAAATTTAAATAATTCATCATCAGAATCATTCTGTAAGTCTGGGTCTGTTATGGTCACAGCCTCTGGCTGTGGCCAGTGACAGTCCCCACCTGGAGTGTTCATCATTACTTTGATCATATTCTGGGAGTTTATTTTTCCAATCTACACTGCAGGAATACATACTACAACATGTGAATCAGTCATTAAACAATGTTAATGACTAGAGAGTAGATTTACTGTTTTCTCCAGTTTAACTTCATAGACTCAGCAGATATTCAGGACCACTGACAACACAGAACCTTAACATTACTGTTTTAATCACATTTAGGTTTTCTAAACATTACATTAATGTGAACCAGTGTCTCCACTGATAGTTTTATTAACTAAATGTACCACATTACAGTAAGACAACACACTTCAGCTGTTTACATGAAGCTCAACACAAACATCATTAGCTTAATGCTACATTAGCTTTAATCAGGCTACGACTGAGCAGCCAGCTCGGTTAGCATCGCTGAATCACATTAAAGCTAATATTTACTGGATGTTAACTCTCTTCTCTGGTCAACACACACACAAATAAACTCCATTGACATCTGCAGTGTATGGTCCACATTATATCTGACACTACAGTTGTATATTAAGTGCATTAAAACTGGCACCAATAAGAAAATAAACATCAACTTACCAAACTACCAGAGTCCTTTCAGTGTCTGCTGGTAGAATCAGCTGAAGCACCACGGTGACATGGCTTCCCTTTAGCCATGCTAGTAGGAGCTGACGTCAGGCAGGAATCCTGTGATCAGGTACGACTACCCACCCCGGACGGAAAGCCCCGCGCAGAGCCATTTGATTGACAGCTCAGTCCACCAAGTGAAAGCAAAGGCTTTTGTCTTTTTTTTTTTTGTCTGCATTTGTTCTCATTGTTTAACTCCACAAAGGGGGAGTCAACATTGTATGAGATCAATGCATATGCAGCCAAATATTTTAATATTTAGTGCATGTGTGTGACCATCACCAGCCCTCCCTGAAAGCTAAGCAGACATTCTTCATTAGAATTCCCTATTATAATCCAGGGAGGGCAGTGCTACACCTCAGTGATGTGTGGGGGAAACAAAGACTGGACAGGACGAACAGGACGAACAGGGATAGAAATTAACAGGCGGTGCTATTGCAATTACAGATTGTAAGGTGGTGTATTATTCCCTACTACTAACTCTCCATCAATAAAAATAAATAAATAAATAAATTGAAAAAAGAGAAGAAAACCAAACCAGCACAAAAGAAAAAGAGATACAATAAATAAATAATTAAACAAACGGTACTGAGCACCATAATTGTGGATGTTTTGATAGAATAGAATAGAATAGAATAGAATAGAATAGAATAGAATAGAATAGAATAGAATAGAATAGAATAGAATAGAATAGAATAGAAGAGGATACTAGTGCAAGAGAGAATGAGTTTAGGGTAGAGATTCTGGAGAGATTCTCAGCACATTCTGGCAGGTCCCATCATTCGCTGACAATGGGACTCGGCAGTAGCTGGCGAGACCTGATCAAACATGCAAGTGTGAAGGACCCCGAAGCCCAGATCAGCAATCACGGCAAGGCAGGGCCAAGCCAACAGGGCACCCCTCCCCCCGGGCCGTAGGAGCCACAGGGCGCCGCCCCCAGAGAGCCACCGGGGCCACCGTGAACGACACGAACCCGGAGAACAAGAGGGAGCAGCTACAGACACCCCCAGCGCACCAAGACCGACCCAGGCGGCCCGGGGCACGAGGACCCACCTGCCACCCAAACCCCAACCCCGCCCACCCCAGCCCCCACCAAACCCCCCACCCCACCACCCGCCCCGCCCACCCCAACCCCCTCCCCCGAGGGGGCCAACGGCCCCATGCAGCCAGGAAGCCAGACACAGGGGCCGAGCGGCCCACCGAAGGGGCGGCAACCAGCCCATCACAAGGCAGGCCGCCACCGGGAGCCGGTCAGAGGACATCGGAGCCGGGACCCGATGCGAGTCCAGAGGGTAAAAATGGACAGTGTGGTGGGGCCCGGCGACGCCAACAGGGAGGCACCCCGCACACCCCCCGCACCAGGCCCCAGGCGAACGCAGTACACCCAGGGCCCCCGCTTCCCCACAATGCACCCTGACAACCCACCAGGACAGAGCCACCACACGCCACCAGCCCGCAGTACAGCCACAGCGCCCACCAGGACAGCCAATCCAGCCCTCGCAGCCCACCAAGAGCCATCGCACCACCTTGGACCCGTCGGGCAAGCAGGAGAACCCCCCGCCCGACCACAGCCCCCAGGTCCCAGGGACCCCCCAGCCACAGCAACATGGATGATAGTCCACCCCCACCACCCCATAGCCATAAGGGGGCCGGGTCCCACCAGCGAGGCCATATTAGTGAAATCCCCCTATTACTCCCTGTTAATATGTCTCCAGATCCCAGACTGGAGACATTATCCCTGCACCGTGATAGTGTAACCCTGAGTGTCATGTGGTGCATTAAAAGTGGGGAGGCTGGGCGAGGCATCCAGGGGGCAGGCCAGAGGACCACAGAGGATGGCTACTCTGCAGACTACCCTGGCCCAAGTTCCCCGAGCCGTCCCAGACCTACCCCCAAGGTGTGAGTGTGTGTGGTGCATTAAAAAGAAATTAGAGAGCAGGGGAGGCAAGCAAGAGGGTGATGGGGAAAAGACAAGGCCGTAGAGCCCTGCCTCCGCCCCACCACAGAGCCCATCATTCCTGCCCCCACCTGCTCTCGGGGCCCTAACTGTTGTGTCCCTATATGTGCCTAAGAGTAACTATATACAGTGATGTGTGAAGTATGTGAAGTGCACAGTAAGAGGCAGTCTGGTGTGGATCCGGCCCATGAGGACAGAGCAGCGGGGGAGACAGGTAGTAAGACCACTGGTACTGATGTAGAGGGCCCCCAGAGCCCAGAGGCAAGAGGCCGAGGTGGGCCCACCCGAACCCGACCGGCCCAGCCAGCACCAAAACCCCCAGAAGTCGCAGCGCTAGACCAGCGCCCCGGCAGATGCCATAGCCCCACCACGGGCCAGCCGCATGCAGCACCCCGCCCCGGAGGGAGGGCTAGGCCGCACCACCAGGAAGCGAGGGCCATGAGCCCCCACGCCCACCCCGGAGCCGGCACGTCCAGGATGCAGGGCGCCCACCCCGCAGCCCCACCGAAACCCCACCCACCCCACTACTCCCCAGGACAGCACCAGGCCCGGACAGAAGCCCCCAGCCAGCAGAAACTAATCTCCAGTGGCGGCACACAGGCAAGTACCAAGGCCTGTGCCCGGATGAGCCAGAGCCACCCCCCCAGAGAGACCACCCGGCCCCCATGCCAGTCCCCCAGGCAGCGGAGGGCCCCCAGCCCCCCCAGGGGAGGGAGAGGGATGAGGACGAGCGGGCAGGTGGGAGAGGAGGGAGGAGGAGGGAAGCAGAGCAGGAAGGGACAGGGGAGCGACCGGAGGGCCGACCCACCCCAAACCCCAGGGCCAGCCAGGGCGCCCCAGAAGAGATCAGCCGCCGCCACCCTCAAGGCCCCGGGAGAGCCCACAGACCCAGCAGATCCAGGGCTCAAAGGGAGAGACACCGGGGACACCCACCCCCAGGCAGAGGGGCCCGAGCCACGCCGGCCCCGCAGAGCCAGAGAGCGACCTCAAGAGCAATAGGGAAGGGACACCACTAGTGCATGCACACAGCCTTGAAGTCCATGGTGCCATCCTACTTAAAAAGGTAGAGGGTTAATAAACTGAAATAAAGCAGAAAGAAGTCAGACCATACACACAGACAGAATAATAATTACAATTTAATTACAAGGGCTTTTGTCTTTGCTTTTACTTGGTGGACTGAGCAATGACAAAAGGAAAAGACAATGGCAAAAGGAAAGATAAAAGGAAAAAAGAGAAAAGGGAAAAGCAAAGACAAAATTTATCTTTTTATTTATTGATTTATTTCCTTATTTATTTATTTCTCTGTATATTTACACATTTATTTCCTTATTTATTTATTTATTTATCTTTATATTTACACATTTATTTATTTATTTAATTCTCTTTATATTTCCACATTTATTTCCTTAATTATTTATTTATATTTTATTTTGGCACTCCTCTGACTCTATAATAAGAGTGTAAGTCAAAATTCTGAGATAGTAAGCCAGAATTTTGAGATAGTAAGCCATAATTATTAGTTTGTAAGTCATAATTATGAAATGGCAAGTCACAAATATAAAATAAGTCATAATTAAGAGATAGCAAGTCATAATTCTGAGATAGCAAGTCATAAATGTGAGCTAGTAAGTCATAATTATGAGTCTGTAAGTCATAATTATGAGATAAGTCAACATTATGAAATAATACGTCATAATTGTGAGATAACATGTCATAACTATGACATAGTAAGTCATAACTATGAGTGGGCAAGCCATAATTATGTGACGATGTGGGTTTTTTTTTCAAGTGGCGGAAATCGGTTTCCATAGTTGTGCTTTTATTCAACCAGAGAATATTTTTGCTGAGCAAGCATTTTCTTTTACATATTTGTTCATTTTTATTTAATTTTGTTTAACTCTGCTTTGTTTCACAAGCTGACTCCCATACAGTAGATTTCCACCTGGAAACTGTCCAGAATAACCACAGCGCTCCACTGTCAGCTGCTGAGCTTCCTTCAAAGTCATATTTGTGCCAGATTAGTTGCTCAAAAGCACCTTGGTACAATAAAGTAGAGCCCTATTTTTCCCTCTTTCTTTGGCTGTTCTGAGAGAGCAAGAATGATTTGCCTAGGTAGGACAAGATGAAACGTAAACTTCAACTTTATTCTAGATTGATAATGCAGTGTCGCTATTGTGAGTCTGTACAACTAGCCTATGTCCAAGACAGGCTGAAATTGTGTTGGTGCCAATATGTAAAGACTGTTTTTGCAGTGTCTTGTGGGCTACCAAACTTGCTCTGACTTCATAATGCAGAGCAGAAATACCACTCTATCCATCCCAAAGGAGACCCTGCTCTGTCTGCTTTGCTGCAGTTTCAAAGGCGGTCTGCCACACAAGGGTGTCATGATCGATATTCCTGAGAGTGCCTGCCAATGCTCCTCTGAGATGAGGTAAAGACAGAGCTTATCTATACTGTGTGTGTGTGTGTGTGTGTGTGTGTGTGTGTGTGTGTGTGTGTGTGTGTGTGTGTGTGTGTGTGTGTGTGTGTGTGTGTGTGTGTGTGTGTGTTTGAAGGAAGGAGTGGGGGTTGTGAGACATGGGTGAGCAAGAGAAAGACTGATGGAGCAAGAGTTAGATGGAGCGAGTTGCACACAGACTGAACAACCTGGCTCCATCGGAGATAAATGTAGGGGGATGCACACTGAATAATTTATACACACCAAAAATAAAATCAAAAACCTTGTTCTTGCTTCTCACAGATAGATGAGTTCCCTGGGATCCCGGGAGACCTGCAACAAAGTAGCGACAGTGGGAGACTGTGCTGGGACACAGCAGCATGCAAGTCTTACCTTTCATTCATCTACCAATAGAGCAAAATGATTCATAACTGGTTAATTAACATTCATTTTTTAACACAGGATACGTTTTTATTAATTTGACTAAACTGGTGTGAATGCATGACTTCTTTGTGTGCACACAATACCTAGAAATAGTAAATCACGTATATGAAGAGAACATACAAAATGATACCGAGATATGTTTACATCTGTTTGCTCTAAAACACGGATGCACTGTCACCCAAAGGTAGGCATCTTATAAATAAGACAAAAGTTTACTTATATTTGTAGAGACCATGTACATCATGGCAGTCCAGAGTATCAAGTGACTCCTATAACTCAGAATTTTCAATGGTGGAATCACTGTAACCCATGTGCATTTTGGTTCTGACTGATTTTTTTTATTGACCTTCTGGAAATATGCCAGAATCTGCTCAGTCAAAAATATACATACATCTATCCTAATATTTAGTTCCTTGGCCATTTTCACCTCAATTAGGCACTTCTCGTTCACTTCTGCTTACATCTTTGACCACTGCTCTCGACAGAATAGTAACTAAATTTGATGGCTTTCTGGCACAAACCTGTTTCTTCATCACAGTCCACAAATCTTTGATGCGTTTTAAAACTTGCACAGCAACCTCTCAGCTCATGGTGATGTAAAACACATCCGACTGTGGACATTGACTCCTGTGCTCCAGCAGCTGCTAATTCATTCAGATCTGCTTTATGGTTACTCTTGACCATCCTGACCAACTGTCTCTGAGCAGAAGGTCAAAATAGATATCTAGTGCACTCAAGGATGCATTTGGGTAGCTGCAGGTCGTCCAACACATATCGGCATGACCCAAGTGGGATGTCTCGACCAACACCAAGCTTGATAGCCTCGTAAACGTCTAACCATGGGTTCTGATCTTTTAGTCATGCATACAGTGCCATGGAAAAGTATTCCTCCCACCCCCCACCCCTGCCCCAGAGATATCTTTTATTTTTGCATATTTGTAATACTTAAATGTTTCAGATCCATCCATCCATTATCTATACACCGCTTAATCCTCACTAGGGTCGCGGGGGGGGGGCTGGAGCCTATCCCAGCTGACTTGGGCGAAGGCAGGGGACACCCTAGACAGGTCGCCAGTCTGTCGCAGGGCTACATAGAAAGACAAACAATCACTCTCACATTCACACCTACGGGCAATTTAGAATCATCAATTAACCTCAGCATATTTTTGGACTGTGGGAGGAAGCCGGAGTACCCGGAGAAAACCCACGCATGCACAGGGAGAACATGCAAACTCCATGCAGAAAGATCCCAGGTCCGAGCTGGGACGTGAACCAGGGATCTTCTCGCTGCAAGGCAAACGTGCTAACCACTACGCCACTGTACAGCCCATGTTTCAGATCATCAAACTAATTTTAATTAAAGACAAAGATAACCTAAGAAAACAAAAAATGCAGTTTTTAAATGATGGCTTCATTTATTCAATGGAAAATGTTGCCCAGTCCCACCTTGCCCTATGTGAAAAAGAAATTGTCCTCTTAGCTACCAATCTATCAAATGACCAAATTCATTTGACAGTTGGGTTCAGTTTCACCAGCCACACCCACGCATGATTACTACCAGGCTTGCTGAATCTAAACTTAAATGGAACCTGTTTAGCATTGTGCAGTAGCTGAAGTGTCTCAAAAAGCAGCACATGATGCCACATTCTACAGGGATTCAAGAACAGATGAGAAACAAAGTCATTGCCATTTATCAGTCTGAAAAAAGTTACAAAGCCATTGCTAAGGCTCTAGGACTCCAGTTAACCACAGTGAGAGACATTATCCACAAATGGAGAAAACATCGAACAGTGGTCAACCTTCCCAGGAGTGACCGGCCAACCATAATTTCTCCAAGAACATGTCAACATCTCATCCAGGAGATCCCGAAAGAACACAGATGAACGTCAAAAGAGCTGCAGGCCTCACTGGCCTCAGTGAAGGTCCGTCTACATGATTCGACAATAAGGAAGACACTGAACAAACTGGGAATCCATGGGAGAGTTGCAAGGTGCAAACCACCCATGCCCAAGAAGAGCACAAAGGCTTGTTTGGTATTTACAAAAAAAATATCTACATACAATTTACTGCTTGTCTCAGACTGTATGACTCTGCCTTGTATTCCTCCATACACCTGGAGATGAGGCCTGAGCAGTGGTGCGAGCATTTAGAGCGGTGTGGATAGATTTCTTGACCCTCAGCTTCTGGTTCGGAAAAATACGGACTTAACCCTTTAGGCGCCACAGTTTTTTCAATAAAATATTCAGTTTTGATATCACTTTTTCAAAAGGTTGTAACTTGAAAATGATTAGAGATAAAGGCATACTGTAAATGAGTAAAATCATCAGTATGATCCAAAGTTTGTGATGGGAGTAAGTTCACTCATCTAATTTGCATATCATGACGTCACCAGGCGGCGGACATATGGATTGCATAACTTTCACAGATGTTTATCGATCAAGATGGCATTGCTTGGCTCAGAATTTGTCAGATTCCTTTCTCCACGATACCCAACAGGCTCATCTAAATGTCTGATCCACTTGTGACACTGTTCCTCATCTCTCAAGCAAACCCAGCCATCATGATCGTCATTTATGGCGGGGCCGTGAACGCCACTGCGGCCTCCGCCGCTATTATCAGTGCATTTTCTCCAGCGTCTGCCGCTATTTCCGCGTTTTTTTGCATCCCCGCTACCCACCTCACTATTAGCGGTGTTTTGACCACCCCTGCTACACCCACCACGCCACCCTGGACATGGTGAAGCAAAGCATCGGCTCCAGTATGTGCTGCTTGTGGACTGTCATGGCGCACGGATTCGCTGCCGTTACGCACAGACGCAGCGTTACTTTCTGTCTCACTGGACGACTGAACGTCTTCATCAGAGGGTGAATATTCCTCTTCAGAATCTGAGTCAGCCATTACTTGACGAAGTACTTCGTCAACGGTGAACAGACCTCTCAGAATGGTGAGTTTTCTCGCGCTGTCGTGCGCTCTGCTGCGCTCCGACTGCGACCCTCGTCTCCTCGACCGGGAGGCGGCTTTCAAACTCTATAAACTCTATAAACTTTGAATGAAAACACGCCCACAAATGATGCTCAGATTGAAGTTCCAGGTGTCCGCCATCTCCTGGTGTAAAGTAGTAACCATATGAGGCACCATATTTGCAGCTATAGCTTGTTATGTTCAGCAATGTTGCTTGTCGCAATATTGCGACTTTGGCGCTTAGAGGGTTAACTCACAGTCCAGAAAATTCACTAGGAGGGCGACAGACCAGAACCAAGGCAGACCTGGGCAGAACGACTGGTGGGGAGCCAGCAGAGACAATGAACCAGCAGGAGCTGGTGGGGTGAGTCTGGTTTTGACTGCCGCCGATTACTGATTTGGCACAGCTGTGCTCCCTCAGGAGCTGTGCCCCATCGGCCTGGATTGTCAGAGGGCCAGGGGCACCGCCCAGAGAAGAGGGGGGCCATGACAGTACCCCCCTCTCTATGTGCGCCTCCTGGCGCACAACTGGGCTGGTCAGGGTGCTGGCAGGGTATCCCTGATGAGAGGGGGTCCTGGGGCAGGCAGAGGTCAGGCTGGAGGGACCGCTCCGGAGGGCGGCCCGGGGGCTGGGACAGGCTGGAGCCCCTGGCACGGAGGAAACAGCCCTTCGGAGGCCGGCGGCTGACAGGACAGGGACCGGGTCCCTCGGGAGGCCGGCGGCTGACAGGACAGGGAACCTCTGGAGGCCGGAATGGGAACTGGCGGCGGTGGCAGGCATCCTCTGGAGGCCGGGCTGGAGGCCGGACTGGGAACCGGCGGCGGGCCCCCTCTGGAGGCCGGGCTGGAGGCCAGACTGGGAACTGGTGGCGGGCCCCCTCTGGAGACCGGACTGGGAACTGGGCTGGGGACCCCTCTGGGGGCCAGGCTGGAGACTCCTCCGGGGGCCGGGCTGGGGACTGGACTGGAGGCCGGACTGGGGACCGGGCTGGGGACCCCTCTGGGGGCCGGACTGGAGGCTAGACTGAGAACCGGGCTGGGGACCCCTCCGGGGGCCGGAATGGAGGCCGGGCTGGGGACCGGGCTGGGGCAGCCACTGCAGAGGAACCACTCGGTGCTGGGGCAGCCACTGCAGGGGGACCACTCGGTGCTGGGGCGGCCACTGCAGGAGGACAACTTGGTGCTGGGGCGTCCACTGCAGGTGGGCCACCCGGTGCTGGGGCGGCCACTGCAGGGGGACCACTCGGTGCTGGGGCGGCCACTGCAGGAGGACAACTTGGTGCTGGGGCATCCACTGCAGGTGGGCCACTCGGTGCTGGGGCGGCCACTGCGCCAGGGGAGGCGTCTGCTGATTCCAGCCCTGTTTCTTGGCTGGGGGAGTGTCGGCAGGCTCTGGCTGGCCTCTGTCCCAAGCTCCACAGGCCCTCTTGCTGGTAGCCGGGAGGGTGGCGTCACACCTGTTAAGGACAGGAGAGGGGGCGTCGGCCCCAACAACAAACAGGAGAGGGGGCGTCAGCCCCAACAATAACAGGAGCGGGGGCGTCGGCCCCAACGACGACACGAGAGGGGGCGGCACAGGGCTCCTCCACGACAGGAAATGAGGCGGCACAGGGCCCCTCCATGACAGGAAATGAGGCGGCACAGGGCCCCTCCACGACAGGAAATAAGGCGGCGCTAGGCCCCTCCACGACAGGAAATGAGGCGGCGCAAGGCCCCTTCAAGACAGGAAATGAGGCGGTGCAAGGCCACTCCATGACAGGAACTGAGGCGGCGCTAGGCCTCTCCACGGCAGGAACTGAGGCGGCGCTAG
This sequence comes from Amphiprion clarkii, assembly GCA_027123335.1. NCBI lineage: Eukaryota > Metazoa > Chordata > Actinopteri > Pomacentridae > Amphiprion > Amphiprion clarkii. The sequence continues at coordinate 19,386,423 of CM049579.1, forward strand.
GCCTCTGCAACAGAGGGGAGCGGCGAGGTCATGGCGCCAAGAGGTGGCGGGGTGCGGCGAACCGTGCCTTCTACACGAGAGCCTCCCCACAGCTGGCTCAACAGAAAGCTGGGCGGCAGGTTCCGGCAGGGTGCTGGGTGGCTGTGAGCTGTGTCGCTCGGGGGCAGGCAAGAAGTCGCCAGGCTGGTGGCTAGCCAGGTCAAAAACAGGTGGGGAGCTACTTAATGGGCTAGACTGACAGGTCAGGCGAGAGTTCGGAAATGTTAAAATGGAATCCGGCAGGTGGGGGACCAGCCAAGGCTTTTGGGCAGCCACCCTGCGCCCCACGGACACAGCTGCATCCCTAACCTCAGGTCTAAAAGCTTTCCTCCACTCAGCCAGTAAACAAAATAAATCATTTAAATAATCATATGATTGGTCATCATCAAAGAAAACGTCCATGGAAGAAACAGAAGATGAGGGCTGACTAGTGCTCGACTGTGTGCCTGCTGGGTTCATGTTTGGCTGGTTCATTCTTTCACATGGCAGAGGGGGTTGAACCCAGAGTGCCGGTACACAGACGGCAGACAGGCAGAAGTTCTTATAAACCAGGAATTTTTTCAAAAAAAAGGAAACATAAGACACTGGCTGAGCAGACCAACATAAACCAAACTCCACACAGAAATCAATGAATTTAACTAAAACTAAGCAAGGCTCAAACTAAACAAGGCTAATCAAATTAAAAACTGGCCACCACACAGGCTGAAACCTAAACTAAAATGCAACGGCTTAACTCACAGTCCAAAAAGTTCACTAGGACGGCGACAGACCGGAACCAAGGCAGACCTGGGCAGAGCGACTGGTGGGGAGCCAGCAGAGACAGTGAACCAGCGGGAGCTGGTGCAGTGAGTCTGGTTTTGACTGCCGCCGATTACTGATTTGGCACAGCTGTGCTCCCTCAGAAGCTGTGCCCCATCGGCCTGGATCGTCAGAGGGCCAGGGGCACCGCCCAGAGAAGAGCGGGGCCATGACACAATGATACAGGGCCGTGCAGAGACCTTTGGAGGAGCAAGTGCTCAAAGTTGAAGGGGGTACATGGAGCACGAATTTGAAGCACCATACAGAAACATACCTTACAATATAACTGGTTGAATTGTACCAACCCATATTCATGAAGAATGTAACATGGCATTATGACATACCATATCATTGTTCATATCTTTTTTAGGGAGCTGTCTGTGTTTGACCTGATGAGGTACACTGAACAGCTTCTGTTGAGAGGGTTGGTGAGGAGCCTGCTGCTGTTGCTGATATCGCTGGAGGTGGGCTGTATTGATCTGAGAGTGTAGACACTAAAAGAGCACGGGAGAGATAGTTGATGAAACAAGAGTTATGTGATTATGACAAGATGCAAAGATAACTAACACTAAAAATGACTGACTGTGACCTGCCATACTGCTGATTCTTTGTAGGTTACTCCTGTTGAGAGAGGCTGCAGCCAGGCTGACTGTCTGAACTAAACTTGCTCATTCATAAACTGAAAGGGAAACATTAATGGGGGGAGCAGAATAAAGGAGGGGTGGAGGTACAGCCTATATCCACAAAGCCATAATTCAAGCTGTGCATTCATTTAGGACATAGGAAGATAATGTACGAGGGGGCAGCAGTGGCGCAACAGTTAACTCTCTGGACTATTGATCAGATGGTCAGTGATTCAGACCTCGATGCGGCCACTGTCAGGCCCTTGAGCAACGCCCTTAACACTTCCTGCTCCAGGGGCGCTGTACTATGGCTGACCCTGCGCTCTGACCCCAATTGGGATAAGCGAAAAGCAACATTTCACAGTGCTGTAATGTATTTGTGACAAATAAAAGCAAATTATTATTATTATTATTATTATTATTATTATTATTATTATTATTATTATTATTATTATTATTATTTTGAAGTTGAATGTAGATCACCATTAGACACTGGACTGTTTAACTGTGACTACTCTTCCTGGAGTCCTTGCTTTTAAATTTCATACCTTTTCCAGACATGTACTGTATAGGCACGAATTTACTCCATGGTGCTGATTCTGTCAGGTCTGCTGCAGCAGGCTCTGGCTAGGGCTCCTCCTTCCTTTTGTGTTTTTTCCTTTTTTTTCCCTAGTGAGCTTAGTTGCTCTTTGCTTCGACTCTACATTGTTTTTCTAGTGAGTTTAGTTGCTCTTCTGTTTCAAGTCTACGTTGTTTTTCTAATGAGCTTAGTTGCTCTTCTGCTTCGAGTCTACGTTGTTTTCCTAGAGAGCTTAGTTACTGTTAAACTTCTGGTACTTGGTTCAGTTTTTTCACGAACTTAGTATTTATCAGCTCCACGTGTCATAGCATTAGAGCAAGTCCTCAGCCTTGCTGTTCATTTTTGTTTTAGTATTAGAAACTTTTTTTTCCTAGCCCCGTAGAATCAGCTCCAAGCTAACTATTCAGTCCACCCGCCACTAGGGACTCCCTAGCCCTTGTGCGTAGTGTTGTTTCCCAGTTCCTGTTTCCAGGGTCCAGCTACTGGGAATTGTAGTTCTTTGGTCTTTGCACTTTGTCAATAAAAAACATCCTGTTGACATCTGCTTGTCTCGAACTCTGTTCCTGCGCCTGAGCCTCTAAGAAAACCCTAACAGAATGATCCGGCCAAAAATGAGCTCGGCAGGAGATGAGATCGAGGTGGACAGAGCCTCGGGGATGACTATTCAGGAGGTCTCAAGCAAGCATAAGTTATGGCAACTGGACTAACCTCGTGTGAGTCGAAAACGTTTCACCTCTCATCCAAGAGGCTTCTTCAGTTCTGAAAGCCTGGTGGGGAGTACCAGATATTTATCCACCAGGAGGGTGGTGGCAAAAACAAGTGGACAAAGACCCGAAACCAATAGACTCGTTAGATGTTAATGTGATTCGTTAGCCTTTGATGGGCGGTCGTTACCCCTCCCAGCCCTCTAGGAGGGTGGTTGGGGGTCACCTGACTGCAGGTGGGACAGATGGCTGCACCTCCTTGGGAGGGCTCTAAGAACGGCGTTGTAAGTGGGAGACAAGTGGTGTCTGAGGCCCCCTCCTCTGTTCAAAGATGGCCGTTCTAGTTTGACATGAATGGCTTCTTTTACCCCTTTCAAACCATCTGTCCTCTCTGGCTAGAACGCGCACCTTGTGGTCATCAAAGGAGTGCCCCTTCTCCTTGAGGTGGAGGTGGACTGCTGAGTCCTGGCCTGTGGTCGTGGCCCTCCTGTGTTGTGCCATGCGCTTGTGTAATCAGCTTAGACCCTGAGGAAACTATGGTTTCCTATGACGTGACTTCGCTTTTTACTTGCATTCCCACTGGAGATGCAATACAGACAGTAAAGAGAAAACTGCTGCTTGACAACTCTCTGTCTGAGAGGACCAACCTCTCCCCCGAACAGGTGTGTGACCTCCTTAACATTTGCCTCAGCACCACTTATTTCCAGTACAACAACGGTTTCTAGAGGCAAAAACACGGCTGTGCCATGGGATCCCCTGTATCCCCCATTGTAGCTAACCTGTACATGGAAGAAATGGAGATTGTGGCACTGAGAACATTCAGGGGCCACTCCCCGAGGCACTGGTTCAGATATGTGGATGACACATGGGTCACCATCAGGAAGGGTGAGGTCGAACCTTTCACAGAACACCTCAACTCGGTGGATAAAAACATCAAGTTCACAAGAGAGGATGTCCAAGACAACTGTCTGGCGTTTCTAGATTGCGTGGTACGCATTGAAACCAATGGGGAACTCAACATTGGGGTCTACAGAAAACCCACTCACACAGACCAGTACCTCCTGTTTGATTCACACCACCCACTAGAACACAAGTTGGGGGTGATCCGTACCTTAAAGCACAGACCACAGAACATCCCATCAGAAGCAGATGGAAAAAGAAGGGAACACAAACATATTCACTCTGCTCTTCAAACTTGTGGCTATCCAAACTGGGCTTTTATCAAAACAGCAAAAAAGCGCAGGGAGGATAAGAAAGACGAGGACCACAAAAAGAGAAGCAACATTGTCATCCCCTATGTGGCAGGAATTTCAGAGAAACTCAGGAGGATCTTTAACACCCACCAGATCCCAGTACACTTCAAGCCCAGCAACACTCTGAGGCAAAAGCTGGTCCATCCCAAGGACAAAATTCCAAGGGAGAAACAGAGCAATGTGGTGTATGCATTGCAGTGCAATGAGGAATGCTCTGACCTGTACATTGGAGAGACTAAGCAGCCATTACACAAGCGCATGGCACAACACAGAAGGGCCATGACCACAGGCCAGGACTCAGCAGTCCACCTCCACCTCAAGGAGAAGGGGCACTCCTTTGATGACCACAAGGTGCACGTTCTAGCCAGAGAGGACAGATGGTTTGAGAGAGGGGTAAAAGAAGCCATTCATGTCAAACTAGAACGGCCATCTTTGAACAGAGGAGGGGGCCTCAGACACCACTTGTCTCCCACTTACAACGCCGTTCTTAAAGCCCTCCCAAGGAGGTGCAGCCATCTGTCCCACCTGCAGTCAGGTGACCCCCAACCACCCTCCTAGAGGGCTGGGAGGGGTAACGACCGCCCATCAAAGGCTAACGACTCACATTAACATCTAACGAGTCTATTGGTTTCGGGTCTTTGTCCACTTGTTTTTGCCACCACCCTCCTGGTGGATAAATATCTGGTACTCCCCACCAGGCTTTCAGAACTGAAGAAGCCTCTTGGATGAGAGGTGAAACGTTTTCGACTCACACGAGGTTAGTCCAGTTGCCATAACTTATGCTTGCTTGAGACTTATCATGACCTGGATGACTGAGAACATCCACAGATTTATTCAGGAGGTCATGTTAAATCAGGGCAGTACGATCGACCAGCATAGCGATTTGTTACAGAGCCTCTCTTCCAGTAATATCGCTATGTATAAGCAGTTGTCCTCGCTTACTGAATGGGTTAACCAACTAGCTGCTCGTCCAGCCGCACCCGTCCCTGTAGTCAACCCCGTGGTCTCAGTCACTAACATTAAGGAACCTAACATTCCGTTTCCCGAGTGTTATAGTGGGGATTTCGACTCCTGTCAGGCATTTTTGACTCAGGTTTCTCTGGTTTTTGACCTTCAGCCTCACTCCTACTCTACAGATAACCTTTTTAGTTAGCCTTTTAGCAGGAGAGGCTCGTGTCTGGGGCACAGCTGTTTGGCAGCAACAGGGGCCCCTTTGTCGTTCCTATGCCGCCTTCTTTGAGGAAATGAGGAGGAATTTTGACCATCGCATCCTTGGAAGGGACGCTTCTACCCGTCTGATGAACATTAAACAAGGAACCTGGAGTGTGGCTGAATATGCCATGGAATTTTGTACGCTGGCAGTGGAAGCAGGATGAAACAACGTTGCTTTACGTGGATCCTTTTACAATGGATTAAATGAGAGCTTAAAAGATGAACTCGCTATGAGAGAAGAGGCTTCAACTTTGGAGCAGTGGATCTCCTGCGCCCTTAAGTTGGATAACCGTCTACAAGAGAGACGACGGGAGAAGCGGGTCCGCCCTGGTCCCGGCTCTCCCAGTCATGGAAGCCTTGCTTCGTTGGGGTTCTGCTTCTCTGCCTGTCTCGGCCCTGGTGGATTCCGGAGCTGAGGAGTATCTTTTGGACTTCGAATTGGTAAGACAGTTAAAGATTCCCACAGTTCCCTTAGACCTGCCCTTAATTGCTCACTCCCTAAATGGCCTCCGGTTAGCTAAGGTTTCTACGAAGACTGTACCTTTAGATCTCTGCCTAGCGGGAAATCATAGAGAGAAGCTTGCTTTTTGTGTCTTGGATCATTCTGATCCGCCCCTAGTGTTAGGACTTCCTGAAACTGCATAATCCCCAACTCGACTGGCAATCAGGGATAATAACCTCCTGGAGTCCAGCCTGTCACCAGAGCTGTTTATTGTCGGCTTTGTCACCCTCTGTCCCCGAACTTCCTGAAGTTTCCAAGGCCATTAATTTAGAATCTGTACCAGTACAGTATCATGATCTCGCCCCAGTTTTTAGCAAAGACCGTGCGCTGTCTTTACCACCCCAGACCCTACGACTGTGCTATTGAACTTCTGAAGGATGCGACACTGCCAACGAGCTGACTATACAACCTCTCGAAACGAGAACCAACAGCCATATTCAGGAGTCCCTTAACCCTTTAGGCGCCACAGTTTTTTCAATAAAATATTCAGTTTTGATAGCACTTTTTCAAAAGGTTTTAACTTGAAAATGATTAGAGATAAAGGCATACTGTAAATGAGTAAAATCATCAGTATGATCCAAAGTTTGTGATGGGAGTAAGTTAACTCATCTAATTTGCATATCATGACGTCACCAGGCGGCGGACATATGGATTACATAACTTTCACAGATGTTTATCGATCAAGATGGCATTGCTTGGCTCAGAATTTGTCAGATTCCTTTCTCCACGATACCCAACAGGCTCATCTAAATGTCTGATCCACCTGACACTGTTCCTCATCTCTCAAGCAAACCCAGCCATCATGATCGTCATTTACGGCGGGGCCGTGAACGCCACTGCGGCCTCCGCCGCTATTATCAGTGCATTTTCTCCCGCATCTGCCGCTATTTCCGCGGTTTTTTGCATCCCCGCTACCCACCTCACTATTAGCGGTGTTTTGACCACCCCTGCTACACCCACCACGCCACCCTGGACATGGTGAAGCAAAGCATCGGCTCCAGTATGTGCTGCTTGTGGACTGTCATGGCGCCGTTACGCACAGACGCAGCGTTACTTTCTGTCTCACTGGACGACTGAACGTCTTCATCAGAGGGTGAATATTCCTCTTCAGAATCTGAGTCAGCCATTACTTGACGAAGTACTTTGTCAACAGTGAACAAACCTCTCAGAATGGTGAGTTTTCTCGCGCTGTCGTGCGCTCTGCTGCGCTCCGACTGCGACCCTCGTCTCCTCGACCGGGAGGCGGTTTTCAAACTCTATAAACTCCAAAACTTTGAATGAAAACACACCCACAAATGATGCTCAGATTGAAGTTCCAGGTGTCCGCCATCTCCTGGTGTAAAGTAGTAACCATATGAGGCACCATATTTGCAGCTATAGCTTGTTATGTTCAGCAATGTTGCTTGTCGCAATATTGCGACTTTGGCGCTTAGAGGGTTAATGCAGGAATAATACGTCCCTCTTCGTCCCCAGTAGGAGCTGGATTCTTCTTCGTCGACAAAAAGGACAAGTCTCTTCACCCCTGCATTGACTTCCAAGGACTAAATGCTATCACAGTAAAGAACTCTTATCCCTTACCGTTGATAAACTCCGCTTTCACCCCCCTACAAGGCGTGACTATCTTTACTAAGTTGGATCTTAGGAATGCCTATCACCTAATCCGGATTCGCGAGGGGGATGAGTGGAAGACAGCTTTCAATACCCCATTAGGGCATTTTGAACATTTAGTTATGCCTTTTGGCCTAACCAACGCCCCTGCTGTTTTTCAGAACCTTATAAATGACGTACTTAGAGACATGTTAAATTGTTTTGTCTTCGTGTATCTAGATGACATCCTCATTTACTCTTGTTCCTTGGAGGAACATGTTGGACACGTACGGCAGGTCTTGGAGAGGCTCCTAAAGAATCGCCTATTCGTTAAAGCTGAGAAATGTGAGATCCATGCTACCACCATTTCATTCTTAGGTTTTGTTATTTCCCTGGGAGAGATTAAAATGGACCCAGGGAAACTTTCTGCTGTTCAGGACTGGCCAATTCCTGAGAACCGAAAACAGCTCCAGCGCTTCCTGGGTTTTGCAAATTTTTATTGATGTTTTATTAGAGACTTTAGTAGGGTCGCTGCACCCGTCACACCTCTCAATTTCACCGCTCGGCCATTCATCTGGACCGAGGAGGCCGGGCGGTCCTTCCAGGAACTAAAGGATCGGTTTACCTCAGCCCCCATCCTCATCCAGCTGGACCCTTCGTTACAGTTTGTTGTGGAGGTGGACGCCTCGGACTCCGGAGTTGGCACCGTCCTCTCCCAGCGCTCCCCCTACGACCAGAAATTACATTCATGTGCCTTCTTCTCTCATCGTCTAACTCCCACCGAGCGCAATTATGACGTGGGAAACAGGGAGCTGTTCGCTGCTAAATTGGCATTGGAGGAATGGCAACATTGGCTAGAGGGCACCGAACAACCTTTTGTAGTGTGGACCGACCACAAAAACCTTGAATATGTCAAATCAGTAAAATGCCTAATCTCACGTCAGGCCCGGTGGACCCTGTTTTTCGGACGATTTAATTTCACCCTGTCTTATCGCCCAGGCTCCCGCGTAAAGTAAAACCCGATGCTTTATCTCGACAGTTCACCTGCTCTGATGAACCCAAGACCCCCGAAGCCATCCTTCCGAACTCCTGTTTGGTGGCCACCTTGACTTGGCAAATAGAGGCTATGGTCCGAGAGGCACTTCAACACCAGCCAGATCCAGGTAACGGCCCTGCTAACTGTTTATTTGTCCCAGATTCTGTACGTTCACAGGTGTTCACAGGGAATACTGTCAGGTCTGCTCCAGCAGGTTCTGGCTAGGGCTCCTCCCTCCTTTTGTGTTTTTTCCTTTTTAGGTATTCAGAGTGCTGTGGCAGCGGTGGCAGGTGAGCAATCTGGGGTATCAGCTGAAGCAGGAACAGGTGTGCCGGAGCCAGTCAGTCATCCGCCTCCTCTCCATATATTCAGACGCCAGTCACCACTTGGACGCCGGATCGTGAATGCACACATTGAAATCTCACCTGATCCTGTGGCCGAACCATCTGCGCATTTTGGACTCATCAACCACAGCGTTTCCAAGCAGACACCAGGATCCTCTCCATCAACTCTCTCTCTTCAGTCAGGACTCCATTCTGCCATCGCTGCCTCTACCATCAACCCCAGCCCTCAGCCCGTTAACCCCCTAGCCAGCAGTCTGTCCCCAGCACGAGCCAGGTTGAGGTATTTAGAGTAGTTTGTTTAGCTACGCATTGCTAGAACCTTCGTTGTTTTTCTGGTGAGCTTAGTTGGTCATCTGCTTCAAGTCTAGTGTTTGTGAGCTTGGTGGCTCTTCAGCTTCGAGTCTACGTTGTTTTTTCCAGTGAGCTTAGTTGCTCTTTGCTTCGAGTCTACGTTGTTTTTTCTAGTGAGCTTAGTTGCTCTTCTGCTTCAAGTCTATGTTGTTTTTTCTAGTGAGCTTAGTTGCTCTTTGCTTCGAGTCTACGTTGTTTTTCTGTTGAGCTTAGTTGCTCTTCTGTTTCAAGTCTACGTTGTTTTTCTAGTGAGCTTAGTTGCTCTTCTGCTTCAAGTCTACGTTGTTTTCCTAGAGAGCTTAGTTACTGTTAAACTTCTGATACTTGGTTCAGTTTTTTCACAAACTTGGTATTTATCAGCTCCACGTGTCATAGCATTAGAGCAAGTCCTCAGCCTTGCTGTTCATTTTTGTTTTAGTATTAGAAATAACTTTTTTTTCCTAGCCCCGTAGAATCAGCCCCAAGCTGATTATTCAGTCCACCCACCACTAGGGACACCCTAGCCCTTGTGCGTAATGCTGTTTCCCAGTTCCTGTTTCCGGGGTCCAGCTACTGGGAATTGTAGTTCTTTGGTCTTTGCACTTTGTCAATAAAAACCATCCTGTTGGCATCTGTTTGTCTCAGTCTCTGTTCCTGCGCCTCAGCCTCTAAGAAAACCATAACAGATTCATAATCTGCCTTTTATTATTCGTAGTGCCCTAACAGATTCATAATCTGCCTTTTATTATTCCTAGTGCTAATAATAAATTTTAAAAAAAATTAAATGATCCAGAAATAATATATTTAACTGTATTTGTGCTTTTATTCGGTTTGATTATTCACTCTGTGCAAAACAGCAAAGTTATTAAAGTTATATATTTTATATTTATGCATATTATATTTAATTTGTCTTTATATACAAATGTTATAAACAAGTACTGATATCTTTAAATGAGAGGTTGAGAAAATCACAATTACAATTCTTCTAATTATTATTGTTATTGTATTTATACTGCAATCGTCCAAAATTATGTGAATATGCACGTACACAGTTTTAGTGAGATAACATAACCTATGCCTCATTGCCTCTAGAAACACAGGAAACATACTGCAACTGACTGACAGTAAAATAATACATCTCTCTGATGCACTTTGCCCATGACAAAAGAAACATACAGAAACAAAAAGAAGCCTGGCATATTTTATCCTCTCAGCACGTTTTGTGTGGTTAACTAGCAGCTATAACTTATGAGAGGTGTGTGCAGAGTCAGACACACACACAGGATGCTCACTTCACTTCATCAGTCATCTTGCAAAAATACACCATGCACAAATGAATACCACTACAAAACCTCCTCACCAGATCATAGACTGTATATAAAGATGCACCGGACCATCAGTTGTTGAAGTCCTCCCTCGGGTCTCCGGTTTCTAGACTAGCAGTGCTAGCGCTGAGCTACAAGGCATGTCTGGACACATCACAGAAGTGAGGGACGTCTACGTAGATCATGTGACCGACCGAGGGTTGATCTGAATTATTATTAGGGTCCAAGCACCGAATGGCGCGAAGACCCTATTGGAATGCTAAAAATGATTAGGGTCCGAGCACCAACAGTGCTTAGGACCCTAGTGAAACCCTTGGGTTTATCAGAGTCCGAGCACCAACGGTACGAAGACCCTATTGGAATGTAAGGAATTATTAGGGTCCGAGGACCAACAGTGCAAAGACCCTATTGGAATGCAAGGAGTTATTAGGGTCCAAGCACCAATGGTGCAAAGACCCTATTGGAATGCAAGGAATTATTAGGGTCCAAGCACCGAATGGTGTGAAGACCCTATTGGAATGCTAGTTTTTCTTATTCTTCGCCTGCCAGAATGACTGCATTTTTGAGGGCCTAAACATGCTTAAAAATTCATGAAAATTTGCACACACATCAGAACTGTCAAAAAATTTAATATTTTATAGGAATTGTGGAGGTGTGTGGCAAAATGGCTCCATAGTGTCCCCTACAATTTCCCACGGGCAGCATGTTTGACCTACAGCTCCCAAATTGGTACACATATGCAGCACATCAGGCTAAACAAAAAAAATCAGTGACAGCCATATTCTAAATCCAACAGAAAGTGTGCTATTTTGCGTTGAATGTCAGATTTTGGCAATTTTTGATTTTTTTCTAGAGCGAACTCCTCCTAGGGGTAAACTCCAATTCACCTCAAATTTGGTCAGTACATACAGCAGGCCTAAGTTATCAAAATGTTCCTCAGAAGTCAAAGGGCGTGGCTGTGGCGGCCTCTGGAAGTGTGATCCTTCGCCATGAAACATCAGGTGCTATGTAAATGCCCTTAACATGTTCCAATCTGCCTGAAACTTTACATGTATGATCAGTGTCCTGCTCTGATCACATCCATATTATGAAATACATTCACAATCATAGCGGCACCTGCTGGCAACAGAAAATGTCATTTTTTACACTTTGATGTACTATTCTATTTGACGTACTAGCCTGTTGCTCAGATTCACCTGAAATGTGGTGACATAAGCCTAAACATGTTGATGATGATTCACAGAGAAAATGGTGACTTGTCATCAAAAGGCATGTCTGTGGCGGTGCGGTAAATTTCAATGTCTTGCCATGACTACTGAAATGTTTATATCTCAGCAAATCCTGATCCAATCTGCCCCAAATTTCATATGCTGGACACCAGGCCCAGTCTGAATACATCCACACTGAAAAATTTTGAAATAGACATAGCATCACCTACTGGTAACAAGAAGTTTAGATATTACATTTGCACGCACCATTGCTCTAAACTTTGACATATCATTCTGGAAATTGGTCAGCTCACTCTTCACCCCTTGACAATGTCACCGTGTGAAGATTTTGACTTTTGATACAATACTGTTGCCGTGGCAATGCGTTGTTGCCATGATAAAGTATTTTTTGACAGGTTAGGAATGCTGAAAACTGCACCAAAATTATCACACACATCACAGTTGACTCAAGGAAGGACACTGTATGCATCTCATCACTGCACGTGCTGTAGCGCCCCCTTGCAGCATTTTTAACAAACAGCCCCTGCAGCACGTTTAACCTACATCCACAAAATTTGGGAGGCATATGTAGCATGTCAGGATGCACAAAAAAGCCTCTTGGAGCCATACCCTAAACCCAACAGGAAGTCTGCCACTTTGAATTAATTGGACAATTTTTGCAGCTTTTTTTCATTTTCGAGCGTGAACTCCTCCTAGGGGGTTACTCCTAGAGATCTCAAATTTGGACTCTATAGAAAACACGATGTCATGATCAAAAGTTATCAAAAGTTTCCTCAAAAGCTGAAAGGCATGGCCATGGCGGCCCCTGGAAATTTGATCATTCGACATAAAACAGGAAATACTTTTTGACACTTTAGAAATGCTTGGAAATTCACCAAAATTACCACATACATCACAGTTGGATAAAGGAAGGACACTGTATGCATCTTGGCACTGCATGTGCTATAGCACCCCCTGTAGCATTATTAACAAATTTCCCCCATAGCTCGTTTCACCTACATGCATGATATTTGGTGGGCATGTGTAGCACATCAGGGCGAACAAAAAAGTCCAGGGGGCCCAAAACCTAAACCCAACAGGAAGTCTGCCATCTTGGATTAATTATGAGATTTTTGGTAATTTTTGACATTTTCAGTGGTTAACTACTCAAAGGGGATAGCTCCAAGAGACCTCAAATTTGTCCGGTACATATAACAGGTCATAATGATGGCAACTTCTCAAAATCATCTCTATCAGTCAAAGGGTGTGGTCATGGCGACCCCCTGAACATTGATGCTTCGCAATGAAACATCAACTACTGTCTGCTCCCACAGCAACTTTCATGAAATTTGGTATGCATATGTAGCACATTAGGATGAATAAAAAAGCCTCTTGAACTCATACTCTAAACTCAACAGGAAGCCCACCATTTTGAATTAAATGTCAGATTTTTGCTGTTTTTTTTTTTTTTCCATTTTCAGTGATTAAGTTCTCACAGGTTGTAACTCTAAAAGACCTCAAATTTGGACAGTATATACAACATGATGTTAGGATGAGAATTTGTCAAAAATCGCACACAACAGTCAAAAGGCGTGGTGGCCATGGTGGCTGACCAAACTTTGATGCTTCACCATGAAAGAGTGCTGTGTAAATCCCCTGTACATGCTGCAGTCTGCCTCAAACTTTACATGTTTAACCACAGTCCTGCTCTGATGACATCCATATGCTAATATCTACTCAGACTCATAGCGCCACCTGCTGGAGAGGAAATTACTTGTTTCCCACTTTGATGTACTATTGTTAGTCGATTGCCCATGTGGCGAGATTCGAGGAATGTTTGTAGCCAATTAGATCAATTATGGTCCCGACAACGCCACCTGGGACTTGCACCCAGGAAATCCTAGCTCAGGTGTGTTTCACTGTCACTAAACCAATTAAGGCTCAACAGGTTCCATTAACACAGGAGGGCGAGACGTGTTCCAATTTAACAATGTTTATTAACAATTTATAAGGAAGGAAATAATGTCACACACCAGTTAACATATACTAACTAAAAGAAAGAATGGGCAACAAGGAATAAAAAAAACCCAGGCTGGGGCTTACCCTGCGGCAGGACAACCAAAAAGGGGAGAGGAATCCTCAAATGAATCACCCGTGACACTGCAAATAATACACACACACACACAAAACCAAAAGAAAGGGGGGGGCCCGTGAAGAAGACACCACCACCAGGAAATAACTGCCACAGTAAGCCACAGCACCTGTACACAGAAGACAGAGACAAAGATTAATAAAACATGCCCAAACTAACCATAACTGGTGTGGACAAAAGAAAACAAAACCAAAGAACAATAAATGATGAATTAAATCAATACATAATGCTAAATAAACTCACAAAGAAAACAACAAAAAACACAAACTAATGCAACAAAGCAAACCAAAACACCAAAAGGAAATACCTAAATTAATTTCCAAATCCATCCATCCATTATCTATACACCGCTTAATCCTCACTAGGGTCGTGGGGGGGGCTGGAGCCTATCCCAGCTGACTCGGGCGAAGGCAGGGGACACCCTAGACAGGTCGCCAGTCTGTCGCAGGGCCACATACAGAGACAAACAATCACTCTCACAATCACACCTACGGGCAATTTAGAATGATCAATTAACCTCAGCATATTTTTGGACTGTGGGAGGAAGCCGGAGTACCCGGAGAAAACCCACGCATGCACAGGGAGAACATGCAAACTCCATGCAGAAAGATCCCGGGAAAGCCGGGACGCGAACCAGGGATCTTTTCGCTGCAAGGCGAAAGTGCTAACCACTACGCCACTGTGCAACCTCTAATTTCCAAATAACAAAGAAAACAAAACACCATCAACTGAAGTAGCCCTTGCAGCTGTACAAGTTCTGACACAGCAGCAACACAACCAGCCTCTGCATGGAGCGGACGCAGACAGCACTCAGCCGTACTGGGCTGAGAAGTCCGCTCCAAGCCGCCGCAAACAACAAAATCAAAAAAACACGAACAGTTCACCAGACAAATATTAAAGAGAACCAAAACAGCAGCTCAGCTTGAAGTGATGGTGGCAGTCCGATTATGCCGGGCTGTTAACTGGCAACTGGAGGGTGTGAGCCACAAGAATACGGCTCACACACATGCGCACACACCCACACACACCCAGAGCGAGCCTGTGTTTCTGCATTTATTCTCATTGTTTAACTCCACAAAGGGGGAGTCAACATTGTATGAGATCAATGCATATTTTAGTCTTGCAGCCAAATATTTTAATATTTAGTGCGTGACCATCACCGGCCCTCCCTGAAAGCTAAACAGACATTCTTTATTAGAACTCCCTATTATAAGCCAGGGAGGGCAGTGCTACACCTCAGTGGTGTGTGGGGGAAACAGAGACTGGACAGGACGAACAGGACGAACAGGGATAGAAATTAACAGGCGGTGCTATTGCAATTAAAGATTGTAAGGTGGTGTGTTATTCCCAACTACTAACTGTCCATCAATAAAAATAAATAAATAAGTAAATTGAAAAAAGAGAAGAAAACCAAACCAACGCAAATGAAAAAGAGATTCAATAAATAAATAATTAAACAAACGGTACTGAGCACCATAATTGTGGATGTCTTGATAGTATAAAATAGAATAGAATAGAATAGGCCAGAAGAGGATACTAGTGCAAAAGAGAATGAGTTTAGGGTAGAGATTCTGGAGAGATTCTCAGCACATTCTGGCGGGTCCCATCATTAGCTGAAATGGGACTCGGCAGTAGCTGACGAGACCTGATCAAACATGCAAGTGTGAAGGACCCCGAAGCCCAGAACAGCAATCACGGCAAGGCAGGGCCAAGCCAACAGGGCACCCCTCACCCCGGGCCGTAGGAGCCACAGGGCGCCGCCCCCCGGAGAGCCACCGGGGCCACCGTGAACGACGCGAACCCGGAGAACAAGAGGGAGCAGCTACAGACACCCCCAGCGCACCAAGACCGACCCAGGCGGCCCGGGGCACGAGGACCCACCCGCCACCCTAACCCCAACCCCGCCCACCCCAGCCCCCACCAAACCGCCCACCCCACCACCCGACCCGCCCACCCCCACCCCCACACCCTCCCCCGAGGGGGCCAACGGCCCCACGCAGCCAGGAAGCCAGACACAGGGGCCGAGCGGCCCACCGAAGGGGCGGCAACCAGCCCATCACAAGGCAGGCCGCCACCGGGAGCCGGTCAAAGGACATCGGAGCCGGGACCCGATGCGAGTCCAGAGGGTAAAAATGGACAGTGTGGTGGGGCCCGGCGACGCCAACAGGGAGGCACCCCGCACACCCCCCGCACCAGGCCCCAGGCGAACGCAGTACACCCAGGGCCCCCGCTTCCCCGCAATGCGCCCTGACAACCCACCAGGACAGAGCCACCACATGCCACCAGGCCGCAGTACGGCCACAGCGCCCACCAGGACAGCCAATCCAGCCCCGCAGCCCACCAAGAGTCATCGCACCAGCTTGGACCCGTCGGGCAAGCAGGAGAACCCCCCCCGACCACAGCCCCCAGGTCCCGGGGACCCCCCAGCCACAGCAACATGGATGGTAGTCCACCCCCGCTACCCCATAGCCATAAGGGGGCCGGGTCCCACCAGCGAGGCCATATTAGTGAAATCCCCCATTACTCCCTGTTAATATGTCTCCAGATCCCTGACTGGAGACATTATCCCTGCACCGTGATAGTGTAACCCTGAGTGTCATGTGGTGCATTAAAAGTGGGGAGGCTGGGCGAGGCATCCAGGGGGCAGGCCAGAGGGCCACAGAGGATGGCTACTCTGCAGCCTACCCTGGCCCAAGTTCCCCGAGCCGTCCCAGACCTACCCCAAGGTGTGAGTGTGTGTGGTGCATTAAAAAGAAATTAGAGAGCAGGGGAGGCAAGCAAGAGGGTGATGGGGAAGAGACAAGGCCGTAGAGCCCTGCCATCTGCCCCACCACAGAGCCCATCATTCCTGCCCCCACCTGCTCTCGGGGCCCTAACTGTTGTGTCCCTATATGTGCCTAAGAGTAACTATGTACAGTGATGTGTGAAGTATGTGAAGTGCACAGTAAGAGGCAGTCTGGTGTGGATCCGGCCCATGAGGACAGAGCAGCGGGGGAGACAGGTAGTATGACCACTGGTACTGATGCAGAGGGCCCCCAGAGCCCAGAGGCAAGAGGCCGAGGTGGGCCCACCCGAACCCGACCGGCCCAGCCAGCACCAAAACCCCCAGAAGTCGCAGCGCTAGACCAGCGCCCCGGCAGACGCCGCAGCCCCACCACGGGCCAGCCGCATGCAGCACCCCGCCCCGGAGGGAGGGCCAGGCCGCACCACCAGGAAGCGAGGGCCATGAGCCCCCACGCCCACCCCGGAGCCGGCACGTCCAGGATGCAGGGCGCCCACCCCGCAGCACCACCGAAACCCCACCCACCCCACTACTCCCCAGGACAGCACCAGGCCCGGACAGAAGCCCCCAGCCAGCAGAAGCTAATCTCCAGTGGCGGCACACAGGCAAGTACCAAGGCCTGTGCCCGGATGAGCCAGAGCCACCCCCCCAGAGAGACCACCCGGCCCCCATGCCAGTCCCCCAGGCAGCGGAGGGCCCCCAGCCCCCCCAGGGGAGGGAGAGGGACGAGGACGAGCGGCCAGGCGGGAGAGGAGGGAGGAGGAGGGAAGCAGAGCAGGAAGGGACAGGGGAGCGACCGGAGGGCCGACCCACCCCAAACCCCAGGGCCAGCCAGGGCGCCCCAGAAGAAATCAGCCGCCGCCACCCTCAAGGCCCCGGGAGAGCGCACAGACCCAGCAGATCCAGGGCTCAAAGGGAGAGACACCGGGGACAACCACCCCCAGGCAGAGGGGCCCGAGCCACGCTGGCCCCGCAGAGCCAGAGAGCGACCCCAAGAGCAATAGGGAAAGGACACCACCAGTGCAAACACACAGAGCCTTGAAGTCCATGGTGCCATCCTACTTGAAAAGGTAGAGGGTTAATAAACTGAAATAAAGCAGAGAGAAGTCAGACCATACACACAGACAGAATAATAATTACAATTTTATGAGGGAAATGGCATACGCCCACATACAAGCGGAGGCTATAGATTAATATTTATTGATTTAATAAATGGAGACCATTTTTCTTTGAAGGAGTCCAATTGGTTTTTTCTGATAGCAGATATTCTCTCTAGTGAAATGTGTTCTGTGAGGAGGTTCAGCCAATGGATGATGTTGAGGGCTTTCTTATCTTTCCAGTTAACTAAAATAGTTTTTTTGGCGATGGCGATAGCCGCAAGTGTGGGTTGGATATGAATATCTGGAAGGGCTGTTTGTGTTAGATCACCAATTAGGCAAACGTTTGGGGAAAGCGGGATCCCGCAGTCCAAAATATTGGAGAGTTTCTGTGTGATTGTTACCCAGAATTGATAGACGGGTGTACAAAGCCACAGAGCGTGAAAGTAAGTGTCCGTCATGTTTTGGGTGCATTGCGTACATGTGTCTGAGCGAGAGAAGCCCATTTTATACAGTTTATATTGCGTTATATGCGTTCTGTGAAGCACCTTAAATTGGATCAATTGTAAGTTGGTGTTTTTAGTCATTTTAAATGTATTTTCACAGATCTGGGTCCAAAAATCAGAGTCAAAAGATTTGGATAAGTCTTTTTCCCATTTTTGAGTTGGAAGGTGTATAGAGTGTGTCTTTGAGAGTAAACTATAAATTTTTGAGAGATTCTTTTTATTTCTTGGAGACAGTTTCACAATGTATTCGACAAATTCAGGTGGCTGTATGTCCGTTGGCTGTAAAGTAGTCTGAAGCGATGGAATTCTACTTGTAATCGTCTTCTTTACCTGTAGGTACTGAAGAAAATTTCCATTTCTTATTTCAAATGTTTGGAATAAGTTTATATATGTCCTAAATGTGTTGTCATCTAGAAGGTGATGGAGGTGAGTGACTCCTCTCTCTGCCCATTTGCTGAAATAAAGAGCTATTTTATTGTTTGCAAAATCAGGGTTGTGCCAGATTGGGGAGAGTATACTGGGTTTTAATTGAGAGCCTGTGATTTCCAGTGCTTTCCACCAAGCAGACAAGGTGGAAGCGATCATAGGGTTCTTGAAGCAGGAATGATGTTTAAGGGCGGAAGTGATAAAGGGAAGATCAGAGATTTTGATCTGGTTACAATCTAACTGTTCTAGTTCCAGCCAGGAGTTATATTCTTCATGGGAATGTATCCATTTGGTGAGATATTGTATTTGGTTGGATAAATAATAATACATGAAGTTGGGAGCCTCCAGTCCCCCTTCGGATTTATTCTTCTGGAGGGTAGTCAAACTGATTTTAGCCTTTTTATTCTTTGAGTAGAATTTACCAATAGCGGAGTCTAACGATTGGAACCACTTTGATGTGGGTTTAAATGGAATCATGGAGAAGAGATAGTTGATTTTAGGTAATATTTGCGAGCCTGTGTTCCTATGCCCAGCAGGGCTCCAGCAGATCCCCGCTTCACCCCGGGGAATTCACCCCAGCACTCAGCCACGGTATTCAGACACCACGCCTTGACGGCAATCACAACAACTGGATACACCAGAGAATGGCTGCGTCCACCAACGCCGTCATGCCAAACCACAGGCACCACGGAAGCAAGCAGGGAGCGGAGGACCGGAAGCTCCACCGCTGCACACCTGAATATAAAGGGCGCATGGTACCGTCCAGCAATTACGGTGCTCGCACCGCTGGCACGGCGCCCAACAGCGGCCAGGAGGGAGACAACCTCGTGTCACACCCATATTCATGTTCATTGTTCTTTCATCCTCTTTATACCGGCTTCCAGTTTTACGTTGTATTGTTTCCTAGTGTCTTTCAACCTTGACAGACTGCTTCCTGGTATGCTTTATCCTCTTTCTATTGGCTAGCAGTATGTTTCAACCTATTTAAACTGACTCCCAGTATGTTTTAGTGTTGTTATACTGGCTCCCAATACGTTTCAGTCTCTTTACACTGGCTTCAGTAAATTTTCTCTTCCGTTTTAAACACCAGTTTGAGAGTTACTATTTCTCAAACTCTTGTCTGTGTCACCAGAGACAGTGAAAAAGAACGGCTCAAAGAAGTGCAACATGAGTTGAAGAGGAGACTGAAGATAGCAAAGCTGGAATACAAAAAGAAGTACCATCTCTGGACATAACAATAAAAAGAAAAGGGAGCCAATAGTGGGTGATCTGGAAAGAGCTAATGAACTCAACCTGTTCTTCAAGAGATTTGACACTGTGGACACACCTACTTCCACTGCTGCTCCTCCTTCTTCTCAACATATGGAAATCCCCACTATAGCTCCTTCTTCTCCTCCACCGTCTCCTACACGTCTCCACAGCTGCAGCTACTTCCCTTCTAGCATCTGTACCCTTCTCTGTCACAGAGACAGGGGTGATGTTGGAGCTTGGGAGACTTTGCTCTGGGAAGGCAGCTGGCCCAGATGGTGTATGTCCAAGGCTGCTTAAAGGCTGTGCTGCACAACTGTGTCAACCTCTCCACAGGATCTTCAACCTGAGTCTACAGCTGGGGCGGGTGCTTGCTCTATTGAAAACTTCCTGTATTGTACCGGTACCAAAAATCAAATGTCCGGCTGAACTAAATGACTACAGACCTATTGCCCTTACCTCACAAATCATGAAAACTCTGGAGCGGCTGATTCAACGCCTACTGAGGCTTGAGGTCAAAGACAAACTCGATTCACTGCAGTTTGCATACAAAGAACACATTGGAGTGGATGATTCCATCCTCTTCATGCTTCACTGCGTCCTGTCTCATCTGGAGGAACCTGGAGTTTATGTGAGAATCATGTTCTTTGATTTTTCAACTGCATTCAACTCCATCCAACCCACCATACTCAAAGACAAGCTCACAGAGATGGGAGTGGATCCTTCCTGTATTTCTTGGATCATAGATTACCTGACAGGAAGGCTACAGTTTGTCGGGTTGGGGAACTGTGTTTCTGGGACATTAATAAGTAGTACTGGGGCTCCACAAGGAACAGTCCTGGCTCTATTCCTGTTCACACTGTATACATCTGACTTCAAATACAGCACTGAGTCCTGTCACATTCAGAAATACTCTGATGACACTGCTATCGTGGCATGTATCAGAAATGGACATGAAGCCGAATACAGGGATCTGATAAGTGCCTTCAGTGACTGGAGTCACAAAAACTGCCTGCTACTCAACGCCTCAAAGACAAAGGAAATGATCACCAATTTCCGCAGATCCAAACCCCCTTTTCAGCCAGTGAACACTTGTGGCGTGGACATCAAGGTGGTGACATCGTATAAATATTCAGGATTTTTTTTTGGTACTGGCTTTTTGCATTTGTGAGCAGGCGGCCGGCAGTGGCGGGATCTCTCCGGCAATCCAGCTGGAAGCTGGCGGAGGGATTGCTCCAGCGATCTGGCTGGAAGCTGGCGGCGGAGGCGGGATCGCTTCGGTACAGGCGAGGTGTCGAGCTCCTCCAGCGCAGGTGAGGTGGCTCTCAGCCCCTCTAGGACGGGTGAGGACTCAGCACGGAGCTCCTCCATTGACAGTTGAGGCGGCGTCGGCGGCGTTGACCCCCTTGGGAACGGGTGAGGTGGCGACGGCATTGTCAACCCCCTCGGGACTGGGTGAGGCAGCGTTGGCGTCGTCGTCGACCCCCTCGGGAACGGGTGAGGTGGCGTCAGCGTAGTCGACCCCCTCGGGAAGGGGTGAGGGTAGTTCCTGCTCTACTAGGGGGCCTTGGCCAGCCCCCACAGAACCAAAAATAAATCTAGCCAGAGTGTAACTGCTCATTCCCGGCTGCGGCGGCTGCCCACCCATGCCAGCAGGTCTACGGCAGACTCATAAGTCTGCCGATCTATGAGCAGCGGTTCCGGGCAGTCTAACAGATTCTCCAGGCCACCTACAGCCTGGAGAATCTGCGAGTGGGCTGGCATGGGATCTGGGCTTCACTGAGTGATCTCTGGGTTCATTTTCTGGTGGGATGGTTTTGTCACAGGAAGTGTCGAATTTGGAACCCAAGTGAGATCACACAGAGGAGTCGAGGGCAGGTCTAAACAGAATTTACTGTTCAAAATAATAATGGCAATTAACAATGGCAAGCACTCACTAGCTGGAACGGGAAAAAGAATCAGGCTCCAGGGGAGCGGCAGTCCGGGGGGCTCAATGCCAGCCAATCGGGGCAGTCCAGGGGGAGAGGTCCACGCCCGCTCTCTAAGAGGGCAGCAGGGGTCCATGTCCTTCCTCTGAAGGACGGCTGGGGGAAGAACCAGGCTGCCCTGGTGGCTGCAGGGCCTCGTTAAACTCATAGGTCCCGGCGTACCATCCCACATCCCCTGCCGTGTGAAGCCGGTTTTTAAAGCAGCTGATTGAATGAGCTGAAGGTGTGAGGCTCTCGCAGCTGCACCTAATTCACTAATCAGCAGCTGCAGAGAACCTCACAGACCGGAGACACACCGTCAGGGGAACGGATGACCGGAAGGGGGCGGGCCTACACCAGGCCCGTAACATGTATTTCTAAATTCATCACCTTCCCACCAACTGCTTCCAGTGATGATCACAGTTAATTAGTTTATCTGCATTTATTCATTCATTTATCTACTGTCTATTGTTGTATATCATTTGTTCATACCATTAGTTAATAAATGTGTATAATTATCATCAGTTCTACTGTGTATTTCTTTGTTTTGAGAACTGGAGGTCAATGAAATCACAGTTTATGACTTCATAATGAGACTGATCAATATAAGTAAATTTGATTAATTAATGATTATTGAACCTGAAATATTCATGATGAAGGTCTCTTAAATGGCCTTGATAACATAACAAGTGATGTCCCTGATAAACAAGTGCAATTTTATTCATAAAGTGTAGTTTCTACCATTAAGTGGGTTGCAGCCGACACTTCTACCTACACTGTTTGGTGCAGCTGTATGTGATAGATAGATAGATAGATAGACAGACAGACAGACAGACAGACAGACAGACAGACAGACAGACAGACAGACAGACAGACAGACAGACAGACAGACAGACAGACAGACAGATAGATAGATAGATAGATAGATAGATAGACTATATTGCCAAAAGTATTCGCTCACTCATCCAAATAATCAGAATCAGGTGTTCCAATCACTTCCATGGCCACAGGTGTATAAAATCGAGCACCGAGGCATGCAGACTGCTTTTACAAACATTTGTGAAAGAATGGGTCGCTCTCAGGAGCGCATTGAATTCCAGCGTGGAACTGTGATAGGATGCCATCTGTGCAACAAATCCAGTCGTGACATTTCCTCGCTCCTAAATATTCCACAGTCAACTGTCAGCTGTATTATAAGAAAGTGGAAGTGTGTGGGAACGACAGCAACTCAACCACGAAGTGGTAAGCCACGTAAACTAACGGAGTGGGGATGCTGAGGCGCATAGTGCGAAGAGGTCGCCAACTTTCTGCAGAGTCAATCGCTACAGACCTTCAAACTTTATGTGGCTTTCAAATTAGCTCGAGAACGGTGCGCAGAGAGCTTCATGGAATGGGTTTCCATGGCCAAGCAGCTGCATCCAAGCCATACATCACCAAGTGCAATGCAAAGTGTCGGATGCAGTAGTGTAAAGCATGCCACCACTGGACTCTCGAGCAGTGGAGATGCGTTCTCTGGAGTGACGAATCATGTTTCTCCATCTGGCAATCTGATGGATGAGTCTGGGTTTGGCGGTTGCCAGGAGAACGAAACTTGTTGGACTGCACTGTGCCAAGTGTAAAGTTTGGTGGAGGGGGATTATGGTGTGGGGTTGTTTTTCAGGAGCTGGGCTTGGCCCCTTAGTTCCAGTGAAAGGAACTCTAAATGCCTGCATGCATACCAAGACATTTTGGACAATTCCATGCTCCCAACTTTGTGGGAACAGTTTGGAGCTGGCCCCTTCCTCTTCCAACATGACTGTGCACAAAGCAAGGTCCATAAAGACATGGATGACAGAGTCTGGTGTGGATGAACTTGACTGGCCTGCACAGAGTCCTGACCTCAACACGATAGAACACCTTTGGGATGAATTAGAGCGGAGACTGAGAGCCTGGCCTTCTCGTCCAACATCAGTGTGTGACCTCACAAATGCGCTTCTGGAAGAATTGTCAAAAATTCCCATACACACATTCCTAAACCTTGTGGACAGCCTTCCCAGAAGAGTTGAAGCTGTTATAGCTGCAAAGGGTGGACCGACGTCATATTGATCCCTATGGATTAGGAATGGGATGTCACTTGCGTTCATATGTGAGTAAAGGCAGGTGAGCAAATACTTTTGGCATTATTGTGTAGATAGATAATTAATCCTGAGGGAAATTCAAGTGTTCAGCAGGTTACATACAATAACAACATAAATAACAAAAAGACAGGACAGGCAGAAAAAAGGCTGAAATAATAGTAAAAACATTTTAAAAAAAAACAAAAACTCTAACACAGACAGAGCTACTGAAGAGGCCGCCACTCACGTCGACGCCGGACGTATAAGGCTAATTTCTCTACATTTTGCAACAGGAGCCCTTCTATTATTGTATACAGCTGATTTACAAACCTGGCTGGTTTTAAGTGCTGTTAAGCTTAGCTCCTTCTGCAAAACTGCTCTTCAATTTACATGGTAAATGTAGAATAAGCTTTTCTAATACCATACACTTCTTGTCAAATTCAGTGAATATCTCCTCATTGTCTGTTCGCTGTTCATTCTTTGTTTGTGCACAGGCACAGACTATGTGCACAGGACAACTTTATGAATCTCTTCACATTTTGCAAAGATTATGAGGATCTTTAAAACACTGCACTCCTTAATTGTTTTCAGTGGATGATTTTTGTAAGCAGCAGACACTCAAGTTAGTAAGTGTGAGAGACAGCAGCAGCCAATTCTCTCCTACCCATTTCCAAAGAAAGACCAAGAAGGCAGTTTAGCACCACTATGCTCTGCTTCTTTGCTCACAGACTCCAGACATGATGTTGTAATTGGGAAGATCAGGAATTTTCCCAGTGGGTCTTTTTGTTGGTATACCTTGTGTTATATAGCCTATATACATCTCTTAGCTGCAGCTATTATAACAATAACAGTAATGTATTTTATTTGTATAGCGCTTTTCAAAATACTCAAAGACACATTACATGATAAAATCAGCTAACATTAAAACTTTTTTTCTCTGGGTTTTGGATGCTGTGTTAATGTGCTTGCATATTGTTCATTTTATGGTTTTTAATATTGTAATGTTTGTTTTGCTTCAGCTATGAAAACAAACATGTCATGCAAGGGCCTACAGCCCATTTGATAGTGTCATTGTCTTGTGCTAAAAAATATACTTCTGTACTCTTATTTTCGGAAAAAAATGCAAGGCGTGTACTTGCAATGGAATAGAATGATGCCAGCCTTTCCATGGGGAACTTGCTGTGGAGGGAAGGACTATAATTTTTACTTCTCATTTACACAACAGGTATTTGGCTTCCATCTATTGTGTGTGACAGGTGCTCAGGCACTAGTTTATGATGACATTGTTGTGGGGTTTTAGCAGTACGCTACACAGGTGACAAAGCCCAATCAATCACTTATTTCTCCCTTTTATCTACACACAAACACATGCAGTCACATTTTTTCCCCAAAAGGTGCCACCTCCTTATCCTTTCACATCTTGCACAGCTTCCAGGTGGTTGTTCTTTTAGGCTTACACTACAGTTTTATGACACATAAATCAGGAAGAATTTTAGAATGAAATCAGTAGATTAATCCAAGTAATTTCACATCAGAGTGATGTAGAACAGAGCTATGGATTCAGACAGTTACCTGAAGGTTTACAGCAGAAATTGTGCTAGGGCAGTGTTCAAGGGAAAAGGGGAGAACGTTTCTCCAATGTAAATTACCATTAGAATAATTTCTTTAGGACCCCAATTTTTCTCAACATAGCGACACAAGAGTTTTCAGAATAATTTAACAATAAACATTTCTGTAGATTCACTTATCACTTGTTTTATATTGTGTGTTTGTTATGGCAAATTGCTCCAAATACAAAAATGTGGTAGGTCCTCAGACGCTATGGATGCTATGGAAATTCATGGTGCTCATCCGAGCGCTGCATGAAGGAATGGGTTGTGCCCAACATCAAACTGGCCTCTCGGTCCCCTTCCCCATTACAGTGGGCTTGAAACAAGGATGCGTACTTGCTCCTACCCTCTTCTTTATCTACTTGCAGCAATGCTTCAGAATTTTCCAGACGACAACCCAGGAATTCACCTTCAACACTGCATTGATGGGAGTCTCTTCAACATAGCACACCTCCAGTACAGCACTTGGACAACAAACGCATGAGTCACAGGGCTCCAGTACCTCAAGATCTAAGCGAACAACCTCTCCAGAGTGTACATGCGGCACAGATTCACAATCAATGTCGCAAAAATCAAGGTCCCGTTCCAACTACCACCTGAAAGCTCAAATCAGCATCAACAGACTTGACCTTGAGAAAGTTGAACCATTTCCATACTAACATCAAATGCGTATGCTGAAGAAGACGTCAATAACCGAATCAAGGTCACCCATGCAGCATGCAGGAAACTATTTAAAAGAGTGTTCAGCAACCCTCGGCTAACGCAAACCACCAAGCTCATGGTCTACAAAGCTGTTGTAATCTTGACTCTCCTGTACGCCTGTGAGACCTGTGTACTCTACCGAACGGACATTCGCAAGCTTGAACAATTCCATCAAGTGAAACTTCGTCAAATCCTTTGGATCATGTGGCAGGACCGGATTACAAACAAGGAAATTCTTTTACAACAACTGATGCAGCTTGGTTAGTCTCACCCATACTTTAGTGGATGTGTCTAGCAGGCTAGCTTCCTGTAGGAAATTGTTGTGATGGTGCTTCAGATAGAGTCTGACCATTAATTGTAATCCTAATTGTTTCTCAAAAGACTGATGCACTTAAACTGCTGAACAAACCATAACTATGGGGTAGCAATTCAGATGTCTCAAACCACTGAGTGTGACCAAACATTGTCTATACAGGAACTTTTCCCAGGAACCGTTGGTGCCTCAAACAACTTCATCCACTTTGTTACTCTTGGATATATTTCTTATGAGGAAATTTTTTGCCATTTTGTCATTTGATGTATATGTACTGTAAGTCTGTTAGAAGAATGTGACATCAATTAAATTTTTTTTTTCTATTGTGACGTGGTAAAGGCCAGTCTCACTCCCAACTCATCAGATACTCCTGCTTTGCCAGGACCTTGTAACATCACATTTAAATGTACTGGGTACCATTTATTGTCTTAAATCCAGAGGGTTGTGTGATCTGTCAGAAGTACATGCCAAGTGTCTGTAGTCAAATGTTCTCTACTGGTGTTGTTACTGTCACTCTTAAGCAGATAAGCAGAACTTTATCTTGTGACATAAGGTTAATATTGTGAAACAGTGTGTGTTTCTCAAACCACGATATTTTTCCAAAACCTATCCAAGTAATTTTGATGCCTAAACTCAATCAAATAGTGTGTGAAAAGAAACCCAAACAGAAGAACAAAAGTCACAAAATAAAACAAAAGTTAAAAAAAAATAAAAAACTGTCTGACAATGGACACAAAACTGAGTTGTCCTGTGACCAATGATGCCTTCACCCCTTCAACTTTCAACTGCGTTCTTACAAACTGAAGGAATTCCTTTTTGTCCAATATTGATGCCAACACTTGTGCTAATCCACATCGTATCTATTTATCAAAGCTGCAGTATTTTATGTTGTGATGAGGAAGTGGCGGGTATTTATGGACATCCATGCTTGCTTGTTGTTGTCAATGAAGAGAAGTAGCCCAAAAATTCAGAAGAACTCACTGTCATGATAATCTTTCATAGCATAAAAATAAAGCCGGGATGAAGTTGACTTTAACTCCAAATTATGTTTACTAAAGGTAGGCTACAGTAAAGATAAACTATTTGGGCGGGCTTTGAACCTTCCATATGATGTCTTTAACACTTTCCAAAGACATAATGAAGACAGAAAACAGAGCTACAGATCAGATTTTTATTCCAGACACAGACATCCTAGATACTGACATGAAGAACATTGTTTGCCATTAGACCTTGCTAAGTATGGCTACGGGGAACAAATAAAAGTTCTCAATTCCAAAATGAACAAGATGGACACCACCAGAGATGACCTTGGATGAATGGAGGTTTCCTGTGCTTTGATGCATTTCATCCAGAGTAATGAAAATTGTGTATCTCAACACAGAAATGACCCCAAAGATGAGGCAAACCTTTATCTTCCCATTTCATCCAACAAGGATTATTGATTCATGAATGATTGTTCAGGGTTTGATGTGCCCTTGAAGGTAGTCTCTTTCCCTCTCTATCCTTTGAATCTTTTATCAAGTCCATGTCAGCTACAGTTGGCTGGAAAGTATACAAGATGCTGGGGGTTTGAGGATTGTATTCTTTTAAACCTGCAATATTCATACCCAGCTGTAATATTTTATCTATTTTTTTCCACCTCAATGGAAATTGTGCATTCGCTTAAAAGGCACTGTGAGCTGGTGGTTCTACTGCAGCTCTGCACTGTTGATGGACATTAATGAATCGGATTTATTTTTGTGTAACTGTAGACTAATCTCCTAATAATGAGGTCCATCTACAGCAGTGACAACATGTGCAGCACCTTTACTTTAATACTCAGTCCTGGTTAACACAGACTGCATCATATAGCCAGACTAATCCACTGTCCAATGTCACGGCTTCCTAAATCTAATTTACCATTCCATTTGGGGCCCAGATATTGCTGTTGCCAATACACCTGTTGATTGCTAGCACTGCTCTCCTCATGCATCCGCTTGATAGAAAACACACACACACACACACACACACACACACACACACACACACACACACACACACACACACACACACACACACACACACACACACACACACACACACACACACACACCCCTGCCGCCTGCTCTCCCTAAAATGGTTTCTCCCACAGTTTCCATAGCAACAGTCCAGTTTTAGTGTTCTGTTGTTTTTCCGCAGAGAATGGCTAATTTTTCAGAATGAGGATCTTTGATGATAAAGAAGCTAGGTTGTGAGATTTGCATAATGAATGGATGCCAAAGTAGATCCATCACCACCTAGCACTGATGATTGCTTTTTGATTAATTTCTTTCCTCCATGTCCTTAGGTATCTCAGCTGCAGAAGCCCATTGCTTCCAAAAAGAGCAACACACACATTCATCTATGTAGGTCACTGTCTGTTTCTTTGTCTCAACATAGCCTTCAAACTGTTGTAAAATTGCACATACCCTGAGGGCAAATGTCAATGTTCACTTAAAGCCCTACACCAGGACCATGAGAAAACAGCCCCATAACTTTCTGTTTCAATGTGCTTTTGCCATCACATTTACAGACTTTTGTACCCTGGGATAAACTTTTAAACATTATGCTAACCTCTTTCACTTTTCTTTTTACATCTGCAACCTTCCAAGCACAAAGGATGCATATGATGTCAGGGGAATGGGAGAATTTCATTACACTCAGAGACGTGTGGTATTGATTGGTGACTGTTTTGCAAGCATTGCCTTAGGCCCTTTGGGAGGGCCATAAACCCCCTTATCAAAGTAACCTTCCCTTGGGGTTTGCACCACACTAACACACTGCCTATATGTGTGTTTTTTTGGTGGGAGAGTACAGAGGTGAACCCAAGATATTCATGATTAAACCACTCCAGGACTTACACGGGAAATAGGCGATTCCTCCCCTGCAGAAAGCAAACCTTAAAAATACGCTAACTCGGAAGAGGTTCACTTTGCAGAGCACGAAATTTTGCAGTGGCAGTTAGGGTGCTCTAGAAGAACACCAAATGGGCAGGAAATGGGTTTCTTCACAGGCAAACATCCTCAGTATTTTTGTCCTGGTGAGTGCTCACTTTTCAAATTTGTTCCTTCTCTTCATTTTCTCCAGTCAGAGGGCTGAGATTACATGACCTCTAACGATAATTGGCGACAGTGTGATCTGAACTCTCTGCCTTTATCTTTTCCAACTTGCCACCCCTTCATACACACATAGACACATGCACACTTCTTTGTATCTCTCTAGTAGTGCTTACCTCAGCCACTAGGAAGGCCAAATGGTTCTGAGAAAGGACTGTGTTTACTACTATGGCTGATATCCTCATTAACACTAATCTGTGGGTAGGTGAAAAATGATGCAAAGGATAATGGCTGTTCGAATGAGACAAAGAGGAGGAAGGTATGGACTGAGAGGGAGTTTGATGGAAGCGTAAAAAGGACGACCAGACCGACCAAATGACCACTGGACTCATCTGAACACTTCATAGTTTTCCTGACCATGAATGGTTCATGAACCCTTTGTCCACAAGCTGGCTGCACTGCATGCTTTTGCAATGTATTTAACACACTCATATACATATACTACCCCATAAAGTCCCTCATACATGCAAACAAATATGCTCATTAACAAGCCAATGAAGTAGGCAAGCATCCACATATAATCTCTTTCTTCATTAGATACACACAGCAAATGAATCATTACCCTAAGTATTTTCTATGTCAAGCCTGAACCTTGAGCAACAGAACTCCCAGAGTGGTATAGTGTGGTGCAAAGTTCAGATTTCAATGCTGCATGTCTCACAATAAAATTGTGACTTTCATTTTATGACCAGAAATAAAAGTAAATTGAACAGTAGTCTGTGATATAAAAAGAAAAGCTTTGAGATGTTTAAACAATATTGTTTTTAAAGGCCTCTATTAATCTGATGATTTAGTTTTACTGGATGAGTTGAATTCAGAGATAAATGTACAGCTTTAATGATTACAACTGTTCATTTTGACAAATTACTGTTGACTGAAAATCACTACATTATGGTGCAAGTGATGTGTAGCTGCTGTTATTTAGTTTTCTATTTTTTTCACTTCAAGAGATGTCTCATTCCACCCCAGCTGTTCTTAAGCTGCAGTAAAACAGCAACTTATTTCTCATTGCTTGGTGATAAATGGCTTAAACCAAAATGCATGCCATAGTCAGACTTGTGCCTGAAGTCATTCTGTGCATCAGCATGGAGATAAAATTCAACGAAGATGAGAAGACTTTGACTGTCATCTTGACTGGCCCTCTGTTGTCAGGCATTTCCCAAACACGGCAAACATTTTGTTTTTGTTGTCTTCTTTCCTGATACCATTTTCCTGTCAAACCACAAAGCAATTTTTCTTTCAGCTGTGAATCATGCCTGCAGATCCTCGTTGCAAATTCAAATAATAAACCAAAGTCTTGGACAGAAAATGTTCCCATGCAGCTCTGTACAATCATAACCTCAACATGACTGCACCCATCAAGAGTATATAATCCACTTTAAAACTCCCAAGCAGTGTCTACATACTTCCAACTGCTCAAACTTGACTTTATGTTTACTAGTAAAGTAACAGAGTGCCAACCTTAATCACACATCAATACCCCAAGTCTCGTTGTTTGATTTGCCATGTTGTTATTGTTGTTATTATTTCTGTGGCAGAGGTGTAATGACCAGGAGGTTGTTAACACAGAATTCCGGTTGTGCTTTATGGTCACATTACTGTCAGATTTTTATCATTCTGCACTGCAGGTTGTAGGATATGTGATAAATCCCAAGGACAAGAGATGTGCTTGTCAGGTTGTAAAACATTCAACATTGTGTTTTTTCTCATATGTGTCCATTTATCAGGTTGTTGATGTCTGGTAGAGGGCAATGGGTGCAGAGTCACACAGTGCTGATGAATTACATGGGTGCTGTGACGTTTAGAATTGTAATTCTTTTTTCAGGGCAAATATATCCATCCATCCATCCATTCTTCCATCCATCCATCCATCCATCCATCCATCCATCCATCCATCCATCCATCCATTATTTATACACCGCTTATCCTCATTAGGGTCGTGGGGGGTTGGAGTCTATCTCAGCTGACTCAGGACAAAGGCATGGCTAGGGACACCCTTGACAGGTCACCAGTCTATCACAGGACTACATATAGATATGGAGCAGTGAGAGTGCCACAAAACAAAAATAAATCTAGAAAAGAATGAGCAAATGAAACTGAAAATATAAAAATGAATAAAGAAAATTAAAAATAAATAATGTTTCTATATAAAGAATTATTAATCAAAAAATGAATCCATAGAAGAAAAGGTTAATAAAAATAGAAATATAGAGACAAATAAATAAAATAATAAAAAAAGAAGAAAAAGAAGAAATTTGCATTTCCTTTGCTTTTAAAGCAATATTAATAATGTCGCTTTAAGAGCAAAGGAAATATGCACAGGAAAAATGTGTGCAGTAGGAATGTCGTGTGCAGGTGCAAAAGGAATCTTGATTGAGGATGAAGGATAGGATAAGTCTCTGCAGATGGCCAAGTGTGGCACAGAGTCTGCTGAAATATCGATAGCTCAGTTTAAGGTACATGAAGGTAATGAAATATTGTGCCATACTGTAGCAGACACGGTTTGGCTTCTTTAGAATGCCAAGGGAAGAGGCCAAACCAGATAACAAATCCTTTTTGTTTAGGTTGTGGACATAGAGCCCACATAAAGCTGCCATTGTGGACGATACACAGAACCAGAAACCTTCTCATTCCCAGGAAAAAGACTCAATTAGTGAGCGGTGAATTATGGCAGGACCACTGTGATTTCCCGTCACCATCCACAGCTCTCTGGAGAAAACTGCATGACATTTGTTCCCTCCTGTGGAGGGATGAAGCTTCCTACAAGACATTAACACTTTGGAGAACCACAACTTAAAAAACACAGAAACTCTCATGCAGCTGTTCTTAATCAATACTTTATTCATGCTCAACCCCCCTTTCTCTTAGGAATGTAAGCAACCCGACCTCCTCTGCAAGGAGGACATCTGATAAGACAAACCATAAAACTTTTGCCACATACCTGAGAAGAGCCTGGTTTGAGACTCACATTTTTACACTGAAACATACATTGACCCAATAACTGTTTTCTGATATTTGTTTTGTGTTTTCATGTATACTAAAATCACAGTAAGGAGTTCCTTTATCACATATCCAAAATTCACATCTGTAGGTGATATGGGGACAAATTTATGGTTTTAATGAAATAATCACATTTCTTGCATGGACCCACAGTGCCACCTCGCGACGTCGGAGGACGTGACGATGTCGGGACAAATTCCACAATGTATCATCATCGATTAAGAGTGTAAAATGTGAAGTTGGTATTATTCATAACTGTACACATGAAATGTAACACATATCCTCACAATAACATATATTTTTTAATATCTAAAGCACATTTGATATATATTTTGTGTGTATAAGGTAACTCACTTATTTGTTAAAATGTATAATCTTGATTTTTGCTTATGTTCTATTAATGGTTCATGGTGAGACGGACAGATCATGTTTGCACGTATAATATCATATGTTTCGATTCGATTTGCCAAATGCAGTTTGTCCTCTGACTGGGGAACAAAGAAAGAGTAATCAGATTACTAAAAGTCTTCCAAGACAAGATCACTCCGAGGATAAAAGGCCAGACAATGCCTTTCCTCACACTCTTAGCTTTTTCCTCTCATCCTGAATGCTTCTTTTACGCAGCCGCTCTGATGCCTCGTCTCGGTCCTTTTCTTGTCTAGACATGTATCATTTCTTTAACTTTTTCACCCTCTGAAATTTTAATATGTCTCAGCGTTCTTTTCTTTAGCTCATTTTTGTTTCCTTTTTATTTTTGTGACATATTTAGACACTGCTCACCTTCATTACAAGCCTGAGTTTATATGTTTTAATCTGCTTTTCAATAAGAAATAATAGAAATCATTTTTGTTCCTTTTTCTAAATTTCACCGCATCTCCGCTCTCAGTTTCCACCATCTTTTGTATTACTTGGCTAAGGGCAACTGAAAACAGAATGAGAGCCACCGTTAAACAAGTCATTTTTCATCAACCCTGAAAGACTCTCCCTCTCTATATGTCTCACTTTACCCCTCTCCCCCCTCACACACTCACCCCCCACACTCTCACTCACACCCTATGTACCCCCCATGTTTATTGTGTGTTTGTTGATAGTTTATCAGGCAATGATGTGCTGTTATATAATGTATATATAGATCCCGACCTGCTGTATACATCTCTCTCCAACACCCACAGCTCACAGACAGCAACAGACAGCTCACAAGGACACACACAAACGTTATATTACATTGCTACATACTCAATGACAGAACATCTTCTCTCTCTATGTTAAAGTTAAATATCGTAGCCTGGAATGTTCATGGCATACGCTCACAAACAAAAAGAGTTAAAATCATGGATTATGTCTCTAAATTAAAAGCAGATATTTTGCTTCTCCAAGAAACGCATTTACTGCAGTCGGAAGAAAAATCTCTATCAGATTTGAATTATAGTATCATCTTTTCATCTTGTTATAACAGCAGACACAGAGGGGTCTCCACTGTAGTCCATAAGAGAGTACCATTCACTTTAAACAGTACAGTAACGGACTCAGAGGGCAGATATATTATTATCCAGGCAACAATCTTTAGTAAATTATATTCTATTGCAAACCTGTATGCTCCGAATAATGACGATCCAGCCTTCTTTCACACTGTTTTTTCTCACTTAGCAGACTTATCCGCTAACTCAACAACTATTATCGGTGGTGACTTCAACATAGTTTTAAACCCTTCAGTAGATTGATCCAATAGTCCAATACATGCAAAACAATCACAATCAGTTAAAGTCATACATGATTATATGAAAGATTTTGGACTAGACGACGTCTGGAGACTCAAAAACCCAAGAAAGAAGGACTATATGTTTTTCTCTCCGGTGCACCAAACATTTTCAAGAATTGACTTTTTCCTCTCAAATAACTCTATCACACATAAAGTTACCACTAAAATTCACCCAATCATTATCAGTGACCACGCACCAATATCTGTCAGCCTGCAAACAGATTCCATCCCTAAATCTCCTCAGACTTGGCGCCTCAACATCTCTCCACTCAAAGACCCAGAATTTGATCGAGTAATAAGGAGGGAGTGGGCAGACTCTAACAAACAATGGATCTAATGATTTATCTCCATCTTTACTTTGGAAACTGGAAAGGCCGTAATCAGAGGTAAAATAATATCGTACTCCTCGTACAAGAAAAACAAAGATCAACAAACAGAGAAAGAAACTGAAGAAAGAACTAAACAATTTACAGAGAATTATGCAATAAATCCAATTGATCAATTATGGTCAGAACTACAAAATGTAAAACTACACCTCGATAATATTCTATCCAAGAAAACAGAGTTTTTATTACAACAACTAAGATTTAATGATTTTGAACACAACAATAAATCAGGAAAATTTCTGGCGAACTAACTCCAGTGCAAAAAAGAAAAATCCTTCGTAACAGCAATTCAGGATCCCTCAGGAAAATATACTCAGTCACCTCAGGAAATTAACCAGACTTTCTATAATTATTACCGGAGTTTATACTCAGCAACAGTTAACCCAAACAAAGGAGATATCCTCCTGAGACCCGGGATTTTGTTTGATGTGCATTTTTTATGTCTCCTTACTATTTGGGATTAGTAGGACCTAATTTTAGTTGAAATTAAATTTTAGCTTTCAATGTGCTCTTGAACTATGTCAAAACCAATGCCCTCATATGACAATGGGTCTGTCTTTGCATATACATTTTTTCCTTGCTATTTGGGATCAGAGGGACCCAATTAGCCTAAAAATGAAATTTCAGCTGTCTACAATGAGTGGTTATCTCAAAAACCAGTGTCCTCATATGAGAGCATTGGGTCTATCTTACTATATGACAATAACGACCATTCAATCAATGTAATTATTTACACCTGTGTTTCACAGTATGTACATTTACACTGCTTTCTGTCCAGACTTTCTGTATGACACAATGAAGACATCATTGGTTAACAAAGCACAAAAGTTTATTTTAAACTGTCATCAAACACAAAAGTGCAGATAAAAGTGCAGCTTTTGCATGAAAAGGTGCAGTTTTTGAATGTAATAATGAACATGTCATAGAGAACTCAGTCATTCATTCAGGTACTCCTACTGGCCTCTGTGAAAGGCTTTGCATGGAAAATCAATCAATCAATCAAGATTTATTTATAGAGCACTTTACAACACTCAAAGGTGACCAAAGTGCTTTCCAGTTAAAATCAAACAATAAAATTAGAATAAAAGCAAATTAAAAGAAAGGAACAATAGAACACGTCAACAAAATATAATAAAATAAAATAAGATAAAATAAAATAAAATGTTCCCCCGTTACTGAGTATTAAAAGCCAGTCTGAAAGGTTACGTTTTGAGCCGGGCTTTGAAAAGGCCAAAGTTGGTGGTAATGCACATGTCAGGGGGCAGTTTGTTCCAAAGTCTGGGTCCAGCGACTGAAAAGGCTCAATCACCCCAGTGTTTGTACCTGGTCCTAGGGACTTCCAGAAACAGCTGTTTAGAGGACCTTAACGCCCTGTCAGGGTTTCGGACAGAAAGAAGTTGCCTTAAATAAATAGGCGCAAGGCTGTTGAGGGCTTTAAAAATGAAAAGCAAAATTTTAAAATCTATCCCAAAAGAAACTGCAAGCCAATGAAGGGAAAAGAGGACCGGGGTGATGTGCTGATGCCTTGAAGTGTTCGTCAGGAAACGGGCTGCCGCATTTTGCACCAACTGGAGGCGGCTCAGGGCTGACTGGGAAACACCAACATAAAGAGCATTACAGTAGTCTATTCGTGAGCTGATAAAAGCATGAATAGTCCTTTCAAGGTTGGTGCGATTTAAAAAAGGTTTTACTTTAGATAAAAGATGTAATTGATAAAAACTCGCTCTGACCACATTGTCGACCTGTTTGACAAATGTGAAACTGCTGTCAAAAATAACTCCAAGGTTCTTTACAGACAGTTTTAGCTTTGAAAACACAGAGTCCGAATCAGCAAGAACATTGTCACCATATAAAATTAACTCAGTCTTGCCCTCGTTTAGATGGAGGAAATTTTTCCCCAGCCATGACTTGATGTCATTGATGCAGTGTGTGAGGGACTGAAGAGCACCACTTTTGTTTGGGAACACTGGTAAATACAACTGGAAATCATCAGCGTAGCAATGAAATGCTAAATTATGCCTCGGTATAATTGACCCCAGTGGCAACATATACAGTGAAAATAGCGAAGGGCCCAAAATGGAGCCCTGGGGAACTCCACAAAACAAAGAGGCAACAGAGGAGGACAAGTCGCCAATCATTACGGAAAAGGTCCTGTTGGTCAGGTAAGACTCAAACCACTTTAGTGCAGTACCATGGATGCCAACATAATTATTTAAGCGGGACAAGAGTACAGAATGGTCGACTGTATCAAATGCTGCCGTTAAGTCAAGCAGCACCAGGACAACAGGACGCTTGGCATCAACAGACACAGCTACGTCAATGTGAACTTTAAGCAGTGCAGACTCTGTGCTACGCCGTGACCTGAACCCAGACTGAAATTTTTCCAGAGTAAAATTGTTTTCTAAAAATGCCTGTAACTGTGCAAAAACAATTTTCTCAAGGACTTTAGAGATAAAAGACAAGCTAGAAACAGGTCTAAAATTAGATAAAACATTAGCATCGAGATGTGTTTTTTTAAGAAGTGGTCTCACAACAGGAGAAGCTGGAACATATCCTGAGCTAAGACAAGTGTTCATTAAAACCAAGAGGACGGGCCCAACAGTAGAAAACACCTCTTTAAGCAATTTAGTTGGGAAAACATCCAAAGGGCAATTTGTTGTTTTCGTGTGTTTAATTACATCAGTAAGGGATGAAAGGGAGATAGGCTCAAAGTGGTCAAACACTGGAGAGTGTGGGGTTGTAACAGACTGATCTGGGCTGATACTGCCGCTGCACAATGCTCTCACAGACAACACTTTGTCCACAAAAAAGCAGAGAAAGTCCTCACATGTAGAAACAGTGGCGTCAGACAGAGGATTGGTGTGGGGGCTCACAACAGAATTTATTGTACTGAACAACACACGGGGGCAGTGTCCATTTGTTGAGATAATATCCGACAGATATTGGGATTTAGCCTCCTTCTGATACTGAACGAGACTGTCCCTCAGTATCTCCAGCGATACATGTAGCCTGTTCTTTTTCCAGTGTCGCTCCGCCTGTCTGCAGCGCTGTCTGAGGGCCCGGGTTGAATCATTCAACCAGGGATCAGTCCTGGGCTTGGTGGACCTGGACCTAATAGGGGCGATAGTGTCCAGGATCTCAGAACGAGCTGAGTAGAAAGATGACAGGAAGCTGTCTGGGCATCCAGTAGGATTAATTCCATCACAAGCATAAAACTCAGAGTATAAAAGCAGTCTCAAACTCTGCAGCTGTGTTGAAGAAGTAATAATCCGACGGCGAGATGCTAGGACGGGAGGCTTTCCAACAGGTGGAGGAGCAAGAACTTCAAAAATAACTGGGAAATGATCTGAGATGGGAGTCTCAGATATTTCAACAAATGACACCACAAGCCTCCCTGTGCATGCGTGGGTTTTCTCCGGGTACTCCGGCTTCCTCCCACAGTCCAAAAACATGCTGAGGTTGATTGATTATTCTAAATTGCCTGTAGGTGTGAATGTGAGAGTGATTGTGTGTCTTTGTATGTAGCCCTGCGACAGACTGGTGACCTGTCTAGGGTGTCCCCTGCCTTCGCCCGAGTCAGCTGGGATAGGCTCCAGCCCCCCCCCACGACCCTAGTGAGGATTAAGCAGTGTATAGATAATGGATGGATGGATGGACACCACAAGCCCAAGAGAAATAAGAAGTCCAATGTATGCCCAGCACTATGTGTAGGACCATCCACAGTTTGAATAAGATCGAAGGATGACAGTAGACGTTTGAAATCAGGGGCCAGATGATCAGACGGACAACAAACGTGAATGTTAAAATCCCCACAGATTAAAAGCTGTTCATATTTGGAGGCCATCTCTGCTATGAACTCAGAGAACTGCTGAATAAAGTTCTTGTTGTATTTAGGTGGACGGTAGACCACAGCACATAAGACTGGACAAGATAATTCCATTGTGAACAACTGTACTTCAAAACAGGAATAATTATTTACATGCAGTGGTTTGCAAGTGAAATTATCCTTAAAAACTG
This sequence comes from Amphiprion clarkii, assembly GCA_027123335.1. Taxonomy (NCBI): domain Eukaryota; kingdom Metazoa; phylum Chordata; class Actinopteri; family Pomacentridae; genus Amphiprion; species Amphiprion clarkii. The sequence continues at coordinate 19,425,159 of CM049579.1, forward strand.
TGGCGACTCCACCCCCTCGACCTGACGCTCGTGGTGTGCTCAGGAAAGAGCAGCGAGGGGGGAGGAGCTCAGTGAATGTGCTGTCGTCACCGGGTTTAATCCACGTTTCCGTCAACAAGAGGAAATCCAGCACGTGTGTTGAGAAGAAATCATTCAGGATAAAAGTTTTTATTGAAGACCTCGTATTAATGAAGGCGACCGCGCATTGGTGTGTGGTCAGTTCGCTTGGAACTACAAGCAACAGGGCGGAGATTTTCCTGCGCGGAGCCTCGTCTGCAGATGCTGACGCCGCGGGCGGCTGGAATGTGTGTAGCCAGCATCTGGAACAACAGATCGGAGCCAGCTGACCTCCAAGGAACACCGCACGATGAAGCCGTCATGTTCCCTGGGAAACCGCAGCAGGTGACGACGATCATACCTCGAGGACTGCGTCATGTAGGCTCTCAGTCGAACAAGAACGCCGCTTCGTTTCCCCTGCTTTCTGTGGCGACGTTTGCGGGGCGGTGGAACAGGTAGACGCTGCAGGTAGTGGGAGAGAGAAAATCAACCATGCTCTCTGTTTACCGTGTCTTACCAGTGATAAGACGTTGCTGTGACGTGCTGGAGGTTGATGTTGACAGGGTCGGCGTCCGAGCTGGTACTGGTGTCGAAGCTGGTTTGAGGCAGGGGAGCTCCGCGACGGAGGTGGAGTAGGCTTCGCATGTGGAAAGGGATTCTTGAACAGAAATAAACACTCACCCTAAGTACACGAAAAGCACGACATGCTGACTGAAGTATTAGCTTCTGAGAGCTAAATGTTAGAAACAGCAGCACGAAATACAAGCAGAGCACGGAGTTAGCGCTGATGGCTAACTAGCTAGCGCTGATGGCTAACTAGCTAGCTTATTGTCTGCTACAGGAGACAACAATGTTACTTTCTAAATATACTTGTTTGCTTAAAAGAAGCTTGCCACTAATGGGATAAATGATGTAAAAATTTCCGGAAGTCACAAAGCACTCACTGTCCTCGAACGTCTCCAACATTGCAGCGGCTGAGTCTCCCTCCTGTTGCTGGCGGTGCCAGTAAATAGTGTTCATTCACTCTTCCAACACCTCCTGGTTGACCAACGCCGGCCGTTGTGGTCCTTGGTGGACTGATAGTCACTTTTGAGCTTTTTCAGCTTCTCCCAACACTGCTTCAGTCCTCTTTATATACAGTCTACTGTATATGTGGGCAGCCATCCCCTCAGAGACCTCCTGATAAACTTTCTCCATCCAACTCCCTCTGTATTCTTTGATCCGCCACCATAGACAGAAAAGTCTCGACCTCTTCATTCACCCACGGTACAGGTCTGGCTGTCATATTAAAATTATGAAGAACAGAGAGTTCCGTAAAGAGCAATGCACACCTTCGCTGTTTACAGTTGTTTTTAATGCAGGGTTTTCTTTTCGTGCTGGAGTTGCTCTGTGTGTCGTCACTCCCTGTCCAATCAGTGGCCTGCACTATGTAAACGCCACATTATCGGCTCGTCTCAGCTCGCTGGGAACCTCAGCTGAGAAGGTGCTGAAAATAGTGCCTGGTACCAGGAACTAGTCCGTATGGAAACGCTCACAAACAAAGATGAGACGAGCCAAGCCGTACCGTGCCGAGTAGATGCTTGTGGAATCGCGGCTAAACAAAGACGAGCCGAGCCATGCCGCACCGAGTAGGTCCTAAAGGAAAAGCCCTCAACACTCCGAGCATCGCTGCAATTTGACAGGCTGGTAATCCACAAAGAACGTGATGTTCCAGAACTTCCCTCGGTATGCCAAATACCCTGGTCCCTGTGTGTGCTCCTGTTGCGCCCTGGTACCAGAAAAGCGGCGGAGTACTTCTTCTAAATTTGCAGTCACTCTACGGTCAACATCTTGGTCAGAAAGTGCGGAAATAACTCCAACAACTTCAAAAAATTCCTCTGCTTTACACGCTACATGCTCAGGGTCAGCAGGTCCTGCTTCCACATACTCAGCAAGGTCTAAAATATCTCTCACCAACTCTCTAGAAAGTTCACAGCGATCCTCCCTCAACACAGCTGCCATGTTTAGAAAGACTTCTTCTACTTCCGGTTTCAAGGCAGACAAAAGCAGTGGATAAGACTAGATTCGCGTTAGTCCCGCCCACCGACTTTGACGGGGTGAGGTTGACAGATAAAATAAATTCATGATCCACTGCAACGCAAAGACCATGAAATAATTAATTAAATAGTGAAATAATAGTATATTTTTTTTTACTTAAAATGAATTGGTATTTTAATGAATTAATGACATTTAATAACACATTTATGTATTTAATTCCAATTTTAATTAATTAATGACATTTGATTTAAATTTTAATTAATTAATGACATATTTAATTAATTATTTAATGATGTATTTATTTATTTAATTTTGGCACTTTTAGTCCTCCATACAGGGCAGCCTTTGAGTATGCGATTTATGACAGGCCTCACCTTCCAGAATCTGTCTGTTTTCCTGTCTTTGGTAACATTGTCATCAATTACTACCTTCAGATGGCTCCTCAGCTTGAAGAAACGGTCGCGTCTCATTGTGTCACTAATGGCAGGGATTCTCAGCCTAGTGGACCAGAACATGCGGGTTTGTGGGTAAGGGATGCAGGACATCAAGATGGATGCTCCAAAAAAGTGGTACATCTCTTTAACCGATGTGTTGAGAGATCTCCCACTTTTAGAATTTGTACAGTCGGCAAGCAGTTTCATCAGTTCTATGTCAATGTACTGCTCCATGTACTGCACCGGCGACAAATCTGCTCTCTTGTATTGTTGTTCATCAACTCCCTGAAATGGGGCTAAGATGGGGTTGAATGGAGCAGACTTCCAGTACTCTCTATTTCCATTTCTTGGTCCTGCCCTGCGTCCTTGCACATCCTGGTCAGGTTCTAATAATACAAATAAAATACATTTTATTTGCAATATATTCAACATTTTGAACGAAATAAAGTGCTACAGAGTAAAAACATGGGAACTAGGTCATGTCTCACCATCATTCTCAAGATGCTGTCGTTTATGTTGTGGCTCACTCGAATCGCTGTCAGTATCTTCACTTATGTGAGCAGCATCAGGCTGATAATCTGAATCGGAATCAGAATCATCATGTTGCTCCACAGTTGCGTCACATGGACCAATGTCACCCACAGCAGGATCATTCTCTTCACCATCTGACAAATCTTCAATCTCAGTCGTCTGCGATTGCATTCAGCAATCGTTCAGCTCTCGAAAGGGACATTCTCCCTGTAATGATAAAAATGCACAAAAAATGCATAAAAATGCATCTATTTCCTTGTAACAGGAAGTAAAAACGATTATTCTACTTCTTTCTAGTGAAAATTAGTTTGAAACAAGTGGTAATTGTCTAAAAACAAGTTACTTTTTGGAGGATGAGTCTTATTTTAAGTGTAATAAGACTTATTTTGACTAGAAATTAGACATTTTGACTACAAATTTTGACTGAAAATAAATAAAATAAATGTTCTTGGCAAAATTTTATGTTTTTGCAGTGAAGCTAGACCTGATGTCCTCAAAGAAGTACGTCATGTTTGCAGACGTGTTTTCCTTGCCACTGTCGCCTTTTGGCTTGCTCTGGGAGTCAGGCATATGGGTTCTGTAAAGCGTCTCGAGAAAATTTGACTGTAATTGGCGCTATATAAAGAAAATTGAATTGAATTGAATTGAAAGTTGTAGCTTGCTAATATTACTCAAATTTATCAAATAAGCATGCCAAGTGAAGCTACAGATGTTATTATGCATAAATCATACAATCAACAATCATAAAATTCAAGTAGGATTTTTACCTTGTCCATATTTCTGTCAGAAGCTGCTGTAGAAAACTTTTGCTGGGACTCTGGCCATCTTGTCTTTTCCCAAATGAGTGTAATTTCATGATGAGATCACTAGATGGTGCAGGCAGGGCCGCCGGATGAGGATAATGGGTCAACATTCTTACAAATGAAGTATCATGGTGTAGAACAGCAAAAATGTAATGTCCTCATATGAGTATGCAGGGTCTGAAGAGGAAAATTTCTGTTGAACCAACTCCAGTGCAATAAAGAAAAATCCTTCATAACAGCAATTCAGGATCCCTCAGGAAAATATGCTCAGTCACCTCAGGAAATTAACCAGACTTTCTATAATTATTACCGGAGTTTATACTCAGCAACAGTTAACCCAAACAAAGGAGATATTCATAATTTTCTCGACAATCTAAACATGCCCGAACTAACGTCAGATTACAGAGACATATTAGATGCTCCATTGACTATCAAAGAATTACAATGTGCATTAGACAGTATGCCAGCAGGCAAGGCACCTGGTCCTGATGGTTTCCCTGCTGAATTTCTTAAACATTTCTGGTCAATGTTAGCACCCCTTTTCTTCAGGACAGTGACAGAGATTAAAAATAATGATTATATAAGTGCGCACATGAATACAGCTGCAATTAAATTATTATTGAAACCAGACAAAGATCATATGCTTCCCTCTAGCTATCGACCTCTGTCACTAATCAACACCGACATCAAAATTATCTCAAAAGCTCTCGCCTCCAGGCTGGAGAAAATCATCCCGTCAATAATTCTCTGCGATCAAACAGGATTCATAAATGGCCGACACTTCACCAACAATATCAGAAGACTTCTAAATCTAATCTCTTTGACGCAACGCCACAACAAAGAAGCTATTGTTATGTCACTGGACGCAGAAAAAGGCTTTGACACGGCTTCGCTGTGCTCCACAAATTTGGCTTCGGAGAATCGTTTATCCAGTGGGTATCAGCTCTGTACACCTCACCCAAGGCTACAGTCACCACTAATGGGATCACTTCACAAAGCTTCAGTCTGCAAAGGGGAACAAGACAGGGATGCCCACTCTCTCCCTTATTGTTTGCGATCTTTATCGAACCATTAGCAACAGCTGTACATCAGAACACCGATATCAAGGGTATCTGCACTCTGGAGTCTGAACACAAAATTAACCAATACGCAGATGACATTTTACTTTATCTACAAGAACCCAAAACTTCAGTTAAAGGAAGTATTTAACCTCATCACAACCTTTTCGCGTCTTTCAGACTACTCCATCAACTGGTCAAAATCAATTATATTACCTTTAACAGAAAACTCGGGGAATCCCGCAGTACAAAACTCGCATTATTCTTTTCCGACTGGCAACATCAGATATCTGGGCATAAATATTTCCTCCAAACTCTCAGAACTAGGGGCTGCACAGTGGCGTAGTGGTTAGCACTTTCGCCTTGCAGCGAGAAGATCCCTGGTTCACGTCCCGGCTTTCCCGGGATCTTTCTGCACGGAGTTTGCATGTTCTCCCTGTGCATGCGTGGGTTTTCTCCGGGTACTCCGGCTTCCTCCCACAGTCCAAAAATATGCTGAGGTTAATTGATCATTCTAAATTGCCCGTAGGTGTGAATGTGAGAGTGATTGTTTGTCTATATATGTAGCCCTGCGACAGACTGGCGACCTGTCTAGGGTGTCCCCTGCCTTCGCCCGAGTCAGCTGGGATAGGCCCCCCCGCGACCCTAGTGAGGATTAAGCGGTGTATAGATAATGGATGGATGGATCTCTGAACTTCATCCCACTTTTGGACAAAGTCTGTGATGATCTGAGGCGTTGGAACAACCTCCCCATCTCCCTTTTGGGACGAATAGCTACAGTCAAAATGAAAATATTACCTAAAATCAACAATCTCTTCTGCATGATTCCATTTAAACCCACATCAAAGTGGTTCCAATCGTTAGACTCTGCTATAGGTAAATTCTACTCAAAGAATAAAAAGGCTAAAATCAGTTTGACTACTCTCCAGAAGAATAAACCCGAAGAGGGACTGGAGGCTCCCAACTTCATGTATTATTATTCAGCCAACCAACTACAATATCTCACCAAATGGATACATCCACATGAAGAATATAACTCCTGGCTGGAACTAGAACAGTTAGATTGTAACCAGATCAAAATCTCTGACCTTACCTTTATCACTTCTGCTCTTAAACATCACTCCTGCTTCAAGAACCCTATGATCGCTACCATCTTGTCTGCTTGATGGAAAATGCTGGAAGTCACAGGCTCCCAATTAAAACCCAGTATACTCTCCCCAATCTGGCACAACCCTGATTTTACAAACAACAAAATAGCTCTTTATTTCAGCACATGGGCAGAGAGAGGAGTCACCCACCTCCATCACCTTCTTGATGATAACATATTTAGGACATATATAAACTTATTCCAAACATTTGAAATAAGAAATGGAAATTTTCTTCAGTACCTACAGGTAAAGAAGACGATTACAAGTAGAATTCCATTGCTACAGACTACTTTACAGCCAGCAGATTAACAGCCACCTGAATTGGTCAAATACATTGTGAAACTGTCTCCAAGAAATAAGAAGAATCTCTCAAAAATTTCTAGTTTACTTTCAAAGACAGACTCTATACACCTACTAACTCAAAAATGGGAAAAAGACGTATCCAAATCTTTTGACTCTGATTTTTGGACCCAGATCTGTGAAAACACATTTAAAATGACAAAAAAACACCAACTTACCATTGATCCAATTTAAGGTGCTTCACAGAACGCATATAACGCAATATAAATTGTATAAAATGGGCTTCTCACACTCAGACACATGTACTCAATGCACCCAAAACATGACTGACACTTACTTTCACGCTCTTTGGCTATGTACACCTGTCTATCAATTCTGGGTAACAATCACACAGAAACTCTCCAATATTTTGGACTGCGGGATTCTGCATTCCCCGAACGTTTGCCTAATTGGTGATCTAACGCTAACAGCCTTACCAGACATTCATATCCAACCCACACTTGCAGCTATCGCCATTGCCAAAAAAACTGTTTTAGCTAACTGGAAAGATAAGAAAGCCCTCAACACCATCCATTGGCTGAACCTCCTCACAGAACATATTTCACTTGAGAGAATATCTGCTACCAGAAAAAACCAACTGGACTCCTTTAAAGAAAAATGGTCTCCATTTATTAAATCAATAAATATTAATCTATAGCCTCCGCTTGTATGTGGGCGGATAAGTATTGTGATACTTATTCTGTCTGTGCGTATGGTCTGACTTTTCTCTGCTTTATTTCAGTTTATTAACCCTCTACCTTTTTAAGAAGGATGGCACCATGGACTTCAAGGCCGTGTGCATGCACTGGTGGTGTCCTTTCCCTATTGCTCCTGGGGTTGCTGTCTGGTTCTGCGGGGCCTGCGTGGCTCCGGCCCCTCTGCCTGGGAGTGGATGTCTCCGGTGTCTCTCCCTTTGAGCCCTGGGTCTGCTGGGTCTGCGCACTCTCCTTGGGGGTGGCGGCTGCTGGTCTCTTCTGGGGCACCCTGGCTGGCCCTGGGGTTTGGGGTGGGTCGGCCCTTCCGTCGCTCCCCTGTCCCTTCTCACTCTGCTTCCCTCCTCCTCCCTCCTCTCCTGCCTGCCCGCTCGTCCTCGCCCCTCTCCCTCCCCTGGGGGGGCCTGGGGCCCTCCGCTGCCTGGGGGTCTGGCATGGGGGCCGGGTGGTCTCTCTGAGGGGGTGGCTCTGGCTCATCTGGGCACAGGCCTTGGTCCTTGCCTGTGTGCCAGCACTGGAGATCAGTTTCTGCTGGCTGGGGGCTTCTGTCCGGGCCTGGTGCTGTCCTGGGGTGTGGTGGGGTGGGTGGGGTCTTGGTGGCACTGCGGGGTGGGTGCCCTGCATCCTGCTGGACGTGCCGGCTCCGGGGTGGGCGTGGGGGCTCATGGCCCTTGCTTCCTGGTGGGGCCTGGTCCTGGGGGGCCTGGTCCCCCCTCCGGGGCAGGGTGCTGCATGCGGCTGGCCCGTGGTGGGGCTATGGCATCTGCTGGGGCGCTGCTTTGGTGCTGCGGCTTCCAGGGGTTGTGGTGCCGGCTGGGCCAGTTGGTTCGTGTGGGCCCTCCTTGGCCCCTTGCCTCCTAGCTCTGGGGGCCCTCTGCATCAGTACCGGTGGTCTTACTACCTGTCTCCCCCACTGCTCTGTCTTCATAGGCCGGATCCACACCAGACTGCCTCTTACTGTGCACTTCACATACTTCACACCTCACTGTATATAGCAACTCTTAGGCACATATAGGGACACAACAGTTGTTAGGGCCCCGAGAGCAGGTGAGGGCGGGAACGATGGGCTCTGTGATGGGGCAGATGGCAGGGCTTTACGGCCCTGTCTCTTCCCCTTCACCCTCTTGCTTGCCTCCCCTGCTCTCCAGTTACTTTTTTTTAATGCACCACACACATTCACACCTTGGGGGTAGGTCTGGGATGGCTTGGGGATCTTGGGTGAGGGTAGGCTGCAGAGTAGCTATTCTCTGTGGTCCTCTGGCCTGCCCCCTTGACGCCTCGCCCAGCCTTCCCACTTTTAATGCACCACATGACACTCAGGGTTACACTTATCATGGTGCAGGGATAATGTCTCCCTTCAGGGATCAGGAAACATATTAATACGGGGTAATGGTGGGGTTTCACTGTTATGGCCTCGCTGGTGGGACCCGGCCCCCTTATGGCTATGGGGCGGCAGGGGTGGACCATCATCAGTGTTGCTGTGGCTGGGGGGTCCCCGGGGCCTGGGGGTTGTGGCCTGGGGGGGTTCTCCTGCATGCCCGACAGGTCCTGGCTGGCGCGGTGGTTCTTGGTGGGCTGCGGGGGCTGGATTGGCTGTCCTGGTGGGTGCTGTGTGGCTGTGGTGTGGGCTGGTGGCGTGTGGTGGCTCTGTCCAGGTGGGTTGTCAGGGCACGTTGTGGGGTGTGGAGACCTTGGGTGTGCTGTGCTCTCCTGGGGCCTGGTGCGGGGGGGTATGCAGGGTGCCTCCCTGTCAGCGTCGCCGGGCCCCGCCCACTGTCCATTTTTGCCCTCTGGACTCGCATCAGCTCCGATTTCCTCTGGCTGGCTCCCAGTGGCGGCCTGCTTTGTGCTTGGCTGGTTGCCATCCCTTCGGTGGGCCGCTTGGCCCCTGTGTCTGGCTTCCTGGCTTCTGGTGGGGGCTGGGGTGGGCGGGGTTGGGGCTTGGGTGGTGGGTGGGTCCTCGTGCCCCGGGCTGCTTGGGTCAGTCTTGGCGTGCTGGGGGTGTTGGTAGCTGCTCCCTCTTGTTCTCCGGGCCCCGGTGACTCTCTGGGGGTGCCACCCTTATTTTTCATCAACCCTGAAAAACTTCGCACAAGGTGCACTGAACACCGGCGACCTGACACTCATCTCCTATGTGCTGACCTCAGACGTCTGCAGGCAGACCTCCGACCGCGCTGAGAGCTCCGACGGCAGAACTCATTGCCTAGCGACCACACAACGCTCTGAGACAGAGAGCTTGGAAGCCTCGTGAGGACGTTTCCAGCCTACCACTGGGTTCCAGCCAAAATGGAGGCTCCAACCTGCACAGCGCTACACAAAAGTAGGAATGAGCTACCTTCTATCTGTTCCTGATTTGGGTTGATGTCATTCATAACTTGATGATTTCAATTTATTCACTCTTTAGCGTATCGATCGTAACCCAGATTACAGATCCATTGTGTTAGATCATCCGCTAACTGTCCTCCTTCACCATAACCCTCTTCCTTGAACCTGTAAATCATTCAACACACATACGCACACACATACACACACACACACACACACACGCATGTACGCATGCACGCACGTGCACACACACACACATTTCTCGCTGTACATAGTCATAGTAGAATAGTTAATAAATGTTTTTCATTTAGACCAAATCACGGTCTCATGCATTTCTTTGTGTGGAACTGAGGTCAATTTAATCAGAATTCTAGACTTTCAGATATTAGACTGATCAATTTCATTTTAATCAAAGTTTCCTTGAGATTTTGTTTAAATCAATAATTTCCTCAGACAAACTGAGGATGGTGCCCCTTTATTAACGAGTGCAAACGTAACTACTTTAGTGGTTACGCTACAATACGCTGAAATCCCATAAGGCTAACAAGAGCTGCAGGCTAAATTTAAGCTCCTTTCCACAAAACTTCAGGTACTACCTAAAAACTTGGTATTTGAATACAGGTTAGGCATGTTTCAATGGTTGAAATTAGATGTTAGAATCAGGGTTGGGGGATATGGACATGTCTTACAAAAGTCTAGCAGCCCCATAAATTACAAATTTATCCCCTGGTTAATATAAAACACTGAGTGATGCCGACACAGGACTTAAGGGGGTGAAATACAAAGTTTTTAAGGAGTCCCACTTAACTTTAGGTATCAAGACACGCTATGGTCGAGTAGTTTGTGGTGACATTTTGGTGGGACACATTACTGTCTTTCAACTATCATCTCCAAGCTGCAATTTGGATTTGATTGGAATATTTGTATGCAAATTAACATATTTTCATATATACATAGGTTAACTTTTTACAGAATATTAAACCTCCTATGCTTAAGATTATTAAATGGTGGCAATGTTCTCAGGTTTCTTGATTTGGTCTTCCAAATAGAACACCAAGGGGACTGTCCCTGGGGTAGTTCACTTAAAGTCAGAAAAAGCATAAGCAAAATGACAAATAATGTTACATTAAGGATTTATTGTAAGGTATAGAGACTGTTTTCACTGATGTAGGGGGATTTTTTTCATTAATGATTTGTTGTTTAATGTTCCGTCTCCCATGCAGGGTCAGGAAGGACAATCTTGTTTGAAGGATCATCTGACAGAAGGATCATCTGGTGCCCTCAGCGTCTCAGGTCCTTATGGAAAGTGATCTATTCCTGGTAGCTGGCAGGATAATAGGACACTCATTTCTTCATGGTGGTCCTTCACTGAGCGGTCTGAGTGAAGCAATAGTCCATGTGTTGGCCAAAGGAATTCCAGAAATGGCCTTAATCAATACTCAGGACTGCTGTGACACTGACGTCAGGGAGGCAGTTGAACGGGTAAAAACGTTGTAATTTGCCAATAACTCCACCATTAAATTATTTTAAGTCAGTCTGTAGTGCTTTTTCTTTGACAGTTAAAGGGCTCCATGGAGTCAACAGAAGACCAAATGATGTCAGTTCAGACCTTGGCAATCAGTTGGGATCTTCCCGGAGTGACCCAGGACAACAAAAGATGACCCATGGAAAAGATCCTTTTCGATGCTGTAAGAGAGATGCTTCTTTACCATTTATTTGTAATTATTAAGAACTCATAGTTTGAAAAATGTATTTAAACTACTGATTGCAAAATATAAAGCCACAGTACAAAAAAAACCAAACAAAAAAACAACCTTAATGACTACTAATGATTTTCATAGGTTATTTTCAGGTCACAAAAAGAAGTAAAGCAACTGAGGAGGAGGCTAAAGAAAACAATGGTGTTGTACCTGATAAGTGAAAGACCAGACACCATCCCATTTCAATTTCCAAGGACATCAGAGTTGCTGTTATCACCAGAGGTATGTGAAGTCCATGCCCATATTCACTTTCAAAAACAAAGACATTACTAAATGACCCCTAAATTGAAACTGTAATGTATTCACAGTCATGTCGTTTTTGGTTTAATATGATTTCTATTTTGAATTTGATATTTCTGTAATTATTCAGCTGATTCTTGACCACATCATATGGCCATTGGAGGCAAACAGTAATGATGATGATGATGATGATGACGACGATGAGATAAGCCTTGAAGACAAATGCTGTGTCTCAGGATTCCTGAGGACATACACTGAAAATGGTAAAGTTTGCAAAATTATTTGACTTTTCCTTAGTAAAGTATTCTTTGTATTGGTAAATTTAAAAAAATACAGTGGATTTAGTTTGTAATTACTAAGGAAATAAAAATAAGCTATAATAGTTCACTGTTTATTTCCTATTAGTTGCATAGACCATAAAAATGTGTGTAACTCGTGCACACTTATATTAATAACTACCAGGATTTTTTTTTTATGATTGTGTAGTCTCCCCAGGGAGTCTGCAGTGCCTTCTGAAGTTCTGGCATGGATGGGAGGTTCCACCCCTGTTTCCAGCACATGCACTGAAACGTTGAAGTTACCATCACACATTCGGGTATACAGTATGTTCTGTGATACACTGGACACCAGTATCAGCTCAGTTGACAGTGGGTTTGGACTAGTGCAAAATCTGATGCCAATTTTTGTCAGTCATTCATGTGGTTTGGCCTCTGTTGAAGTTTGAATTAAGTAATCGAATGGACCTGTTTGAAATGGAAGTTTGTTTTGTCAACTACTTTTTTGATAGTAGAAATAAAACCAGTTAATGATTTTTATTTGAAATTTGTGGCTACAAAAGTAGAAACATATTTGAGAAGTGAAATCATTTATGCCAGGTTATGCAAGACTTTATCACACATTTCATAAGTGGAGTTTCCTTGCAGTTAAATTCAGGTTCAGTTCAATGACATGAAAATCTCAGTTTAACTTTTATTTAAACAAGCATCTCTGTTGAATAAGTGAAAAACAATAGATGTTAAGCATAAACAATTAATTAGGTACACTTAGCACAATTGGACTTTGTTGTGGGTGAAAACAAACTCATCTCTTACAAGCACAGCCACAATTTATGTTTTAAGCAGCAGTGTTTAAGTGTCTCATGTGGGATGGGTAAACAGCAATATACTTAAGTTTGCTGAAGAATGTCTTTTATAATATGAACAGTCTCCAAGTATGCTTCGAGTGCAGAAGAAAAAGGAACTGCAGGAGAAGGCAATGATGCAACCTCAGCCTGTGTGAGATTGTGAGATAGTTGTGTGGCAGGTACAAATGCATCATTTGAAAACATGTTGTAAGGTCCTTCCAAGTCTATTCCATTATCATCATCCACCTAAAATGAGAAATTTGGAAAATAACATCTCATTACAGATATGCACTTGTATATATTTCAGTTCCATTCTTTAATTTCCCACTGTAAGGGATATAAAGATAGTAATATGTTAAGGAGCAATTACTAGATGTGATTTATACCTGAACAAGATCAGAATCATTTCCCTCCCTTGGCTGACTGTGCCAGAGTTGCAGGGGGGATATGGTGTCTCTCAGTTCTCAAACCATAGTGATTCCAGGCCTCTTTCAAGGTCTGAAGATGCTGCTGAAACTGTGGGACATAGATACACTGGACAGCAAAGTGATCAATTTCGTCATCAGGGTTCAGCATTCCTTCTGATTCTAATTGGAGAAAGAGTGTATGGAATCAATTTGTGACATTCCCACTGACATCTCTCCACTGACTTTCAATCCTGTAGATTCACCAAAGACTCCAACATGTGAACAGGATAACAAGTTAGCAGTGTGGCAATAATCAGCAGCAAAATGACTATGAGGTTTTAGATATGTTTTTACAAGTCTCCTATAACACAACAGCGTTTGGCGCCACTATTCTGAAATACCGTTGATTCTGCACACTGTGTCCAGCAATATGTGAGTTTCGGTCTGGCCCTCTATTGCTCACCATGAAGCAAGCCACAGCAACATTGTCTCGGCCACTGAAAAAGTTATAAAACCTAGAAGTAAAACAAAACAATCACTATTTATTACTAGCTCTGCCTCCTAGATCATCAAAAAAAAAAAGGTCCCATTTTCCTTTAGGTAACATTTCACTTTGCCTTGTCTGATCTCACACGGGCTTGTACACCATACTGAGCAACAGCCGACATGAAACTATGCAGAACAGTGGTGGATTTATTGTTTGTTGCAGCACTTTTATAGACAATATGTCTGCTAAATTCATCCACTCTTGCATGGATAACTATTCTCCATCTGTGAAAGCAGTTGGGGAAAACAGCATTAAAGTACAATTAGCAGGTAGATAATGCTTAAAAAAAAAAGGAAAAAAAAGGCTTGCAAATACAGTCAAAATTACCTTATGAGCTTATGGTTTCCATCAATATGCCATAAACTGTTAGGAGAAGGGACACTGTACTGTCAACAACTCAGAACATGCATGGCCAGCTGTCTTGCCAGCGTACCCACTGGATCCACTGTACGCAGTGAGTTCTGCACATGAGAGGCTGCATAACACATTTCAAAGTTTCAAGAGAGACAGAAATGATCATTTAATGCATTTCCATGGAACCCTTGCAAAATTGGTGAAATAAATACCAGAAGCTATTTGCTTCACAATTATTTACTGTTACTCAATGTCTTCTCAAACAGGTGTCGGGCTCTGAAGGTGTTGAAACAGATGGTAAATACATCTTGAGAGCCTGAAAGTACAGAATTTTTAACAGCACAATATAAACATATATCCTGTCAATATACACAGATACACGTAGATATTACTGCTTATCTTTTGCTGTTCTGTTAATGGTAGATCAGGCACATATGAATGTGACTTTTATAAGCAAACAAGCTGCTTACTTACCCTGCAGGTGTATGCCCTGTGATTTAAGAAGGCCACGTATCATCCCCATTTGTGGATTATGCCAGTGGATCTCCGCCACAATGGCATCAGTTTCTTCATCAGACATTGTGGTGTACAAATCTGACCACCTTGTAGTATATTTTAAAATAAAAAGTGCACATGTATTTGTTAAACAATCTGATTCAATCAATTTATCTATACATTTTTAACTTTGTATAACCTAACAGTAAAGTAAATCACAAGATGTTCACCTCAGTCGATGGGCAGCCATTCTTCTTCTGACTGTTCTTGTGGACACTCCAAGCAGGGAAGCAACCCTGGCAGCGGGTATTCCTATGAGAACGGAGGGCGCCATTATATCCACCTTTATTTCCAGTGGCCGTCGTCGAGGCACTGCCTAGCTTGGCCTCTCAGTTGCATGCATACATAGATACAAATATCCCAAATATAACATATAACAACATTTTAACGTTAGGCCTGATCTATTTGGGTTGTCTGCTTGTTTGCAGACCTTGTTGGGTGGAAGTGGCATAGCCATTGAGTTCAGTTCTGACATTTTGTTCTCCTTAACCCAGTGTTGAACTATCTCTCTATTGTCCTCGTCCTACTAGTGTCCCCTGACATGCCCACACTCAACCCCACAGGCTGTTGTTCCCATGTCACAAGCCCGCTCCTCCTCCCCTCTTCACACTTCTGCTGGGCCAGAGATCCAGCTCCACCTCCTTAATGGCCCTCTCTGCACTGCGACACTACACAGTTCCTGTCCTTTGCCTGCTGCCCACTTGCTAATCGAGATTGAGGGGTGTGAAGGGAGGGGGACAAATGGCTGTGAGACATGATCTTCCTCTGGAGCCTACAGAACTAGGCCAAGGTCAGTTCCCTCTTATACCACCACTGCCCACAGCAAACAGAGAGAGAGAGAAAGTGAAGGATGCAGGAGTTACAGGAAAGAGAAATAAGCCAAGCTGCACTGGAGTTGATTTTACTTTTAAAATTAATGATTAGATTGGTTAGAAGAAAAGCATTGGAATATTATCTTCAAATGAAATGCCTATTAGCTGGGATAGGCTCCAGCCCCCCCGTGACCCTAATGAGGATTAAGCGGTCTAGAGATAAAGGATGGATGGATGGGAATGCCTACTTACCCCTTTTGATGAAATATTCAGGCATGTCACTGTGTTTGAATGTAAGCCTATAGGTAACCTATTTCCTGCTCTTTCCTTGATCAACACTCATCAATAATTTACTCGTGGCCCATTAATTTTGTGAGAAATGCCTGAAAGCAACTCATCAGGAATTAATTTCTTATTTACTGCATGCAGAAACATATGGCACAAGAACAGTTCTCATTGAGAAGCTTTAGAAAAGCCTCACTGAGGAAAAATAGTGACACCACACTTAAGCGTATGGCTTGCAGTTAACCTTGATATACTATTTACATAATTTCCAATCCAGTGCCACATCACATTGTTGGGTTTGAGTAATAGAGCCCTCCTCCCTGCCCACCTGCCCTTTCTACATATTTACAGGACATATCTCTACAGATCTCAGTCAGGAATTGTTACAGTGTGGTATCATTCAGTAGCTCATTTCCTCTTCAAGCTGACAGCGTGTTTTATGAAAAAAGTTGAGAGATGGATACTGAAGTGAGGGCTCCTGTCACAAAAGCAAACAATATTGTCACCAACACGGCTGTTCTCTTTCCAGTCAATTGCCTGTCCTGTAATCTGCAATCTAGCGTTTTCCCCTCCCTCTGCCGTCATTATTTCAGACAGTATTCAGAAATCACAGCCAGTTTCCCAGTCAGTGTTCACATATTTATCATTACATGTCAGCACAACCAGGGCATTTTACTGCATCACTTCAAAACCGGCTTGTAGATAAACACAGTTCTGATGTTATTAGGTTTTGTCCATATATGCAAAGTCTAGTTATTTTACATGTTCCATCTGTGAGTGTGTGTCATGCCTGCCTTTAATCCACATGCTTGCTATGAAGCCCTCTCAAGGCCTGAGCATCTCCTAATCCTATTCAAATAAAGCTAAAATCTGAACACATTCTGGCTGTCTGTCCACAATGCTATTTGAAAGCCCAACTTCTAAGTCCTATGATTTCAGTCTTGCTGTTCACACTCGAGAGTCATAATGATTTCTGATGAAGTGCTTAGAATGATTGTGTATTACTGTTGGGAGAGTGCTATGTAAATAAATACCACCGGATAGGGAACAAGCCACTGAAATCCCATATCATGTTATGTCAGAGTTTTAAAGGAAAATTCCATGTATAAACTGAATCTTGTTTGCATTGCTCTGTCAATCCCAACTGTAATGATAACATTATCTTTACCAGAATTATTACTGAAATATAGGGACAAGGCCAGCATGAGGGGTCATGCAGACTGGTTGTAAACACGTCAACAGCTCAGCCACATAATATAACTATTTTATCAAGCGGTAAACTGGTAAAATTAAATGCACCCAAAATGTTAGTAATATACAATGCTGGAAGAAATTATCTTATCCTTTGCGAAAAAAAAATGTGAAAAAACTACACTACAAAATAATCTGTTACAAGTAAAAATCCTGTGTTCAGAGCTCTGCTTGAAAAGTACCAGGAGGAGAATCAAGTGTCAAAAGTAAAAACACTCATGAAGAATCCCTATCAGTGTAAAATTAGTACTGAAAGATAATAATTTGTATGCATAGGTTATTATCTTGTTCAACAAGATAAAAAAAATGTTTTTTTTCAATAGCAATGGCTTCACTGTTAGTTTTTACTTTACTACTGTCATGTTATAATTATGTTACTTAGTACAAAGTGGCCTCATGTACAGTCCACAATCGCTCTGTATCAGCCACAATGCTGAAAATATTTTCATCCATCCATTATCTATACACAGTTTAATCCTCATTAGGGTCACAGGGGGCTGGAGTTTATCCCAGCTGACTCAGGGTGAAGGCAGGGGACACCCTGGACAGGTCACCAGTCTATCACAGGGCTACATATAGAGACAAACAATCACACTTACATTCACACCTACAGACAATTTACAATTACCAATTAACCTGAGCATGTTTTTGGACTGTGGGAGGAAGCCGGAGAACCTGGAGAAAACCCACGCATGCACAGGGAGAACATGCAAACTCCATGCAGAAAGATGCAGGGATGCAAACCAGGGATCTTCAGCTGCAAGGCAAAAGTCCTAACCACCAAGCCACTGGTGCAGCCCACTGAAAATATTTAATGCATCAAATTTTTTGAGCTGATTTAATGTTTAGTGTGTAAAATCAAACTATTAACTGCACATGCCAAAACAAAAATGATGCCCAGTGAGGGACGACAATTGAAGATCAGCAGTAGCTGTAAACTCTTTGTGCTGCATGTCAGTTTCGTGCTCTTATTGTAACTGTGTTAAACTGTTTATTCACTGTCAAATAGAAAATAAATGAAATATTTAGTGCAATTAGTAAAGAGTGCAATATTTCCTTCTGAAAGGTGGGGGTGTTAATGCATATATGCTGAAGTGTTCCATGCTTGTTTACTTGAATTAATATGCTCTCATCCTTTAGTGGCAGCCAAACTCCACTATTCTTATATTTAATATTGCTACACAGAGCAGAGGGGTGTCAATGCTTAGATTAGAATTTGTTACTCCGCCAAGGAATGCAGTGGAGTTATGTGACAATCGGAGTTGGTCTGTCGGTCTGTCTGTCTTTACAACTTTACTCAAAAACAGATTAACGAATTTGGATGAAATTTTCAAGGAAGGCCAGAAATGACACAAGGACCAAGTGATTAGATTTTGGCAGTGAAGCAGCTTATAGTCTGGACCATGAACATCAACACAAAGCAGAAAAGGAAAAAAAAGGATGGGGAATGCAAACCAAATGAATGCATTGTGAAGTGAGACAACTAAATGTTCGAGAGCAACTCTCTACAAGGATTTGACTTAGTTTTGCTTAGTGTTAAAGATTTCTGTATCATTGCAAGATAGCGGCACAGTGTAACTGTAACTATGACAAGTGAACACTACATCAGCTGCCTGCTGACCATAACATGACTGTGATCCTTCTACAAATCGACCACTACAAACTATATTTTTAAAATCATAATATTAAATGTCTCAATTTATGTGTTTTCATATGATCTATAGCTGCACAGAGGAGACACAAATCTTTTGTGAAGGACACATTTCCTATATGTTCAATCATTGAGTCATATCAGTGTTTATGGTAGCATGTAGATTACCACTTAAATGTTTGGGGTCACTTAGAAATGTCCTTATTTTTGAAACAAAAGCATTTTTTTTTCAATGAAGATGGCATTAAATTAATCAGAAATACAGTCTAGACATTGTTAATGTTGTAAATGACTATTCTAGCTGGAAACAGCTGATGTGGTGGTGGTGAACATAGTCTTTATACTCTTTTCTTGTTTTGGTTGGCATTCCCTTTTGAGAGATCATTCAACTCAGTGTAGAAAATCTTGTGGACATCAATGGGACATGACATTGTAGAGGACTTTGAGGTGGCACATAATCCCTCACTGGCTTCTCATTCGGCTCAAGTAGTATGACATTTACCTGAGTGGTGTCATCTAGAGGAAATTCCCTCCATGTTAGACTGTGTGACCCAATTGAGGGTAACCGTGGTGACCTAGAGATCTCCTGTGTAGCACAGGACAGTTTGCGTTACGATTTTCTTCGAGGCTCAGGCGCAGGAACAGAGATTGAGACAAAGCTGAAGCCAACAAGAATACTTTTATTGACAAAACGTAAGGATCAAAAGACTACAACTCCCAGTAGCTGGTCCCCGGAAACAGGAACTGGAAAAACCACCCTCTATACAAGGGCAAGGAAGTCCCTAGTGGCAGGTGGACTAGATGGTCATTTCTAATACCAAAAATGCAGACTCAAAGCGAAAGAGCCAGTAGGCTCACTAGAAAAACTCAACGCGGACTCAAAGCTGTAGAGCAACTAAGCTCCCTAGAAAACACATCACAGACTTAAAGCGGAAGAGCAACTAAGCTCACTAAAGAAAACGCAACCCAGACTCAAAGCTGGAGAGCAAGTAAGCTCACTAGAAAACTCAAGGCAGACTCTAAGCGGAAGAACAACTAAGCTCAGTAGAAAACACTATGCAGACTCAAAACTGAAGAGCAACTAAGCTCACTAGAAAACAGAACGCAGACTCAAAGCAGAAGAGCAACTAAGCTCACTAAGAAAACACAATGCAGACTCAAAGAGCAAGTAAGCTCACTAAAAAAACAGAGTCTCTGGTAACGTTTAACTACATAACTCTAAATACCTCAACCTGGCTCATGCTGGGGACAGACAGCTGACTAGGGGGGTAACAGGCTGAGGGCTGAGCTGAAGGTAGAGGCAGCGACAGCAGAATAGGGGCCAGACTGAAGATGGAGAATGGGTGGACAGGATCCCAGTGTCAGCCTGGAACTGTAGCTGTAGGGAAGTCCAAAGAGGGGCAGACAGTTCAGCCACAGGAGCAGGTGAGGTTCCAATATGTACATTCACAATCCAGCGTCCAAGTGGTGACTGGCATCTGAATATATAGAGAGGAGGTGGAAGACTGACTGGCTCCGACACACCTGTTCCTGCTTCAGCTGATGCCCCTGATTGTTCACCTGCCGCCACTGCCACAATACTCTGGATACCTAAAAAGGAAGAAACACAAAAGGAGGGAGGAGCCCTAGCCAGAGCCTGCTGGAGCAGCCCTGACAGAGTGATTTTCTAGGATCACTGTCAATCTACAGAGGAGGCAGCAAATAAAAAAGAATGCCGTTTAGGCATGCAGTGAAACAAGAACAAAAAGCAAACAAAACATTTTATGCAAAGTGGTTTATACGAGGAAGTTAGTTACCACATCTTTTTTTTACAAATTTACAAATTTCATCCCTGAGATACAGTACTTGTTAGGATAAACTGTAGTGCTACATTGAATTGGGCAGATGTGTAAATTTAATATGTCCTATGTTTCTTATTCTTATGTTTTAATGTTGTTGTAAAAGGAAGTAACTGTCAGGCTGGCTGCTGCCAGGCTGAGATAGTGCCCTCCCCCTCTTTCTCAGCCTCTTTTCCTTTTTAGGTTGGTTCAGCAGTGCAGAAGCAGCGGCAGGTGTTTCCCATCTGCCATCATCAGCTGGTGCAGGAGCAGGTGGAAATCTACCAATCGAGCCCTCCCTCGCCACAATATAATCAGATACCACTCACCTCTCAGTGCCGGATCGTGACACAGCCAGTAACTGTTCACAGCTTGTTACTCCAGCCTTAGTATTCGTTGTTTGATTCTCCTGGGGTCCGTTTCACGAAGCAGGTTCAACAAACTCTGAGTGTAACCCTGAACTCTGAGTTGATCTACTCTGAGACAGAAAACTCTGAGTTTTTGGTTTCACAACGGCTGATTTGAGTTGGTTAAATCAACTCAGAGTAGTTTCACCCGGAATTAAGCGAGTGCACCACAACTCTGAAAAGCCAGTATCAATGGAGCGCCGATTCGACGAGTCACCATGGCAACGGGGAAGCGGAGGACTACACCGCTTGAACTGGAAATCTTAATGCGCTTATATAGCGAGTTTGAACACGTTTTTAGAAAGAAGTGCAACACCACTGCAGCTGCAAAAGAGAGGGAGACGGCGTGGGAGAACATTGCTGCCCGGGTCAATGCGTAAGTTTAAATCACAATAATATTACGGAGGAAAACTGTTTGAATAGTAGCCTATTAAGTTATTTCATTTAGGTACAATCCCGCGGGGGAGAAACGCACGTGGCAGCAGCTTAAGATGAAATATAAAACCATTTTTAAAACAGGTAAGAAGTCGGCATAATGTCATGGAGCTACCTCATTTTGATCATGTTTTACATTGTAAAGTAGCCTAAATATTAAGTGGCTGTTTGACTGTGCAGTGGTTTTATCCCACACATACCCTAAATGTCTGCATCCATATCATGTTCTGTTAAATAATTAAGCCTATTTAAACTAACACAGACTTCTACTCAGCCATAGACAGACAGACAGACAGACAGACAGACAGACAGACAGACAGACAGACAGACAGACAGACAGACAGACAGACAGACAGACAGACAGACAGACAGACAGACAGACAGACAGACAGACAGACAGACAGACAGACAGACAGACAGACAGACAGACAGACAGACAGACAGACAGACAGACAGAGACTTGGTGGCTCTGACAGGTTTATGTCCAGGGAAAACGACAAAGATGGTAAAAGTCGTTTCAGGGCCAGACACACTTTTCTGACCGTCCTGCATACAGTTGCTTTACTGAAGTGCTCTGCATCTCCGACATTATGTAAAAAAACCTCCATTTGCAAAGAACCGCACCGCAACACCCAATATCTGCTGGGATGCGAAAGCATGACTGCGGTTAGAAATGTTGTAAATGTAAGGACGGATTAGGTTGTGGATGTAGATTATGGACTGTGATGTGAAACGGTACCGCTCTAAAAGATAATTGTCCGGAAATGACAAAACCTCTATGCGCGGTCTGATAACAATCTCCCGACGAATAGTTAATTCTCTGCAGTAATGCTGCTCCTTAATCTACTGGATCGTTCATAAAAGGACGTCATTTTGACACACGGCAGAACTAGACTTCGCCAAAACTCGCCAGCTGACTGAATGAATGAGGAAATGAAATGGCGTGTGTGGCTGAAAGAGGGTGGAGACAGAGAGGAACTCGAGGTTTACTGAGAAAAACCTGGTCCCGACCAGGTTAGAGTCATAGAGTCTGTTACTACGGCAACTGACCGAGAGTTTAAGTTAACCCTCTTTGTGAAACAGGGTAGAGTTACCCCTCTGTCTCGGGTTTGAGTTACCTCCCTTTGTGAAACGGAAAACTCTGAGTTTCCCTCATTTCAGGGTTAACAGGGTTTTCACTAAACCTGCTTCGTGAAACGGACCCCGGGGGTCCGTTTCACACATTACATTTTATAAAAGCACATGTGTCCTGGGGGGGTGGTCTCAGAGGATGAGCTCCCTCCAGGGATTCCCTCAGCCACTGGCCGTCCCAAATTCTGGCTTAGGACCAGCTCCTCTGCCTCCGTTAGAGGTGGTGGTCCTGGGCCACCACCTGTTTTACGGGCATCTCCTTTCTTTCTGTTGGCTGAGTAGAAGTCTGTGTTAGTTTAAATAGGCTTAATTGTTTAACAGAACATGATATGGATGCAGACATTTAGGCTATGTGCGGGGTAAAACCACGGCACAGACAAACAGCCACCTAATATTTAGGCTACTTTACAATGTAAAACATGAACAAAATGAGGTAGCTCCATGAGATTATGCCGACTTCTTACCTGTTTGAACAATGTTTTTATATTTCATCTTAAGCTGCTGCCACGTGCGTTTCTCCCCCGTGGGATTGCACCTAAATGAAATAACTTAATAGTCTACTATTCAAACAGTTTTCCCCTGTAATATTATTGTGATTTAAACTTACGCATTGACTCGGGCAGCAATGTTCTCCCACGCCGTCTCCCTCTCTTTTGCAGCTGCAGTGGTGTTGCACTTCTTTCTAAAAACGTGTTCAAACTCGCTATATAAGCACATTAAGATTTCCAGTTCAAGCGGTGTAGTCCTCCGCTTCCCCGTTGCCATGGTGACTCGTCGAATCGGCGCTCCATTGATACTGTCTTTTTATAGTTGTGGTGCACGCGCTTAACTCCGGGTGAAACTACTCTGAGTTGATTTAACCAACTCAAATCAGCCGTTGTGAAACCAAAAACTCAGAGTTTTCTGTCTCAGAGTAGATCAACTCAGAGTTCAGGGTTACACTCAGAGTTTGTTGAACCTGCTTCGTGAAACGGACCCCAGGAGAATCAAACAACGAATACTAAGGCTGGAGTAACAAGCTGTGAACAGTTACTGGCTGTGTCACGATCCGGCACTGAGAGGTGATTGGTATCTGATTATATTGTGGCGAGGGAGGGCTCGATTGGTAGATTTCCACCTGCTCCTGCACCAGCTGATGATGGCAGATGGGAAACACCTGCCGCTGCTTCTGCATTGCTGAACGGACGTGAAACGGACCCCAGGTGTATTAGGTACACCTGTTCAATTGCTTGGTAGCACAAACATCAAATCAGTCAATCACATGGCCACAACTCGATGCGTTTAGGCATGTAGCTGTGGTCAAGAAAACTTGCTGAAGTTCAAACCGAACATCAGAATGGAGAAGAAAGGGGATTTAAGTGACTTTGAACGTGGCATGGTTGTTGGTGCAAGACGGGCTATAATATAACCATTTTCTTTTATAAATGAAGATAAATAATAATATACTCTAATTTCTTAGCATTTCTAATTTCTGCCTTAATTTTGTGATGTATGGCACAGTTAGTGCACAACAGCCCTTTGCGCCTATTCTGATATCCAACAGAAGTGAGAATATTTACTTGGGGAAGAGGCTTGATAATGTGGTACCAACACAACAGCTTGGCCCCAAATGTCAACAGGACTAACTAGCTCATTGTTGGTGTTAGGGAGAGGAGTGAGACCCACACTCCCATCACTGAGACTGATGCAGCCATGAAGGCAGTGAACAGCTTAAAGAGTTCCTACATTATAGGATTTCACAGTATCCTCACTTCTTGCTATTTTTCAAACAATACAGTTGGCAAACAGACTGGATGAAGACTAAATAGATCACACAGAGGGCAGCAATCTGTTCTACTTTGCTATCACATGCAGGTTTTATCCTTTACTGCGACTGGAAAAAAAGAGTAATATGATGACAAATGAAAGTGATAGTTTGTAGGGTTATTCGTGTTTTGTAGAGAAAATGGTATTTTGATTCTGAGCTTCTGGATGTGAAACATAATGTTGCGCGTCTTAAAACTGTTGCTGCTGGAAAGTCTAATGAAGTTGCTGCTCAAAACTTGAAATAAATTGCTTTTCTGACTGCATCTTGCGACGGAGAAACCCAAACATGAGTGAACATGAACACATTTTATCTGCAAATTTGTGCATGACTATTTGGTTTTGCATCCCTTTTTGATATGAACTTTTCGAAGAGCAGAATTATGAGGCAGACCACAGACATATCAGAGCTTTAGAGTTAAGTAGTGGCATATATCTTACATGCATAATGAATATTTATTTCACTTATTTGTGGCTAAGGTGACAAGCTGATTGTGGCATTAATTGTGGTGACAACAAATGCTTTCATTTCCTTTAGAAATCAAAAACTAATTCTGTTAATCAAATTCTGTCTAACAGATTCTGTTTTCAGCACTAGCACTAAACATTCACCTCTACAGACCCCAGACTGTGGCTGTTCTCTGCAGGTCGTAATCTACTCTTCATCAGAGGTCACTGACATACGTCCCCTTTATATAACATATATAATAAAAAGGGCTGGGACTTTCGATTAAGTATTTACAGAAACAGTAATGCCTAAAAAAAAAACAAAAAAAAAAACACATTTAATCACACCTTTCTCAGTTCCCTGATTTCTGGCACACCGGTAACACTGATGCACACTCCAACCCAGTAGGTGGCAGTAATGCAAAGTCAGTTTGCCAGCTGCGAAGAAGATGCACAGGACACACTGAGTGACATCAGCTCACAAGAAAGTTTGGTGAACAGTGATGGAAGATGAGACCGCATTGCTTGGCTTGTTGGGCGGAGAAAGTTTTCTTTTAAAAATTTTCCCGATGACAGCTTGGATAAAAGCGTCGTTGTGTGCAAATTGTGCAAGAAAGAGTTTTATTATTATCACAGCACTTCAAGCTGATGGTATCACTTCAATGAAAAACATGTTGCAAGCATGTCCACAGGATCTGTTTTTCTCTTGCATGGAAACGCGTCGCATCTGAACATCACCTGCTTGGTGGGCGTGTCACTAGCAGGCCACTAGGTCACATGACAGCCCCTCAGACCTTCAGTCCGGTAGAAATGTCGGACCAACATTGCGGCTCAGTCGTAAACTTTCTCTTTTATTACAAAATACTTTAGCGAAAAGTATTTCTGAAAGCAGCTGAAGCGAGAAATAAGATGCTGGATCTGTCCTCATTTTAGTTCAATGACAGCTAGTTTAGACATTTATAATGAAAATTTTGCAATGCGTCGGACCTGCGGTCCCCGTGCCACATTTGCATAAAGTAGAAGTCAAGTTTACTTTATGCAAATGAGCTGCAGACAACTCCGGGGAGATGTGCCACAATGCAACCAGCATGCAGCGTGGCGCATTTCACATAGACAATGAATGGGATGCGAGAAATTAGCTACGACAGTCCTGGTACCAGCAAACAGTGTAGCCAGCCCATAATAGACCACTTTTCAAGGCTTTGAAAGTGCTTGAATTTACATAAAGTCTTAAAATGTTGAAGATAATCGCTAAATTGCACTTTGAGTTTGTAGTAATCTGTGAATGTAGTGGAAAGATGAAAAATGTACAGATAAATATAAATGAAACGTAAACTTTTTCGTTTACGTTCATGTAAATGTCTGTTAATCGATTCAGTCATCAACTAAACTTTATTTGAATTGAAAAACTTTGCTTATTGTGTCAGATATTGCTATTTGACGAAAATGTGATTAATCGTGATTGATTAATTAATTACAAAGCCTGAAATTAATTAGATAAAAAAATTTTGAATTGCATCCCACCACTAATAATATATAATTATTTCTCTTTTATAAATCTTTGTTTAATTTTGTACTAGACAAATAAACATTAAAGTGGAGTGGTATTAGTCACTTCACACCCACCCATACACAGATGAGCGTGCGTCTACTCAATACATATTAACATGCCCCACCCCTCGACACGATCAGTGGCTGCCAGCATTATTATCCTTACTGACTTCCATGCACAGGGGAATTAAAATACTGCCATTGACATCATTACCGCCATTTAAATATATCAACAAGTCATGTTGAATTAGTGTTAATGCGCCTGCTGACAGGCTATGTGCTCTCCTCTGCCCAGCTGAAATGCCAGCATGCTGTTTTCTGCTCATCCTGGCAGGAGGTCTGATCTGGCTGCCCACTCACGACCCTCAAATACAAGCTGCTGTCATGAAAATGGGTCCGCTTCTCTCATGCACTAATTTCTTTTTTTAAATGTTGGATTAATTGGAGTAATAGATGGTTGTCTTACCCTCCCTGTCATGCATTTCATCTCTCACTAATCGCTCTCACCTTCCCAGCATCCCCGTCTCTGTCTTGAAACAATATTTGTCCTTGGTGTCTCATCCCTTTCTTCCACTCTTTCTGTCAACCTTTCAAACAAATGATCTTTAAGCTTTTTGTTTCTCCTCTTATCTGTTTTTCTTTTCCATCTAGTCATTGTTTCATTGTTTGCTTCTGAATGACTGTTCATTTTATGGTGGAATTATTTTTTTTCCCATACAGATATTTAAGAGAGGTGCTTACCTTACTTTTTCTGCTGAGTTCTGCTCTCAGTCTGCTCTTCCAGCTCTGTAAACAGTAATCTTTCATACCACATACTTGGCACTAGTTTATATTCTCCAGCTGAGAACCTGCTGTTGCTCTTGTTCTGGCTATTTATTTGATTAAAAGTTATGAAGCTGAGCACTTAAGATCCAGCATTGTATGTTTGTCTTGAAATCATAAAAATAACTGTCAAAATATAATTCTTTACCTGTACACATTCACACAGTGCTTGTAATAAACGTATAATTTTTCAAGACAGTGAAAGGTAAACTTAATAGGTAAAGCCAATGGTGAAGATGCTTTATGCAATAATACAGTATTTGCAAAATACAGAAGCTGCAGTATACTAGACAAGAAAATCAATACGCTCTTGTATACTCCTTCATCTTATTTATTTAAAATATACAAAAGTCAGCAAAGGCTGCACAGTGGCTTGGTGGTTAGCACTTTCGCCTTGCAGTTAGAAGATCCCTGGTTCACGTACTGGCCTTCCCGGGATCTTTCTGCATGGAGTTTGCATGTTCTCCCTGTGCATGCATGGGTTTTCTCTGAGTACTCCGGCTTCCTCCCACAGTCCAAAAACCTGCTGAGGTTAATTGGTAACTCGAAATTGTCCGTACGTGTGAATGTGAGTGTGATTGTTTGTCACTCGCTGCTTATAAATGCGAAGAGGGCCAATAGTATCCAAGAGAGGAGCTCAGGTGCACTAATATGCACATTCATGACAGGCTGCCACAGCATAGAAGCTCATTCTCTGCTAACACCATAAAACTACATCTTTTTGTAGCACACAGTTGGTTGCTTTTTATAGAATCTTGTATAGACACATGGTAGCAACTTTGATAGCAAACTTTCATGTAAGCATATTTCAAACTGTGCTTTAAATGTGAAGCTTTTCTGCCACCTACAATAATAAATTGAATATTCTTGAGAAACTGTTGGTTTATTGTTTTTGTTTGTTTTTTAAAGCAGTTAAAAGAATCACTTTGATTCTGGGAACTTGCACAGCATTTTTTCACTATTTTCTGAAACTTTAGAGGTCATATAATCTGTCAGCTAATTAAGAAAATAAGCCACACATTCATCAGTGATGAAAATAACTGTCAATTGAAGCCTGTAGCAACCAATAACAGCCAAAAATGCAATAACATTTTTGAGCCAATAAAGTAATAACAGGGCTGCACAGTGGCATAGGGTTAGCACTTTCGCCTTGCAGCGAGAAGATCCCTGGTTCACGTCCCAGCTCGGACCTGGGATCTTTCTGCATGGAGTTTGCATGTTCTCCCTGTGCATGCGTGGGTTTTCTCCGGGTACTCCGGCTTCCTCCCACAGTCCAAAAATATGCTGAGGTTAATTGATCATTCTAAATTGCCCGTAGGTGTGAATGTGAGAGTGATTGTGTGTCCTTGTATGTAGCCCTGCGACAGACTGGCGACCTGTCTAGGGTGTCCCCTGCCTTCGCCCGAGTCAGCTGGGATAGGCTCCAGCCCCCCCCCCGCGACCCTAGTGAGGATTAAGCGGTGTATAGATAATGGATGGATAAAGTAATAACATCTTTCCAATAATGTAATAAGTTTTTACGTTATTAGTTGGTTATTACATCGATAGCCTAGCATAAAAAATCTTGAAAATGTAATAACTGTAGCCAATAATGTAATAATACATAAATAAGACAGCATTTCTTCTCGTCGATGCTCTCATGCCCAGACCTGGAAAAACTTTGGTTTTAATAGACGGCATCAGATCACACCTATCCTGACTTCCCTCCACTGGCTCCTTGTCCATTGTAGAATTGATTTTAAAATTTTACTGATCACTTTTAACCCTTTGATACACGACATGGGTCAAAAGTGACCCAAATCCAATCTAAAATAGGTATCTCCTGACCGATTGCGCATCAAAGGGTAAAAGCTCGTCATGGTCTCACCCCAAGCTACATTTGCGATCTGTTGACCACTTATGAGCCAGTGTCAGATCCTCAGATGGATCCCTTCTGTTCGTTCCTAAATCGAGACTTAGATCTAAGGTGACTGAGCTTCCTCCATCAGGACCCCTCGACTTTGGAACGACCTGCCTGAGCAGATAAGGCTTGCAGAGTCAGTAACCTCTTTTAAATCACTTCTGAAAACCCACTTTGATAGACTTGCTTTCATGTGAAGTTTATTTTTGGCTTTACTTAGTTTTAAGTGTTCTATTGTTTTTTTATGCCCTGTTTGTTTTAGACTCTTTTGGTTCATTTTACTTTTAGCTGCATGGTTCTTTGGTGTGATGTTGTCTCTCTAATTATTTAATTCTCAAATATTTTCTGACTTTTAATTTTAACCCTCAGTCTTATTCTTTCATTTTTAAACTGCGTACTTCCCGTGTTTGATATGTGTGCTAATCTAGACTTGTCTTCGATATCCTGCTTGATTTTCTGTGTTGCATGTTTTGACTGTCAAAGCACTTTGTGAATGCTGTTCTTAAGGGTGCTATGGTAAATAAAGTTATTATTATTATTATTATTATTATTATTATTATTATTATTATTATTATTATTATTATTATTATTAGTAGTAGTAGTAGTAGTAGTAGTAGTAGTAGTAGTAGTAGTAGTAGTAATAATATTATGTCAATTACAAGCATAATTAAGGAGAGTGAGAGCTACATGGGACGTATCCATGAATGAATATGATGACTGTGCCATCCAGTAGACCTATTTTTGATGAATAAACTGCACAAAAACAGAAAAAAAATCTTTTATTTCCAAGAAATGCAGTCCTATTTATTACATTATCAGTTATTACATTTTCAAAGGATTTTTTAATGTTAGGCCATTAACATAATCACCAAATAATAATGAAATAACTTGTTACATTATTGGCAGGTTTTATGTTATTGGCTTTATTACATTTAAAATGGCCAAATTTATTACATCGTTGGCAGGTATTTGACCATTATTATGTTACTGGTTGCTACAGAGCCCAACTACTTAAACTGCTACATTTCAGTTTGCACAGTAAAAAAAGAAACAGAACAGCTGATGATAGCCAATTATCTCTTCAGGTTTCTCTAAGTGTATTTTAACCTGGATGTGACTTTTATGAGAATCCAAATCTATCATCAACCAGATCAGTCAGCTAACCATGCTCAGGAGGAACTTTGCTCTTAATGTAGCCGCTGCCAACACAGGACAAAGTCCACTCAGGAGCAGTTAAATGTTTGCATATGCAATATAACCTGCAGGAGTGCAGCATGATCATGTCATCAAAACTCAATTCAGATGTCGTCACCTCTGCCCTTACTGCTTGACTGTGTGTGCATTCAGTCTTTCTTTTTATGGGACTAAAAACTTGGGTGAAAGGGGGTGGGTTTATGACTTTGTCCCCCCAGCTCACATCAACATGTGCTAACATTCTTGTCTGACACATTGTGTCGGACAAATTTATGTCCTGAGAATCCAGTGCTTCCTCATGGTTAAAATGAGTTATACTCAATGACTTCTTGCAGGCCAGAGGCTCAGTAAATTCTGGCTACAGTCAAACTTCCCACTCGGGCCTGTTCTTGCTTATTATTATGAATTTATGCACCTAGTATTTGAGCAGTGTAGCTCTGGCAGGCTAGTATACTGCAGGCCGCTCCTCTCTGTACTCCAACTAGGTTCAATCGCCTCTCAGGCAGCTGCAGCTGACTTCGAGGATTACACTGACACCTGCTGGCCATTAATGATACCTCCAACTGAGAGATCCTTTGTCCCCGGTAACCCATGCAATGGTCCTCACACTTGAGTGATGATAAAAATGTAACATAGCAAAAGCATCACATCACAGTGGCTGTATTTATATGGTGATCTGACCATGTGATCGACTTTGACTTTGGACAAATGGCAGCCTATTATTAAGGTGTGATGGCGAGAGCTAAGCCTTTAAAAGTTCCCTTAAGACAATAAATCACATATTTTTTGGAAAAACTGTTGGTGCCTTTAATGAATTACAAAATAGATGTAGTCCACTGAGTGGTGTCCTACTTTGGCTCTAATAGATCTTGTTTACCGTCACTCCTCTTTTTTAAATGGGTATTTACTCATTCTAAATATGAAGAATTTTTATCAGGATTGAGCAGTTCTCACTGTATCAATGAGTGAAATCATTTCCCCTTGTCTCCCCTTCTCTACCCAACACCAGCAAAAGTAAGTATATTAAACATGATAGCTGCGAAACTGCAACATTAACGCCTGTCTTGTGTGTGTGTGTGTGTGTGTGTGTGTGTGTGTGTGTGTGTGTGTGTGTGTGTGTGTGTGTGTGTGTGTGTGTGTGTGTGTGTGTGTGGTGATTCCCTAATTGGTGATTTAAGTACCCAACTTGTTCAGAGCTATTTCCCTAATCGTTACTAAAATGTCTTTTTCACTCTCCATCATCTTTCCAATCACTTATTCTCTCTCTCACTCTCTCGCTCTCTCTCTCTCTCTCTCTCTCCTTCAACTTCTGAACACACACACTCACACACATTGAGACAACAAAGTAATATCTAATCTACATATCATTACATTTGTTTTTAATCATATCCACCGGATTATATTGGCACCGGATTAAATAGTTTTTACATAGAAGATTATATATCCTCAGAGGGGATGTGGCATTACACGTTGCAATTAACATTTCATGTAACCCCATCTCCCGTTTAATGCATGTCTCCTCCTCCACATATTAACATACTATAATGGCTGGTGGAGAATTCCACTATCTCTATTTCAATGTAATACATCTTATTCATGTGCTGCAATGATTGGGCTATAATGAGCAACACTTGTGGTTGTTGTTATATGGACACAGGTTCAGGTTTTAATGCAATGATGCAGATTGCATGTATTATAGTTTGTTTTTGTTAGTCTATATTGTATTTGTGAAAGGAAAATGTAATCCATGTGTGTAACTGCTTTTCCTGATCTGTTTTTTCTTTTTCCTTCTTTTGTTTTTGTTTGAACCTTTTTCAATATTTTTATTTATGTATCAGAATTGTCTTAATTGTTTTCATGTACTTATACTATACGTTTTACATTGTCTGAATTGGTGTGCTGTCTTGGCCAGGTCTCCCTCGGAAAAGAGATTTTTAATTTTAAGGAGCTTCCTGGTAAAATAAAGGTTAAATAAAAAATACATTTAAAAACCTGTTATCAATAATATATCAATGTATTTGGAACTGAATTTGTACTTGTTCTTGGCTTCATATTGGTTGCTACACAGCAGCAGAGTGAATGATAACTGATTAAAATAATATTAATTGAGCAAGAACCTACTTCTGAAATGATTTAACCCCGTAGGCTTTGCTGTAAAGAAATTTAAAAAGAAAATTCAACAATGAGAGTAATTGACTTTCCAAGAAATTTGTTACTTTTGTTGAGATGCAGCTTTTGAGGTTCATAGAAACATAATAACATTCTCACAGATAGTTCAATTTCATTTTGTTGTTACAAAATGGAAATTGTCTAAGTTTTCTAGTCAGTTGTCCATAGCCATCTGTAAGAGGAAAGGTATGTGCAGTCAGAATGTAAGTTAAAGCTGAGTCTGCTGCTTTTATGAAATATTAACACATGGTGGTGCTCTAGTTCACTGGAAAAGAGATTGTCAGTCTGAAGCTGCTACTGTATGTATACTAACAAGAGTGTCTGAAGTTGAGGATCACTTTGTGGCTTTTTGATATTTGTAAATTTTCATTTATTTATCAAAATATTCAACTTTGAAAGATACTATATAAGACAAAATAGCTCCAAGAAGATGTAATTCTGTATCCTTACATGAATGAATTAATAAATAGAAAATGTTCATCTGATCCATCTTCATAATTGCAACATCATCCATCCATCCAATGTCTATACACCGCTCAGCTCTCATTAGGATGCCAGGGGACTGGAGTCTATCCCAGCTGACTTAGGGTGAAGAAAGGAAACACCTGGAGGTCACCAGTCTATCATAGAGACAAACAATCACACTCACAGTTATGGCCAATTTAGAGTTACCAATTAACCTGAACATGTTTTTGGACTGTGGGAGGAAGCTGGAGAACCCAGAGAAAGCCCATGCATGCACAGCGAGAACATGCAAACTCCATGCAGAAAGGTCCCAGGAAGTCTGGAACTTGAACCAGGGATCTTCTAGCTGCAACAGCCTCAACCATATGAAAAGAGTTAAAAGCATAGCACAACTCTGCCAATGCTGCTCAGTTGAATGATTTCCAGTAGATGAAATCTTTTAAAAATTCATTGTCCGCAGTGGTCGATTTGTAGTAGGATCGCAATCATGTGATCCTCAGCAGGCAGCTGACGTAGTGTTCACTTGTTACAGTGACACCATGCCGCTATCTGGCAATGATACAGAAATCTTTAACAAATCCATGGATCCAGACTATAAGCTGCATCACTGCCAAAATCTAATCACTTGGTCTTTGAATCATTTCTGACCTTCCCTGAAAATTCCATCTTAATCTGTTTATTCATATTTGAGTAATGCTGCTAACAGACAGACAGACAAACTAATGCCAATCGTCACATAACTCCGCCGTGTTCCTTGGCAAAGTAATAATGCAAATTTTTTTATATTACTGCCATAGTGCAAATGTCTTATGTATTGGAAATGTCACAGAATAACCACAATGCTTACAAATTATCACATGACAAAAATACCAACTGTAAGAGTTGTATTATTGTCTTGAGAGCATGTCAC
Organism: Amphiprion clarkii; assembly: GCA_027123335.1. Classification (NCBI taxonomy): domain Eukaryota; kingdom Metazoa; phylum Chordata; class Actinopteri; family Pomacentridae; genus Amphiprion; species Amphiprion clarkii. The sequence continues at coordinate 19,458,640 of CM049579.1, forward strand.
TTCAAACCAGCTCAAAACACAAACACAAAAATCTACCATGTAATAGGACTTTGACGAACAAGTGTGCGCAGATGATGCACCCCATCGCAAAATTTGTTTAAGGTCATTTATTTATAAATCTAGTTATTTGGCCTTTGTAGATAAGCTTACAGTGTTGCGTGACATATAATGAAATTGCTTTAAAGCAAATAAATAAACTGTTCTGTTGTTGATAAATGCATTCCAGACTTTTTTCCTGCGAGGAAACTGACTACAAATTAAATGACAATGGAATATGAACAATACATTTTCAATGCCCCAAGAAGAGAAACACTGAATGCTATAGTATTGTTACATTACAGCCTTTGTTAAATCACTTACAAAATTGAGCAGGGAGACACAAACTAAGCAAACTATCCACCTCCTCCTCATAGTTTCTCTGTGTCTGGATGATGCAAATGTCAGGCATCTGTAGCTGAAGAACAGAGGGAGGAGAGATGTGGATGGCATGCAGAGATCCCTTGCATCCCTATGGATGCAGCACCAAGCTTGCAAAGAAAAGTGATGTGAGGTGTGTATGGTTCAGTTTGGGTGTACTGATTGCAGAGGATGTAAGGAAGAGACACATAAATCAGCCACAAGATTAAAACCACCTCTTTAATATTATATCAGTCCCTCTCATGCTGCCAACAGCTCTAACCTGTTGGGGTAAGGACACAGGACCTCTACTGTTCTAAATTGTTTGATACCAGGACATTGGTGAGTCCACTGAATCTTGTGGGTTGTGTAGTGGGTGTTTCATGGATGAGGAGTGGTCAGATCAGATTGACATTTGGGGAGTTTGGAGTCCAGGTCAAAACCTTGAGCTCTTTGTCATGTTCCTCGAACAGCTCCTTGGCAGGTTTCGCATTGTGGCAGGGCACATTGTCCTGCTGTGGGAGGCCATCGCTGTCATCTAGTGCCATTGCAATTAGGGGTGTGCTTGGTCTCCCACAATGTTTAGATGGGTTGTACATGTCAAAGTAAACTCCACATGAATGTCAGCACAAAAGATTTTCCAGCAGAACGTTGCATTTTACCAAGATGATCACAGTTGGTCATTTCACCTCTAAATAGTTTGTGTGTGCGTGCGTGCGTGCGTGCGTGCGTGCGTGCGTGCGTGCGTGCGTGCGTGCGTGCGTGCGTGCGTGCGTGCGTGCGTGCGTGTGCGTGTTTTATCTGGTGTGGCTGACAAAGCTGGAGCATCACATTGCTATGAGCAAAGCAAAGACACACCCCTGCCCCTCTCCCCTTGCCCCCTCTTCCTTTATGTGGCCCATTGTGGTCTCCTGGCCATCCCTGAGTCATTTCAATCTAAATGCAAATTTCATCAACCTCCCCCTAAAAAGACCAATATTAGTATCAAAGCCAGTGCATTATGCCTATGTTGTGTGGACGTGTCACTCTCCATAGCATCTCCACTGCAAAAACCCAACAATCTCCCTCCACGACTTAGAATGGATCTGTGCTTTTCTTTCTCTCTTTTCCTCCTCGTTTATGTCTCTTTTTTCTCTCCCCCTCCCCCTTCTTCTTGTCTCTCTGTCACATTCTTGCTTAATAGAACTCTCTCTGGCTAACATCTTTGCTTTCTGTCCACTTTAAATCACTCCATTTTCCCCTAACCCCGCCCTACCCCATTCCCTCTTATTTGGCCTTGTCTAACCTTTCTTCGAGAAGCCCTTCAAATAGAAACCTCATTAGTCCTCCATATGTTGTGTTTCACCTCCCCAAGCCCCTGTGTCCTGCTCTGCACTAAGCCTCTCACTGGGACTCTGTACATGCTTGCAGACCATCTCCTCTGCAGTCACCCACATCTTTCTTTGCCTTTTTCCCTTCTCTTCCTTTTAAAATATCCATCCTTCATTTTTCTATTTTTTCTCCTGTCTCTCTGTTTGCAGTCAGGTGATGTGAGTTGTAGATGTGGGATGCAAGCACAGGTGGGGAGAGGGTCTTTGGAGTGAGGAAGAGGATAGGTACACAAAGAGCAGTGAGGTGGAGAGACTGAGAGAGGACGCAGAGTGCCCCAGGGAGGCTGTGCTCTAGGGGTTGTTAACATTCAGGGTGCATATTTCTGAATTGCAGAACAGCCTTATCTTGCCGTCCTGTTTCACTGAAGCGCTCCCTTTCTCACTTTCTGCATTGTTTGTATATGTGAGGGCTCTTGTATGCATGTCTGCATTTTGGAGTGTGTCAGTGCACGTGTCTGCTTATGTGCAATTGTGTATGCAACTGCGCTGGCAACACCAGCAAGTGTGAAGCTCTGATGTGAAGGGATTCTCTGCCGCTCTCTTTCTCACACTGCAGGCAGAAACTCATCAAACTGCAACACGCATCTCACAGAAGCCTTCTGATACAGCTGCAGCAACACCAGCCGTAGTAGAGCCTGGGCTTCCTCTTAACACAGAGACATGACACAGCGACAGCCAACAGCTTAACACTGTACTCCCCAGCTGGCTCTGTGCTCAGGTGGGCCACTAAGGTCTGCCAGATAAAATTTTGCACTGCAGGGTATTAGGCATTCTAGATGGGGTGGGGTGGTGGTGGGGGTGGGCTCTCTGTGTTGCTGTCAGCCCTGCTTTAAAATCTGGTATGTGTGTCTGCTTCCTAGCTGGTTATAACTCAGAGATTCTGGCGTATGTGTCCTTTGGAGGTCAAGCTCTGCTTGTGGGTTTGTTTCATCTCGGGTCAAACATCTTCAACATTTGCTGAGTTCTAAATAAGCCTTCCTTCTTTACATCTTTGTCACAACCACTTCCATTTGCCGCAGTCTAGTAGCAATTCTACTGTCATACACATCACTGTTGTCATTATCCAATAATGTGGTGTCGTGCAGAGGTCAGTGTTAAGACTGCAGCTTGAGTACAAAAAGAGGATCACATAATTGTAATGATGGGGATGGTGTGACTTCCACTGAATGTTTAAAAGTAAATTAAAATGTTTTTTAGTACAAAAACTGACACAGGGTATTTGGGGGGGGGGGGCTGGAGTCTCTCATCTGACTTAGGGTGAAGGCAGGAGACACCTGGACAGGTCACCAGTCTATCACAGGTCTACATTTACAGACAAACAATCACACTTGCATTCACACCTACGGACAATTTAGAATCACCACTTAAGCTCAGCAAGTTTTTGGACTGTGGGAGGAAGCCGGAGTACCCGGAGAAAACCCACACATGCACAGGGAGAAGATGTAAACTCCATGCTTAAAGACCGAGACATGAACCAGGGAAAGCTGCAAGGCCAAAGTGCAAACTAAGTCACTGTGCAGCCCAAAAACAAAGAATGAATCATAAAAACAATACATTGTGCAATTCTGTCTCCTGCCTGTCTCTCCTTACCCCACTAATCAGCATTCTACTTCTACAACATTGTCAGACTTTGGCGAGCTTTCTCAGCAGATGCAAAAGAATTTATGCAACATATTTCACATATGGGGTGACACAGAGGTTTGGCAGTTAGCACTGTCATATCACAGTGAAGATCCCTGGTTCTTCTGGAGCCTTTCTATGTGGAGTTTGCATGTTGTCCCTTTGCCTGTCACAAACCAAAGACATGCTGAGATTAACTGGTGATTCTAAATTGTCCATAGTTGTGAATGTGACTGTTTTTAATTGTCCGTCCTTCCATGTGGCCCTGTGATAAACTGGTGACCTGTCCAGGGTGAAACCTGCCTTCACCATAAGTAAGCTGGAGTAGACTCTCAAGTCAGTCTTTCATGTTTTTTTTAACAAGGTTCCTTCTGCACCTATGCATCTTTGTCAAAGTCTGTTTGTTACACTATGTGTATGTGTAAGGATGCTGCAGAGTTTGATGTATTTGCGTGAGGAAGAATGCTGCAATCCATCCCTGGGGTATCTCCTTTCATGAGTGAGTGGACTTGCACTTTGCAGTTTCAGGTTAAAAAAATCTGCTTATAATAGCTACACTTTAGGTCTTAACAACCAGTATTGCTCCTGTCTTCGATGTGGCTCAAGGTTGAATGGAGCATGTACTTGTTGAGAATACAACATGCCTGTGCTTAATATGTGTGCCCTGGATCCTTGTGGGACTCTCTGCCTCAGCTGGCTCCATTGTTGGCTTGCTGGCCCCTGTCAATGCAAACACATTACAGCAATATATTTGTCATGTCCAGTCCAGTATATTTCCTGATAGGGGTGTTTCAGCTGCTGATATGGCTTAGCTTAAATCACCCTGGCCCTGTGATGATACAACATCACAAATCGGACCAACAGAGGAGGGTTCCGGGTTTAGGAGGCCAAAGATGAGGGGGTTGTTAATTATTCTTGTTTCTTCCCTGACTTGTCAAATCATGAAAAGTTCTATCATTAAATCACAAACTTTAATTGTTTAGTTTTGGTTAAATTACTGTATTCTTATTCATATTCTAGATAGTCCTAATTTTTGCATCTTCTTGTTTTTGAAAACTACAACTGTAAGAATAAATATTTTAAAATATTTACTATTAACAAGTGGCATTTGCTGTTCTTGCCATGAGAAACACAAGACCCAAGCACAGACAGAGAAGACACAGCAGGCAGAGTAAAAGTTCAACAGTTTATTGTACAATGAAAATTTGTAGTGATAATGGACAAGGGCTGGAACAACGTACTATGGCGATGACTATGGGACAGAAGGGGAATTACAATACAATAATTCACAGACCGGAAAAGCTATGGAAGCCCAATAGGGACTAGACTAGAAGACAAAGTACACACACAATACAGACTTAACCACAAGAATCAAAGTGGTGTAGGAAATTAACCAAGATAGTACACCCACACTTCTGTGTCTGAGGTGTCCACCTCCACTATGAATAGCCTTGTGGGGTCAGGTTGGATGTTATAGTGGGTCTGCGAACCCAGGTGTGGACACAAGAACACAGGCAGAGTCAGGGAATGACTAATAAAAGGTATACTCACACAGAAAGTTAATACAAATCAATGCTGAAAGTGAAACTAAGCTCAGAGAGAAAAACTTAACCAAACCTCATTCAAGGGAAACCTACAAAACTCTAAACTAACAACATAGGGGGAAAATCTAAGAAAGCCACAGATTAATTAACTAAACTAAGCTAAATAGAATGGGGTACTTGCGAAAGGAAGGAACTCAAACTAACGGGGCAGGCAGGCTAGGGGAATCCAGGGTGAAGCAAGAGGAGCCGGAGCTGCCGAATGCCGGGGTGAAGCTGGAGTGGGGCTGGCGGCAGACAGAGGTAGGAATGAGTTGGCACGTGTGTCGCCAGTGCAAGACTGTCAGACGACCACGGCTTGGGGAAAGCTGACAGCTGACAAGTCGGGAGCCAGTGGCAGTGAAGGCTGCCTGCGGGCAGGACAGGAGCAGCAAGCGTGTCCCCAATACCGGGCAGTGAGGCAGCAATGGCTTGAGGGAAGCAGGTTGGAGACAGGTTGGGGACCAGAAGTGATATAGGAAATGTGAGTCTATGGTCTGGCAGCATGTGGAAGAATGAACTGGACTTTATAGAGAGAGCTGATTGAGAGTAGGTGAACCAATCACCACAGCTGTCTCCAATCCTTGCAATCTGGCAAGTTGCATGCAGGGCAGGAAAAACAGGAGAGCGAGGGAGACATAGAGAAAGAGAGGAATAGACAAAATAGGGGACTGAAGCAGGGATCCTGACATTGGATGAAGATGGGGCAGAGGTGAATCAATGCGTGAGGTCCTTGAAGGCCTGTGTTGCCTCTGAGGTCCAAAAGAAGGTCCTGGAGGTGGAAGTCAGGTCAGTCAGGGATGCAGCCATCGTGCTGTCGTCACAGATAAAGTAAAAGTTTGCAAATCCTAAGAATCTCCAGAGTTGTTTGCAAATCTCTGGCTGCAGCCAATCCTGGACAGCGGTGAGTTTCTCAGCATCCATTTGTATATTCTTTGGGTAATGATATAACCAAGGAATGAGACTGTAGATGCAAGAAAGTCATATTTCTCTGCTTTGACAGAGAGGCAATTCAAATGGCATTACCAGATATTCAAAGTGGCCCAAAGGGGTGTTGAAGGCTGTCTTCCATTCATCCATCCATCTATTATCTATACACCGCTTAATCCTCACTAGGGTCGCGGGGGGGGGGGGGGGGGGGGGGGGGGGCTGGAGCCTATCCCAGCTGACTTGGGCGAAGGCAGGGGACACCCTAGACAGGTCGCCAGTCTGTCGCAGGGCTACATACAAAGACAAACAATCACTCTCACATTCACACCTACGGGCAATTTAGAATAATCAATTAACCTCAGCATATTTTTGGACTGTGGGAGGAAGCCGGAGTACCCGGAGAAAACCCACGCATGCACAGAGAGAACATGCAAACTCCATGCAGAAAGATCCCAGGTCCGAGCTGGGACGTGAACCAGGGATCTTCTCGCTGCAAGGCGAAAGTGCTAACCACTACACCACTGTGCAGCCCTCTTCCATTCATCTCATTCTCTATTCTGGATGAGGTGATAGGCATTTCGCAGGTCCAACTTGGTAAATTTCATGGTGTCATGGAGGACAGTGAAAGCTGTGTTTGGCTGTGTTTTATGGTTTTGAGAGGTTGTACAGGCAGTTGCTTGGCAGGAAGGCTCCATGAAGCAGTTCTATTGCACAGTCATAGGGGTGATGTTAAGGTAATGTGCAGACATGATCCTTACTAAACACCTGGGCCAGGCTGTAGTATACAGGGTGTATTTTGAACAAGTCAGTATCTTCCTGGGGACAAGCAGCAACTGTGGAGGCGGGGGTCAGGGCCAGATGAAGACAGACAGCATGACAATGAGGGCTCCAGAACAGGACCTTTTCTTGAGACCAGCCAATGTGGAGTTTATATGCTTTAAGCCAGGGGAATCCAAGGGCAAGCAGGGAGTTGGAGTTGTCAATGACATGTTGGGGAATGAACTTGTGGTGTTTGCCATCCAGGGGGGCTAGGGCTTCCAGGAGGAACTACGGAGCTTCAGTGGTGATCTGAAATTGTTTTACCAGGTTACTGTCAATGAAGCTCTCTTTTTTTCGGGAGTCCACAAGGATAGTCAGAGGTAGGGACTGGCCTTGCCAGCAGAGGGGTCCGGAGAGCTGTAAGCATTGGAGAACCTGCATTGCAGTTCAGTTCACCAGGATAACCCCAGTCAATGGTGAGCTGGTCCTTTTACTGGTCTAGTGGGGGGGCAGTTGGTGATGTGGTCACCCTGCTTCTCACAGTACAAGCAGGTGTTGTGACTCAGTCTGCCTGGTAAGGGCCAGAAATCAGGCAGCTTTGTCACATACATTGTCAAAAATCAATTCTGGATCATAACTTGGAGTCTTCAAAAAGTTTTCAAGAAAGCAGTCTTCAGAGTCTGGTGCAAATAATATTTATTCAATACAGAGGCTGTAAGAACAAACATGAGCAAAATCTTGAGATTTTAACTGCTTAAACAAAGCATTGCATCAACTTTTATACCTATGCAAATTCTTTCTAAACACACCTCTTTCGCGCTGGAAAGCCACAACCCATCGTCTTAAGACCCAGTCAGGATACACATGAAGTAATCGTACCAAAATTTAGATCCCCTTCTCTCTTTTATTTCTGCTAGGTTGGCATTATTTCTGCTTAGCTCAGCATGCCCTGAGTTTCAACTCACGAGCGCAGACGTAGAGAGGACATCAACTTCCTTTCTCAGCCTTCTATGGGCACTCATGGGCTTCCATAGGATTCTGCTGGGTTGCCGCTTTACACAGGATTATTTAGTGCACTCATGACTTCAGTTGACCTGCTGGGTCTCCTCATCTTATCTTTGTTAGCTCTTAAATTTGTTTCACACATCCCACTTTGTCTAACTTTATCTTTTGTTCAATTTTAAACCACAACACAGGTGTTCAAGCTCTGTTGTTGACTCTTCTCCTGTGGGGCCAACTGGGCTTGTCCAAGTTGCAAAAACTCAGATTCAGAACATGGAAAAGAGGGTGGAAGAGAAATGGCATGTTGAGGGGCTAGGCTTCACGGAGCAGAAGTTGATGCCCTGAAGGTGCATTACTGGTGATGTTCCCACGGATGGTTGTTGATAGTGGATGGTCAGGGAAATCAGCTGGTCCAAAGCAGGGACATCATCACGGCCCACCAGTTCATCCTTCAGGCCTTCATTCAGGCCCTTATAGAACACTACCTGGAGGGCCTCATTGTTCCAGCCACTCTCGGCAGTGAGGGTCCAGATCTGAATACCAAACTCTGCCAACCTTCTAGAACTTCGGAAGGAGACGGGTGCCATGTCAGAATTTAATCAACGAAATCTTAAACTGAATTCTGTACTGAATGGGGAGCCAGCGTAATTCAGGCAGGACTGGAGTGATGTGTTCCCACATTGAGTATTTGTGAGAAGCCATGCTGCCGCATTCTGCCTCAACTGTAAACGATTAACTGCAGCATCAGTAAGGCAAGTAAATAGAGAATTACAGGAATCTAAGCAGGAGAAAATGAGAGTGTGGGTAAGTTGTTCGACTATGTTTTTGGAGAGTACTGGTTTGACTTTGGCAGTGTTTGTGATTTGTAAAAAGCATGATTGAAAAACATACTTCATGTGCTGATTGAAGTTCAAGTACAATCGATCACAACTCCCAGGTTTCCAGCTGAGTGTTTCGTGTTATTTGTTAGTGATCCAAGGTGAGGTTAACACTGTTAGAAATGTGGTCAGGATAAATAATCAGGACTTCAGTCTTATCTGTGTTAAGTTGAAAGAAGATGGAAGCCATCCGGTCCTTAATGACAACAAGGCCAGTGGAGAGAATTCAGATTGTTATGATTTTCAGGGCTAAACGATACATACAACTGAGAGTCATCAATGTAACAGTGGTATGACACAGAGAGCCAAGGCGTAAAAGATACAAACTGAATAAAAATGGGCCAAGAACTGACTCCTGCGGGACATCACATGGCAATTAGGAATTAAATTTGTCAATTGCGATTTTGAATTGTCTGTTTGATAAGTAGGATGCAAACCAGTTAAGAGCAGTTCCACTTAGACCAACCCAGTTCCTGAGTCTGTTTCGTAAAATTGTGTGATCAAATGTGTCGAAGGCAGCGCTCAAGTCCAGCAGAGTGAGAATAGTATGGTTTCCTGAGTCTACACTAAAATGCCATTACTCACTCTTACATAGTAGGGCTGTTTCTATACTGTGCTTTTTTCTAATGCCAGCTTGGAATTTGTCAAATATATTGTTTCCCTCTACTGTTTCTAAAGTTTGCTGAGCAACCACCTTTTCAACAATTTTTGAAATCTAAGATAATTTTGATGTAGGACTGTAGTTACTAAGGAGTGTTGGATCTAAACTAGGTTTCGTCAGCAGAGGCTGGGTGCAGGTCTGTTTAAAATAATCCCAGATCAGGGCAAACAAAAGACACTCATCAACAATTGTAAGCAGGCATGGGGAAATGATGCCAAAAACCCAGTTAGGAAACTTTTATGGCAGAATACCCACTTTGCAGGTACTGATATTAGTATTGGACACAATTTCATTCAGATCCCGAAGGGTAATGGGGGTAAACTCATCTAACACGGGACAGCGGAACCTGAGGTGAAGGTGGGGGTGAACTCACAGGAGTAAGTGATAATCTGGTGTTTCCTATCTTTTCAACAAAATATTTTAAACACTTGGCGTAGTCGTCTACAGGCAAAGCACAAACAGTAGCTTGGGCAGGGTTTAGAAGACTATTGATGGTGTTAAACAAATCTTGCATTATCTTTTTTTTTAGACAACTAGACTGAAGAAGTAAGAGAATTTCTCAGATTTTACAAGTGAGTTGAATGGTGATATTAAACCCCTCATATGGATTTGATGAACTTGAAGTTAGGCTATTTCCATTGCCATTCAGCTCTTCTGCATTCTGTTTTTAGTTTCCTAATATTTTCATTTATCCAGGGCCTTGGGACCTGATCCAAATTAATAATGTGGCCCAGCTTGTGTGTAGGAGATGACACATGCTGTTTTTAATTAAATGATTCACATATAGTTAAACATTCAGATGTGAAATGATTATTAGGGTGGTCAACATGAATGTTAAAATCATCGACCAACAAAATGTGGTCATAACTGAGAACCAGGGCGGAAATAAAATCTGAAAATTCTGATAAAAAACTGCTATTGGGTTTTTGGAGGGAATTGATAGTAATATAACACACAAGGTTATCAAAACTGATTTTGAAACTCAGTACTTCAAAGCTGGGAGTTTTTTCCACTGTGATGAGGGTATAGCTTAAATCTTTTTTAGAAACAACTGCAAAGCCACCTCATCTACCGCTGAGCATAGGAGCGTTGAAGAATGGGTAATTGCGGGGACATAATTCAGTAAATGCACCTAAATCACCAGATCTAAGCCATGTTTCAGTTACGAAGAGAACGCCCAATTTACTGATTGAGATAAAGTCATTTAGGAGAATGGTTTTATTGGCCAGTGACTTTGTATTTAAGATGGCACAGCTAGCAGGGTTAGTGTTTTCGTCTACTGTGTCCACAAAATATCTTTAGATTTGTAGGATTTACTCTACTAGTCAAAGCATTGCTTTAGTGGGGACGGAGAAAGGTGACTAGTTAGGATAGTGGTGTCTGCTGGTAATATGGACAGAAATACAGAGAGGTTGGACAGCAGTGTGATCATTCCACAAGGTGGAGCTGGTGGGGATAATCCTAACAGGTGTGCAAGGGTCGTGAAATGGGTGTGTCTGTGTTATGGACCAATGGGCTGAGATACTGTCAGAAATTGATGTCAGGGGAGGACAGTAGGGGGTCCAAAGTTGTTTAAATCAATCCAGCTGGACTTTGAGAAAGTTCCTTGAAGACGTTTCACCTCTCATCCAAGGGGCTTCTTCAGTTCTGGTGGTGGTTGATGTTGCCTCAGCTTATAACCTCTGTGAGGTGTGGTCAGTGCTATTCACATTCCGACGACCATTGCCAAGGCCCATCTGGCTCCTCAACGATGGTCGTTGGGAGCCAGGGAGTGACAAAGGGGGTCGTTGAAATGCGAGTTTCACCGTGCCCTCATATGCTAATGGTGGTCATTAGCATGAGCCACTTCACATGAGTCATTCTGCTGAGGTGTTCTTTTGGGGAGTTTTGAAAGGACCTGATTGTAAATTGGCGAAAGATGATGTCGCAGACCACGCCCCCTGTTCAGAGATGGCTTCTCCACTTTGACATGTATGGCTTCTTTCACATCTCTCTCAAACCATCTGTCCTCCCTGTCCAAAATCTGAACATTGGTGTCCTGAAATGAGTGTCCCTCTTCCTTGAGGTGAAGGAAGACCGCCCAATCCTGTCCTGAGGAATTGGCTCTTCTGTGTTGAGCCATTCGCTTGTTAAGTGGCTGTTTGGTTTCCCCTAAGTAGCGATCTGAGCATTCCTGGCTGCATTTAACTGCATACACCAGGTTGCTGTTCTGGCTGTGTAGTGTGGGGTATTTTGGGTGGACCAGTCTTTCTCTGAGGGTTTTATTTGGCTTAAAAAAGACAGGGATCTGGTGTTTGTTGAAGATCCTCCTCAGTTTTTCAGACACTCCAGAAGAACTCATGTGAAGTGGCTCATGCTAATGACCACCATTAGCATACGAGAGTTCAGTGAAACTCGCATTTCAACGACCCCCTTTTTCTCTCCCTGGCTTTGGATAACCATGACCTGGATGAATGAGAAATTACACAGACAGACAGTAGGGGGTGTTTGTGCTTGTACCAGTAGCCTGACATCATGTCAGTGAAAAAGAGGGAGGTTCCATTGGGTGTGTTGGGGATGCGAACAGTCAGTCACGTGGAGAAAATTGTACAGCTGCAGCAGGTTAGCCACTAGCATGTGGCTACCCAGCTTGTTGGGGTGAACTCCATTAGGTCTAAAGAACAATTCCAAAACTGATTAAAATTGTCAACGAAACCTATATTGTGGGCTCTATAATCAGAATGAAGAAATGTATTAAGGGTTTGGACTCTGCTGAAGCACCCCATGCCACAGGCCAGTGTGGGAATATGACTGGAAATACAGACTTTAAAAAGGTCATTGAACTCCTTGTTGATAAGCGTAGACTGCTGACAACCTGTGTCATATGAGCCTACATGAACTATCAGTCGGTGGACAGAGGGTGGAAGTGAACATAGTAGGCCCAGGAGCTTATCCGGGATGACTGGGACCATGGCTCCAGAAAGGCAGTGTGTGGCTGCGCCAAAGAAGCAAATATTTCTGCTGATGGACTCTCCAACTATTAACATTAATAGTTGGAGAGTCCATCAGCAGAAATATTTGCTGATATTTCTCTCCAGCCACATGGCTGGAGAGAAATGGCGATAAAGAGATGATGGTGGCTGAGGATTATGTGAAGACCGAGTAGGCTGTAGCGATGAGGCCGTAAGTGGAGAGGAGCAGGAAAAAACATCATGCCCTTTTTTTTAGGAGTTTAGGCCAAGAAGAAGAGATCTTTGGACTGGATGAAGGCCATTGATTTGACTTTCCTGTTGAGTGGGAAGTCACCCCCGTCCTGTTATCCGCCAGTGACGAAGAAGTTGGGCCATTGTTGGAGGGAGATCCAGGTGAGGAACAGCAAGCGTTGCAGTGGCAGGTTGGGTGGACCAGAGCGTTGGGTGCATAGTAGTTGGAGAGGCTCAATCTAGGAGGTGAGGTAGCCCCGTTTGAACACCCCTTGCGACAGCGGACCACCTCCTCCAACCAAGCCAGCTGATAGCTGGGGGTCAAGCAGGAGGAAGGCCGTGAACGAGTGGCAGGATCCCACACATCTGTGTCCTGAATAGTCGCGTTGAGTGAGGCAATATGTTTGGAATGACCCATGGCTACTTCCATGAAACTGGACAAAAGGGAGTCTTTCTTTTTCAGTTCATCAGAGAGCCATCGTATGTCCTCCTTGAAGACAGTGATCTTTGTATTTGCTTTTTGGAGTAAAATACAGTACTCAGTGTGTAGCAGAATGAATGATTGCTGCATCCTCGCTTTGGGTTGGCTGGTGTTTTGCTCACGTGACATAATGACCGTGACTTTCCTTAACCAATCATGGCAGGAGGATGCCCTATAAAGCTGGGTAATGGTTACTCACCGTTCTCTTGCTTTGACGTCAGGGGCACGCCCCACTCCCCATTCGCCTCACTTCCTGTTTACGTTTGCCGAAAGTATAGTAGCAGTTGCTGCATTGTTTGCCCTTTGTTTAAGGTTGTTTTCTTCGGCGTTGTGGTTATAGTAGTCATTAATTATTTTTACAGAGTCACTGTTGGGCGTCCGTAGCCTGAGAGGTGAGCCGCTCGCAGGCTGCTGTTGTTCATCCAGTCAGAGCCGTGAGCTGCTCGCAGGCCATTACTGGTAGGTTCTCCTTGTTTGCTGTCGTGTAATGTGTTTATGTTGCATGCATATAACAACTTGTCATTATAGGCTGTAACCATGGCCGCTGGTTGCTCCCGGTTCCCTCGTTCTGGACCGATTCAGATTGGCATGGCCAACGCTTATGTGGAGCTGTGCCAGCTACGCTGGGTCACGGACGCAGGAGACGCTGCTGCTTTGCCTCCGCTGGTCTGCTTTGCCTCCGCTGGTCTGTTTTGCCGCAGCCGGTCTGCTTTGTCTTCTTGGATTTTGTTATCTGCTTTTGTGTTGGTGCCGCGGGTGTTGGGCTGCCTCAGCTTGCCTCAGTTGCCGCTGACAAATGTTCTACCAGCCGCTTATTTTAACGTTTTGTGCGCATGCGTGAAAGCAGGGTTTAATTTCTTTTTCTTTTCCCTTTGTGTTTTTTTGAGAGTATTTAAGGCAGCTACGCTGTCACGTGACCATTTGCTTCTGTTAGGTACTATTTTCTTCATGTGGTTTATGATGTGTTTGTCACGTGACCACTTGATTATTCGTTTTGTATTATCAGTGGATTTTGCTTAAGTTATATGTTAGTGTATATTTTTTTAATTCTTTAATTGAATGTTTCAGTTTTGATAGTTTTCTTTCCTTTTGTTTGTGTTAAGTTGTTTTGTTCAGTGCTTGTAATTATTTTATTTATATTGGTAATTGATTTAGGGACAACCCTGTTAATGAACGTTCCCTTCCCTTGTGCTTTGCAAAAGCCGTGGGTGGGCCTATGGCAGTGGGGCTGGTGTCTTTGGGTGGTGTGTGTGTGTGTGTGTGTGTGTGTGTGTGTGTGTGTGTGTGTGTGTGTGTGTGTGTGTGTGTGTGTGTGTGTGTGTGTGTGCGCGCGTGAGTGGGGTGATTTCTCCTGAGCTCCCTTGTGACGCCTGTTGGCCCAAACCTCCACCAGAGACCCCCCAGCTCTGATTAGTCTCCAAAACCCTTCATTTAATAATCCTATGGGAATGGTTATTTTTTTCAAATGGTTTTAAAAGTGAGTTTTTTGGATATTGTAAAATAAAATTTGTCCCTCTTGCCTTCACTGGAATCACGTCTCCTGCCTCATCAATAGAACGAACCTGAGTTGCCTTCTCGTTATTAGTGGTTACAATTCCCCTGGTCAAAGTCCCAGGGTGGCGTTGTTGGCCGGTGTCTACATTCAGTAGTTGTAGCACCCTAGTTTATCTCTCCCCCCTCCGCTTGCCACAAGTGTTTACAGAAGGCATGGTTTGGTGGGATTGTTTTTCAGATAATTTAAAATCTAGACGTCCCGTGACATGGAAAGCCGTACGGCTCCTTCAGTCAACTTGTTACCTGGAATTTTAGAGTTGTTTGCTCTTAGTTGTTCCATATGCTGCACTATGGGCCACTCTGACACTCAACTTAAAAGGACTAATACTTAAAATCCAGACATCCGGATACTAAAATGTTACACCTTGTAAGATATACATAGTGAAAAGAATTAAAACCTTAAAACTGGTTATAAACTTAACTTTGTGGAGAACCCCCACCAGACACACAAAATGCTATCAGCACACCGATGTGCATGCGAGATTAACCCTGATGGTAGGTTTGGTGTTCTTGGGGTTAAAAAAGATGGTCAAACACCTTCTTCACAGCCGTGAAGACTTCATAGGAGTGGCACACCTCCACTCAACTCTTCCAAACTGCAACTTCCCATTCCCTAGCTGCGCCTTTCAATAAACTGAGCAAGTATGCGAGACGGGCGCGATCAGTGGAACAGGAAAAGGGCTTCAGATCAAAAATTAAATTTACCTGTGTCAGAAAAGCTTGACATGAACCGAAATCCCCATCATATTTTTCAGGAACTGGGACAAAAGGTTCTTTAACTACCTGAGCGGGAATGGAATCAGAGCTAGAAGTGGGCTGACTAGAGAGGGAGGGAGAAGCTGATTGATGCAGGAGTTGTGGTGACAGAAAGCCGCACTATTTAAGAGGCTAAGCTAGCCACTTTATCAGTCAACTGGGAGACTTGATTTAATAATGTGTGGTTGCTTTTTCTAACGAACATAATAATTGGTCATGCTGGCTGAGAAGAACTCCCTGACTAGTGACATCATGTACAGAGGGTGATTGACCAACAGAATTCACATCAACTTTACATCAGCTGCGCTCATTCTGCCTGGACCATACTGTTATGGGAAACACAAGTCCAAAGCGCAGACAGACAAGACACGACAGGCAGAGTAAAAGTTCAACATATTATTGTACAATCAAAATTAACAGTGATAAAGGACAAGGGCTTCAACAAGGTACAGTGGAGATAACTACGGGACTGATGGGGAATTACAGTACAGTAATTCACAGACTGGGAAAGCTATGGAAACCCACGAGGAACACTAGACTAGAACGCAAAGTACAAATACAATATGTACTTAATCACAAGAATCAAAGTGGAGCAGAAAAACTAACCAGAACCGAGTAAGGCATGGCTAGGTAAGTTACAGAAACATGAGACCAAAGCTAAGCGTGTACACAATACACAGTACAATACACAAACAGAATCACAAGGGACGAGCACTGCAACTCAACTATCATTCAGGAGTGGCACAGAGAACTGGACACAGAAGAAACAGATTAATGCAAGCAACAAACAACAGAGCAGAGGCAAAGCAATGCTGGCCTGAGTTGACTGACTGTGACTGGTACAACAGTCCAGGGTCGAATGATGGTCCAAGCCCGTATTTTATGGCAGGTGATGGTAATGGACAGGTGAGACCACTCCTTGCTGCAGGTGTCCTCAATCAGCTGATTGTCCAGTGAAAAAGCACACACACACACACACACACACACACACAGACACACACACACACACACACACACACACACACACACACACCCACACATACACACACACACACACACACACACACACACACGCAAACACTTCACTCATGTCCTAATAAGGGAAGTGGAAAAGGCAGCTGCCAGCTAGGCAGAGGTGGAGGTGGATGGTATGACAATTCGTTCAAGTCTTTGATGCTCAATATCTCAGCATTTCACTCAGATTAAAAAAGATTATTATTGTTTTTATTAGCTGTAAATGTCACAAACATGTTACCAAAAGGGCATAAAAGCACAATCTGTAATTCAAATGCAAGGGTGACACCCATCAACATAGTGTCGTAGCCATGCTTTAACTCCCACTCTAACAGCCTGGTCAAATATTTATTATAATTCTAATAATGACAGGTTTCTCTAAATTAGTCATTATGACCATGGGAAGACATAACTTTAATATCACCTCAAACTGACATTTTCAAAAAAACTGCCTTTTCAATTCTAAATATGTGCAACCTGTCTGACTGAAGTAGCTAGTGTCTCAAAAAGTAGCACTTGATGCCACGTTCTAAAGAGATTCAAGAACAGACGAGAAACAAAGTCACTGACATATATCAGTCTGGAAAGGGTTACAAAGCCATTGCTATGGCTCTGGGACTCCTGAAAACCACAGGGAGAGACATTATCCACAAACATCGAACAGTGGTGAACCTTCCCAGGAGTGGCCAGCCTACCAACATTTTTCAAAGAGTGTATCAATATCTCATCCAGGAGGTCACAAAAGAACCCAGACTAACGTCAAAACATCTGCAGACCTTACTGGCCTCAGTTAAGGTCTGTCTACATGATTCCACAACAAGGAAGACACTGGACAAAAATGACATCATGGGAGAGTTGCAAGGTGCAAACCTCTCATGACCAAGAAGACCATAAAGGTTTGTCCAGCATTTGCAAAAAAAAAAAAAAAAAAAAAAGTCTCAATGAGCTCCAAGCCTTTTGCTAACATCCTGTGGACTAATGAGTCAAAAGTGGAACTTTTTGGAAGACATGGGTCCGTTACATCTGGCGTAAAGCTAATACTACATTCCACAGAAGAACCTGATACCAGCAGTGAAACATGATGGTGGTAGTGTGATGGTTTGGGGCTGCTTTACTTCCACAGAACCTGGACGACTTATTATAATTGATGGAGCCATGAATGCTGCTCTTGATCAGAAAATCCTCCTGGAGAATGTCCACCATCATTTCATGACCTAAAGCTCAACACAATTGGTTTATGCAGCATGACAATGACCCAAAGCACATAAGCAAGTCAACCGGACTGATGACGTCACACTCCCGGTGTCTGGGGACTGCGCCTCCTAGTGGATGATCGCTGAGGCAGCAGTTCATGAATGAAAGGCCGAGGGGCAGTGGTGGCGCAACGGTTAAGTCTCTGGACTACTGATCAGAAGGTCAGAGGTTCGAGCCCCGATGTGGCCACTGTTGGGCCCTTGAGGAAGGCCCTTAACCCTTCCTGCTCCAGGGGTGCTGTACTGTGGCTGACTCCCCCCAATTGGGAGATATGCGAAAATAAGAATTTCCCCTTGTGGGATTAATAAAGAAAGAAAAAAAATCTCTGAGTGACTCAAAAAAAAAAAAAAAATTAAGGTCTTGCCACAATCTAAACTTAGATTGTGGCAAGGCCTTAAAAGCATAGTTCATGCTGGAAACCATCTAATGTGACTGAATTAAAACCTTTCTGCAGAGAAGAGTAGGCCAAAACTCTTTGAAGGTTATTTAAAAGACTGATCAAAGCAACAAGCATTTAAGTGCAGTTGTTGCTACCAAGGGTGGGCCAATCAGTTATTATACCAATTATTTTTTCACAAGGCTGATACAGGTTTTCAATAATTTAACAACAGCATATTGTGGGTTATCACTATTCTGTACTTTGGCATGGCACAGTCCACAAAACAAATGTACATTTTACATATGTTAGCAACTCTTTAGTCTATATATGCATACAAAAATAAAATTTTATCTAAGCTGTTATGTAGTTTTGGCTATGGTGGAATCCACCCATACATAGTCAGAGAACAACTAAACGGGTAGATATCCAGTACATGATAATAATCATAATCATAATCATAAATCAGTACAGGCTTAATAAATTGGCCAAGCAGTATGTTGATTGAACTCCATTAGCAAGCACATTAATTAAAATTGAACTCCAGCTTTTTATATTCTGATATATACAACCAAATCAGTCACTTTAGACAATGTTTCTCCTGATTATTGTCTAACTTTCAATTAAAGTAAAATGAGAGAAATAAATGCTACAACTCTGCCTTGTGATAGTTAGTAAAGAATAGTTGCTTAATAAATAAACCCTCTTTTCTATAAGGCCAAAAAATGATTGTGCTACAACACAAACTAAATGAAACTCTCTTGTTGTGTATCTTCGGTGTTGCTGTCATACTTAAAGTTTTACCCTATGTTCTGTCAATTTGCTTTAGACTGCACATACACTATATTGCCAAAAGTATTCGCTCACCCATCCAAATAATCAGAATCAGGTGTTCCAATTACTTCCATGGCTACAGGTGTATAAAATCAAGCACCTAGGCATTGCAGACTGCTTTTACAAACATTTGTGAAAGAATGGGTCGCTCTCGGGAGCTCAGTGAATTCCAGCGTGGAACTGTGTTAGGATGCCACCTGTGCAACAAATCCAGTCGTGACATTTCCTCGCTCCTAAATATTCCACAGTCAACTGTCAGCTGTATTATAAGAAGTGGAAGTGTGTGGGAACGACAGCAACTCAGCCGCGAAGTGGTAGGCCACGTAAACTGACGGAGCGGGGTCACCGGATGCTGAGGCGCATAGTGCGAAGAAGTCCCCAACTTTCTGCAGAGTCAATTGCTACAGACTTTCAAACTTCATGTGGCCTTCAGATTAGCTCAAGAACAGTGCGCAGAGAGCTCCATGGAATGGGTTTCCATGGCTGAGCAGCTGCATCCAAGCCATACATCACCAAGTGCAATGCAAAGCGTCGGATGCAGTGGTGTAAAGCACGCCGCCACTGGACTCTAGAGCAGTGGAGGCGCATTTTCTGGAGTGACGAATCGTGCTTCTCCATCTGGCAATCTGATGGACGAGTCTGGGTTAGGTGGTTGCCAAGAGAACGATACTTGTCAGACTGCATTGTGCCAAGTGTAAAGTTTGGTGGAGGGGGGATTATGATGGGGTTGTTTTTCAGGAGCTGGGCTTGGCCCCTTAGTTCCAGTGAAAGGAACTCTGAGTGCTTCAGCATACCAAGACATTTTGGACAATTCCATGCTCCCAACTTTGTGCGAACAGTTTGGACCTGGCCCCTTCCTCTTCCGACATGACTGTGCACCAAGTGCACAAAGCAAGGTCCATAAAGACAAGGATGACAGAGTCTGGTGTGGATGAACTTGACTGGCCTGTACAGAGTCCTGACCTCAACCCGATAGAACACCTTTGAGATGAATTAGAGCGGAGACTGAGAGCCAGGCCTTCTTGTCCAACATCAGTGCGTGACCTCACAAATGCGCTTCTGGAAGAATGGTCAAAAATTCCCATAAACACACTCCTAAACCTTGTGGACAGCCTTCCCAGAAGAGTGGAAGCTGCTATAGCTGTAAAGGGTGGACCGACGTCATATTAAACCCTATGGATTAGGAATGGGATGTCACTTACGTTCATATGCGAGTCAAGGCAGGTGAGCGAATACTTTTGGCAATATAGTGTCGCTGTCAAACAAGATGTGTTCAGGACATAGCACGAACATGATGTACAAAGTCAACTATGTCACCATTGAGAGTATGGTTGCATACACAAACATTACACCAGACACGTCACTAGGAGGAGGCAGAAAGGCTGAGATGGATGGATGTGTTACCTTCACTCTACAACAACACAGCCCAGACAAAGTGAAGGACAGGCCAGCCATAGACATTGCACCAAACTGCACACTTATTTTTAATGGATTTAAAGATATATATTTTTGAGCTCCAACATGTGGTCGATGTACCTTCCTCAACATGCAAACATCCAAGCTGACAGATAATTATCGGCAGGAATCTGGGAGCACTAAACTCATTAACAAGAGGAGATTTTACTTTTGCTTTAAGGGCAGAAAATCTCTATGTTTAACTCCTCTGCATTAGTAACCAATTACACGGCTGAAAAAAAATGACCCGGGGTAGTTTGGTGTCCAAGGTTGCTTGTGCTGACATTCTGCTTTTCAAATGCCAGTCTGTTAATTATGCAAATGGTCTACAGGGCCACTGTATCGATATACACATAGGTCCATTTATGTCTGCACACATCCATATATCCTCTGAGTTATTAGAGAGACTCAGCCCTTGTTTCAATACAATAAAATAACTGAAATATGAAATAACCCCTTCAACTGCAGAAAGCCTCCCTCTCAGGTATTCCTTTCAGACTCTCAGGCCTTCATTCTCCTCCCCTGTGCCTTTTTTGTGGTGCAGCTCTTTGCATGGCAATGCTATGCAACACTGGCCAGCTTTAGAGAAGGCAAATCCATATTGCATTAATTCTGAGCAGAGAGAAATCCAGTATCAGACGTAATGGGTTTGATTCCAAAGCCCTAGGGCGATGTTCTGCGCTGCTGTAATGGTGGTGGGAGTCGGCAGAGATACTGCACTCATCAGAATGCTGCCTAACACACATATAAACACACTCTCTTCCTTACCATGTCTGCCCTCTCCTTCCTCCCTTTTGTTGACTCTCCCTTCATCTCAATCCCTCCATTTTTCTCCTGCCTTGGATGACCAGAGGTGTACTCCACCCTGCCTCTGACTCTTCCCGACCTCTATGTCATGTTGTTCCCTAATTACTGTCACTAAACAAGGAGCTTTGTCCCCAGCAGTTCTCGACTAAGGGTCTGCTGCTCATCTGCCGATGGATAATTGTTTTCTTTTTCTTCCTCTTTGACTTTTCCTCTTCAGCTGTGGCCAGATTTATTCAGGTAGTCTGGAGGCATCAATTGAGTAAGACCCAAGGTAAGTTTCTCTTTCTTGTTTTTATTTTCTTATTTTAATTAAAGAGAAGCCTGACATAATGAGCGGGACATGTTTCCAAGACAACATATGATTGATTAAGAGAGTGATAGTCCAAATGTCTGCTACATCACACTGTAAATTAAAGAAATCCATTGACTAACTACCTCAAGAAACAAACATACTGTTTGTTGGCTAATTTAAACACAAGTGCAATTTGATATTCAATGAAATAGACTATATTGCCAAAAGTACTGGGATGTCTGCCTTTACATGCACATGAACTTTAATGACATCCATTCTTAATTGGTAGGGTTTAATATAGGGTTGGCCCACCCTTTGCATCTATAACAGTCTCAACTCTTCTAGGAAGGTGTTCTACGAGGTTTAGGAGTGTGTTTTTTTGACAATTCTTCCAGAAGCGCATTTGTGAGGTCAGTCCTTGATGTTGGATGTTAAGGTCTGGCTCTCAGTCTCCACTCTAATTCATCCCAAAAGTGGTCTATCGAGTTGAGGTCAGGACAAGTCAAGTTTCTCCACACCAAACTCACTCATTGACATTGCTTTGTACACTGGTGCGAAGTCATGCTGGAACATGAAGGGGCCATCCCCAAACTGTTCCCACAAACTTGGGAGCATGAAATTGTCCAACATGTCTTGGTACGCTGATGCATGAAGAGTTCCTTTCACTGGAACTAGGGGCAAAGCCCAACCACTGAAAAACAACCTCACACCTGATGAAGAAACAGCCCACATATTGTTACTACTGTCACATGTCACCCCTTCATTCCATTTCCCATGGTTATCCACAATTCTTACATCCTTTGTTACCGTCTGTCATACCCCCGTCTTACTTTTTGTTATCACACCTTTGCTATTTGCAAGTGTTTACCAGACTCTTTGATCCAATTACCCTTTTATTCTGTTGTCTTCCCCTCGGTTACTGATTAACAACTATACGCAAATTAACCACTGTCTACCTTGGTATTTACTTACAGCCCCCTCCCAACCCTTTTGATCCATCCTCTGAAATGTTCCTTTTGTCTTACCCTCTGTATTTGCATGCAGCCCCTCCCTACCCTTTGATCCATCCTCTGACATTCCTATAAAAACGTGTGCCCTGAAAATGCTCTGGGTCGACTTACCTTTGCAGACCCATACTGTGTGTCGGTAAATCCACTGTATTACTGGAAATATTAAGAAAACACACCATTACAGCAAATTTTGAAGGACCAAGAGTGAAATTTCTTCCAAACCATAATTCCTCCTCCTCCAAACTTTACACTTCTCACAATGTAGTCTGGTAAGTACCGTTCTCCTAGCAACCGCCAAACCCAGACTTGTCCATCAGATTGCCAGACAGAGAAGCATGATTATTCACTCCAGAGAACACGTCTTCAGTGCTCTAGAGTCCAGTGGCGGCAAGCTTTACACCACTGCATCCAACGCTTTGCAGTGCACTTGATGTAAGGTTTGGATACAGCTGCTCATCCGTGGAAACCCATTTCATGAAGCTCTCTAAACACTGTTCATGAGCTAATCTGAAGGCCACATGAAGTTTGGAGGTCTGTGGCTATTGACTGCGGAAAGTTGCGGATTTCTGCACAATGTGCACCTCAGTATCCACTGTCCCCACTCTGTGATTTTGAGTGGCCTACCACTTCCTGGTTGAGTTGCCATTGTTCCCAATTGCTTCTATTTTGTTATAATACCATTAACAGCTGACCGTGGAATATTTAGTATCAAGGAAATTTCACAAATGGACTTATTGCACAGGTGGCAACCTATCACGGTACCACGATTGAATTCACTGAGCCCTTGAGCGTGATCCATTCTTCCACAAATGTTTGTAGAAGCAGTCTGCATGGCTAGGTGCTTGATTTTATACACCTGTGGTCATGGAAGTGATTGGAACACCCAAATTCAATTATTTAAAGGGGTGTCCCAATACTTTTGTCAATATAGTATATCCGACATATAAAATGATGTGGTACAACACCATGAATTAGTGTTTAACCTAGTGGAACTCTGTTAAGCTTGTATCTGCATGTTTTATCATGCATTTAGCAACTTTAACAACCTGGTGTTTTTCTTCTGGGACTGGAAGCAGGTATAGGATTTCTGGGGTGGAAGTAAAACTTTATGGATCTTTGAAGACAACATCCTACATGCCTTATGGTATTGGATGGATCTTCTGCTTTATCCAGCCATTTCACAAATGCAAAGACTTTGGGAAAAATCATGAAACATAAGTAATAAAACAGCACCCAAAAATATTGTGTCTTAATTTTTATCCTGAATTGTGTGCTTGCATTGACAACAACTGGGTCTATTTTCCATACAGTTTTGGGGGAGATTACACCTTCTGACACATATCCTGGCAGCCTAAAAATGGAGCTTAAGTGCCTTTAATGTTGCATAACCAAAACACTGTCCCCTGGCTGGCCCCCGTCCCCAGCATCTGCAGAAAAAGAAGGGTTTCCCTGTGCTCACCATGAAGAGGAGAAAGCATAAGTTTACAGCTCTCTCTGTCTACTGATGCTAACCTTATTATTGTGATGTATGGTGGGGGAAAACAGAAGAGCAATGGCGCCTACCTCCTCATCACCAATCCATGAACAGCAAGCAGCTTAACTGTCTGTGAGGTGCTGTCTGTTGTGCACCTGTGCACATGCATACTTATTATTACACTACATAAACACAGTCCTCTACACACCAGATGGGTTCCCCAGGGTCTTCAGTCTGGTGGCTCCCTTCCTCCATACATCATCTTTATACTGTCTTCTCTACCTAACATTACCTCTCCATGCTAACTGGGGAATTCCAGCCTAAAAGAAAAACTTTCCAGCTCTGGACCATCTATGACAAAGAGAGAGCATCTGTTTGCAATGTATTAGGTATAATGTGAAAGGTTTGACATTTTGAGAGAACACCTTATTCACTTAATGACAGTGCCAAAAGTTAGATAAATATTCACAGAGCCTTAATGCTGAATGCTTAATTATATTGTTCACTTCTGTACTGATCGAGCTGCACAGTGGCTCGATGGTTAGCACTTTCACCTTGCAGCTAGAAGATCCCTGGTTTGTGCCCCGGCCTTCCCAAGATCTTTCTGTATGGACTTTGCATGTTCTCCCTGTGCATGCTGGGTTTTTTCCAGGTTCTCCGGCTTCCTCCCACAGTCCAAAAACATGCTAAGGTCAAGTGGTGATTCTAAATTGTCCATAGGTGTGAATGTGATTGTTTGTCTCTATATGTAGCCTTGTGATGGACCGGCAACCCGTCCAGGGTGTCACCTGTCTTCACCTTAAGTCAGCTGGGATAGACTCCAGCTCCATGTGACCCTAATGAGGATTAAGTGGTGTATAGATAATAGAAGGATGGATGGATTTCTGTACTGATGTCCGCGTGCTGGGACGCGAACCAGGGATCTTCTCACTGCAAGGCGAAAGTGCTAACCACTACACCACTGTGCAGCCCCAGCACTAACATGCTGCTGACAAACTGATCCTTCACTACTAATAATCTAATGGTTTCAAATATAACAATTTATCAGTCAGAGAGAACAAACCACTACTTTAACTTGAAGACTTGGACAAAATTTTTGCTGCTACTTATGCACTTTTACTTCAGTGGGATCTTTTATGCAGGAATATTTTCACACCGCTGCATTGGTGCATTTACTTAATTTTAGGACCTAAATACTTCTTCCGTCACTGGCAACAAATGTATGAACGTATTTCTCAAAACATCAAACTCTTCCCTAGAGTTACTCTACACTACCGTTCACATGCTTGGGGTCACTTAGAAATGTCTTTATTTTTGAAAGAAAAGCAGATTTTTCAATGAAGATAACATCCATCATCTATACACTGCTTAATCCTCACTAGGGTCGCGGGGGGGGGGGGCTGGAGCCTATCCCAGCTGACTCGGGCGAAGGCAGGGGACACCCTAGACAGGTCGCCAGTCTGTCGCAGGGCTACATACAAAGACAAACAATCACTCTCACATTCACACCTATGGGCAATTTAGAATGATCAATTAACCTCAGCATATTTTTGGACTGTGGGAGGAAGCCGGAGTACCCGGAGAAAACCCACGCATGCACAGGAAGAACATGCAAACTCCATGCAGAAAGATCCCAGGTCCGAGCTGGGACGTGAACCAGGGATCTTCTCGCTGCAAGGCGAAAGTGCTAACCACTACGCCACTGTGCAGCCCGAAGATAACATTAAATTAATAATGCATACAGTCTAGACAATGTTAATGTGGTCAATAACTATTCTAGCTGGAAACGGCTGATTTTTAATGGAATATCTACATAGGGGTACAGAGGAACATTTCCAGCAACCATCACTCCTGTGTTCTAATTGTAAATTGTGTTAGCTAATGGTGTTGAAAGGCTAGTTGATGATTTGAAAACCCTTGTGCAATTATGTTAGCACATGAATAAAAGTGTGAGTTTTCATGGAAAACATGAAATTGCCTGGGTGACCCCAAACTTTTGCAAGCCTTTTATGGGTGGCCATACAAGCAGGCTATTGTATTATAACCAATCACATTAGTGCAAATGCACAGCTGTTTGATAAATGGTTGGAAAATGCGGTTGTACATGTTTTGTACACATGGTTTTATTCTTATTTCTAATACATATGAAAACATTCAAATTTGTGAATCCAGAATTTGTAAATATACAGACAACTATCCAACTCCTGATTTTTCCCTACACAGTAGGTTATACTAAAAATTTACAGGTCAGATTAAGATTCCAGCTGAGGTTAAGACATCAGGTTAGCCATGAAGGTCTGTCTTATGTCCTTGGCAAGCACAACTCTTGTTGCTAACTGTAACACAATGGAAGAGGGAATTGGCTACTATATGAAGTATGGAAATTCTGTAATTTCTCTGGGTTTGGTCATTAGACATGAACACGGCAATGTTGTTAAAGAGAGCCAGTCAAACTAGAAGAGTCGCCCCTGTTTCATTACAGTCAGTGTTCATGTACATGTGTTGATGAATTATTTATATTAATAGATACCACACAGAAGCAGGAGGATAGGCATATTTTCCATGAGAATAAACAAGAGAAATCATACACCATCAGTCTATAAATAGCAGCTGTGATTTTTTTTTCTTTATATTGTATTATTTATTTATCGCTTGGGGATATAGTTGCATTTTTACAGGTCAGACTGTGATCTTCTTTCAAGACTTTGCATGGAGGCATCTCAGGGGTGTTGTCCTTGCTCTTTGAAAGAAAGACCTCTTTAATCTCATACAGCGAGAGAGCATCTTCTGAAGGAATTGTTGGTTGGATGAGAGGGCTTTACGGGTCATTCCAGAATTTGAGGACAGTTTACATCCCACGAATCAAATTTCAAATAATCCATGTACAAAATACTAAAACATGCAGTTGTTGTGTAAATGCACTTGTCCTGAGACTAAATCTAAAAAAAAAATAGGAAAAAAGAATGCTTGAAAATATTTTAAAAATACCAAATAATCTGGAGTTCCCCCTAAAATGACATTTTTCTCTTGTCCACCTGATCACCAAATTGAATGTCAAATAAAACAATTAAAATGAAATTTAAATCTCCTTTTTTTAGTATTTTTTTTCATTGATGTTTCTTGTAATTGCGAGAACATTTTTTAATCAACATAATATTTAAATAATAATTATTATGCATGGAACGTGTCCCACAACATGCACGCAACTCTATTAGCATAGCGTTTTTAGCTGGTAGAAGAAGAAGAAAACAGTAAATCACATGAAACACGGGAATTAACATCATCAAACAGTTTTCCAAAAGAATGGGTGGAGCAAAGCTATGTCCTCTCTTCTATTTTTCTTATTTTCAGAACATTGTCAGTGTTGACTGAACGTCTCACTCTACCTCATGCAACCCTGTTATGCATATGGTCAGGATAAGACAAATTTTCTTTTCACTTTTCTCTTTATTGTTTTCCATCAGTAAGTTTGTCCTCTTGGTCATCAACAGTTAGATAAATATCTAGCTTCTACTCCTGACAAAAAGCTAACATTAGCATGGATTAGCAGCACTGTTATTGTGATTAGAGTAGGGTTAGCAAACAACAAACAAAACATGGGACAAAAATGGTACCAGTGATGTGTAAGTTGAGTGAATCAAACCTTTTATAGTCTATTACCCATTATTGATGGATATAAGACAATTATAAAAGAAGGTTTATTTTTCCAAAAAAAAATTAATCCCAGATGTCTCCTCCAATTCTGGAATGACCCATATTTTCACATTGAGGTTACTGATACTGTTAGGCTGTGTGTTACTTTAGGGGTCAGTTCTGAGCCGCTGATCATCCAGAAATAGTATTAGGTGCATGACGTGAAAATAAATTAGAAGGCCTCTGCAGATGTCTGCTGTTACTGAACGTCTGTCTGTTCTCTCCCTGAACGCTTTCTCGGGAAATAATGGTCTCCATAAGAATTAATCTAGGATCCACACTACTACAATGGCAGGCGGCCAGCTGAGTGATGTGTGCGGTTTAAACGGCCCCCGCATCCTGCCCGCTTATCTGGAGGTGTCCCGATAGCCACTCGGCTCTCTACTCATCTTGTCTGGCTGTTTGTTTTTTTTTTTTTCAGTATTCAAGCCCTCCTCCACCTCTTCTTCCTCCTGCTCTTCTCTTCCTCCTCCTCCCCTCCCTCTCCCAGTAAGTTCGATGTGATCGGCTCTGGGCCCTGCCGTGAGTTCTCGGTGCGGGCGACAGCGCTGCTGAACATGGCGTCAGACGGGATGATTTTAACGAACCACGACCACCAAATCCGGGTCGGAGTCTTGACAGGTAAAAAGCAGAAATGCCCATTGGCTCTTTCATATTTCCATGAGTTCTTTTCCTGCGGCTGTGCGCATGGACCTTCATACATGTCGGCTGGATTTGGCGTGGCGGCGGCGGCTCCGGGTCTCTCGATGGTTTCTGCAGCCTCTTGAAGGCGACGCTGATTTAAAGGCTTGAATTTCTCTCTCTCTCTCTCTCTCTGTCTATCGGTTTGCAATCATGTTCATGCTACATGACATCCCTGTGCTTATGCGGTTAAAGCAGTAAATGTGGGCTCTGCATTGGTTTGTGTCCGCTCCTGCAGATTTCACGTCGAGGTGTTCTCTCTGCTGAAGAAGAAAAAGCGCTCAGTTTATGTGTGTTGAATAATTCATGTCCCGATCAGCTTGTAAGAGCTAAAAATTACAGCTGACCGTGTGTTGTGTGGCTGCTAAGGATGCTTAGGCTATAGATTGTATTATTGACACCCAGCTGACCACAGCGATTTTGAAGTGTTGCTCACGACAGCTGCTGAAGGTGGATGTGCTGCTGGTGGTGATGAGCGCATCCTTGGCCTAACAAGTGCAGCGGATTATGTGACAAAATTTCTGGAAATGCGTGTAGACGTCGGATGTGCCTTATTTTGTGAATGACAGTGCCGAACGACAGGTTTTACATGACATATGATTCGGGCTCTGGCTGCTGCATGGGGCTAAACATACGGGTGAATCCTCTTGACGCGATGACGGTCAGTCTTTGACTTACCAATATCGGAAACCTTTTCCGCTTGGATGCGACTTATGGCTATGGGGATGGTGTTAGCTGTGGTCGCTGCCGGCCTTCATTTCCCCTGTATGTCAATTTGTTTGTTTAAAAAAAAAAAAAAAAAAAAAGCCTGCTGCTTTGTCGTGTTTTTGATTGTCAAACGGGCAAAAATCACGGTTGAGGGGAGGCAGGATGGTGATGGTGGGGTGGATGCATGATAAAGGCTGTTCAAAGGAATACCCCCTCCTTCTCCTCCTCTTCTTCCTCCTCTCCACCCCCCCCCCCCACCCCCCACCCCTCACCCCTTCTCTCTGTCTCTCTCTTCCTCTCTCTGTCCAGCCTATGTGAGGTTGGGTCGATCAATATTTCATGAAAGCCGTGATCTCACACCCATACGGTATTCCTCTGTATGGAAATCCGGTATGGAGGAGGTGTTAGGCGGTGTGAAAGCGATGGAGGAACGACTGTGTCAGCCTGTGCTAAAATGTTCCAGGGAAACCCCCACCACCGACAAGACCAACACCACAACCACTCGTCTCCTGCTCCATCCCTCCGCCTCCAGCTGGAGAGGCAGAGCGCTGTCCGTGGTGCTGAAATCCAGCGTCACTCAGAAATCAGTGCGGTACTGACCCCAGCACGGTAAATACTGCATGGGACAGATATAGGATGTAGAGGGGGATGAACCCGTCTCAAGTCACTTTTTAAAAAATCTACATATTGCCTGGTATAGCTGTATTACAAGTAATTTGGTGTAATGGGAAAGAAAATGCTGATGACTTTAAAGAGGAAATAAACAAGCTTTTTTGCTGGTTTCTACATAAATGTAGGTGGTTGTTTGCCTTATGTTCATCACCACCTGTAGGTCAAAGTACGGACACCCCATTTTTTAACACTACATTAATGGTCACACAAATATCTCTATGTGTCATCAGTCAGTTGAACCCGCAATTGTATTCCCAGCGTAATGACAGATTGCCAGTTTGATCTAACTGTGCAATGTTGACAATTGCGGCATGCATATGCCGATGTTGAGACATGCAGGGACAGAACCGACAGGCTTACTTGTCTTTTTGACGTATTTGTGTGTGTATATGGAGTGGGAGGGCTTGTCAAGGAAACAAAGCATCAAATGAGTGAGGAAAAGGCAGAAAGAAAATGGTGCACACTGGCATTAGGATTCCATGTTTTACCTGACCTTTGCCTTGTAGGAATTTAATCATGGCAGGATTACTCGTGATTACAAATGTCATCATGTGATTCCCTCATTTTAAAGAATTTTTGTGAGTTAATGCATTTTGACTGCAAATACTCCCCTGGTGCACCACCATGAAGAGGCAAATCTCAAAATATTCAGGATAACTGAGTCTTTCTTA
The DNA here is from genome assembly GCA_027123335.1 of Amphiprion clarkii. Lineage (NCBI taxonomy): Eukaryota > Metazoa > Chordata > Actinopteri > Pomacentridae > Amphiprion > Amphiprion clarkii. The sequence goes on from CM049579.1 coordinate 19,488,750, forward strand.
CAACTCAGAACCTTGTTGCGACACCTCACACTAATATTTCCACAGCGTTCAAACCATTATACTGCTGAGGTATGGGGTCTGTGTGAGCAGAATGCTAATGGAGTCTGGACAATGCTTCATTTCCCTTCCTGCTGTGGTCAAAGGTCAGCTGTCCACTCCTCCATTCAGTCATCAGAGAGCAGATTAGACCTTGGCTCACCCTTCTCCATCATTTAGCCCTACATCCCTGTAGACAGGTGACAAAGCCCAGGGAACATCTCTGTCTAGACCCTGGATACAGTGCAGGGGAGCAGAGGCTGACACTTCCAAGTAGGTGTGTGTGTGTGTGTGCGTGTGTGTGTGTGTGTGTGTGTGTGTGTGTGTGTGTGTGTGTGTGTGTGTGTGTGTGTGTGTAATGTTATGTGTTTATCTATCATATTTAGTATCATATGTATGCATTTTGTGAAATGTTTAACCTTCCTATTATCTTTGGGGTCATTTGGCCTCATTCAATGTTTAACATCTCTTAATAAATGATTAACATCACTTTTTTCTTCATGTTTAATGACTTTTCCTAATTCAATGAGGAGAACTGGGTAACCATAAAATTAATGTGATGATATGTTTTTAATGTCCTGTTCTGTTCTGCAATCTCCTTATACATTGTATAATGACAATAAAGAATATTCTATTCTATTCTATTCTATTCTATTCTATTCTATTCTATTCTATTCTATTCTATTCTATTCTACACATACACTACTGTTCAAAAGTTTGGGGTCACCCAGGCAATTTCATGTTTTCCATGAAAACTCACACTTTCATCCATGTGCTAACATAATTGCACAAGGGTTTTATAATTATCAATTAGCCTTTCAACACCATTAGCAAACACAATGTACCATTAGAACACAGGAGTGATGGTTGCTGGAAATGGGCCTCTGTATCCCTGTGTAGATATTCATTTAAAAATCAAGTGTTTCCAGCTAGAATAGTCTTTACCACATAACAATGTCTAGACTGTATTTCTGATTCATTTCATCCAAAGTTGTTTAAACCAATCCAACTCGACTTTAACAAAGTTCCTTGAAGACATTTCACCTCTCATCCAAGAGGCTTCTTCAGTTCTGGTGGTGGTTGATGTTGCCTCAGCTTATAACCTCTGTGAGGTGTGGTCAGTGCTATTCATATTCCGACGACCATTGCCAAGACCCATCTGGTTCCTCAACGATGGTTGTTGGGAGCCAGGGAGTGACAATGGGGGTCGTTGAATTGCGAGTTTCACCAAGCCCTCGTATGCAAATGGTGGTTATTAGCATGAGCCACTTCACATGAGTCATTGTGCTGAGTAGTTCTGTTGGGGAGTTTTGAAAGGACCTGATTGTAAATCGGCGAAAGATGATGTCGCAGACCACCCCCCCTGTTCAGAGATGGCTTCTCCACTTTGACATGGATGACTTCTTTGATGCCTCTCTCAAACCATCTGTCCTCCCTTTCCAAAATCTGAACATTGGTGTCCTAAAATGAGCGTCCCTCTTCCTTGAGGTGAAGGAAGACCGCTGAATCCTGTCCTGAGGAATTGGCTCTTCTGTGTTGAGCCATTCGCTTCTTAAGTGGGGGCTGTTTGGTTTCCCTTATGAAGAGATCTGAGCATTCCTCACTGCATTTAACTGCATATACACCAGGTTGCTCTTCTGGCTGTGTGGTGTGGGGTCTTTTGGGTGGACCAGTCTTTGTCTGAGGGTTTTATTTGGCTTAAAAAAGACAGAGATCTGGTGTTTGTTGAAGATCCTCCTCAGTTTTTCAGACACTCCAGACACATATGGGATCAGTATGTTGTTTCGCCTGTTCTCCTTCTCTTCAGTTCTCACTGGGTTGTTCTCCTTTCTGGATCTTGTGTGAGCCTTCACAAAGGTCCAGTCAGGATATCCACAAGTTTTCAGTGCCCCTTTCCAGTGTTTGTGTTCTTTTTCCTGGCCTTGGGTAGTGGTGGGTAAGTTGTCGGCCCTGTGTTGCAGGGTCCTGATGACCCCTAGCTTTTCCTCCAGTGGATGGTGAGAGTCAAAAAGCAGGTACTGGTTCGTGTGTGTTGGTTTCTGCTAATGACCACCATTAGCATAAGAGGGCTCGCTGAAACTTGCATTTCAACGACCCCCATTGTCACTCCCTGGCTCCCAGCAACCATCGTTGAGGAACCAGATGGGTCTTGGCAATGGTCGTCGGAATATGAATAGCACTGACCACACCTCACAGAGGTTATAAGCTGAGGCAACATCAACCACCATCAGAACTGAAGAAGCCTCTTGGATGAGAGGTGAAACGTCTTCAAGGAACTTTCTTAAAGTCCAGTTGGATTGATTTAAACAACTTTGGATAACCATGACCTGGATGAATGAGAAACTACACACACTTCTGCTTCATTTAATGTTATTTTCATTGAAAACTGTTTTTCTTTTTCTTTCAAAAATAAGAACATTTCAAAGTGACCTCTAATTAGTGTGTTGTACAGATCAGTTTTCTTTGGGGTCAATTCGACCCCAGGTTCTTAGCTATATAAAACATATAAGGAATATGAACATTTTACACAATTTTGTTTTGGTTGTTTTGGGTGATATTGAGGTCACTAGAACAATGCAATTTTATAATCTACAAAAAGCTTTAGTCCCCTGAACTTCTTGACATTGTGTTCATTTTTCCTGGTGTCAAATTGACCCCAAACATAATACATGTTACTATTCTTGAAAACAGAAATACTTTTCTATTCCAAATGTTATCGTTAACAAAATATGTACTTTGAAATAAAATAAAGCCATTAAAACACTAAAAAGTCATCAATTTTACACAATTTTAGGTCAGTCAGTCAGTCAGTGAGATTTTATTGTGAGCTGCAAATTAAAAATAATCGCATAGCAGGTATTCTGGATGTATAAGGGGAGTGGGTGAGGAGTTGTTTTATTGAAAGGGCTATTTAGGTAGTCAACAAACAGACATAAAGCACCAGACACATAAAGTTAAGGCAAAACTTTAATTATAATAATTTTCTAGAGGTTTAAATTGCTGGAGTCAAACTGACCCCAAATATAAAAGATGTTAGTAAATCCGAAGGTAATAGAAGAGGTTAAAAAAGAGGTGGGGTATATTTGTGATGACTAGGGGGTAAGACGTGAAACAGGATAATTGGGTTGAACATGTTGTCACTTGCCAAAGACTTCACACTGAAAATGTGAGCTTTGTTAGGAGTGGATGAAAGCTTTTCATGCTGTGCTCAACCTATTATGATGCGTGTTTATATTTTTTGTTGTTTTCTGTCGATTTGTGTGTAAGCGCTTGTGTAATTTTTTTTATTGTTGTTATTTTGATACATGAGGGCTCAGTAGCCACTTTCTAGCTGTAAGTTTTCGAGCTTTCTTTCAGTTTAACATGAGTTTTAATTGTCCTATGCCTCTCTCCCTGGGCCTGCCTCAGGGTATGAGCACTCAGATACACACTTACTCACTTTGTATAAATATGCCTTCATTTGTAGCTGCATATGTATTTGAGTGTTTATGCAGCAATACAATTGTAAACAAAGGCGTGAATTGTGGCTTCTAGTTTGTCACAGACAAAGGATCATACAAACACTTAAGTCACGTTATATTTGACTTACTTTCTTGTAGAGATGCTGGTTTAGTGGTATGACTTAGTATGATACATTGCCTTGAAGAAGTGTTTTATAGATAAAAACTTGAACCTTTCCAGTGGTATTTTTCTATGAAACCCTCTACCTACAAGAGGACCTTGCCTGGTCCTCCTATAGGTAGAGGTAGATACACTAACGTTCAATAGTCTGGGGTCACCCAGACAATTTCATGTTTGCCATGAAAATTCATACTTTTACTCAAGTGCTAACATAATTGCACAAGGGTTTAATAAACATCAGATAGCCTTTCAACACCATTAGCTAACACAATGTAGCATTCAAACACAGGAGATGGTTGCTGGAAATGGGACTCTGTAACCCTATGTAAATATTTCATTAAAAATCAGCCGTTTCCAACTAGAATAGTCATTTACCACATTAACAATGTCTAGACTGTATTTATGATTCATTTAATGTTATCTTCATTGAAAAAAAATGCTTTTATTTCAACAATAAGGGCATTTCTAAGTGACCCCAAAATTTTGAACGGTAGTGTATGCATAACTCTAATGAACACGCACTGAAAGAGAGAAATGGAGAGAGAGGCTGGAAACAGAGAGACAGAGAGCAACGCATACAAAACGTTCAGTGGCTCTGTACACAGTCGGCATGTGCAGGGCCATACAGTGTTATTAAACAGTAGTGCTCCATGCATAGGCCACAGATGCTTTTGGATGTGTAGCTTAATTCACAGCTCATAGAAAGCTCCAGTGAAGCTAGAGAGTGTGTGGGTTAATTCTAGCCTTCCTCAAAGAGATGTGGACACACACTCAGCTGCTGAGCACCAGTGCAGGAAAACTCCAATCTGTATCAGACAGCACACATTTTTCCATCTTCTTTCTCTCTCTCCCTGTTTCCATCTTTCCCTACCCCTCTCTCTCTCTCTCTCTCTGTCTCATTTCCATTTTTTTGCTCTTTTTGCATCTTCCTTGGTTGTAAAAACTGAGAGCTGCTTTTGTGAGAGGGATGTGTGGGTGGCTTTCCGAACTTACATGTCTGTAAGACAGACATAACTTGACGTCAGGCAGGCTTCACAAAACAACTACATTTAGCTCACTCTCTCAATCCCTCTATTACATAGAACCAATTGTGTGATTCCCCAGAGAATGGATGGAAGCTTTTATTTTGACAAGGCGTTGGTCCATTTTTAATCATATGTGCTCTGCATTTCATGAATGTGTTAGTCATTAGAAGTTCCCCTAGAAAGCAGTTTTAAGAAGAGTATTTTTTCCATAAAACAGCACATTTTTCAGAACCTATAAATACAAACTGTGCTTTTCAACAAACCACAGTTTGACAATGGCCCATATTGAATATTTTCATATTAAAACAAAGTATGTGTGCATAACAAATCACATCCTACAATGTAGATTTCTTTTGCTTGTCTGCGAGTGTACATGATCATGGAGTTGTGAACATGTCTGTATACTTGCTTGTACAGTGGTGGAAATTTTTTTTCGGACACCCTTAAAATTTTACACAATGTCAAATATTATGACATATTTTTATGGAAAAAGTCTTTTTTGTTTCAAAAGGTGTGGCTGCATTGGACAGGCACAAAAAAAAATACAAATGATTTTTTTTGTTTATTGTTTACAAGAAAAAATAGCAAAACTAAATTCTTGACAGTTTCAATATGTCAGTTCTGAACACTGTCAGTATCAAAATCAACAAAAACCAGAGAATGTGTTCAAAACTGAACAAAAAATGAACAGACTGTCACATCATCAAATGAATACTTAGTAGTCCTGGCATTAGCACGCAGTAGTAGCACACTCTAATACTGGCTTGCATATTCCCCAAGAGCCTTTTACACTGTTGAGAGGTAATCTTGTCCCATTCTTCTTGAGTTACTGCTTTTAATTCTTCTAAATTCTTTGGTTTATGCTTTGAAACAGACCTTTCGATAATGTACCACAGATTGTCAATGGGAGTCATGTCCAGGGACTGAGCTGGCCACTCTAAGACCTGGATACTGTGCTCCTGCAGTCAAGTTCTACTGGCCCTGGATGTGTGGCAAGGGGCATTATCTTGTTGAAGCATCCAGTTTTGACCTCGATGGAACAGTGCACATGCAGAAGGGAGCATGTAAGTTTGGAGAATGGCACAATACTTGGCAGAGTTAAATGTGCCATCACAGACAGTGAGATGACCAACACATGCTGGAGATAATGCTTTTTCCCCCACCACTCTATGTGTACTTGTTTGGTTGCAGATCAAATAACAACTATTTATTCTTCTTTTCAACATAATTTAATCTCTGAAGTTTGTCCCAAGATCACCTCAACTGCTTAGGCATTCACAGGCCCATTAGAGAAACAAAAGTCAAGTCAGCGATGCGTGTGACAGAGTAAAGTGGCCATCAGCACACGGCATGGGTGGCTGCCAAGTTATGGAGCAATCTCTTCTTTCTGTCTCTTCTTGCATGGCTCAACAATGCAAATCAAGTATTTTACTATTAAAGAAATAATACAGTCACTAATTATCTGCAGTGCATCAAACTAGAACATTTATAGAGTACTACTTATGAGTTTTGCGTATTGTGAGCAATGTTAATGGTAAAGCTCGAGCCATTACATTCAATAAAATGTGGTGGTCATCCTGCAGATACAAGTCCTATTGCATTCTGATTTGTTGAACCTCTGCTGCTGTAGAAATGACGTATCATGGATTTGTTTTCTACATGATTGTAGTACACTAATAACATAAAGTGTTTACTGGGAATTTCTATTAAATCAAAAAGCGTGGTTATGCAATGCAACAAGTAAAGTGGCCTTTTTTGGTAATGGAAAGCAGTTGAAGGATCATGTCCTGACTGTATAGGCAACTGCCAACATACCACAACTTACAGCTTGGGAATTATTGAATTTTAGTGTATTTTGTTTATTATTTTTAGCCTTTATAATGCAAATCAAGTGGATTTGGTTCAATGCACTGGACATTAAATATCTTGTTTAATATGTAATTTTGCATGTTTCCAAATCATGATCTACTAGACTGGTGCAGTGGAGCAGTGGTTAGCAGTACTGCCTTACAGGAAAAAGGTTCTGGGTTCCTAGTAAGTAAGTAAGTAAGCATAGGTTTTATCTGGCTGCTCTGGCTTCCTTCCACAATCCAAAGAATTACAAGTTAGGTTAAATGGTGGCAAGGTGAGTGTGAATGGTTCTCTGTCTCTGTGCATCAGCCCTGTGTGACCCTAAATGTACCCTGCCTCTTATTCAGTGTCAGCTAGGATCAGCCAGCCCCCTGCAACCCTCTACAATGACTAGGAATGGGTGTCGATGGATGCAAGGGTGGATGATATACGCTACATTGATGTAGGAAAATGAATTTAATAATATTGTGATATTAATTAGACACATACTTTCCAGTTCTTGTGTGGAGCCTTCTCAATTAAGCTCCTCACTCTCTAGTGATAAGAGTTGGTGATATTACATATACTGTAATAAGCAAACAACTATCTACATCATTCTTAGGCAAAAACATCGCTGAGTGCTACATCACATTACAATCTGTCATTCTGAATAATAAAAAAAAAATCAACCTGGAAAATGTTCTCAGATTCAATTGAAACATTTGTAATGTTCCATTGTCTACATTTTCAGGTTACTCAAAGGGAATGATAAAAATACACATCAAAACTATAAAGGAGACTCAATGAAGTAATTATCAACTCCCTAATGGCCACTCCCTTCTCTGCTCCAACTGGCATCACAATATTATCATTCCTCTCCATTTTCCTCTCAGTTGACACTGAGACAGCCAAATGTGATATCCTGACAAAGCTGACATTATGACAGGATAACAAAAACATAAACATTTGGTTCATTGGTGATATAAATAAACATGGTGTGGATGGGAATCAGTAAGCATGTGTCTACCCACCAGCATGATTTTATTTCTCTTTTTTCCTCATTTGACCCAACTGTCTATGTCTACATGTAATTGAATCATCTCAGTGATTTCTTTGTGTTTTGCTTTCATGCACACGCGCACACACACGCACACACACACACACACACACACACACACACACACACACACACACACACACACACACACACACACACACACACACACACACACACAATCATCACAGTGGACAGCAGTAACGCAGACAAACCACATAACCATTAACAACAGACAATACAGGATCAGACACACAAATACAGCATAAGAAGTAAGTCCTTACTGCAAAGGAATTATTTTCAGTTTTGTTATGTGTGTATATTTACACTATCGTTCAAAAGTTTGGGGTCACTTAGAAATGTCCTCATTTTTGAAAGAAATGCATTTTTTTCAATGAAAATAACATTAAATTAATAATAAATACAGTCTAGACAATGTTAATGTGGTAAATGACTATTCTAACTGGAAACGGCTGATTTTTAATGGAATATCTACATAGGGGTACAGAGGCCCATTGCCAGCAACCATCACTCCTGTGTTCTAATGATACATTGTTACCACAATGTATCATTAGAACATAGGAGTGATGGTGTTGAAAGGCAAATTGATGATTAGAAAACCCTTGTCCAATTATGTTAGCACGTGAATTAAAGTGTGAGTTTTCATGGCAAACATGAAATTGCCTGGGTGACCCCAAACTTTTGAACGGTAGTGTATGTATAGATCTATATTTTATATATATATATATATATATATATATATATATATATATATATATATATATATATATATTATATATATATATATATATATATGTATATATATATATATATATATATATATATATATATATATATATATATATATATATATATATATATATATATATATATATATATATATGGGCCTTCTACTCGCCCAATTAACTATTAAAGACAAAGGCCTGAAATTTTCATTGCTTCTAATTGTGCCATTGATTGAGAACCATCAGTCTTTCGATCCCCTCACTCTCCTCCTGACTAAGTCCAACCACAGTCATGTTGATGGCAAATTTCATGATGGTGTTAGAGTTATGGATGGGGGCACTGTCATATGTGTGCACATAGCCCTGAGGGAAGTCATTGCTGAGTGTGATAGTGGAGGAGAGGTGGTTTCCTTTTCTAACTGGAAGAATTTGGTTAGAAAGTCTTTGTTCCAGTAGCAGGGCGGCTGTGAAGATCCAAGATCCCTCAGTTTAATAACCAGTCTGCTGTGGGTGACAGTGTTGAAGGCACAGCTAAAGTCTGTGGAAAGCATCCTCACATAGCTCCCCTGGTGTTCAAGGTAGGTAAGTGCAGTGTACAGGCAGTGCAGATCTCATCTTCTATAGACCTGTTGGCTCTGTAGGCAAACTAGTGTGGGTCGAATGTGGGTAGGAGGCTGGCAATGATGTGCTGAAGGACCAACCTCTCAAAGCATTTCATACTGACTGGTGTGAGGCAGCAGTCGTTCAGCCCGATGATGACGAACTTTTTCAGCAGTGGGAAAGTCGTTGATGACTTCAGGCAGTGTAGGATGATGGATGTGGACAGGAACAGTTTGAAACTTTTCGTGAAGACTGTAGAAAGCTGATCGGAACATCCTTTTAGTACCCTTCCTTTCACACCATCAGGGCCAGCAGTTTTCCACAGATTCTGTTCTCAGCACACACCTCATGCTGCTACACAGTGAGGCTGTGGCTGTCTGAGGCTGGTGAAGGTGTGGTGCCTGCTGTTTTTACCTCAAAGTGGACAAAGAAACAGGTAAGTTCCTCTACCAGTGAGGAGCCACCGTTAGGAGTCATGAGGTTGCAGGTCTTGTAGTTGGTGATGTGCTGGATGCCCTGAACTACCAGCCAGGAGTCGTTGTCCTCGAAGTTGTCCTCGATCTTTCTCCTGTAGGCCACTTTAGAATTCCTGATGCCTCTCTTCAGGTTGGCTCTAGCAGCATTGTATAGAGCTCTGTTATCAGACTGAAGGTGGTGTTACAGTCATTGAGAAGAGTTTTAACCTCCTTTGTCACTCGGAGCTTTCTGATTTGGGTACACCCAGATGTGTTTGTTGACAGTGACTGTCTCAATGCATTTCTGTAAGCAGGACATGAGAATTTATATTTTTGATGTATGCTTGGAGCATGAGGTCTTGTTGGAATACCCTAGGGCATCTAAGACCAAAACTTCTGGCTTATGATTTTTTGATGAGTTTTCCTGAAAGATGTGGAGACAATCCTCCTTTTTCATTATTCAGTTTACTTAGTGTAAAGCACCACTTCCACTGGCAGCGAAACAGCCCAGAGCATAATACTGCCACCACCATGTTTGACTGTTTGATGTTCTTGGGGTTAAAAGCCTCAGCTTATTTCCTCCTAGAATATTTCTGATCATATATAGCTTAATTTTTGTTTCATCTGACCACAGACATTTCATCCATGTGATCTGGAGCGAACTTCAGTCAAACCTTCATGTGCAGTTTCTGTTCAGTTTGGGACGGCTCCCCGGAGAGCCTGCCGCCGCTGCTGGAAAAAATCCTAGAGGAAACACTGTGTGTTCCAGCAGCTTTCTGGTGATTTTTGTTGTCTCTTGATCATCCTGATCATTAGTCTCTCTGCAGAAGGTGATAGTTTGTGTTTTCTTCCTGATCGTTCGGGTTATTTAAAGATAAGATAGATAAGATAAAGTTCTTTATTTCTCCCCACGCCAGGGGAAATTTGCATTGTTACAGCAGCTTATGTAACAGTAGACGTAGTGATAGAATAAAAATAATAATAGAACAATAGTAATAATATTTACAATATATACAAGGGTGAGAGATGGGGATAAAGTGTCTTAACAGAAAAAAATAAAAATAAAGTTTAAAAGTGCAAAGATGTGCAGTGCAATAATATCTGTGCAAATTTTATGGTTTGGGGTGGTAATGATATAGTCCAGTTTATGTTAACATCAGCCAGTGATGCTGATGTTGTACAGTCTTATAGCAGATGGGATGAAGGACCTGCGATAGCGTTCCTTCTTGCAGGGTGGATGTCTCAGTCTGCTGCTGAAGGAGCTGCTGAAAGACTCCACAGTGTCATGCAGTGGGTAAGAGGGATTGTCCATGATGGATGTGAGCTTTGCCAACATCCTCCTCTCACCCACCTCCTCTATGGAGTCCAGGGAACAATCCAGGACAGAACCGGCCCTCCTGACCAGTCTGTTTAGTCTCTTTCTGTCCCTTTCAGTGCTCCCTGCTCCCCAGCAGACCACTGCATAGAAAATAGCAGACGCTACCACAGAGTCATAAAATGTCCTGAGCAGAGTCCTGCACACTCCAAAGGACCTCAGTCTCCTCAGCAGGTGGAGACGACTTTGGCCCTTCTTGTACAGAACCTCTGTATTGTGTGTCCAGTCCAGTTTATTGTTAAGGTGAACACCCAGGTATTTGTATGTGTCCACCATGTCAATGTCCAAACCCTGGATGTTCACCGGTGCAGTCCGGGGTGTCCTCCTCCTGCTGAAGTCCACGATCATCTCCTTCGTCTTTGGGTTCTGTAAATCATCTTTAGACAATCTGAATTGTAATTGGCGGTATATAAATAAAATTGGATTGAACTGATCGTCACAGTGACACAACTCTGTCATGCATTTTACATTTACAAACAATTGCTTGCACAGATGATATTGGGATCTGTCGCTGCTTTGAAAAGCTTTAACTGACTTTCCTGATTTGTTCAAGTCAGTGATTTTCCTTTTCAAATCTGTGCAGAGCCCCTGGCTAAGTCTCATAAATGTATCAAATGGGCCCTATTTAAATTGGCTCAGAGGAGTCAGCAGCTGGAGTCAATTGTTATCACTCACAAGAAGTTAAGAGGTCATGCCTGAAAGAAAATTAGATTAACACAACTTTTGGCATCATTTTTTAAAATTGTTTTCTGCCACAGTGCGTTTTAAAATACTACACTGAAAATGGTTGCCTAAGATTTTTGCACTGTACTTTACTGTACTGTATTGTATTGAGCGTGCAGCACTCGTAACAGAATGGAGGCTGTGGCACAACAACTTGCCGCAATGCTAATACTTTGCAGTACGAAAAACAAAATTTTGTTTTATTGTGCTGTGGTTTTAATGTGTCTGTAATCTCGATGGCATTGGAAATGAGGGAAACCTCAATGTACTTTCGAGAATATATAAAGGTTTAGAAAATCAGAAGGCTAATGAATCTGGATAAGAAAATGCTTGGGAAGATGCAGTCAGTACCATTTGTCTGTCCCTCACTGAGCGCTAGAGATGAGATTTAAACTCACAGTTTTATCAGTTTTAAATCTATTGCTAATGTTAGCCTCAGTGGCTAGAATGTTTACTTGGCAACAGTGTCAACTGCTCCAAGTACTTCTGTGATAATCATATCCACCCTGATTTTAACATGGAAATATTGATCATTTTGATCAAAGCAATAGCAAAGCATAAATCTGCACTGCAATCTATCTATCTATCTATCTATCTATCTATCTATCTATCTATCTATCTATCTATCTATCTATCTATCTATCTATCTATCTATCTATCTATCTATCTATCCATCCATCCATCCATCCATCCATCCATCCATCCATCCATCCATCCATCCATCCATCCATCCATCCATCCATGAGTGTGATAGAGTTCAAACTAGTTCTGTAAATTCCTTACACAGATTCATCTGAGCAGCCTATGAGTCCGACCTAATAGTCTCCCACAGTTTCTCACCTGGACAAAAAAGTGCAATTTGGCCTTTAGAAAAAGATGACAGTTGGGTTTATGTAATATATTCAGTCGTAATACAACTATACTACCATTCAAAAGTTTGGGATCACCCAGACAATTTAATATTTTCCATGAAAACTCACACTTTTATTCATGTGCAACATAATTGCACAAGAGTTTTCTAATCCTCAATTAGCATATCAACACCATTAGCTAACACAACGTAGCATTAGAACACAGGAATGATGGTTGCTGGAAATGGACCTCTATACCCCTATGTAGATATTCCATTAAAAATCAGCCGTTTCCAGCTATAACAGTCATTTACCACAATAACATTGTGTAGATTGTATTTCTGATTCATTTAATGTTATCTTCAGTGAAGAACTGCTTTTCATTTTAAAAAATATAAGGACATTTCTAAGTGACCCCAAACTTTTGAACGATAGTGTATTTTTCATTTAAATATTTGTTAGGCCAATTTATTGAAGAACTGCAGTAAAATATTTTTACATTGTTCAGCTGACTCAGATGTTACAAAGAGTCTTTCACTTTCAAAAGACATATTCTGTCTTTTTACAATATTCTGGAGAGGCAGCAGCTGGGTCCCCCCTCCTTTGCTTAGGTGAGATCCTTGTGATAACTTGGGTGAGAGAACCTGCTGAGTGATGGTAATAGATAACAAGATAAAAGATACGGTGGTGGTTTTAACCAATGTCACTCTTATGGTCTGTTTTGAAGTGTTGATTAGGGCTGAAGGCACAGAGCAAGTGAAAAATGCAGCAGGACAGAAAAGCAGGGGAAAAATAAAGAAAAGGAAAAACATTACTGATCTATCAGTGGCTTCGTGTGCTGTCATGCTGCCTCTAATCGCTATCAGTCCTTATCTAATACGTGTCTGAAACATACTTTCTCGTGTTTCACTCAGGGGACAAGGTAACCTCGCTGCTATCTACCATCTGTCACTGGCTGAATGGGTGCTGATGTTCCAGGGAGCTCCTCATTGAGACCAGGGGCTCTGGCAACAGTGCTAACAGTCACAGTGGCAGTGTAGTGTTACATTGTTACAATATTAAACCCATTTGTGTGTGAAAAGACATTATACAAATTGAGAAACTCCTTAACCTACTTGGTTTTAATTGTGCTGTAATCTCAAGATAGCATCATGTTTTCTGACATGCATACTTCCCTTTTCGGAATGTTTCCCCTACTGTTAACATAGAGAGAAAACATTTTAGTTGCCATAAATTTGCTTTCTCCACCTTCCCACTTGACACTAAAACACTGTAGATGGAACCTGCATATGATTTAGATGGGTTACACAGATTTAAAATATGTCTGACATAATCATGATGAAATCAGATTTGTCTTTCCAAATGTACCGTGCTAGACACATCAATTACACTGACATCCTAGCAGTCATTTTCTTGCGTACAGCTGGTATTTGCTACTGTCTGAGCTGCCAACTACCTGTCTGATATCCATGTTTCCTGATATCATTGACAGACCAATTATTCTGACTCTTTAATACTTACATTTACTTTGTTGTTACAGTACACACAATGCTGGACTGATCATCAGATTTACAGTGACAAAACTGTCAATGAGACTGATCATTTTGTAGTGTCTTTTTGTAAACAGGTAATTTGAACAAAACACCATTTCTAATCAAAGATAAGCCACAAATGACAAATAAAATGAAATCAATTTCAAGGTACGCGTCACCGAATCACATTATCCAAATCAATATAATAGGCCACTATTCAGTCTGTGAAAACAATTGTGTAATGTCTTTATCTCACTTTGGATGAGTTTAGTAAAGTCTGAGTAAACTGATATTCTTCGAGTAGTCTTGAGCATGCGTGAACATGCAAACTCCATGCAGAACGATCCTGGGATGCGAACTGGGGATGTTCTAGCTGCAAGACGAAAGTGCTAACCACCAAGTCACTGTGCAGCCATTATCAATAATAACTCAGTCAGATAAATGCCTTCCAAACTTCAAGACCCTGAAGACATTTGACCCCTTATCCACAGGTTTATTGACATTAAAGGAGGGGTGAAACTGAAACAGACAAAAGTCACAATAAATGTAAAGCTTGCTTTTAACATACACCAATATACATTGTAAACAGGTCCGTGTATTTATCTGGCAATTGGATTTTCCATTCTGAAACAGGTATTGAAAAACAATGGATTTTATTATCCAGCTTATCTGTGCTGTAATTTAAATGTAATAGCTGTAGTTTTCATCATTACTTTGCTCATATTCTGGGAGTTTAATTTTCCAATCTACACTGCAGGAATACGTACTACCACATGTGAATCAGTCATTAAACAATGTTAACACTTCAGCTGTTTACATGAAACTCAACACAAACATCGTTACCTTAATGCTATGTTAGCTTTAATCAGGCTACGACGGAGCAGGTAGCTCGGTTAGCATCGCTAATTCACATTAAAGCTAATATTTACTGGATGCTAACTTTCTTCTCTGGTCAACACACACTGAAAAAAACTTCACCAACATCTGGAGTGCATAGCACACATTATATCTGACACTAAAGTTGCATATAAAGTGCATTAAAAGCGGCACATAAGAAAATAAGCATTAACTTACTGAACTATCAGAGTCCTTTCAGTGTCTGCTGGTAGAATTAGCCAAAGGTAGAAAACTGGTTACAACAAGCCACGGGCAGAAAAACTGTCTTTGGAAAATGTTCTGCTGCTTCACCAATAAATAAACCAACAGCTATTATATCAGAATTTATCCAAACGAGGAGAGCAGACTCTCGGCTGCCTCCTCCATAGGACCTGTCAATCATTCCAGACCAGACTGTTAATCAAGTAGCCACACCCCCTGGCTTCACAAAACTTTAACACTCTATTAAAATTCAGTGTTGATTTGTTTTAAGAACGGCCACCCGATCTCTCATTTTGACCATGAAAACTAATGCAAATTTTTTTCTCTCTTTTTTTTGTCTTCATTTGTTCTCATTGTTTAACTCCACAAAAGAGGTGTCAACATTGTATGAGATTGATGCATATTTTAGTCTTGCAGCCAAATATTTTAATATTTAGTGCATGTGTGTGACCATCACCGGCCCTCCCTGAAAACTAAGCAGATATTCTTTATTAGAATTCCCTATTATGAGCCAGGGAGGGCAGTGCTACACCTCAGTGATGTGTGGGGGAAACAAAGACTGGACAGGACAAACAGGATGAACAGGGATAGAAAACAACAGGCGGTGCTATTGCAATTGAAGATTGTAAGGTGGTGTGTTATTCCCAACTACTAACTGCCCATCAATAAAACAGAAAGAAAAAAAAAATTAAAAAAAGAAAATCAACACAAAAGAAAAAGAGATTCAATAAATAAATAAACAAACAGTACTGAGCACCATAATTGTGGATGTCTTGACAGTATAGAATAGGATGGAATAGAATAGGCCAGAAGAGGATACCAGTGAAGGAGAGAATGAGTTTAGGGTAGAGACTCTGGAGAGATTCTCAGCACATTCTGGCAGGTCCCATCATACGCTGACAATGGGACTCGGCAGTGGCTGGCGAGACCTGGTCAAACATGCAAGTGTGAAGGACCCCGAAGCCCAGAACAGCAATCACGGCAAGGCAGGGCCAAGCCAACAGGGCACCCCTCCCCCTGGGCCGTAGGAGCCACAGGGCGGCGCCCCCAGAGAGCCACTGGGGCCACCGTGAACGACGCGGACCCGGAGAACAAGAGGGAGCAGCTACCAACACCCCCAGCGTGCCAAGACTAACCCAGGCAGCCCGGGGCACGAGGACCCACCCGCCACCCAAACCCCAACCCCGCCCACCCCAGCCCCCACCAAACCCCCCATCCCACCATCGCACCCGCCCACCCCTACCCCCGAGGGGGCCAACGGCCCCACACAGCCAGGAAGCCAGACACAGGGGCCGAGCGGCCCACCGAAGGGATGGCAACCAGCCCAGCACAAAGCAGGCCGCCACCGGGAGCCAGAGTCAGAGGAAATCGGAGCCGGGACCCGATGCGAGTCCAGAGGGTAAAAATGGACAGTGTGGTGGGGCCCGGCGACGCCGACAGGGAGGCACCCCGCATACCCCCTGCACCAGGCCCCCGGTGAGCGCAGTACACCCAGGGCCCCCACACCCCGCAATGCGCCCTGACAACCCACCAGGACAGAGCCACCACATACCACCAGCCCGCAGTACAGCTACAGCGCCCACCAGGACGGCCAATCCAGGCCCCGCAGCCCACCAAGAGCCACTGCACCAGCCTGGACCCGTCGGGCACGCAAGAAAACCCCCCCAGGCCACAGCCCCCAGGTCCCGGGGACCCCCCAGCCATGGCAACACAGATGATGGTCCCCCCCCCGCCACCCCATGGCCATAAGGGGGCCGGGTCCCACCAGCGAGGCCATATTAGTGAAATCCCCCCATTACTCCCTATTAATATGTCTCCCGATCCCAGACTGGAGACACTATCCCTGCACCGTGATAGTGTAACCCTGAGTGTCATGTGGTGCATTAAAAGTGGAGAGGCTGGGCGAGGCGTCCAGGGGGCAGGCCAGAGGACCACAGAGGATGGCAACTCCGCAGCCTACCCTGACCCAAGTTCCCCGAGCCGTCCCAGACCTACCCCCAAGCTGTGAGTGTGTGTGGTGCATTAAAAAGAAATTAGAGAGCAGGGGAGGCAAGCAAGAGGGTGATGGGGAAGAGACAAGGCCATAAAGCCCTGCCATCCACCCCACCACAGAGCCCATCGTTCCCACCCCCACCTGCTCTCAGGGCCCTAACTGTCGTGTCCCTATATGTGCGTAAGAGTAGCTATATACAGTGATGTGTGAAGTATGTGAAGTGCACAGTAAGAGGCAGTCTGGTGTGGATCCGGCCCATGAGGACAGAGCAGCGGGGGAGACAGGTAGTAAGACCACCGGTACTGATGCAGAGGGCCCCCAGAGCCCGGAGGCAAGAGGCCAAGGTGGGCCCACACGAACCCGACCGGCCCGGAAAATTTTTTTTAGATACAGTCTATGCACCGTACTGTGTTTGGCTCCACACTTGCTGATGACCACTTCCGGTGTCAGAAAATGAAAAAACTGACCTTTTTTCGTTTCTGTCTCTTACTGATTTTATTTTCTTGTTATTCTAAATATAAAATGAAAATCAAAGCATTTTAGAAAATTTTGTATATCCCTTTTTGATCATGAAAAGGAAAAACGCCTTGTATTTCAATTTAAATTTTTGTATTTTAAAACGAAAATCAAGTATTGTTTTTCAATACCCCTTTCAAAACTGAAAATCCAATTGCCAGATAAATACACGGACCTTAATCCGTGTATGGTTCGCTCATTCATTTTTCTGTTTCAAAATAAAATGAGAAAAAACAAATAATCGCTTTGTTTTTTTGTTTTTTCATTTAAAAAGTAAATTCAAAAAACAAAAAGTAGAGAAAAAAAAACGCTGCGTTTTTACAAATTTTAAAGTTTAAACAAAAGAAAAAGCCTTTTCCCATTTGGAAGCTGCCAGGAGAACCGGAAGTCAAAGTCAGAACTCGTGGCGACTTGACTTCTCTTCTCTGTCCCAAACTCAGCTCATGTACTCTGAAAACAGCGAAGACGTGATTGTCTTATTTAGAGGAAGTAGACGCATCACGCTAAGAGCTCATGATCTCAGTGTGAACAAAACATTTCATATTTTTAAGTATGAAAATGTGAAGAACTCTGGCGATTCCGACCTGTTCCAGTTTAATCAGGTGAACTGTTGTAGTTTCCATCTCCAGATGTTCCATCCTCAGATTCATCCAGACCAGACCTGACTGTGTGTCAAATAAAGATACTAGATCAAGAAGATCTGCAGAAAAATGTCGGCATCACTACTTAATAAAGTCTGTATCCATGTAAATATCACCTACAGATAGTAAAAAGAAATGTGCTGGTTACAATAAAAAACACGTATTTTTATGAACGCTGAGAGGAAACAATGCAATCCAGAAATAAAATCAGAGACCGCAGTCTGACTCATCATGCCACCGATCAGTCTGATAAACATCCTGCTTCATCCACATAGATCTTTGTCATCCTGTCAGGTGATTGTCCAGGAAACATGCCCAGGTTAACTGGGGATAATCACAACTTAACACAGGCTGCCTGGTTAAAAACAAGACACAAAACTAATTAATGTCTCACCAAGAAAACCCACAACATAGAAGCTCGTCCACTGCTGTGTGTTAGTCTGTGACTTCAGTAGAACAGATCCAGAACAGAACTACAGGTTTAACTCGGGTTTGTTCTCAGAAACACTCAGAGCCTCAGCAGCCTCCCATCAGAACAACACCCAGCAGAACATCAGCTGGATCTGATAAAATACATCAGAACAACATGCAGCAGAACATCAGCTGGATCTGATAAAATACATCAGAACAACACGCAGCAGAACATCAGCTGGATCTGATAAAATACATCAGAACAACACGCAACAGAACATCAGCTGGATCTGATAAAATACATCAGAACACGCAGCAGAACATCAGCTGGATCTGATAAAATACATCAGAACAACACGCAGGAGAACATCAGCTGGATCTGATAAAATACATCAGAACACGCAGCAGAACATCAGCTGGATCTGATAAAATACATCAGAACAAACTGAGACCATGTTGTTAAAACTAGTCACTCAAAACAATAAAACACGTTCAGTCCTTCGTCCTAACCGTCATTTCAGAGCACGTTAACCGCTGACAGTATTAAATAAAAATGGAAGTAAAGGGATCCGTCCCTGGTTCGCGTCCCGGCTTTCCCGGGATTTTTCTGCATGGAGTTTGCATGTTCTCCCTGTGCATGCGTGGGTTTTCTCCGGGTACTCCGGCTTCCTCCCACAGTCCAAAGACATGCTGAGGTTAATTGATTATTCTAAATTGCCCGTAGGTGTGAATGTGAGAGTGATTGTTTGTCTTTGTATGTAGCCCTGCGACAGACTGGTGACCTGTCTAGGGTGTCCCCTGCCTTCGCCCGAGTCAGCTGGCCCCGCCCCGCGACCCTAGTGAGGATTAAGCGGTGTATAGATAATGGATGGATGGTAAAGGGATCCGATCTGGTCAAAACAAACAATATATTTGTGAGTTGTGTCTTTCCAAAAACTCTGGCTGGTTTAGAAATGGCAAAGGGAGAGTTATAAAGACGTCTCAGAGGAAGACTAGAATACTTCCAGTACTGCAGTCTGAGTGATTAAACTACGCAGGTAGTTTGTGTTATATTTTTGTAATCCTTTTTACATCCTTGTGAAGATGTTTATCGGACTGATCGGTGGCATGATGAGTCAGACTGTGGTCTCTAATTTTATCTCTGGATTACATCGTTTCCTCTCACCATTCATAAAAAATTACATGTGTTTTATTTCGCGAGCACATTTCTTTTTACTGTCTGTAGGTGATATTTACATGGATACAGACTTTATTAAGTAGTGATGCTGATGTTTTTCGGCAGGTCTTCTTTATCTAGTATCTTTATTCGACACACAGTCAGGTCTGGTCTGGAAGAATCTGAGGACGGAACATCTGGAGAGGGAAACTATCACCAGTTAACCTGATCACCAGTTAAACTGGAACAGCAGCACCAGTAGATGACCAGTATCCCGTCATAAACTGTCGTCCACATGTTGGATCTGACTGTAAAACACACAGAAGTGAAACGTAACATTCTACAGTTAATAAAATATGGCACTGAAAATAACGTGTGGTTAACAGAACAAATTCCAGCTCTCTCCAAATCAGCATCAGACACATGATTGATCTTCTTAAACTGTTCTCCATGCAGAACCTCCTGACTCACATTATAGAGCAACGTCGAGCTCCATGATATCTGCGTTGTTTTTTCCACTCTTAAAGAGAGTTAAATAGGAAAAGGGCTCAATGACAGCCATTCTAGATGTGTTCACGGTCCAGACCAGCTCTAAACTGTGCTTCCTCAGCGACTTCCGGTGTTGCTACAAAATAAAACAACAACCGTATTTTGTATTTCGGGTTTAAAACGCTAGAGTAAAAAACCAACACTGTGGTTTTTTCATTAGTTAAATAATACATTTCTACATTTAGGTTTTAAAAACGGAAAAAGAAAAAAACATTTGGTTTATTGGTTATTTTGAAACGGAAAAATGAATGAGCGAACCATACACGGATTGACCTTTAATCCGTGTATGGTTCGCTCATTCGTTTTTCCGTTTCAAAATAAAATGAGAAAAAACAAATAATCGATCTGTTTTTTTGTTTTTTCGTTTAAAAATTAAATTTGAAAAACAAAAAGTACAGAAAGAAAAAAACGCGTTTTTACAAATTTTAAGGTTTAAACAAAGGAAAAAGCGTTTTCCCATTTGGAAGCTGCCGGCAGAACCGGAAATCAAAGTCATAACTCGTGGCGACTTGACTCTGTCCCAAACTCCGCACCACATACTTTGAAAACAGCGAAGATGTGTTTGTCTTATTTAGAGGAAGTAGACGCATCACACTGAGAGCTCGTGATCTCAGTGTGAAGAGAATCGCTTTAATATTAAGTATTTTTAAGTATGAAAATGTGAAGAACTCGTTTCCATCTCCAGATGTTTCATCGCACATTCGTCCAGACCACATCTGACTGTGTGTGAAATAAAGATATTAGATAAAGAAGACCTGCCGAAAAACGTCGGCATCACTACTTAATAACCATGTAAATATCACCTACAGACATTAAAACGAAATGGGCTGGCCGAAAACACATATTTTTTTATGAACGGTGGAAAGGAAACGATGGGATCCAGAAATAAAATCAGAGACCACAGTCTAACACACCATGCCACCGATCAGTCCGATAAACATCCCGCTTCATCCACATAGATCTTTGTCATCCTGTCAGGTGTTGCTAATGGTGGTAGTTAGCATGAGCCACTTCACATGAGTCATTCTGCCGAGTAGTTCTTTTGGGGAGTTTTGAAAGGACCTGATTGTAAATCGGCGAAAGATGATGTCGCAGACCACCCCCCCCGTTCAGAGATGGCTTTTCCACTGAGCACTGACCACACCTCACAGAGGTTATAAGCTGAGGCAACATCAACCACCACCAGAACTGAAGCCTCTTGGATGAGAGGTGAAACGTCTTCAAGGAACTTTCTTAAAGTCCAGTTGGATTGATTTAAACAACTTTGGATAACCATGACCTGGATGAATGAGAAACTACACAGACGTTAGCTGTAACAGAACTATTATTATTGTTATTATTATTATTATTATTATTATTATTATTATTATTATTATTATTATTATTATTATTATTATTATTATTATTACTCCGCCAAGGAACGTATGTGATCTTTGCCATACATTTGTCTGTCTGTCCGTCTGTTTGTCTTTTTGCAACATCACTCAAAAACGGATTTGGATGAAATATACCAGGAAGGTCAGAAATGACACAAGGACCAAGTGATTAGATTTTGGCAGTGATGTGGCTTATAGTCTGGATCCACAGATTTGTTAAAGATTTCTGTATCACTGCGAGATAGCGGCACGGCATTACTGTAACTATGGCTACAAGTGAACACTATGTCAACTACCTGCTGAAGATCACGTGATTGCGATCCTACTACAAATCAACCGCTGCAGACTTATCTGTCAGAGATGATACATGCAACAATTGATTAAATTATTGGGGGGGGTTCCAGAGTCCCACCAATTCCCGCCCCCCGCTACATATTTAGGTCATGCAATTCGATATTAGTACATAGCTTACACATGCATAACACACACCTGTACTGAGTGCAAGGTCATTTTGTTTGTGGGTACTGTTACGACCAGCTCTGTGAACCAAAAGATTTTTTATTAATCAAAAACACAAGAGTGGGGTGTGGTAGTTGGGATCAGTAGTGTGTGAGGGTGTGTGGTGGTAGTGGAAAATGTGTAGTGCGTGTTGTCAGTGTAAAACAAAATTAAATACCCCAAAGGACCGCATGGCTGGCTGGAGGTGTGGAGTGGAGCAGTGAGGAGCTGAGCGGTGGCAAACAGAGCAGAGGCAGAGGCTGAGGCAGACAGAGCTCTGGCTCAGGCTTATATAGCCTGGTGCACTTCCTAAGTGTGGCTGGTAAGTTGGTTACATTTCTGCCAAGCCAGAGACCTGTAAGAAGAGCAGCAGAAGACAAAGGCTCTGGGGCCGTAACAGGTACATTTATATTAAATGGCCACATTCAATGTTAACGACACCTGTTAATTTCAGGTGTCGGAAATGATACGACTCAGCAGCCTTGGCAGAGTACTGCGCTCTCTGAGTGCTTTTCCTCTTGTTATTATTATTACTTTTTTATTGCTGTTATTCTTATTATTATTATTATTTAACAAACCCCTCCTGGACCATTATTAGTGATAGGAATCAGAAGCTGAGAGGGGGACTGTGAGCAGAACAACTTCCTCGATATTTCATGTAGTGCCACTGCTATTAAATCTGCTTCCCTGCAAGAACAGACAGGGAACTTCATTCATGCCAACATCTCTGAAGTTTCCAGCATCTCAACCTTTTGTTTTTGTTTGCCAAACAGAAAAAGAAAGTGAGATATAGAGGATTTAGGTGTGAAATGCAAGAGAAGGATGAAACAAAGCAAGTTAAAGTGAAGTTATGGTGAGTAAGTAAATCATTGAATAAGAGTAACATTTTTCTTTTTAAAAAAAAAGGTGTGCATGACTGAATAATAAAGGACCTTTATTTTCATCTATACATGCAAATAACACCTGAAAGAAAAACTTGAGCTCTGGAAATCACCTTTTCATAAGAGCAAACACCAGTGTCTGAAGCAAGAAGGTGGAAAAACACTGCTGGGAAGTGATGTAGCGCTATGTGGCTTCTGGCCATCACCCTTGGCAACAGCTCTTCTACTCTTTCTTGACACACTGCTAGGGTGTCCATTGGTTTGTCACTTGTTCAGACCTCCTTCCTCTCTCCATTTCTTCATCCCTCCCAAGGCCACAAGACCAGCAATGTCGAGGTGTAACACACTGATTGATGTGTGTGACACATGCTTCTGGGAATCTCCGTCATCTAAATTGCTTCTATTTCTGAAGCAACAAATGCAAAGGTGACACAGTGAGGAAAGAGGGTTTTAGGAAAAACTGTCCACAGTCTTTTTTTTTTGTTTTTTTGTGGTTGTCAATTAGAAAGACTTCTCTCTAAAGTTGTTATGGAGTAAATGCTACAGTTACATTCATTGTAAACAGTAATTGTATCACTCATTGACTTGCTCACACATATTTACATCAAGTTCACTAATCACTTCCATATCAGTGATAATTGTAATTAACTTTGATGAGTGATGTTAGACTTGGGGCTACACAGTGGCTTGGTGGTTAGCACTTTCGTCTTGCAGCTAGAAGATCCCCTGTTTGTGTCCCGTGGCCTTCCTGGGATCTTTCTACGTGGAGTTTGCATGTTCTCCCTGTGCATGCATGGGTTTTCTCCAGGTTCTCTGGCTTCTTCCCACAGTCCAAAAACATGCTGAGGTTAATTGGTAACTCTAAATTGTCCGTAGGTGTGAATGTGAGTGTGATTGTTTGTGTCTATATGTAGCCCTGCGATAGATGTGGTGACCTGTTCTGGGTGTCCCCAACCTTCACCCTAAGTCAGCTGGGATAGACTCCAGCTCCCCCCTCCCCATGACCCTCATGAGGATTAAGTGGTGTGCAGATAATGGATAGATATTAGACTTGCAACTTCAGAAATGAATGCAACACATCCACTCTCCCTTTCTTACTCCTTTATTACATTTTAGCCCAGGCTGTCTCACTGTAACTCTCTCACTATTTCTCTCTGTCTCCTTAGTTTTCGTTCTTGAGTCACCTTTCTTGTTTTTTTTTTTTTTTGGTTTTTTTTTGCTGTCTGCTGTCTGTCTATGTTTAGATTCACGCCATCTCCCCAGCAGGGAGATGGAGTGAGCAGTATGAGGGGAGCATGTGTGTGTGAATAATGGACAAGGCCATTAACAAGGTGTGTTTGATGGCCAATCCTGGTCCAGTGTCAAGGTGTTCTCCCATTCTCCTTCATTATTCAGTGTCATGCCTTTTCTGTTTCTACCACAAAACCCTTTCAGATCATGGCACCTAGGAATCAAATGTTAATAGACACAAACCCAAACACTATCACACATCACAGCCACAAATGCTCAACACTTATACAAATAACCTAGTTTGATTGACATGGCTTGGCAGCTTCAGCAAACTTTTGTATCATTTGTAGGCTTATACTATCATGACTGGTGGGTCTCAGAACATGACGCTCCATTTGAAGGGAGTTTTTTTTACTTTTTTCTCTGTTCTGTTTCATTACTATTGTTTTGTTGACCAACTTAAAATTTCAGCATGAATGCACTGACAAACCAGATGTTTAAGTTGGCCACTAGACACATTAAGTGCAACATACAGTTGTTGATCTGAGCATCTCTAAACTTGACCTGAAACAGTTAGGCAATCATGAGAAAATTAATACGGAACTACTTATTCAATCATCTATATTGTATATAATTAAAAGCATTTCGAAAGTAAGTAAAAAATTATGTGGCAATCGCATGTCTGAATTAAACTGAAAACTGAAACACTGATAAAAAGGTTTGAAAAAAGATGGGGATAACACGGAACAACGGTCTTCTTTGGGACATTTACAGAACATATTGTTCATTCAGGATACTGATGATAGATGACTTACAATAACCAATAAAATAATCAACAGATTAGGCAACAAAAAGAGGGAACAGGATTGATAGTGGCAGTGATAGAGGGTAGAAAGCTACTTTGTCATTATCTTTATTTATATATTGTCACATGTGTTTGTAAATCTTTGTTAGTAGTAGTGGTACCTGTCTTCAAGAAAATTTGCCCAATGATTAGAAATCAAAGGTTTTCATTCGTAAATATAATCCCATTCAAACTCCCTGAATGGTCTGCTCCTCCAGGATATTCCCTCTTGGTTACCTCCGCACTGACATGTACATGCATGTGTGTCTCAGTGGGATAAGTTGTGAGAGTGGGAATGTGTGAAATGTGGCAAGTAGAGCACTCTATTAGGCAGCTTCCCACCTCGCCTCCAGGCTTCCCTTCTGTTCCACCATAGAGAGCGATTGGGAGAGACGTCACAGAGGTGTGTTGATGTGATGGTAAATCCAAGGTTGATGTTTTTTTAACAGCCAAGCCCAAGCCAAACACCCACCTTAAAGAATAAGAGGAACAGAAACGCCTAGCCAGCATTAGCCTGGAGAAGAAGGACAAATATCCAACTGACTGTGAATGTGTGCCTACATGTTTGAGCCCTGACTGTGGGAAGCTGCAATGTAATTGCTGACACTGTCAAGAGGATTGAATGTAATGAAGGTAGCTGCTTACAGGCTTCTTCATTAGTACAGCCGGGTCTGGGGCACTCCCCGTGCGTGCGTGTGTGAGAAACTCTTGGGAAATAAGAGGATTCAAATTGTTTGCACACATTCATATGCACATACATACACAACAAACACCAACAGGCACAGGCAGCATGTGAAATGTGTTGATTGTAACTTTAATCCACAAGAGTTTATTTCTGCTGTGATTGAGCCGAGTTTGCTACTTGGGGTGCTTTTTTTTTTTTTTTTTTAAACACTTCTGTATGTATTATGGATATAAGGTAGCAATATTTCCCGCAAAAGGTGTTTTGTGCTCTTGTAGCATAACTTTTTTGAAGTGGCCTTGCTGTATGTAGAGTGATGTAATAGACCGAGGGTTATAGGGCTGCAAGTAATGATCATTTTCATCACTCAGTTTATCTTTTGAGTTTAAATTATTAATTTTTTTTGGTCTTTAAAGTGTCAAACAAGAACAAAAATCTGATCACAATTATCCTAGATCAGCATTACTTCTTCAAATTGCTTGCTTTATTTAACAGTCCACTGGCAGAGATGTTCAGTTTACATTGTATGTTTAACAAAGAAGAGCAGCGAAATCTCAAGCTGATGCAAATCACTTTCCGTCAGCTGACCTATGGAGTGTCTCAGGACTATGTATTTGTGGTATAATTTGAGTGTTAATATGATGGAACTCAGCCATAATTCAGGAAAAGCATTGAAGTCCTACTTGTATTAACTGATTCAACTCTATGCTTCTCAATCACTGTCTCTTGATCAATGTAAGGGACTTGGCTGCAAAATGGAGTTGCATTTGGATTCTGAAGGGGGGGGGGATTTATCCTGAAATGACAAAAAGTTACATAGTGCTAAGATACTGGGTCCATATAAGAGGTCAAATGAACACAGTTAAACTAAGGTTAAGACAACAAAATAACTTAGCAAACCAAGTGTGCTGATGTACCAAAACTCAGAGCTGATCTGACAACCTGAGAACAGAAGGGGACATATTTACTGGCTGCATACAACGGGGGAAACTTAAAACACCAACACTTAAACATAATATAAAGAAGACAAAATAGCATGGTTAATCTACTAGAGAAAATGGTAACATTAAACAAATCTAAGAATACCTGCAATAAAAGTCTACCGAATTAAAAATGATAGTGCAAATTAGACTTAAATCCGTGACCTCCTTGAGGTCGCAGATTTAAGTCTATTGCTTACCAAACTCCATCTTTTGCCAGAAGCCTGCCAGATGACTGCAGCAGCAGAAGCAGGGCCAAGGAAACATATCACACATTGGGATACACGCATGATCAGAGTAACATAAATGATACATACAACATACAAGCCAACAATGAAACTGATTCATAAGTTTACTGTTATGGTGTAAGGCTCTGGAATTAAATATACAACATATATAGCTGGTAGTAAGATGCAAACAGTGTGTAGATGATCTCAAGATAAGATCAAGTACAGTAAGGGTGATGTAGAGTAGATTGGTGGAATTGGGTAGCTGGAAGAAGTGGGCTGGAGAAAAGTCAGCAGCAGTGGGCATGATGGAGACTAAGCCAGTTGGTGGGACAGCAACCACAGATCAGAATCATCCAGCTCTGGGACCAGACACACTGAGAAAGGACACAGGAGGAAACGGAGTGAATGCAGTGCTATAATGGTATAGATTGTACATACATAGGTAATGAGAGAAGGGCTCAGTGCATCCAGAGAGGTCCCCCAGCAGCCTAGGCCTATAGCAGCAGAACTAGGGGCAAAACTAAGGGACGTCGAAGAAGTCAGTTGTGCCCCATATGCAGACTCCAGTTGACCTCCTCGGGGTCACCTGAATCAGCCCTAACTACAAGCTTTGTCAGAAAGGAAGATTTTAAGCCCAGTCTTAAAAATAGAGAGGGTGTCCACCTCCTGAAGCCAAACTGGGAGCTGGTTCCACAGGAGAGGCGCCTGATAACTGAAGACTCTGCCTCCCATTTGACTTTTAGAAATTCTGGGAACAACAAGTAATCCTGCAGTCTGAGAGTGAAGAGTTCTGCTAGGATGATATGGTACTATCAGGTCTTTAAGATACGATGGAGATTGGTCGTTAAGAGCTTGATATGTCAGGAGAAGGATTTTAAACTCCATTCTGGATTTCATAGGAAGCCAATGAAGAGAAGCCAGTATAGGAGGAATATGATCTCTCTTGCCAACTCCCGTCAAAACGCTCGCTGCAGCATTTTGGATCAACTGTAGGTTTTTCAGAGAGTTATTGGGACATCTTGATAGTAATGAATGGTAGTAGCCAAGTCCGGAAGTAATAACCATGACTCTGTTGTTGAAATTAACACACATGGACAAAGTTGTTGATAGCCCTCGGTTAATGAAAGAAAAAACTACAATGTCACAGAAACAATTGGAATCTGACAAAAGTAATGATAAATAAAAATTCTATGAAAATTAACCAATGAAAATCAGACATTGCGTTTGAACCGTGGTTTAACAGAATTATTTTTAAAAATAAACTCATGAAACAGGCCTGGACAAAAATGATGGTACCCTTACAAAAGACTGAAAATAATGTGACCATAGGGACATGTTCAATCAAGGTGTGTCCTCTAATTAGCATCACAGGTGTCTACAAACTCGTAATCAGTCAGTCGGCCCATTTATAGGGTTACAAGTAGTCACTGTGCCGTTTGGTGACATGGTGTGTACCACACTAAACATGGACCACAGAAAGCCAAGGAAAGAGTTGCCTCAGGAGATTAGAAAGAAAATTATAAACCAGCATGTTAAAGGTAAAGGCTATAAGACTATCTCCAAGCAGCTTGATGTTCCTGTGACTACAGTTGCACATATTCAGAAATTTCAGATCCATGGGACTGTAGCCAACCTCCCAGGACATGGTCGCTGTTAAGGAGGGGGAAGCAGGAGAACCCAAGTGCAGACACACAGAACTGGCCAACAGGTGAATAACAGAAAGAGATTTATTTAACCAACAACTGAACCAATACATTAATGGGGAACTGAACTGGGGGAACAGAACTAAACCAACTACTAAAACTCTACTAACTCTATGAATACAAAAACAGAAGTTTACAAAACTGAAATGAATTAACAAAACTAAGCTGGGTAGGGGTACTCACGAGACAGGGAAACTGAAAACCGGGGGGGAAAACAGGCTGGAGAAAATCCCTGAACAGGTCAGAGCAAACGGAGTCCAAGAAGGAGAAATCCAGGAGGGGGGAGAGCAGCAGAGTCCATGGGGCTGAAGCAGTCCAGAGGTGGCAGGCTTGGTGGGGAGAAACAGAATCCAGGAGGACAACAGAATCAATGATCTGACGGGGACTGAGTGAATGCACAGAACTTAAATAGGTGGAGGTGAAGTGGAGAACAGGTGAACAGAGTGAACTAATTACTGCAGCTGATGTGCATTACAGCAATCAGTAAAGTGCAGGCAGGTGAGTGAGACAAGGGAGGCAGACAGACAGACGCAGAGACCAACAGACGGAAACAGAGGGAGCCAGAGGGACAAGACAAGGAGAGAGAGACAACAGGGAGAGAGATGAGAAACAGAAAGAAATACAAAAGAGACAGATGACAAAGACAAGAGGAAGAAGGGAAAAGAAAGAAAACAAGAAGAAGGAGAAAGAAGGGCAGGAGCTAGAGCAGGATCATAACAGCCACAGGAGGAAAATTGATTACAAAATGGAAGAGACAGATAATACGAATGGTAACAAAAGAGCCCAGAACAACCTCTAAAGACATTAAAGGTGAACTCCAAGGTCAAGGTACATCATTGTCAGATCGCACCATCTGTCGATGTTTGAGCCAAAGTGGACTTCATGGGAGACGACCAAGGAGGACACCATTGTTGAAAACAAATCATAAAAAAGCCAGACTGGAATTTGCCAAACTGCATGTTGACAAGCCACAAAGCCTCTGAGAGAATGTCCTATGGACAGACAAGACAAAACTGGAACTTTTTGGCAAGGCACATCAGCTCTATGTTTACAGACACAAAAATGAAGCATATCAAGTAAAGAACACTGTCCCTACTGTGAAACATGGAGGAGGCTCTGTTATGTTCTGAGGCTGCTTTGCTGCATCTGGCACAGGGTGTCTTGAATCTGTGCAGGGTACAATGAAATCTCATGACTATCAACGTATTCAAGAGAGAAATGTGCTGCCCAGTGTCAGAAAGCTTGGTCTCAGTCGCAGGTCATGGGTCTTGCAATAGGATAATGACCCAAAACACACAGCTAAAAACAGCCAAGAATGGCTAAGAGGAAAACATTGGACTATTCTGAAGTGGCCTTCTATGAGCCCTGATCTAAATCCTATTGAACATCTGTGGAAGGAGCTGAAACATGCCGTCTGGAGAAGGCACCCTTTAAAGCTGAGACAACTGGAGCAGTCTGCTCATGAGGAGTGGGCCAAAATACCTGCTGAGAGGTGTAGAAGTCTCATTGACAGTTACAGAAATCATTTCATTGCAGTGATTTAAGGGTACCATCATTTTTGTCCAGGTCTGTTTCATGAGTTTATTTTTTAAAATAATTCTGTTAAACCACGGTTCAAAAGCAATGTCTGATTTTCATTGGTTAATTTTCATAGAATTTTTATTTATTACTTTTGTCAGATTCAAATTATTTCTGTGACCATTGTGGTTTTTTCTTTCATTAACTGAGGGGTACCAACAATTTTGTCCATGTGTGTATTTGTTGTCATTAATGTGTTTGTGTATTTTTAATATGTATCAAAGGGTATACATTTCAGTGCATGGGGCTACACTTCTTCTGTGGCCACGTGGCTGCAAGTGCAGCCATCACAATCAGCTACTTGACTACCTCCTGAATAGCAATGTCCAACCATATTCTTGCCGATGTCTTGGTGTCTCTCTACCTTATAGAGCTGTCATCGTTTACCTTTAGCAGGAAGTTCACTCTCCCCTGAGTAGCAACAATTGGATCCTTAATGTAGTCTGTCGTGCACATTGTGTGACACGACACACTCTTGGATGCCGCAGAGTTCCACGGTGCTCTGTTCCTCTGGTTTCATGATGATTGTTGGCATGATGTGCTAAAGCAGCAGCTGTGATTATCAGGCTTTTGTTTAGCCATTTTGAGAAGCGTGGCTGGCATTAAAATGGGATTTGAGGGCAGAGAGTGTAGGCTGGTCATGGGGAGGGCAGCTGGTAGATCAGACGACGATAAGGCTGCCATTTTCACCACATGGGGACCCTGTGGAGATGCAGTTTAGATTAAATTTCCACTTACTGAACAATGTGCCACTTACAATATGGTTGTGTCTCCTGCTCCATAAATCGGGTTGACAGCTGCACCTCTTGAGACGTGTTTGCTCTAGTCAAGGTTAGGGTCGAGGATGTGCCTTTGCCCTGCCCATCAAATGATTCCTCTGCCCAGCATGAGAGTGACCTGCTATTTTGATCAGGAGTCAGCCATTTATTCTAAATGACCATCTGTCAGCCCAACCTTGACTTATAAAACTGACTGCAGTCATACTATAGCCCTTGACCTGTATCTGTCACTCCCTCTGATTGTTTTTTTTCCTCTATTCATTCCTTTGAGAAGCAGAAAGAATATTAATAGTCCTCTAGAAAGACCAGTCAATACCTGATCTGATTAGGTCTCTGCTCATATGTTTCACTACAAACCCAACAGATAAAGAGCCCCATTGCTAATGTTTGCCAATAGTTATCCATTTTAAAACCAAACCGCTCTCAGTCGTTCCATCTTTAGTGTTTTTGAGGGTCCAATGAATGATGTGTTGTTCTTACAGATTTATCGAGCTTGTCCCAAACTGAATCTGTCACAAAACCGTGGTTGTAGTGGTGCAGCCCTGGGATTTCCTGCATCAGCAGCTTGGAGGAATGGAAAAGGTAGAGGAAGAGGCAGAGGGAGAGAGACAAAGGGTTATAGAGGCAGAAGTGGGAGAGGAGGGCAGTTTCTGACAGGAGGTATCAAAAATGTGCCGCTGTATTGATGCCAATGTAAACATTTCTATTGTCAAATTCATTTTGGATTTTGCAGGTGTGATTGTTTGTATTTCTGTAAATCTGAGATGGCCCTTCAACATTAAAGGGTTATTTATGGTACATACAAATTATATGAAAACAGTATTGTTTTGTTTTTTGTGTGCAGATTTTGGTATATGAATGTGGACTTTCTGCTTGCACACACAAACATCTGATATCTGGTTTAATTTTGTTCTCAGTATTTGACCTTTTAATTTTTGCTTTTAGTTTTTCATTTATTTTTTTGTAAAGAGAAATGTACATGGCTTCAGCTGTAAATAATTAATGTTAATTTCATAACAGTTGACATTAAACTTTCAAAAGATGATAAAGATCTTTCACTTATTTTGGATTGACTGAAGTTATGTATAACGAATGTTACTTGCAAATCTTGTTTCTCCCTATGTCCTTTCTCCGAGTGTCCCTGGTCCCAGAGCTGGATGCTTCAGATGTGTGGTTGTTCTCCCTCTACCTGTAACCCTCTACCTCTATCCCTCTACCCCTCTGCCTCTATCGCTCTACCTCTACCTCTCTACCTCTTCTGTCCCTCTCAACCCGCCCAGCCAGCAGGCAGATGGGTCCCCTCACATTAGAGCCGGGTTCTACTGGAGATTTTTTTCCCTGTTAAAAGGGTGTTTTCCTTGCCACTGTCGCCTTTTGGCTTGCTCTGGGGGTCAGGCATATGGATTCTGTAAAACGTCTCGAGACAATTTGACTGTAATTGGCGCTATATAAATAAAATTGAATTGAAAAAAAATATCTAATCAGATTTCAGAGTGGAAAATTTGAAATGATTTACATATGGATTTAATATAATACTATTGAACCTCAACCCATTTTTTTTGGAATGAGAAATTGACAAAACCACACTGACATCTGCTGTACTGTTTTAGGGTGTAAGCAGATATCTCAGTAACACATATGTCAATAACGGGACAGAAAAAACTCTAATCATATGAGTGACTAGATATTTTTGGTGATAAAAGATATTATACCGATGTAAGTGAACAGCTCCTTAAGTTTGGGGTCACCAAGACAATTTCATGTTTTCCATGAAAAACCTCCATGTTTTCATCTAATTTGCATTCACAGACACTTCAAATGCATCTACTATGTCTTATAGTAAACTACACCAGATGAATGCACTCATGCACTACATATACGCTGTTGGCTTTCGTGTTCAGAAAACACACAGTGCACATTTAGTTCGAGTGTACATGTGTATAAACAGTTGTTGGAAATGCCAGACAGAGCTGGCTTGCCGTGGGCCCTCTGCCATCAAAATGTCAGAGGTTTTCAGTGATATTTAGATGATAAGTAGAAATTCAGGTGCTTGAGGTGTGATTGTGATGAAACTGACTGGGGTAAATCATTTAAAACATGGTAGATAGTTTTTGGACATACACTGCTTCACATAAAAGAAGGTCTGTTCGTTTTCGCTAGAGCAAGTGAAATCAAAACTTTCTGTTCTGACTATTGGTAACTGCAGTGTTTATTGTGAGTGGGTAACTAAAATTGTTTTCTCTGTCAAAGTGTTTAACTAATCTTTTACTGGGGTTCAACCTCAAATGTTTTGTTTAGTCTTGAGGAAAACTGCCTAATAGGAGCGAGCCTCAAGAGCCTGCATTAACACTCAGGTTCTGACCAATCTGCCCCCCTTTTTTCATCATTGAGTTTGTAATATATTTGTCTATCAATTAATCCTTTGTCTCAGAAACAATAACCAGAACACTTGAGCCAAACTTAAACACTTTAAACTGCTATAGTGGAATTGCTACTGTCCAAAGGGCCAAATTTTGATTCTTCCCACTTTTCAGGTGTAAATATACACTACCATTCAAAAGTTTGGGGTCAACCAGGTTATTTCATGTTTTCCACAAAAACTCTCACTTTTATTCATGTGCTAACATAATTCCACAAGGGCTTTCTAATCATGAATTAGCCTTTCAACACAATTATCCAAAGTTGTTTAAATCAATCCAACTGGACTTTAAGAAAGTTCCTTGAAGACGTGTCACCTCTCATCCAAGAGGCTTCTTCAGTTCTAGTGGTGGTTGATGTTGCCTCAGTTTATAACCTCTGTGAGGTGTGGTCAGTGCTATTCACATTCCGATGACCAATGCCAAGGCCCATCTGGCTTCTCAATGATGGTCGTTGGAGCCAGGGAGTGACAAAGGGGGTCGTTGAAATGCAAGTTTCACAGAGCCTTCGTATGCTAATGGTGGTTATTAGCATGAGCCACTTCACATGAGTCATTCTGCTAAGTAGTTCTTTTGGGGAGTTTTGAAAGGACCTGAGGGCTGTACAGTAGCGTAGTGGTTAGCGCTTTCGCCTTGCAGCGAGAAGATCCCTGGTTCGCGTCCCGGCTTTCCCGGGATCTTTCTGCATGGAGTTTGCATGTTCTCCCTGTGCATGCGTGGGTTTTCTCCGGGTACTCCGGCTTCCTCCCACAGTCCAAAAACATGCTGAGGTTAATTGATTATTCTAAATTGCCCGTAGGTGTGAATGTGAGAGTGATTGTGTGTCTTTCTGTGTGGCCCTGCGACAGACTGGTGACCTGTCCACCACCACCACCACCACCACCACCACCGGTAAGCGGTGTATAGATAATGGATGGATGGATGAAAGGACCTGATTGTAAATCGGCGAAAGATGATGTCGCAGACCACCCCCCCTGTTCAGAGATGGCTTCTCCACTTTGACATGGATGACTTCTTTGATGCCTCTCTCAAACCATCTGTCCTCCCTTTCCAAAATCTGAACATTGGTGTCCTAAAATGAGCGTCCCTCTTCCTTGAGGTGAAGGAAGACCGCTGAATCCTGTCCTGAGGAATTGGCTCTTCTGTGTTGAGCCATTCGCTTCTTAAGTGGGGGCTGTTTGGTTTCCCTTATGAAGAGATCTGAGCATTCCTCACTGCATTTAACTGCATATACACCAGGTTGCTCTTCTGGCTGTGTGGTGTGGGGTCTTTTGGGTGGACCAGTCTTTGTCTGAGGGTTTTATTTGGCTTAAAAAAGACAGAGATCTGGTGTTTGTTGAAGATCCTCCTCAGTTTTTCAGACACTCCAGACACATATGGGATCAGTATGTTGTTTCGCCTGTTCTCCTTCTCTTCAGTTCTCACTGGGTTGTTCTCCTTTCTGGATCTTGTGTGAGCCTTCACAAAGGTCCAGTCAGGATATCCACAAGTTTTCAGTGCCCCTTTCCAGTGTTTGTGTTCTTTTTCCTGGCCTTGGGTAGTGGTGGGTAAGTTGTCGGCCCTGTGTTGCAGGGTCCTGATGACCCCTAGCTTTTCCTCCAGTGGATGGTGAGAGTCAAAAAGCAGGTACTGGTTCGTGTGTGTTGGTTTCTGCTAATGACCACCATTAGCATACGAGGGCTCGCTGAAACTTGCATTTCAGCGACCCCCATTGTCACTCCCTGGCTCCCAGCGACGATCGTTGAGGAACCAGACGGGCCTTGGCAATGGTCGTCGGAATATGAATAGCACTGACCACACCTCACAGAGGTTATAAGCTGAGGCAACATCAACCACCATCAGAACTGAAGAAGCCTCTTGGATGAGAGGTGAAACGTCTTCAAGGAACTTTCTTAAAGTCCAGTTGGATTGATTTAAACAACTTTGGATAACCATGACCTGGATGAATGAGAAACTACACAGACATATTTCAACACAATTAGCTAACACAATGCACCAGTAGAACACAGGAGCGACGGTTGCTGGAAATGTTCCTCTGTACACCTGTCTAGATATTCCATTACAAATCAGCCATTTCCAGCTAGAATAGTCATTTATCACATTAACAATGTCTAGACTGTATTTCTGATTAATTTAATTCTATCTTCATTGAAAAAAAACTGATTTTCTTTCAAAAATAAGGAATTCTCTCCAAACTTTTGAACAGTAATGTACTCTAAAGCAACAGTGCTAACCACTGCATCACAGTGCCACCCCTAATGGTTAAGCTGTTGTCAAAATTACTGTTAATAAACTTTCTTTTAAAGAATAATGTGACTAATTGTTTTAGCATTGTTCTGTGTGTGCTGACACGAAAACTGGGTGTCGTACCCTGGCTCTGTAAATGGGAAACCAACAAAGTGCCTTAGACCAATCCACACAATGCTATTCCAGAGTGTTGTTCTGTTCATGTTTATGCTCATGCACATTTGTGCTTATCTACAGAACAAAGGGAAAGGCAGAGAATGGGAGATGGGTAGGTAAATCTGGTGCTAGCTAAATATGCAAGTTATCTAAATAGCAACAATCTTTCTACCAAACCAACTTCCCCTTTAAAATGCAGTCTGTATTTGAATATCTTACCAAGAAAAATGTCATTTCATTAAAAAAAATAAAGGCATATCAGTGAGAATGTAATCAGATCGACTGAACCACATCTGGTTGAAAAGACAATATGTACAGTATGGCCACATTTTTAATGCAAAAATTCCAGTCAACAAGTTCACTGATGGGGCTGCACAGTGGTTTGGTGATTAGCACTTTTGCCTTGCAGCTAGAAGATCCCCCGGGTCACGTCCCAGCCTTCCCGGGATCTTTCTACATGGAGTTTGCATGTTTTCCCTGTGCATGCATGGGTTTTCTCCAGGTTCTCTGGCTTCCTCCTACAGTCCAAAAACGTGCTGAGGTTAACTGGTATCTCGAAATTGTCTGTAGGTGTGAATGTGATTGTCTCTATTTGTAGCCCTATGATAGACTGGTGACCTGTCCAGAGTGTCCCCTGCCTTCACTGTAAGTCAACTGGGATAGACTCCAGCCCCCCATGACCCCAGTGAGGATTAAGCGGTGTATAGATAATGAATGGATGGATGGAAGTTCACAGATTACCTATCTCCACCCCTTCCTCACACCCCTAGCTGATCATCAAAAAGCGACAGATAAACCCTTCCTAAGCACACAAAATGTATAGGCGCTACAGCTGTTTCTCTTTACTTGATCAAGGAGACGATCATTTTTTGACATCTCTTCCAACCATACCTACCAATTATGCATTTTGAGATCTAAATAAAGACACAGAATTGAGATACTGAAACAAAAGTGTTAATATAAAGCCCTTATGTCATTATCAAAACAATTGCCCTTACTCTTGGCTTTGAAATGATGAATTTCCTTCACAGCTTTTGCGTACAAGCCACTGTTTATAGAAAAATACATCAGTCGTGATGCCAAAGAGAGACAGAAACTATGCCAAGATGGCCAAAATGTATCTGTATGGCACCTATGAGGGAGGCCTGGTTAGTCTCCTTACTCATCCTCTGTTTTTCTTCTCCCTTCTTCTCTGATCTGCCTCTCAAATCTGCATGTATTTTATTTATTCCCCTAGATCCCTCTTCTCGTACATTCCCCATACCAGAAACTTCCCTATCTTCCCATTTTACTGTACTTTCTCTTTCCCATCCTTTTTCTGCTCTCCTTCTTTTCTTTCAGAATATTCCCACTGCTGCTCTCTTCTTGTCTGTGTTTCCCCTATTTTCATCCAGTGTGAATTGCTCTATTAATCCTGTCAGGGTTAGGCTCCAGCTCACCGTCTCTCAATTCCACATGTCCATCCTACCACCTCGCCTCCTCCTCCCCCTCCTCTACTCAGGCTGGGATGGAGCTGCCTTTCATCTCTAGGGAGGAAGGGAGAGGAAGAGTTGCACGAGTCGCAGCCAAGAACGGGTCTTGCCTGCCTAGGACACAGCTGTGAAGAACAAAGCTGTCTTTCCCTCTCTTTCTATCTTTCTCTGCACATCTGGTGCGTGGGGGTACTGGGCCATGCTGTGCTGTGTTGTTTTGTCCCTGGCTAAGCATGGTTGCCAGATTTTGGCCTGGCTACATTGGTGTCTGTCTGGATTTGAGATGCGGATCAGCCCACCACTGTACTGATGTGGATGAGCCGAACTCCCCTGGTGTAGTATGCGATGGTTATTAAGCCAATAGATTAATTACTAGCTGTAGTATTAAGGTGGGCCAAGTGCATTTTTGGGCTATTGCACTGTGTAGTGTTCTTCACTGCCTGGCTTAGCAGTGGCAGGTGGAGTGTCACACTCCTTGCATTATGTAACTCCACCCCAATTTAGATCTGACTTCAAATAAATGAAAATGAAGCCAGTGGTTGACTCCTTTCCCTGCAGATATAAATAGCATTTTCAAATTGTATCTAGAAACAGTGCTGTAGAGGGGAGAGGCTTTGAAATGCAGCCCGACGATTAGGATCCCATTGTTCCGCTCAACACCCCCACTCTTCTCCCGGCT
This sequence comes from Amphiprion clarkii, assembly GCA_027123335.1. Taxonomy (NCBI): domain Eukaryota; kingdom Metazoa; phylum Chordata; class Actinopteri; family Pomacentridae; genus Amphiprion; species Amphiprion clarkii. Next base: position 19,526,714 of record CM049579.1, read on the forward strand.
GCTGACAGTAAGCCTCAGGATTTGAGTGTATGTGCCTAGTGTGCAGTCCTGCAAATGTGAATGCAATTATCTACATCACAGTGTGATTGAGATAGTAGCTAATGGTAAGATAGAATGTGCATGTGCGTGGTGGCATGGATTCGAGAGTTTGTGAGTAATTGGTGTGTGTATGCATGTGCGTTGCTGCTGGGTGTGTCTTTGATGATGGATGCTGTGCTTCCGCTGCTTACCCCACTGCTCCTCACTGAATTAACAAGGTTGCTAAGATACAGTGAGCTTATATTAGATTAGGTTATCTGCTGTTATTGCTGTTACTATATTTTACCCAGCACTGTGAAGCTTTTATTAATTTGGAAAATTATCCTGCTGTGGAATGATGCTGGTATTTGTGCACCATTGCTCCTCTCCTCTCCTCTCCTCTCCTCTCCTCTCCTCTCCTCTCCTCTCCTCTCCTCTCCTCTCCTCTCCTCTCCTCTCCTCTCCTCTCCTCTCCTCTCCTCTCCTCTCCTCTCCTCTCCTCTCCTCTCCTCTCCTCTCCTCTCCAGGAGGACAGTTGTAGTACTGAAAGCCCCGTAGTCACATGTCTACTCCACCCCATTACAATCTGGAGGTGGATCCAAACCTCTATTCATCATTAAGCCCATTTAATCCAAGGCCTGGGGCCCAGTGTTTCTATTTGATATAGAACAAGTCATTTAAAAAAAGCAGGTGGTGGAAATATCACCTTGGTTGAGGCTTATTGGTGTGCAGAGGTGTTGTCCCTCCCACTAGTAGATGTAAGTCCAATCTATTGTCCAACCTCGTAGCAGCTTCTCCAGGGCTGGAGGCCCATTGGCACTGCTGTTAGCAGATAAAGAACTGAAAACAATACACATGCCAAGTGGGCTGCACTGAGAATGAAGGTGATGCCCCCTATCCTTCCCCTTGTGGATTTGCAAATTCCTTGCACATGTACAGATGTATAGCTCACTTGGTTAAGCATGTTGACACATATTTAATGCATAGATGATAATTTTAAAGATATGGTCTCAAGTAGAACTTCACATAATATCTCATCTAAAACTCTCAAGACAGCTGAATTTCTATATTTTTCTTTCAGAGTAGCAGTGTTGCAGTGTTGTAATGACAAAGGAGCAGTGTGATAATTTGAGTAGAAGTACATATTGACAAGTCTAGGCACTTTGTCTTGCACTGTGATATGCAGTGCAAACTGAATCAGATTGCTGATATACAGCAAGGCCGTGTAGAGGTGTGTTCACACACCACTTACTGGGTTTCTTGTCTGACTGTTTTTTTTTGTTTGTTTTTTTTTATTCAAGGGTATTTATTGTCATTGCATTTCTGCAATGAAACTTTGTTGGCACTTCCAAAAAAAAACCAAAAAACAACAAAGCATAACAAACAACGAGCAGCTGTGTAAAACAAGTATTAAATATATATATACAAGTAATTACAACATGTATTTTAAAAAGTGTCATAGTGCAATGAGGTGCAACGTCTGGTTTAAAGTGTCTGATGCAAGTAAAATGCTTGGTATGAAATGGTTATTGCACATTAAAATGATTATTGTCCATCAGTGAGACTTTGTTTGAGAGCAGGGGGCATGAGGCGGGGGGGGCAGGGGGGGTGGGGGTGGCTAAAAGTTCCATCTCTGGATTGTGCATGTCTGTGGGGGCAGGGGGTGGGGGAAGGAGGAGATGTAATGGTGTAATGGAGGCAACAGCTCTGGGGAAGAAGCTGTTCCTCAGCCTGGCAGTCCATGTTGTGATGGCCCGGTACCTCCTCCCTTGATGGCAGAGGGACAAACAGGGATTGTCCGGGGTGGCTGACGTCCATGCAGATGGGCCGTGCTCTTCTCTAAATGCGCTTAGTGTACACAGAGTCCAGGTCTGGGAGGTCAGCTCCCACGATCCTCTGTGCCACCTTTACCACCCGGGACAGATCCTGTCTGTCTTTTGCTGTGCAGAAACTGTACCACAACTGTGCAGCCTTGGCAGAGGATGCTCTCGATGGTGCTTCTGTAGAAGTTTCTGAGCAGCTGTGGGGCCAGACCAGCCTACTTCAGCTTCTCCAGGAAGAACATCCTCTGCTGGTCTTTTTTTCACCAGTTTGGAGGGGTTTAGTGTCCATGTCAGAATCTTGGTAATGTGCATGCCAAGGAATCTGACTGAGTTCACCCTCACCACCTCTTATCCACTGATATGGAGTGGGGACTGCATGACTCTCCTGGTCCTCCTGAAGTCTATGATGACTTCCTTTGTTTTGGTGGTACTGAGGACCAGGTCGTTGTCTGCACCCCTACCAGATGTTGGACCTCCTGCCTGTACCAGGTCTTTTTGTTGTCCCTGATAAGGCTTACTACCATGGTATCGTCGGCAAACTTTATCAGGGTGTTGGAGGAGTGGGTGCGGACACAGTCCATGGTGAAGAGTGCTGGACTAAGAACACACCCCTGTGGTGTGCCTGTGTTCATGATTATGGTGCTGGATGTCAGGTTCCCCATCCTGACATTCTGAGGCCTGTTGTTCAGAAAGTCCATAATCCATGAGCATAGTGTGGTGGATAGTCCAAGGTTGGTGAGTTTATGTACTAGTTTATGGGGGATAATAGTATTGAAGGCACTGCTAAAATCCACAAAGAGCACAAAGGCTGTATGAAGTGCAACCGAGACAGCATTCTCTGTAGATCTGTTCGTCCACATATGGGTGTAAATGCATACATAGGCACACCGTGCTTGTAAGTTATAAGGCTATAAGGGAAAACCCCATTAGTGTGGGATCCCAGGGAGATAATGAGCACTGACTGCTTTATGTCCTGGAAATGATTGAGTTGAACATAGTAGCAGTTTGTGAGTCCTCTCTTGAAGTGACTGATAGACTGACAGCACATAGCTACACTAGCTAGCCAAGCTGGCTGACCCAAACTATCCTTTTCAGCCAAAAAACAAAAAGAAAAAGCATGCATGCTAATTTAGCCTTTTTCACAGGTAAACCAAACAAAGTCTACTTGCTGGCTTACTAACTGTTTGACTGATACACTAAAGTTGCAGTGTGCCCAAAGCTGCTGTCTGCTCTAAAGATAACACCTATCCTCTTAGTTTGTGGATGATAGCTGTGTCCCAAATTCCAAAGCATTTCACGAGAAAGTGATAGAAGTAAATAAACGCAAAAAGTCAAAAAGCATGTAAAAAGCACTTGGCTTTTAATGTGCTGTTAATGCACCATAATGTAATGCATAAAGTAGTTGGAGGGCCTGCTTACAACCACTTAACATTAATTTGAATTTATGTCAGCAAATGACAGTGTTTTATATCTGTTAACACTAGGAATATTAATGATCAATTGTTAATTGAATTGCAAAAAATAATTTTATTAATTACAAATATAGAAATATAAAAACCAAACACAGGCATTTTAGGATCCAAAAAGCTATATCTACTAACCTGGTATTATTCAGGAGCTGCAGGATTCTGATCAGATGCTTCAAATAACACTCCAACTAAAGTGGTGAAGTGTCAAGGTGGGGGGGGACATGAATATTCGGATCTTAAAATTAATATCCGGATACCACCGTCGGGACCAAATATTCGGATACTAGGGTCCAGCCCTACCACAGATATGGACAAAGACACTCCTGAGTCTTCAGTTTCTGCTGCTTCTCAACCACTTCTGCAATGGAGGCTTTGAACATGGCGCATTCAGATTCTATGTCACCAACCTCTCCAGGGATGTAGGAAAAACTCTTCCAGAAGTGGGAGTTGAAAATCTCCTGGCCTCCACCAGGTGCTCCCAGTTCGCCCTCACTCTACATACAGGTCTGTCTGGTTGCCTTCCCCGCCATCGAACCCAACTCACCACCTGATGGTATCAGTTGACAGCTCCGCTCCTCTCTTCATCCGAGTGTCTGACACATACAACCGCAGGTCTGATGACACGACTACAAAATTGATCATTGACCTTTGGCCGAAAGGTGCTCTGCTACCAAGTACTGATCACTTTAAAAGCTTGCCAGGGCCTTGCCCCTGGCTATATTTTAGACATATTAACCCCATATGTCCCCTTGCGCAGCCTTTAGATCCTCGGGTGGGTCCCTCCTAGTTGTTCCAAAGTCAAAGCTTAAATCCAAGGTTGACTGGGCCTTCTCCATCAGGGCCCATCAGGTTTTGGAATGACCTGCCTGAGGAGATAAGGCTCGCTGAATCATTAAATTCTTTTGAATCACTTCTTAAAACCCACTTTAATAGACTCGCCTTCCAGTAAACTCCTCTTTTATTTCTCTTTATCACTGTGTTCTACCTGTCAAAGCTCTTTGTGAATGTTCCTCTGAAAGGTGCTATACAAATTAAATTATTATTATTATTATTATTACTTGTGAGCCACCTTATGCTGGAACACGTTATTTGTTACGGCCAATCTATGACTACCATGAAGTATAATAGCAGGGCTGGACCCGAATATTCGAATATTCGGTCGTGACGGTGGTATCCGGATATTCATTTTGAGATCCGTACCCAGAAACACTGCTCCTGCCTACATAGAACATGACCCCAATTCCGCCCCTTTGGGTGATGGACCCACAGGCTTGGCCACCAGATGCTCTCTGGTGAGCTACCCCTCCCTCAGGCCTGGAGGGCGGTGGCCCTGGCTTCCCTGACCTGGACAAGATGGCAGCTTTGGAAACAGAAACATCCATCCATTATCTATACACCATTTAATCTTCATTTGGGTCGCAGGGGGCTGGAGCCTATCCCAGCTGACTTAGGGCAAAGGCAGGGGACACCCTGGACATGTTGCCAGTCTATTGCATGGCTGCACAGAGAGACAAACAAACATTCACACCTACAGACAATTTAGAGTTACCACTTGCGTGTTTTTTGGACTGTGGGAGGAAGCCAGAGCCCGGAGAAAACCCATGCATGCAAAGGGAGAACACGCAAACTCCATGCAGAAAGCTCCCAGGCTGAGGCTGGGATGCGAACTGGGGATCTTGCAGCTGCAAGGCGATGGTGCTAAACACCGATCCACTGTGCAGCCCGAAGCAGGAACAACTTAACCCTCTAAGCGCCAAAGTCGCAATATTGCGACAAGCAACATTGCTGAACATAACAAGCTATAGCTGCAAATATGGTGCCTCATATGGCTACTACTTTACACCAGGAGATGGCGGACATCTGGAACTTCAATCTGAGCATCATTTGTGGGCGTGTTTTCATTCAAAGTTTTGGAGTTTATAGAGTTTGAAAACCGCCTCCCGGTCGAGGAGACGAGGGTCGCAGTCGGAGCGCAGCAGAGCGCACGACAGCGCGAGAAAACTCACCATTCTGAGAGGTTTGTTCACTGTTGACAAAGTACTTCGTCAAGTAATGGCTGACTCAGATTCTGAAGAGGAATATTCACCCTCTGATGAAGACGTTCAGTCGTCCAGTGAGACAGAAAGTAACGCTGCGTCTGTGCGTAACGGCAGCGAGTCCGTGCGCCATGACAATCCACAAGCAGCACATACTGGAGCCGATGCTTTGCTTCACTGTGTCCAGGGTGGCGTGGTGGGTGTAGCAGGGGTGGTCAAAACACCGCTAATAGTGAGGTGGGTAGCGGGGATGCAAAAAACCGCGGAAATACCGGCAGACGCGGGAGAAAATGGACTGATAATAGCGACGGAGGCCGCAGTGGCGTTCACGGCCCCGCCGTAAATGACGATCATGATGGCTGGGTTTGCTTCAGAGATGAGGAACAGTATCACAAGTGGATCAGACATTTAGATGAGCCTGCTGGGTATCGTGGAGACAGGAATCTGACAAATTCTGAGCCAAGCAATGCCATCTTGATCGATAAACATCTGTGAAAGTTATGTAATCCATATGTCCGCCGCCTGGTGACGTCATGATATGCAAATTAGATGAGTGAACTTACTCCCATCACAAAGTTTGGATCATACTGATGATTTTACTCATTTACAGTATGCCTTTATCTCTAATCATTTTCAAGTTACAACCTTTTGAAAAAGTGATATCAAAACTGAATATTTTCTCGAAAAAACTGTGGCGCCGAAAGGGTTAAACTATTTCAAACATTGTTAAGATTCAGACAATTCAAACAATGTTCCAAAAAAAGCATACAAGGAAACAGACCAACCCCTCATTCCTTGATTCAACATTTTCACAACTCATGACTCTTTCTATCCTTTGAGTCAAACACGAGTAGAATGGATTTTATGGACGATCTGATCTGATACCAAAGACAATCAACAAGTTCACTGACAGAATCCTGTCCCACTGAGTTACTGTTACAAAAAGGGATAGTGTTGAAGCGCTATAGCCAACACAGCTGTACTGTTGCTCTAGTTAACGGAACTCTCTTGAAATAAGTAATGAATTTACTAGGTTCTGCTGCAGAAGTCCCATGTCCTTAGAGCAACGTAATTTATATTGAGATGTGGGTATACTGTGATATTATTATGCCACATAAGTTCAATTTTTTTTCTGAACTTTTCACATCACCAATTTAAAAGGAACAGTGACTGTTTAGACTCAAGATATTTGTATTACAAAATAATATTTTGTGTGACTGTAGACAGTCTCCCACTAGTTTTACTGGTGTTACTTCCAGTAAAGGCCAATTTATATTATACATTGACCTTTTTTTTACTCCCTGATCAGTTCACTTTTGTCACTGTCTCTTGATGTGTTCCACTATGTCTTGATCACTCTGACTTAGAGATTAAGATGACTCTGTGTTTGTGTTAGGGTGTGCACGTCGAGATGCCTCTTGTGAGTCATGTTGCCCTGTGCAGTGTTTCTGAAGAACAGGTCTGCGCCATGCTCCTATTGCTGTTGGATGGAGACATTTAAGCTTCTACACTCACACATTCACAGGTAGAGGCAGATATGTGATGAAGAGATTCAATAAAGGCATGGGTCCCAGAAAATATTTATCGAGTAGAAATTTACTAAGTTTACAGAGAAATCTGCACGGATAAATACAGTGCAGTTTGAGACATCTGTATAGATATCATCAAGCATACTACATCTTAAGCATGTTAAGTCAGTCCTAAAAATATCATTCCCTTTGAAACAAAATAAAGAATATTGAAACTGGAGAGGGTAGTTGCAAGGGCATTCATTGGCTGACTTTGTTGTCAGGAGTATCCAATATGAAAACTTGAAATCAAAATTACATTGACAAGATATGAGCTTCAGTTTGTCTCCAAATGTCTGACTGTAAAAAATTACCATGATATAATCTAGAGCATGAACTAGTCTCAGCTCTGACAGAAGTCTGTCTGACCAGTATGTCTTCACTTTTACTGTAACCTGGGCATGGAGCATCCCTTGTCCTCTCCACTCATTCATATTCGGTATGACTCTGAAGCTCACATGAGGCTTGAAGTAAAACTAAATAGATGCCTGCTGTAACAATTAAATTCAGGTGGCTTCTACATTGCAGATTTTTAGAAGGATTACAGAGATGATACAAGACACAGGGGTGTTTTTGGGAAGGTGATGAAACCTAAGCTGCAGATTCACCTGGCGAAAGGTGCATTGGCAGAGCTAGAAAGGTGGGAGGTGGCAGTGTCATAAATTTTTGTGCACCTAATCCCCCTCATCTATCGCTCTTTCTCCATCCTCAACCCTCTTCCCCCCTCTCTTCCCCTGTCTTCAGCCCTTGCTCAGAATCACATTAATATTCCTTTGAAGCCTGTTTCAACTGCAGCCAGATCTGCCTGTCCCTCTCTACCACTCTCACACCTTCTCTCCCTCGTTTTGTTCCTTCATTTTTTTCCCTCTTGCTGTCTTTTCTTCATGCTATTGTTTTCTAGAACAGGTTATCTTCTAGAAAACAAGCATCTTCAACCAGTGCAGCAGGGAGGGGTAGTTTTATTACATTCTGGCAGGAGTTCCCCCGTTACACACTTGCGCACATACACATGCATGCACATGCATGCACATTGAGGATGGTAGATACCGATGCCTTTGACAGACCATGTTGATTGGTTCAGAATGGTTGCTGCCTCTTGTAGGAGAGTGGAACGGCTATTTTTAGATCAAGGGGTAGCTGGGAGAGAAAGACTGAGGAAGGTTCTGTGTTGCCTGTGTGCATGTGTGTGTGTGTGTGTGTGTGTTTGTAAGGAATACTGCAGTGTTGAAGGAAGTTTCTTCTTTACACACATACACACACAAACACATACAGACACATGCACTTATGCAGCAGTGCCCCTCTTCAGCCAAAGTGGTGTGTCTTCCGTGTGCTTGCGCTCCTTCTTCCCTCCTCCTTCAACCTTTTTTCATCCTTCACCACCATTCTCCAACAGTCCTTCTTTTTCTCCCTTGTTTCTTCCTTTCTTTTTCTCTTTCAGTGTTGGCTCAGCATGCTACTGTCAGCACTTTCCTATTCATTTGCCAGAGCCAAGAGCGACATCCTGACTCCTGCACCCTCTGTTTACCTCTTTCTCCCCAGCACTGCCCCATTGGCACTGCTTCTCCCCTCATCACTTTCTCCCTCTTTGCCGTTTAAAAAAACATTCTCTTCTCCATCCTACATCTTTTTATTCTCTCATCTCCACCTTAATCTGTCATTCCCCCTATTCCATCCATCCATCCATCCATTATCTATACACAACTTAATCCTCATTAGGGTCGCACGGGGCTGGAGTCTATCCCAGGTGACTTAGGGTGAAGGTAGGGGACACCCTGGACAGGTCGCCAGTTTATCACAGGGCTACATATAGAGACAACCACGCACACTCACATTCACACCTATGGACAATTTAGAATAACCAATAAACCTCAGCATGTTTTTGGACTGAACCCTGGCGAAAACCCAAGCATGCACAGGGAGAACATGCAAACTCCACACAGAAAGATCCCAGGTCCAAACCCAAGACAGGACGCAAACTGGGGATCTTCTAGCTGTGAGGTGACAGTGCTAACCACCAAGCCACTGTGCAGTCACTCCTCCTGTTCGCATCCTGAAATTCTTTCTCAGTCCTTTTTCTATCTGTTATGTTCTTTTCCTTTGTATCCCCTCTTTGCCATCCCACTTTAATTTTCTACACCATTCTTGGTTCACCCTACCACTAACCCTATTTCTCCACCCATCCTCTCATTCATGGATCATGTCACTTCATTGGAGTACCATTGTGACTAAATCTGTGGATGTTCTCAGTCATCCAGGTCATGATAAGTCTCAAGCAAGCATAAGTTATGGCAACTGGACTAACCTCGTGTGAGTCGAAAACGTTTCACCTCTCATCCAAGAGGCTTCTTCAGTTCTGAAAGCCTGGTGGGGAGTACCAGATATTTACCATTGTGACATTTTCAGTTTTGACTACAACTAGCACATTCAGTTTTTCTTGCCACCACAACACCATTGCTTCCTTAAATGCCTCATTTTACATCTGTTTTGATGTTTGGCTCCATAAAATCACCAAACAACTTGGCCTTCTTTTCATCATCCATGAAGGTGTAGCTTTACATAAGCTCAGTGAAATCAAATAGTGTGCAGTGAAGGTGGATTAGGGGAGTGGATGTTGTTGGTGTTTCTTATATGTGAGTCACATAGTCACTTTATTTAATTGGTAGCATAGCAATAATGGAAAACATACAGACACACCTGCCTTCTAACACTCATGACTGCTGTGGCACAACATCATGTTCTGACTAAGCGGTGAAGCAGTATGAATATTGGAATACATTTTTTGACAAGTCACAATTGTGAAATGTAAGAATGAATACGGGCTTGAGCTTACACAGTGGCTTGGTGGTTATCACTGTCACCTTGGAGTTAGAAGATTCCTGGTTCATCCTGGCCTTCCCGGGATCTTTCTGCATGGAGTTTGCATGTTCTCCCTGTGCATGCTTGGGTTTTCTCCGGGTACTCTGGCTTCCTCCCACAGTCCAAAAACATGCTCAGGTGAATTGATGACTCAAAATTGTCTGTAGGTGTGAATGTAAGTGTCCCCTACCTTTGCCCTAAGTGGGATAGACTTCAGCCCCCTGCGACCCTAATGAGGATTAAGTGGTGTATAGATAATGGATCGATGGATGTGTAACCCTCCCTTTCGGTTCTGACGCCTTAAGGTGTACTTCTGGTTCAGGAAGGAATTTTGTTAAGAATACAGTCACCCCAAAAACACACAATGACAACAGTAAATTTTTAGGAAAAAAATATATTGAAGCCACACATGAAGTTAGCTTATTGATGATGAAACGACCAAAACACTGTATCCACTGACAGTCCGCAAGGATCACAATAGAGTTCACCAACAAGTCCAAGGATAAAAATGTCTTGGGCTACTCCGCTGCATCTTTCAGAGATGATCAGGTCTGTTGTCGCTCTGTCCTGCGGTGCTCTGTCTCACTTCTCTGCAGGGGTGGTGATCCTGAGTCTCCCCTCAGTCAATCACTTCTTTGCCGTGGATCGTTGGACGGAAGAAACTGCCTTTTCTTCTCCAATCTCTACTCGTCGGGTTCTGGCGACAGTTCTAGAAGCCCCTTAGACTCCCAGAATCTTCTTTTCGAAACTGTTAGCTTAGCAATGTCCCTGTTCGGGCGCCATGTTGCCAGATATGCCTTCCTTATCCTTTGCAGGATAATTCAGGACCAGCTCTCCGTCGCGAGGGTCAGATTCTGTCTGCCTATTAGTGATTTCACCTAACAGGATTCAGTAGAATGATTAAGCTGGTGTCGAGGAATACTCGCCTAGGTTCTTACTGTCTACTTCCAAACGTTTTACCCCTCTTACTCCGATATATAACCCCACTAAGTAGCCTCAGTAGCAGAGCTATTCTATCAGTCACGTCTGTTAACGACAGCTTTCCTCTTATAACTGGTTGCACTTGGTGATTTTCCTAGGTTGGTTTTAGAGGTTAGGAATAGTAAACCCCAGGGGTAAGATTTAAAGTAACTGTTAGGACTAAAGCAACCTATAGGAGCCTTTAGATCTGGTGCACACAATTAATTTAGCTTTTTACTAGCATGTGGAGTGGATGAATTTAAGGAATACATAAATCTTCTCTTTAAATGCAATATAGCGTTTTATTGAATAAGTTCAGCAAGGGCATAGCATCAGCTCATGATTAGACAGTGTATCAATCATAATCAATGTTAATCAATATTAAGTAAAAACTATTAAGACTGAGCTTTTCTAAGAAATCTTCTCTAATTTGTATAATTTAGGAGACAGAGAGGATGGGTAGCTTGGCCTTAGCTGTCGTGCCCGGTCTTAGCCTGCATCTGGTCGAGCTCTGTAGTGGATCTGGAAAATCTGTCCAAAGTCTCTTTCAGTCCAAAAGGTGTCCTTCCTCAGCAGGGGGAGCGGAAAAGTCCCAAAAATCAATCTTGATCTTGCAGCTGTCCTCAGCAGTAGAAGCTGGAACAGTAGTGAGAAGGGTCCGATGTCCCAATAGACGAGCTGTAGTGGAAAGTCCCCAACTCTCCCGTCTCTCTGGGTGAGAGCAGCTCCCAGCTGCCGTCTCCGTTGCCTTCTTGGGTGTTATAGATGTCCTTCTCTTTTCTCCTCTCAGTGGAACTGCAGACCGACTGGAACTCTTCTTTCAGCAGAGTTTGGTCCTCTTTTAAACAATCTAATAATAATCTACTCCAGCCGAATTTTAGGCAACATTGTAGATACTCGAAGCAGTGTCTCACTTTCTGTTAGTTTAGACTTTTAAGTCACTTTTTGTTAGTTTTGAAACCGGGTGCCCCCGCAGCCATCTTTGTTTTGAATGGATGCAACTGCATTCACATGAACGAGATTCAGACCTGTTGCGCAACAATACTTGAAATGAAGTAATTGTATATTTAATACAGTTAAACACAAGGCTTGAGGCCTATTCGAACTTAAAGTGCACTTTATACCTTTAACTTGATACATTTGAACTTTTTACATTTGAATTGATACATTTGAATTTATGCATTGACTTTATAGCATTTCAATGGTTTTGGTTATTTAAAACTGTATTTATTTTGGTTATTTATTTTGTAATTTACTTTTACTGATTTATTGTCTTGGTTTATTTTATTGCTTTACTAATTTGGATTTTTCTCCGGACTCCTGTTTTAGGTCAGGTTTTTTTTTTCCCCCTTCCGATTATTTCTGTTTGATGGCGAGCTATCCCGTCCCCTACCTCCTGCTGTGGTAGGACACCTTTTGTTGTTTCGAACCTGGATCAAGGATTATTTTTTTCCCATGGACACTTAACTGAAAAAAGACTCTGAATTCTGAACATCTCAAAAAGAGATTTTGAACCGAACTTTGAAATGTAATTCCCAACCTGGTGATCTTTTGTTTGGTTTTGAACGGTTGAACTGTATTGATTTTTGTTTTATAATTAATATACATAATATAATATTAATACCATAACTAATATTATATTATACTATATTAATTGATCATACCTGTTATTATCTATATATTTATATTATACATACCTCATACTATTTCACCCTTACTATTGTTATTATTCCTCTGGTTATTATATAATACCTGTTATTTATACGCAAATTCAATTGCAAATTTAGAAAAATACATCTACGAAACTTAAATCAACTGTGTCTGTCCATTTGTCATATCCTTTGGCTCCAGCAGACGAACCTGGTCTGATCACTTATAACCTCTACCTGCAGTCAGTTCCCTAGCCCCTAGGGCGTTACACTTTGTAGGTCTGCTCTTAAAACCTTTATTAACCTTAGGTAGTTGTTGCTTCTGGGATCTCAAACTAGGCCCCATTTGATACCCCCTTCTTGAGATCACAGGTAGCAAACACAAAGATATTAGATGGTAGTATAGAGACACTCATCATCCTCAGGTGGCTGTAGGTCAAGCATGTCGCTTAGTGGTGCCGTATCAGTGTCTTCGGTGGTGACAATCATCACTTTAGAGACGTATGGTGAACCCGACGTGTCTCCCCAGTCGCGGTCTCCCCAGCTGCTGAGGACTTGCATCTCAGATAGGTCGAGGAACTCAGGTCATTCATCCTCGGTCTCAGGTTGCTCGTCCGGTTCTTCTTGTTCAGCCATGAGTGGAGTTGCAGGTTCTGGTACTGCTGCGGACTCTGAATAAGGTGCTATTTCTCTCACTGCATCGACATCTGATGGGAGCGCCTCCAACAACTCATTGAGTACCTCATCATAGGTCCACTGCCATTGCTCCCTTGGTGGACCGGATGGACCAGCTGGCAGCTCTTGGGGCACTTCTGTTGTGGACACCACAGGGTTGACCATTGCCGTAGGTGGTGGTGGTATTCGCCAGGGTTGTCCTATGGCCACACATTTTCCATCTGCAATGTGTGGGGTGGAGACCCTTTCTTTGCTTCAGAGTTGCCAAACTTTGATGTAGACTGGGTACTAAAGACCCTCCAGGTACTCTTGATACCAGGATTGGAACTGTTCCACAGAATTCCACACCGTCATAGCCGTGGCCTGGATACATAGGTGCTCGGTTAAGGAGACTTCTGGGAGTTGTGCAGCTATTTTATCACAGAAGATGCCTTGCACTGCAGTGATGGGAAAACTTACTTTATAGCAGGTATCGCACCAAAAGGTCGGTGTCACGTCCCAGAGACGCTTCTTTTCTCCCAGAGTAGCCCCACACTTGACACAGGCAGCACTCATCTGAAATTCAAAGCAGACACAGAAACGTTTCATTGTATTACATATAGGCGCTTCTTAGCAATAGCAAGCAAGCGGGTGGGGCGACTTTGTTTCTTCTTAGTCTGCCCTGGTATTTTCTCTGGTGCCTCTGAGCCAGTACAATCAGCCAAGGTGACTGCAGAACTGGTGGAGTCATCCCTGGGCTTCTTGCATTTCTTCGATCCTGGGGGAAGAGAGCTTCATACAACATGAACCAGACCACTGTGATCACCCCGCTTTCTGGTAGCAGCCAGTGTAGGACTGCTGTGATTCCCCAGCCTATGCCCCATAGGGTAATGGCGCCTATCTTAAGCAGCCAATGCCTTCTTCCTCTTTCTTGCAGCACCATTGTCATGGTTGTAAGATATGCCAGTAGGACGACCAATAGCACACCCTCGTAAGCTGCACTGATCCATTTCAGGGATTCGTAGAACAGAGTGGCGGAATCCAAACTTGCCCATATGATTATAGCTGCCCCCTTTATCAGTCCTACTCGGGTCATGTCAATCCTGGTACGCCCCTGAATATAGGTCATGAATAGGGACAGGGTGAATCTACCATACTTTCTGTAGAAGTTGTTTAAGGCTATTTTTAAGAGCCCTGGGATCAGGGTGGTGATTCTTAACAGCTGATCTAGTGCCCATACGCCCATGCAGCAGTAGATGAGCCAGGTGGCTTCAATCGCCCAGAACTTCACACATCCTTCGAAATTTGCTCTATCACAGGATTTATATCCTGCAATAGAGCAAATTTCGTGTCAGCCATGGTTCTTTTCTGTCGTAGGGTGTGGTTGCTCTCTTGTCTGACTTCTTGTTCTGCTGTCAACGGCTCGAGTTCAGGAAGTGTAATGGCTAGGGTGTGTCGGTGCTTCTCTTTTTATAGCTGAGTCCACGCCTCTTCCTGGAAGAGTGGTTTCAGGGTTCCCTCCTTCTTGCTGGCGTGGCCTTTCTTCTGGCAGGAAGTAAAGGCTGTTTGTACTCCGTCCTTCACAATTGCGTAGATTATGATCCCTGTGATGATGATTCCCACTATCATCAACAGGTATGGCCATAGACAGGTAAACAGCCCTTCCAACAGAAACCTCTTCTCCAATCTTCTCAACCAGTTTCCACTGCTGTCTCGAACATTCCTTTTACCTTTAATTTGGTTCTCTCCCACCAGGTGCATTCATGTTCGCCTTTCCCTTGCCCACAATGAATCCAATGCTCCTCTGGCGAGTGACAGGTTCCATTGTTGTAGATTCTATTAGGGCCCAACCATTCAAATCCTCTGATTTCTTTTCTGTCACAGAGGCTCTTTCTGAAGGCATGTCCTTCTGCTGTTCCGATGGTGGGATCTGTTATGTGTGGAATGATCTTAGACTTAGACAGACTTTATTCATCCACAAGGGAAATTTTGTTGTCACAGTAGCTCAGAACGGTAATCTTAAATAGACCAGAGAACAGCAATAGAATTATACAATAATAGGATATAATAAAGAATAGAATAGACTAATTAATAAAAAGTAAAAACAGAATACCGGTAGTTACTATCCATATAGAAAAATATGGAATATGTACACATTTACAAAATAGAAGAATTAGGAATAATATTAGTAATTTACACTATGTACAATATGGAACAGGTAGCTATAATGCAGTGCCAGTTTACACATGAGTATTGACATAAATGAGTGAGTTATCTATCACAGAGTGGGGAGTTATTGTCCAGCTGTATAGAGTATGGTATGAATGTGCACCTGTAGCGCTCACTGTGACAGCGCAGCTGTAAGAGTCTGTTGGAGGAGGAGCTCCTTTGCTCCTCTACAGTCCGGTGGAGTGGGTGAGCAGGATTGTCCATGATGGAGAGCAGTTTGTCCAGTGTCCTCCTGTCCCTCACTGTCACAAATGTCCAGCTTTACGGATCAGTTTGTCAATCCGAGAAATGTCCCTTTTAGTGGTGCTGCTGCCCCAGCAGACCACAGCGAAGTACAGGGTGCTGGAGACCACAGACTGGTAGAAGATCTCCAGCAGTTTACTGCACACATTAAAAGACCTGAGTTTCCTCAGGAAGTAGAGTCTGCTCATGCCCTTCTTGTACACAGCGTTACAGTTGTCCTTCCAGTCCAGTCTGTTGTTCATGTGGACTCCCAGGTACTTGTAACAGTCCACTATTTCCACCTCAGAGCCCTGAATGGTGATGGGCTACACTGGTGTCCTCTTCCTCCTGAAGTCAATGACCAGCTCCTTGGTCTTGTCCACATTCAGGAGCAGATGATTTGCCTGGGACCACTCCACAAAGTCTGCAATCAGTGACCTGTACTCCAACTCCTGTCCATCTTTCCGATGACTTCCTTTCTGTTCATCATCTGATGCCCTAGGATACAGGCATGGCAACATTTCATCTGAATATGTTCGGTATACAATCTTCAGGTGGGGTCCAGGGGGGCACAGCCCCCCTGAGGCCGAGAGGTTTTTAGTAAAATAGAGGTGATTTAGAATGGAAAAACATGCATAGAATTACAGAAGACTAGATTGTAATGAATAAGTTAATTTAATGAAAAGTTAACTTACTTTTTCTTCAATGTTGTCTCACTGCATTTAGTCCTACAATTATTACAGTTCTATAGGTCTTTTAACACTATTTACACTGGAGTTCTACACTGGTCACAAAGTCACTTCTAATGTCACAGTTTCCTCTATGGAGTCAGCTGTGTCAGTTTTTTTTACATTTCCAGAACACTCTTTAAACACTATCAGGGATTCATTTTGCCCTGAGTCATGAGTCAAATACCCAATGTTTTGTTAAATGACTCAAATATTTTACTTATAGTGAGTACTTCTCACTCATGGCTTGAGAAATCAAAATAATTTTTTTAAAGCAAACTGACCCACTCTGATAATATTTGACTCAAGGTTTCAAACTGTCATGAGTCAATTTCACTCAAGGTTATGGAGAGCAAAATGAACCACTGCACTATACTTTTTCTTCAATGTTGTTTCACTGCATTTAGTCCTACTATTTTTTACAGTTCTGTAAGTCTTTTACATCATGATTCCACCGAAAACGATCCCAATAGCTCAAAATTCCAACACGAACATGCCGCCATGAATTGTAACAAAAGAATGCATCGAGCAATTTGATTGGTCCAATTGTTGGCAGCTAACCAATTTCGACCAATCGCAAGGCCTTTTACAATGCAGCAGGAGCTAGACTGGTTGTCTTTGTCTGTTACGCTGCAGGAGAAACGCCGAGCGCTTCTCAAAAACCAGGAGCAAAAGTAACAAAAACATACCTCACCCCCCCCTAAAATTTTCTCAATGGATTTGGACGATTCACAGAAATGATCAATTTGAAAATTAAAACGGCGGCTTTCCGCCGAACGGCGGAAAATTGCCATGCCTGAGGATAGCTTTGGCGCATCCTATGTTCATAGGGATAGCTCGTCTCCATGTCCCTCTTCCATCCTTGACCCATTTCACCTCCAACCCATAGCCTGCGTAGTCCTCACCATAATGGTCCTGAAAGTGGGTTTCCCATCCTGGGACCTTTTGGCAATGCTGTCTGGCCAAGCCGATGGTGCATGTTGTCTTGGCTCTGTCGCACATCATACTCCATGGCCTTGGACTAACGTAAAGTTCAGGTCGGTTCCATACTCCAGGCCAAATGTCCTGGTCTTTGGAATAAACTGTAGCCAAATATTGATACTTTACCCAGTAGTTACTGGTCTGGGATAAGCACAGTACCACCCAATCTTTGACTTCTTGCTCTTGCAGTCCCCACCAAGTGGAGATCTCGCTTCTGGTGTGTCCTTCTTTCCAGGCCTGTAGAATGCCTTTGACCGTCTCATTGGCACTCAATCCGCTGCAGTTGTAGGTCCATGTCCCGTAGTATTTATTCCATACTTGCCATAATGGACATCTAGGCGAAGCACCATTACTCACGTATTCTTCTCCGTCCAGTGCTTCAGCTGACTTTTTAACTACACACTGGTCGATCTTTTCGAAGTCCCCAGTGGGAACACTCATGAGCTCTGGTGGTGTAGGGAGCTTCTGGACGTACATATCGGTGCCTCGCTGGCGTAATTACCAAGTAATTCTGGGTTCTACATTCTGTGAGCATATTCCAGTAACAGGGATTTAAGGCCATTCATTTGTTTCTTACACAATCAGCTGTCAGTTCCTGGCTGCATGTCCGACGATGGCTATTATCTCTTGGCTGGATATCTGGATCCACTAGTTGTATGGTGGTTTCTTGGGTAGGTGTACTCACCATAGGTGCTGGTGCTACTGAGGTAGGATCCGTTCCTGCCTTAATGGTGGTTGGAGTTTGGGTAGCACCTTCTGAGACTCCGTTCTCTGTTGGAGGCTGCAAGGTTTCACACGTAAAGTTGTAGTATCCCCAGAACATCCCTCATAACGGGAGTATAGCGGTGCATGTTTCATTCCTGAGGTTTGCTGCATACACAACTTCAGTTTTCCAGTAGCCTTGCTTTTTCTGCCCCAGCCATGAAACACAAGCCACTGTGCAATATCATCGAGGGGTCTGCGATTCTGGATGAATCCAATTGCACTGACCTGACTGGGTCCTGGTTCCATTTCTGACCCAGTACCGGATTCCTGTTTTTTCTGGATAGATCTGCCAACTTTCCACCATTGTGGTCCTGTTGGTCAGATTTTCAGCTTCAGTTAGCTCTTTCCAGGTCTCCAGGGCGGTCTGGTTTTCGGTGGTGTTTGATTCTATCCCTTCGACCCAGGTCAAGATGTCCTCGGTGATGTTCCAGCCGTTACTCTTTTCCCTGGCTGGGCCTAGCCGACTCATCACATCAGATAGGGCCGTCTGATTGGTATCATTCCCCCACGCTTGTAGCTTGGGCAGGAATAAATTTCTAGGCTGCGCTTCTCATCTGATTGAATTTCTTCGTAGCGGTGTAACTGATTTGTGCATAGGCTTCCGCCCATGGCTCTTCTCCAACAACATACAGTATAGCTAGGACCACTACACATCCCAGCATTACTGCCAAAACTTTAATCATTAGACATATCCATATCCGTTTTCCTTTCCATGGTGGATGCCCGGTTTGTGGGTGCCGATCATCTGTTTCGAATTTTCATTCTGGGCTCATTGTTTTTTCCACTTGTTGCGGATGCGCTGTCTCTGGCTCCTTCTGGGCCAGAACGCTGGGTTCTTCCTTGGGTTTTTTCTTTCCAGTGATACAACAGAAACGGGAGGTGCAGCTAGGAGTCGACCTGCTGTGTCTTTGGTGACTCTCCCTCTGAGTAACTTGCGATATAGTGGAGCTGGGTACTTATCGATCCTTGCCCCTCGCCACACCTATTTCTATGATGTAACGGTCAGCTCGTCTGGCTTTGGCAGGGGTCCTTCAGCTTGTGCTGTAAACCGCCCTCCTGGTTCCAGTTTTAATCCTTCCCTGGCCTTCTCATAGGGACTTCCCCATTCACTTACATCTCGGATCTGTAGCAACTCGACGTACAGAGGTTGCCTTCTGCTTGTTACCAACTCTGTTACTAACACTCGTCAATCATGAGGGAACCACGTGCATACAACAGTCTGGCATACCTCTGGTACCCAGGAACATGATCTCTCACATAGTTGCACAGTCCTAAGATTTGCTGAAGTTCTTTCAGAGATGTTGGGGGTCTGATCTGGTCCAGCTTTTCTCGGTGCTCTTCAGACTCCTAGATTGGTCGCGACCTGGAATCCTAGGTAATTCACCTGAAACTGGCCAAACTGACATTTCTTCAGGTTCAGCTTCAATTCTGCAGCAGTCAACTGCTCGATTATCTTTTGTAGTTTTTCCAGATGTTCTTCTTCCATATCATCTGCGATGAATACGTTGTCAATGTAGATCATTGCCCCTAGTCCCTGCAGGATGTCCATTACTGCTGCCTGGAACACATTTGGGGAGTTCTTGAAGCCTTGGGGCAGCCGGGTCCATACATAGGCTTTTCCCTTATGTGTAAACGCTGTCTTGCCTTGAGATGTTTTGGCTCGTCGCAAGGTGCCCTGGGGATTGATCAAACTGTCTGTATTCGCCGTCATCCGACAGTTGAGGGCTTTGAAGTTGATCACCAGCCTCCATCCTCCTCCCGCCGACTCAGGCTTTTTCACTGCCTGGATCGGGCTGTTGGTTATATGATTAGGCTCCTCTCGGATTATCCCCAAAGCACTCAGCTCCTTGACTATCAAGTCCATCTCTTCTACCGCACCTGGGTTCAGTGGATACTGGCGGACCACAGGATGCACTCCCCTGATGATGGTATGGGTGTATTTTTCTTCCAGATCCCCACAGTCATTCTTGAACCTCGCTACTTTGGCTCTTGAGATAATTTCTTTTAGCCGTTCTTTTCCTGCAGCTGAGAGGTCACTCTCTTGAAGTTTCTGTGCGGTGACTTCTTCTACATCCACTGGCTTATACCATTCTCTGGGCCGCTGAATTTCTTGCTGAGGGGTGAAGCTCACTAGGTGTGCATGCAATTTCTTTATCCGCCATTTCACCAGCATCTTCTTCTCTTTGGTCTGGTACAGGTACTTCAAGTCCCTCGTTGTTATCAAGTTGTATGGCCCTTTAACCCACACAATTCCTTTCCATATGGCAAATGGAAATTCTTTAACCATTACATCTGCCAGCTGGACCCTCACGTGTCCTTCTGTGATGAGGCTTCTGCGGGTCATCGACACCTCTGCCCGAGTCTACTAGATAAGGGATTCCTTCCACATCTGTGTAAATCTCATCCCCCTTCCAGTAGGCATGCTCCAGGGTGACCCATGCCTCTTCAGCCATTACTTATTGGGCCCCCGGGCCGCCGCTTGGCGAACCACCCGGACGGCCTTCTTCTGTTCTGGGGTTAATCTCCGATACTCTTCTGGAGGAAGATAATTGCTCTTCTTTTCTCCACCTTGTTTTGGATCCAGTCTCTGCTGGTACGTCAATCTGTTCTGTGCTGGTTTTGCAGACTCTCTCGGTGCTGGCCTGTTTGGTAATGCACTTGGGCGTGCCTCGGGATTTGACTGCCTCGGCCGTGGCAGAGCCTCTTGTGGTGTCTTGGCTTTAAGCTGCTACTGTCGCGACTCTTTTTCCCTCTTTTCCTTGTAGTAGTTTCTCTTCAGATCCCATCTTTGCACTGCACTGTCCAGCTGGGACATGTTGGCGCTCCAGGGCATGGCGATGAATTCCACTTCATCTCTCTGGCCTTTGGTTAAGACTCTCAGTGCCTTCACATATTGCTGCAGTGGGATCCTCTTTTTTAGCCTCATGCCATATCAGCATGAGGGTCTGCCCTTTGTCCAGCCAGGCACGTGCTCTGTTGAGCCAGGCTTCGTTGTCCTCAGCATCTTCGAGCACTAGCCGGTCATAATGCTCCTGGGCTGACTCTCCCTCACCGACTGGGTGTCCTGTTGCGTGACTCAGCTACATCCTTCTAGTGTCTTCGTTTGTTGTCGCGCTTTTAACTAGCTGCCACTTGTCTCTTAGATAATCCATTATGGGCTGACTTGGCTCCCTCTCAGTCACCAACATCTTGATCTTTTTGAATTCAGTGAAGCCCTGGGCTGGAATCAGCACACTCATAGGATTACCGGTAGCTCCTGTTGTGACTGCTGGTGGGTCTTCTCTCTGGGCCAAGTGACGGGTCCTCTCCTCTGGTTCTTCATCAGCTGAGAAGTCCTCCATCATAACTCTTTCCACTTCTTGTACGTAGCTATGGGCTGCTTTCTTCATCCTCTGGAGCATAAAATCATGTGTTATCACTGTGAAGGCTGTCCTGAAGTTAGCCATCAAGTCTTTGCAGGCTGCTAGGGATCCGTAGCTAGGCATCATCAGTATGTTAGCCCATTCTCCCAGTGTTGCACTTACTGGCAGCGTTTTCTTGTCTTCTGGATGCTCGGCCCAGCTAAGTGGTATGTCAAAGCTGGTTTGGCCGATCTCTGGCATGTGTGCTTGCCTTTCATCCTTAGTCTTTATGGGCCCAAAGCTCAGGTCTCTCACAATTCTCTCTGATGCTCTTCTTACCGACTGCAGTACTACCGCTCTCTTTTCTCCTTTTCTGGTGGCTGCCCGCATGTCTTTTGGGGTCCAGGCATGTGGTGGAAGACTGATTCCAACGATTGGTTATCTTTGTCCTCCTCTTCACCACCGCTTGCTTCATCGCTGCTCACCGTGGCCTCTTCTTCTCTCTGTCAGCTGTTGCTAAGGTGTTGCTGCGCAGCTCCGGCCCCTGGTGTGATGGGTGAGAGCTTGATTTCGGACCTTGGGGGTCCTCTGTTCTTCTTTCTTCGCGTCTTGTTTGGTGGTCTGCATTGCTAAGCAGTCCCTGTCTGGCTGAGTACTTTCTTCAGTGGCTTCTTGCTGCCGCAGATACAGCCTCTGGACCACGGAGCCTGGAGTCGTGTCTGCTTTCCATGCAATCATGGGTTGCTGGCTGGCTGACCCTGGGTGTAGCTGTGCTCTTCCCAAGGGGCGCTCTGAGCCTGAGATGAGTCGCTAGGCGTGGATGCCATTCTTCCTCTGCTGGTCTTTGAAGGGCCGAGTTCTCCTCTCTCTTCAGCTGGTCTGTTTGTTTTCTCTTCTTTACCTTGATGCCTCTCACTTCTTCTTCCGCCACACAGGGCTTCAGCACCCGGTCTCTTCTTTCCTTACTCTGGGCCTGCGAGGTCATAATCGCCAGCTGCTTTATCTTGTTACAAACTGGTTGCTCCATTATTTGGCACCTCACTGCTCTGGTGGCCGCCTGCTCGGCAACTTCCCACGGCAATGTGTTGGATCTGACCCCGTCGACACTGATTACCACTCTACTGTAGTGCCGCTCACTCGCCCTTTGCAGCCCTCTGCTTATAGCGTGTTATAACTTCTTTCTGTAGGTCTCAATATCGCTGCTCTCATTGTACTTTTCTTCCACCACATGTATTATGGAGTGATAGTGTGAATCTCCAGCACTGGTCACTACCACGGACCTGGGCCCTTCTGATTATTTCCTATTCTTCTGGCTTGCTTCCTCTGCTTCTTGCTTGTAGTCATCTCCCGCTCTTCTCCGCAGGGCTTTTCTGAAGGTTGAATTTCTGACCTTTGGAGTTGAAGAGGTTATCACTAGTAGTGCATCTGCATGGTGCTCCCATGGGTCCCCTTCGATGTAGTAGGCTGTTGCCCCCGTCTGGTTGTCGAATTTCTTCCTTCCGTCGGGCAGCAGCGGCAGGTCAACGAGGTTTCTATCAGCTCTGTCCCTGGCCGTCTTCTCATCTTCTGACTCCTCCTTACGCTTTTCGCTGTAGGCTTTGTTGAGCTCGTTTAGAGTCTGGATCGCCTTTCCCTTCGCCTCCATCCCAGCTTGGGCTTTGGGAGTCAACATCCCGAGATCCCACGTTGAGCTGTGGCAGGGCGTCGCAGGTGGAGGATTCCATCCGCTGGGCCCCGGGCTTGGGGAGTGCCAGTCGTCGTCAGATCCGTCATCTGGTTGATCACTTGACACTTCTTTTTCTGACTCAGAGGCAGAGCAAGACTTGGCATAGACGCTGTCTTTATCCCTTTCAGCGGGCATTTCATTCCTTCTGCTCTGATATTGGTGCACCAGCTTCAAGTGCTTCTTGTGCTCTTGGTGGATGGAGACCGCCTTCACTTTTTTGGAAACCAGGACCGCTGTTAATCCTTTTTCTCCGGCCAACGCTTTTACGATGAGGTCGTAACCCATGGAGGGGCTTACCAACACAGTTGCTCTGGACATTGGGGCGACTTTCAGGACGTCTGCTAGGTAGTTTGACCACCACACCAGCCACTCTTCCACCTCTTGCTTCTTCTTGAGTGGTTTGGTACTACACTGGTTATCGACATATCCCTTGGATGTATAGGACCCCTCATCTTGGAGATGGTCCTGTATTCTTGTTTCCAACTCTTCCGTCGTTGGCCCCGGGTTGAAGTTCTTCACGTGTAGTCGCACTACCTCTTCCCAGGTGCTCCATCCATTTCCAGTAGCTCAGTTCACCCACCTACAAACTGTGCAATAAAAATGTACATAATGATGCTGTGCAATTTCATAAGAATATTGCTGTAAATATTGTATTTTTTCTTCTAGAAGAAGAAAATATTTAACCTATGCACTGTGTGCATTGTGTGCTGCTCTCCTTTTTATTCTGTTCTATTTGCTGCTGCTGTTACATTGTAAATTTCCCCGCTGTGGGATCAACAAAGGTTTAATCTATCTATCTATCTATCTATCTATCTATCTATCTATCTATCTATCTATCTATCTATCTATCTATCTATCTATCTATCTATCTATTTATTTATTTATTTATTTATTTATTTCCTGCCAGCACCATTTGGTACCGGAGCACCGGGGGACACTACGGGGTCAGTGCCCGTTCTGCTGCTTCTTTGAGGAAGTCTTGGATCGCTGTATGTTCGCCTCCTCCTTAAGCCTTTCTTCGAACTCTTCTTTTTCAGGCTCTACAATTCCGGCATCCGGCATCCGGACCTCCGGTGACTGGATCCTCTGTGACCCTGGGGACAGTTCCTTTGGTGCCCTCGCCGTAGTCTTGGTCGCCGACTTCCATGGTCTTTGCCTTTGTCTTTGTCGTCTCGAATCGTCTGCTTCTTCAAAGCCTCTCGTAGGACCTTTGAGTAGGGATGAATACAGACTTGGGCTACTCCGCTGCGTCTTTCAGAGAAGATCAGGTCTGTTGTCTGTCCTGCGGTGCTCCATCGCACTTCTCTGCAGGGGTGGTGATCCTGAGTCTCTCCTCAGTCAATCACTTCTTTGCCGTGGCTCGTTGGACGGAAGAAACTGCCTTTTCTTCTCCAATCTCCACTCGTCGGGTTCTGGCGACAGTTCTACAAGCCCCTTAGACTCCCAGAATCTTCTTTTCGACACTGCTAGCTTAGCAATGTCCCTGTTCGGGTGCCATGTTGCCAGATATGCTTTCCTTACCCTTTGCAGGATAATTCAGGACCAACTCTCCGTCGCAAGGGTCAGATTCTGTCTGCCTATTAGTGATTTCACCTAACAGGATTCAGTAGAATGATTAAGCTGGTGTCGAGGAATACTCGCCTAGGTTCTTACTGTCTACTTCCAAACGTTTTACCCCTCTTACTCCGATATATAACCCCGCTAAGT
The DNA here is from genome assembly GCA_027123335.1 of Amphiprion clarkii. Lineage (NCBI taxonomy): Eukaryota > Metazoa > Chordata > Actinopteri > Pomacentridae > Amphiprion > Amphiprion clarkii. The sequence continues at coordinate 19,551,446 of CM049579.1, forward strand.
AGCCTCAGTAGCAGAGCTATTCTATCAGTCACGTCTGTTCACGACAGCTTTCCTCTTATAATTGGTTGCACTTGGTGATTTTCCTAGGTTGGTTTCAGAGGTTAGGAATAGTAAACCCCAGGGGTAAGATTTAAAGTAACTGTTAGGACTAAAGCAACCTATAGGAGCCTTTAGATCTGGTGCACACAATTAACTTAACTTTTTACTAGCATGTGGAGTGGATGAATTTTAAGGAATACATAAATCTTCTCTTTAAATGCAATGTAGTCTTTTATTGAATAAGTTCAGCAAGGGCATAATATCAGCTCATGATTAGACAGTGTATCAATCATATTCAAAGTTAATCAATAATAACTAAAAACTATTAAGACTGAGCTTTTCTAAGAAATCTTCTCTAATTTGTATAATTTAGGAGACAGAGAGGACGGACAGCTAGGGCTTAGCTGCCGCGTCCGGTCTTAGCCTGCATCTGGTCGAACTCTGTAGTGGATCTGGAAAATCTGTCCAAAGTCTCTTTCAGTCCAAAAGGTGTCCTTCCTCAGCAGGGGGAGCGGAAAAGTCCCAAAAATCAATCTTGGTCGTGCAGCTGTCCTCAGCAGTAGAAGCTGGAACAGTAGTGAGAAGGGTCCGATGTCCCTAGTAGACGAGCTGTAGTGGAAAGTCCCCAACTCTCCCGTCTCTCTGGGTGAGAGCAGCTCCCAGCTGCCGTCTCCGTTGCCTTCTTGGGTGTTATAGATGTCCTTCTCTTTTCTCCTCTCAGTGGAACTGCAGACCGACTGGAACTCTTCTTTCAGCAGAGTTTGGTCCTCTTTTAAACAAAGTCAGAAAACTTTGTATCCAACAATGTCCTCAAAGAACTCTTACAGACTTAGCTCCGTGCTTAGTCCGTGGACAAACTCCGAATACAGTGTCTCTGTCTCCCTCTTTTATACTCTGATCAGAGTAATACACACTCATTTGTGTACAATGATATTCTCAGTTTCTTAACTTCTTCTACACACTACATACACACTCAATGATTGCACTTTGATTACACTACATTTCTGTTTGATTACACGCATTGTACACACACATCAACATAATTCATCTTGACTCATTGATCAACACAAGCACTTCCTATAACCATATTTGGAACTGTATCCTGCAAAGGGCATTGCCCTGTAGAAGCCAAGAATTTCTCAGCATTGGCTAATACTTTAGTTCCTCTTTCTTGTAAGTGCACAGTTTAAAATCAACTTCTTCTTTTCAGACACAGTACTTGTTACTTATAATCATTTCTGTCAGTCATCACATTCTTATCTTAAAACATTTTAATCATTTTATATCATTGAAAAATCATTAATTCAGGATATATCTCAGCATGTGAAAGCCATGCTTTTGCTCAAGCATAATCATGTGATCAACTTATATAGTTTCCTTTGTAGATCTTTATTAGTCTGCTCTTAAAACCTTTATTAACCTTAGGTAGTGGTTGGTTCTGGGATCTCAAACCAGGCCCCATTTGACAACCCATAACTCACCGGAATATGGATTTCTACGTGGTTCAAAGATGTCTGATGGTTCTTGTCTACTTCTGTAACTTCTGCGGTTAACTTTAGTGTCAAAATACCTCTTTTATGGTTTGTTTTCTTAGTGAATCCAGCTCTAGCTTGAGCGTAGCATCTCTTGCCACACTGGGTGCGGCAAGAGAAAGAAAAGATGGCGCATTTTGGTAAGATGGCCACCCCTAGCACTTTTTCGCACACTAAGGAAACTTATCAAATCCAATCTTAAGGACATAACGGCCCTCTACTACCACCTTGTGGCCAATTTAAGGTCCTGATTCTCTTGAGAGAAAAGGTAAATTAAGGGCCTCACTCAAAATACTGGCTAAAAACATATTATTAAAGACCTAATGACCCAAGGTTATCTACCCGGGTTACAGATGGAAGAATGAATACAAAAACTGTGCAAATCTATTTAAACATGTCTAAGGAGTGGTGTTTCTTGGATGTTTTTCCTCCAGTTTTCATCATTGGATTAAAAGAAGGATTGCTTTGGTGTGTTACACAATTTTTTTTCATCTGCGGCATCAGTTCAGTCTGCAATCATGGCTATTCACATACAGCTACCAATGACACAGTTTAGAAAATGTAAGCATTATACATTGTGTCCCTAAAGTCTGGACACATAGGAAATTTCATTAACTATAATTTTTTTTTTTGCCTCTACAGAATAAATATGGCTTTGTCGCAAATAGTAATTCTTCATGCAAAGTTAGTAGGTGACCTGACAGGAGTATAAAGAGTTTCAGGAAGGTAGAATTTTGTCAGTTTTGGATAGGTCTTTGTTAGAGAGAAAGGCTCTCCAACCAGGGACCGCACGCTGTAATGAACAACACGTGGCTTCTTTTTTACTTGCAGCAAGGGTAACCCACGCACTGTGTAACAAAACACGTCTCGTGTGAGCTACAAAGAGGTGGTCCCTGCCGTCCTTTATTTATACAGTTGGGTTCACAGGGTAATGATATGCGAATGGGTGTGAATGTGAGGTGTGGTCTGTGTGTGTGTGGAAAAATACAGTAAAATACAGTGGGGGTAGTAAATGCATTGAAACAATAGGTACAGGTTTCAGTAAGCTTATGTACTAAAAACATCATGTGTAACACAGTTCATAGCATAGCTATTAATGATAATATAAAAACCTTCTAACATTCCCTCCTGTTTATCATTAATACATTCCTTTAGGGATTATCGGATAATAACATCTTGACAACATTTTCTGTTATTTCTTCATGATCTAAGCAAATGCATTTCCATCCTTTTCATCTTCCTCTGAATCTTCCTCAATTTGCACAGCAGTATATTGAATAAGTGCAGTAATTAACATTTTCATCATCATGGTTCTCACACATGGAATAATGCAAGATGTAATGATACAGAGTAACACAAAAATAGTCAAGATAATCGTACAAATACGAATGAGAATAGAATCGGCTGGTGTCCTGTATGGTGGGGCATCTGTAAACAGATATAACAGATTTATTTTTACCCCTTGCAGTCCAATTCATAACTCGATACCAAGTGTTCTCTTCCCATGTTGACTTTCCAAAATGTTGGTGACTTCTCCGCTTCCTGTTGGGTGTGTCTCCAGGGTCTGTAAATAGCATAACAGTCACTGATAACAGCACTACTGTCACTAGGCCAAGCAGCACTAGCAACCGAGCCATTACTAAATTGAGCGCGGGTCAGTTGGTTTCTTCACCGGGTTGAGACGACAGAACCCTATTGGTTTCTATCCCCTTTGTATCGGACTTCCCCCGCTACTCCGTCGAATTAGGCTCGTGTAGTGTTACCAGTTTACAGTGGGTCAGGTGGATCCAGGGGGGCCTCTCAGCAATCTTTACTGCCGTTGGTGTCGTCAGCAGCACCTGATATGGTCCCTCCCACCGGGGATCCTTCCACGTTCGCTTCTGGAGAACCTTTATCAGCACCCAATCGCCTGGTTTCACCTTCTGGGTCTGTGGAGACTGAGAAACATCATCTGGCAGTTCATGTGTTAAATAATGGTTGCATAAACATTTTGCTGTTGTGACTGCTGTGTTATCCTTGGTAGGATAAATTTCTACCCATTTTAACAGTGCATTTACGACCACTAAACAATATTTTAGTCCCCTTTCATATGTTAGTTCTATATAATCCATGTGTACGGTGTGGAACGGTGAATTGTGCTTGCAGCATATCAGACATTTTCTGCAATATGGTATAGAATATTGAGTTTATTAATGTAACCATCCCTCCTGTTGAGACATGGGTTTTCCCCATGGGACTCCCATGCTGCTGCAGCATGAAGAGATTTGGGAAGGACTGGTTTATTACTACAATAATAGAATAGAGTTCTTTCTGCAAGGTTGCTCCTCTATTTATCCACAACTTCTGTTCTGAAATGGATTCTGTTCTCTGTGCATCTATGAGAACATCTTCAGAAAAAGGTTCAAGTGTAGCCATATTTAGCACATGTCTATTTTCTATTTCTTGTCGTGCTGCAGCTTTGGCTGCCTTATCAGCAAAGTTATTTCCTATCGTGATGTATGTGTCATCTGTCTGGTGTGCAGCACATTTACAGATGTTCACTCGTTTAGGCAACTGTACTGCTGTAAGAAGAAGTTTCAAGTGTCTTGTGTGCATGACAGGTTTACCTGTTGTTGTGACCATGCCTCACCTATCCCATACTTTTGCAAAATGGTGTACGGATGTAAACACGAATTGGCTATCCGTGAATATATTAATCTCTTGTCCTTCATGCAGCTGTAGAGCTCTGATCATAGCATGCAATTCGGCTGTTTGTGCAGAATATGTGTGGGAGCGTTCCTGCTTTCAGCACATTACCAGTTGTTGTTACAGCGTATCCCACTGTGCTCCAAAGAATACAACGCACAATACTTACCAGAGAGAGAGTCATTAAGTCTCAATTCAGTCTATGTCCCTGTGTCTGGGCCTATTTTTGGTCCTGTTGACCTCAGTCATGGTGCTTAGGCCAGGCATGCTGGATAATTTTCACACCTCTCTGTCAGGTATGCTGGGTAATTTTCTCACCTCCTGCAGCTGCTGGTAAAACCAGTTCTACCGGTTTTTGATTCTCTCTCTCTGGGTGTTTTCTAAGTGGTGTCTTTTCTTGTTGATGTTTTAGTTTCAGCTAAGTCAATTGTTCTTTTTTAACTTTTGTTTTTTTCATTTTTGTTGGATAGGTCTGGGTTTTTTTTTTAGGGGGTTACAGCTAGGGTTAGGGTTTGGGGATTAAGGCTGTCTTTTCTCTATGACCTGGTTCCAGGATCTGAGTTACTTGTCCCCTTCTTCTGTGTTTAAACAGCAGATCAGGGGGTTGGGCTTGTCTTTGTTGTGTTTCACGATAGGTGTTAAAAGTTTCATTCTTTTGCCTTTTGGTCCCTGCTGCTGATATGGCCTGTCGTCGTTATTGGGTGTCATACCACAGTTTTGTCTGTACATCTTTTCAAGTCTGTGTCTATAGTCAATTACGTCCTCTCCATCTTTCTGGGTGCATTGTGTAATAATTGAAAAGTCTGCTCTGCGCTTAAACTCAGTCCTGATTCTCTCATAAACTGCTTGTGTTTTTATTCCTAAGTCGGGTGCATCATGATTTAGTCTGCGTTTCGCTGCGTCTGCTCCTGTAAAATCTCCTCTAACTCTGGACCACTTGCTTTTTAAAAAACATCTAGAACATATGCAACACTTCTTCTCCATTGAGATGATAACTGGTCCTTAACCCTTTTAACGCTTCTATTGTTTCATCTGGCCCCTCCTCCACAGGAGGAATTCCAGCTACAGCACGCTCTATGTCACGTCTGGTCCAGTCAGTGTAGTCACTTCCTTCTGAAATGTCGTCAAATAGTGGTTCTTTAAATTTGTCTTCGTTTTTTGTCAACTCGTCAGTGGGGTACAGTGAGTCTTTTTTCCAGGTCTGTCTAGTTGTCATAGTTCTCAGAGGCACCTTGTGTTGTTCCTTGACTGGAGGTTTCTTTTTAACAGTTGGGGGTGTTTTTGTTTAATCTCCTCCTAGTTGGGGGTGTTTTTGTTTTAAGCTCTTCCTCCTCGGCTCTCGCCCTCCTACTGTGCCTGCGTCCTGCCTTTTGTTGAATCACCTCCTCGGGCTCTCGACCTCCTACTGTGCCTGCGTCCTGCCATTTGTTATTTAAAGTGTGTGCCTTCTCTATCAGTAGCTTTCCTGGGTCACCTATTGTTCTATCAGATAGATCAAGGGTTCAGTAGTAATGTGGTAGACTCACGTCTTCTACTACTTGTTGGTCAGTCAGCACAGTTGTAGTCATTCCGTCAGCAGTAGGCACCACTGCCATTTTCAACTGAGTCATCAATTTATCATTCAAGTCATTTTTAAAGTAAAAATATCAAATAAGTCAGTTCCAGCCTCTGGTTTCTGCCTCAATAAACTACTTGTCTTTATGTTTTGGAGAAAACAAGATGCTCGAAGACATCAGTTTGGACACTTTTACTGTTTGCTGATCAACTGATAATCAATTAACCAAATATCAACCAAATCAGCTCAACATCACTCTGTTAGTTCCTGCAGATGTTTATTTAAATCAACGCAAGAAACTGGAAAACTTTCAAACAAGCTGTCTGTCTACATACTCTATCTCCACCTTCACCCTTCTCTCACCGTCTTCCTCCCTCCATCAGTCCCTACCTGTCTCTCTCCTGTCTGTTTCCATCTTTCTTTTCTTTTTCTTTTTGTCGTTTGTTTGTTGACTGATCTCAATCTGCAATTTTTTCTGGAGCTGCAGAATTTCATCTCTCCGCGCATGTTACTCCTGCGCCTTCTTTATATGCTTCCATGAATTATCTTATATCACCCTTTAGCTCATTTTTACTATTCCTTAACCCCATTACTCAGCCTTTGTTGGGTTCTCTGGCACGAGGATTTGTGGAGGACACTAATTCAGCCTTCTACCACACCTAACGTGTGGCGGAATTAGTTTTACGAGATGAAACTCGACCTGTGTCCACAATCCACCAGTACTTCACCAACTCAGGTAAAACAAAAAATGCGAGTTTCTGTGGACCCACCTAGGAGTCAGAAAATCACTAGAAACTCAGTTCAGACACACAATCACATTCATACTCAGTTCCTTAAGGCGAACTTTAACCTACTCGAGTTTTCTATATTTTGCCAATTATTTTATTCCCTTACGGCGGAATCACCAATTTACACGGCCAATTTCCCTTGTTTCTTTGCAGCGGAGCGAAGGCCACGTATTACTGTACTAGACTTACCATATGTATATATATATACATATATATATATATATATATATATATATATATATATATATATATATATATATACTATATATATATATATATATATATATATATATATGCTGCTTTACGCACGTACTAGAACCAGTATGTTAGCCTTTTTGCTTCCTGCGTTGAAACTACTTTTCCAATTATTTCCCTTCCGGCAGAACAACCAATCGGCCTATCCTATAGCGCTCTATATTCTATCTTGCAGGGGTCGCCGCCAACCCACGGACCTTAACTGTTGATGTTAATCAGAGGACGCCGTCACCCTGCGGACCTTAACTGCATTCATTCCTTTACGCGTATTATACTTGCCTCCGGTTCTTCACACACAGCGATCCCTTCTGATTCGGATCCTCGGACTTCTCCCCGGTGCCGAGGGGTGAACTAAATCACCGGCCCAGCCACGAATTCACGTCCTGGGTCTTTTAACACCTCGCCTTTTGCGATGGTTGCTGTCGACAGACTTCGGTGTCACCTTGTCTCGGCCATGGGAAGGAGTCTCCAGGATCCAGCTCGAAGGACCAAGTAAAATGTTAGAGAGAAAGGCTCTTCAACCAGGGACCGCACGCTGTAATGAACAACACGTGGCTTCTTTTTTACTTGCAGCAAGGGTAACCCACGCACTGTGTAACAAAACACGTCTCGTGTGAGCTACAAAGAGGTGGTCCCTGCCGTCCTTTATTTATACAGTTGGGTTCACAGGGTAATGATATGCGAATGGGTGTGAATGTGAGGTGTGGTCTGTGTGTGTGTGGAAAAATACAGTAAAATACAGTGGGGGTAGTAAATGCATTGAAACAATAGGTACAGGTTTCAGTAAGCTTATGTACTAAAAACATCATGTGTAACACAGTTCATAGCATAGCTATTAATGATAATATAAAAACCTTCTAACAGTCTTCACTTTTAATTGCTTGCATTTATGAGAAACAATCATTAAACTGTAGCCAATACAGATGATGTAACAAAAGGAATTTGTGCTAAAGCCCCTCATGCATTTTACTAACTTTGTGTGCTAACTGAATGTTTTCCTTCTCTGTCTCTTTCCATCCAGTGAGTGACAGCTGTTTCCGGAACCTTGCAGAGGACCGCAGTGGTGTCAACCTCAAAGATCTCGTCCATGATCCCTCCCTGTGAGTATTGGCCTGTTCTAGAAGAACCTTCATTCATACAATTGCCTAATCCAGATCAAAATTCTTTTTAAATCTGATGCACAATAAAAAATGAAATTTTTTTCTGGATGTGTACATCTCTGCATCTGTTTACTGCCAGAATGTACAACATCCTGAGACTTGGTATTGTCCTATAAGGAGAAATTCAAGAAGTCATTATCTGCTCAGAATAAGCTGAAGAACATAGACTCAACAACTGCTTCCATTAACAGGAGAGGGAGAATTGTGATCCCTTAATGCTCATTTGGTTTATTTCTTGTGTACTACGTTGGTGGTCATGTGGTTTCTGTGGTGCGTAGTTATATGCCTACTACACATTCCAAAACCAAAGGCAATAATATGCTGTTATTTCATCGATAAATATTCTGGAAAGGCTTTCCTCACAATTTTGGATCTTGGATATGGGGATTTTCACCCATTCAGCCCCAGGAGAATTTGGGAGGTCTGGTACTGATGTTAGATGATAAGGCCTGGCTCACAGCCTCAGTTCACTGCAAAAGTGGAATTCAAGACATTTGACATCAGAGCCCTGCCCCAACCAGTCAGGCCTTCTCCAAACTGTCACCACAAAGCTGGAAGCACATTATAGTCTAAAACCTCTATCACTTTGTGCTGTTAACTGTATTAGGCAAGTTACTGCATGATGTGATGCCTCTAAGGTCTCAACACGGCAGAGTTATGTAACAATCAGTGTACGTTTGTCTGTTTGTTTTTCTGGTTGCAACATTACTCGAAAATGGACTAATGGATTTGGATGAAAGTTTCAAGGAAGGTCAGAAATGACACAAGGAACAAGTGATTGGATTTTGGCAGTGATGTGGCTTATAGCCTGGATCCACAGATTTGTTTAAGATCTCTGTATCATTGCGAGATTGCGGCATGGCGTCACTGTAACTATGACAACAAGTGAACGCTACGTTAGCTGCGTGCTGATGATCACAAATCAACCACTGCAGACTTAGCTGCTCAGTCGTGATACAATGACTGAGCAGCCTTGGCAGAGTACTGCACTCTCTGAGTGCTTTTCTTGTTTACAAAGTCGTGTTAAAATTAGTTCAGCATGGGGGCGGTGGTTAGTACTGTTGCCTCACAGCTAGAAGGTCCTGGGTTTGCATCTCCCCCAGGGGTCTTTCAGTGTGGAGTTTGCATGTTCTCCCTGTGTTTGCGGGGTTCTTACTGAGTGCAGGTTTACTAAATTGTCCATAAATATGTATGTGAGTGTGACTGTTTGTCTCTCTGTGTAGCCCTGTGATAGGGGTGTGCGATATGACGATATTAGACCGTCTTACGATCTCCACAGCTGACGGTCTGTCATTTCCAAGAGATCGTTTTATCACGATCTAGTCCACAGCACCTTTGCGCAGTCTTTAGTCTAATATCACTTTGCCGTCTGACACTGTCTCTGGGCCACGCGAGAGAGAGACAGAGAGAGAGAGCGCGCGAGCGAGCGAGAGAGAGAGAGAGACCCACACACGTGCCCTTAGCCCAGTGTTTCTCAAATAATGGGGCGCGCCCCCCTGGGGGGGCGCAGAGGCACGTCAAGGGGGGCGCGAGCGACTGAGAGGAACACGGAACTAATTAGCTGAACTATTGTTTTAACATCGGCCTGTTTTTCGCGGCGTACAACAATACTGAAATTGCGCTGGCCCATAGACTGTATATGCGCTGGCCATTCGGACTCGGAAGTACAGACTCCAGAGAACGGGAGAACGCATCGTTGATGTGCAGTCGGAACACCAGCGTACTTGATCACGTCACGTATTCGACTCATCTACTCCGATTATTTTAACCAGCGAGGTCAAACATACGGCCCGCCAGCCAAAATCGGCCCGCCAGACGGTCCATTTCGGCCCGCAGAACGGATAAAAATTACTGTAAATGGTAAATTTGTAAAACTGTAAGTTTCAAATAATTTCTAGACCTTGACAAGTTGTTTTGATCATGAAGTAAAATACTAGATTGTTCAGTTCCAGATAGCTGTGACTGAATGTTTTGTGTTTTTGTAGATAAACTGTGATCTGGCAGCTACAATGCATGTTTAAATGATGAACTGAGGCATAATAAGCTACTGTTGAAATTGAACGTGTTTTCCATACGAAATTTCAGGTTCATGATGTTTTGTAAAAAAGATAGTTCATTAAATGTGAACACACAATGTACTTATTTTTCAAAAACTAAAACAAAGGGGAAAAGTTAGAGTTGTGGTTATTTACAGGTTATTATGCTTTGATTTTACTGGTAGGGTCCACTGGAGATCAGATTGGGCTTTATGTGGTCCCTGGACATACTGCACATACTCTGAGTTTGACATTCCTGATTTTTACTGTGAAAAACAACAAAATGAAATCAGATAAAATAACACAGCCCTGCATATTCACGTTTTAATATTAAAACAGTTTGTTTTTTTAATTTTTTTATTTTTATATATATATATATATATATATATATATATATATATATATATATATATATATATATATATATATATATAGATATAGATATATATCTGCATGCTTATCCAAATTTTGTTTTCATGTGTAATTTATGTTCTATTTGTAAGTTTTAAAAAATCGTGATAAAATCGAAATCGTGAGTTTAAAATGAAAAAATCCTGATATTCCATTTTTGTCATATCGCCCACCCCTACCCTGTGATAGACTGGTGACCTATCCAGGTGAACCCTGCCTTCATCCTAAATCAGCTGGGGTCGACTCCTGCCCCTCCCTGACCCTACAAAGGATTAAGCAGTGTATAGATAATGGATGGAGGGATATTTAAATTAAAGGGTCAAGTGAGGCACTGGTTGGTTTAAGGGTCTCATTCAGTTTTTTTCTTTAACTGACTGCATGAATTTCCTTTGTCTACAATGCAAGCAATGATGACTCACGCGATAGATGTTGTGGCCTAGTTTATTATACCACTCTTTTACATATTTGTAGTTGCGTTCATGTACAGTTTGTGATATTTGTACTGATTTTTGAAAAAATTATGTACATTTTGCCCGGTGGACATGGTTCACATGGAAGAGCCCATTGTCTAAATCACAAGGTTTGCAATTTGATCCCCAGCCCCTCCCCGTGTCAATGTCCCTGTTTAAGACACTGAACCCCAACTTACTCTTGATGGCAGGCAAGCACCTCGCATGGCAGCTTTGCCATTACTACTCCGCCAAGGAACGCGGCTGTGTTATGTGACCATCAGCGTTGGTTTGTCTGTCTGTCTGTCTGTTAGCAACATCACTCAAAAATGGATTAACGGATTTGGGAAGGTCAGAAATGACACAAAGACTAATTGATTAGATTTTGGCAGTAATGCAGGTCATAGTTTGGATCCACGGATTTGTTAAAGACTTCTGTATCACTGTGAGATAGTGACATGACGTCACTGTAACTATGACTACAAATGAACACTATGTCAGCTGCCTGCTGATGATGACAATTGTGATCCTACTACAAATCGACCACTGCAGATTTATCGGGACTTATACATTGGAAATAATACAAGGAACAATTGATTAAATTGTGGGGGTGTTTCAGAGTACCATCAATTCCCGCCATCTACTACGTATTTAGGTCACACGATTTGGTATCCATACATATTGTAGCCATGCATAACACACTCCTGTGCTCAGTGCAAGGTCATTTTGTTTGTGGGTACATCTATATTAAATGGCCACATTCTATGTTGCTGTGATTTGTGATCATCAATAACTAATAAAAAATGCTGCATTTATAAAAAATAAAAAATGCTGCATTTCTGACAATGCCACATGGAGGAATGAACAAACTTGACTATTGAGTGCAGTGCTTTTTCAGTGCTTTTTTTGTTGTCTGTGTTATGAGATAAATGAGAGAAACATTGCAAAGAATTTTGTAAAGCCTAGCTAAGGTTAAAAGGTGCTATAATTTTTTTTTATTACCGCACATTTTCACTGAAACTACTCATATGCACTACCAATGTGGCACATGGCAAACATTGTAAGAAGAGCATAATGCTTCCCAGATTACAGTTTTGTCAAAACAAAAAATTATATTTAACGCGAGTATCTGCAATGTTGCAAAGTGTTCAGCAACATTCAGTCATTGTGTTCATTTGTTTTTTTCTTTTATATTATTTTCAGTATTAATCTGTCTTGGTGACATATCCTGTTCTCCACCTGAACTCAAGGGTTAAACAAAGAAATGTAAAAATTTATTTAACTGAATAAGGATATGTCAAAACAGTATACGCAGAATCTAATTATGGAGGAGTGCCACAATAAAAAATAAATAAATAAATAAGGAAATAAATGTGTAAATATAAAGAGAAATAAATAAATAAGGAAATAAATGTGTAAGTATTAAGAGAAATAAATAAATAAATAAATAAATAAATAAAAAATAAATAATGAAATTAATGTGTAAATATAAAGAGAAATAATAAAGAGTAGATTTACTGTTTTATCCAGTTAAACTTCAGAGACTCAGCAGATATTCAGGACTACTGACAACACAGAACCTTAACCTTACTGTTTTAATCACATTTAGGTTTTCTAAATGTTACATTAATGTGAACCAGCATCTCCACTGACAGTTTTATTAACTAAATGTACGACATTACAGTAAGACAACACACTTCAGCTGTTTACATGAAACTCAACACAAACATCATTAGCTTAATGCTACGTTAGCTTTAATCAGGCTACGACTGAGCAGCTAGCTCGGTTAGCATCGCTAATTCACATTAAAGCTAATATTTACTGGATGCTAACTCTCTTCTCTGGTCAACACACACACAAAAAACGCCATCGACATCTGGAGTGCACGGCACACATTATATCTGACACTACAGGTGTATAGAAAGTGCTGTTAACCATTCCTGCTCAGCTGTCCAACTGTAGACAGAAAGCACAGGGGAGATCAGTTCTCCAGGGCCGAAGTTACTGTCTTCACTTCGGGGTTAACCCCTTCACTTTACCAGCAGTTGTAGAAGGCAAAAACACGGGAGTCCGGCCTTGTTTGAGAATACTGCAGACTTTTATTGCAGGTAGACTGTGACTACACTGTTCATTTACGCTAGCCCAGAAGCTACGCTTCTTGTCTTAACTGGCTCACGTCTTCACTCGCTCGTGCTGCATTCAGGGTCGCTCGGACAACTCGCGCTCGCTTTCCCTCTCTCTCTCTCGCACACACACACACACACACAAACGCTGCTCTCTCTCACAACGAGCCACGCACTCTTATAACACTACCCCCACTCTGGATGGAGATTATGCCAGAATTCCAATCCAGCATAGTAATATACATCAGAATGAATGTACATACAGATAAACAGGCCTCATTTACTTCCAGTCCATTTACGAGGAGTCCACTATATTCAATAGATGTCCAGTTCATTGCAAATGAGGCAACAGCAAAAGTGCAGCTTCTATCAAGAATGTAAAGAGATGGCAGTCCATTCCCTATGTGTGCATTTTTTTTTTTCCAGTGGAGCAAAATCATCTTTAAAGACATCAATAACACCCATCATACAGGCTATAACTCCTTTGAGCCCGAAATTAGCAATAAGGAGCATATTAACTGAGAATATCTGTACTAATTCAAAATATTACCTTCAACAAAATATGGTTTGGGTCACAGCCTATGACAATTAACAGCTATTCCTCAAATTTTTTTTATTTTTATATGTATATATATATATATATATATATTATATATATATATATATATATATATATATATATATATATATATATATATATATTATATATATATTATATATATATATATATATACACGAACATGTAAATGAACTGGAATGAACATTGACAGCACCAAACAGTCCACAACAGCTGTCTCTCTTTTTTCTTTTTTTTTTCAATATTGTCATATAACCTCTGAAAACAGTCCCTGCACTCTCACTTCAGTGAGCCACCCACTCACCAAACTTTACCGGTGGTCTCCGCTTGCGGCTCTGCCTTTGAGAACAATGGCCCTGGTGAAATTGTTCCGTCACACCACCCTCACTATCCTGAGATTCCCCAGGAGCAGAAAAGTCTATTTGAGGAAAGTGGGAGGCGGGGGAAACAGCAGTTGCAGAAATATCCTCTGCTGGATCGGATAAGCTGAAGCTGGAGGCTCCATCTGCGTCTGTACCCGAGAACAGCTGGGACAGACCCATGACAGGGTCCACAGGATCAGTGTTCAAGGCTGGGGGTGACAGCTCCATTGGTGTCCAGCTCTGAGCCTGATGCATGGCCCAGATGTTGTCCAGTGGATCCCGGCAGCGATAGGGCTTCAGCTGGTCGTGGTGAACCACTTTAGCTTTGGTCTTGGGTCCTTTCTGGATGCAATACACCAGATTGTCCAGCTGCCCCAGGATGAAAAATGGTCCCTCATATGCCGGCAGGAATTTTCTGACTTTGTTGTTGACTTTTCATGTGCCTTTGATGAGATACCACACAGCATCCCCGACATGGTATTGTGTGCAGCAGCAGTTCTTGTCATATTGTTTCTTGGCACGTTGCACTGACTCCCCGAGAGCTTCTCTGACTATTTGATGTGCCAGCTCCAGGCGCTCTCTGAGGTGCTGAACATACTCAGGGCCTGAAGGAGTTGTGTCAGGGTCTGGAGGCAGGCCAGCTACCAAGTCAACTGGCTCACTCACTTCCCTGCCAAACATCATGAAGTTGGGAGAAAAACCAGTTACATTGTGCTTTGTTGCTCTGTAGGCCATGATAGCGTAGGGTATCATGAGGTCCCAATCCCAGTGGCAACACTCTGCTGTCGTGGCCAGGATCTTGTGCAATGTGGCATTGAACCGTTCAACTTGGTCATCGGACTGAGGTCGGAAAGGTGCAGTATGCGTTTTCTCAATACCAAACAGCGTGCACATTTTCTGGAAAACTTCAGATTCGAAGTTCCAGCCTTGGTCACTGTGCAACGTCTGTGGTGCGCCATAACGACACACCCACTTTGAAGCCAGTACTTCCGCCACTGTTACAGCCTGGTCATTGGGCAGGGGAAATGCTTCCACCCACTTGGTGAAATAATCTTGTATAACTAACACATATCTGTTATTGCGTTCTGTCTCGTTCAGTGGCCCCATGATGTCCAGGGCAACCCTTTCCATGGGGGCTCCCACCCGAACCGTGCCCATGGGGGCTTGTGGTGTTTTCCGAGGCCTGGATTTGGAGGCACAGCTGGTACATGTTCCGCACCAAAGAGCAACATCCTCTCTCATCCGGTACCAGAAGTATCAAGTTTGTAGCCGCGCTACGGTGCGCTCTACCCCAAAATGTCCACCGACCTGCCCTTCATGCATCTGTTTCATAACATCAGGTCGGAAAACATGAGGCAGCACAATTTGTGGGTAGAACTGAGTGTCATCGAGGCAGTAAAAACGTCTGACCAGTGTTCCTTCTCGAATGTAGAGCCGCTTCCACTGGCTCCAGTATGTTTTTGTGCCTGGACTGCAGGGTGACACTGTCACCCATGGGGGGCGAGCTCCACCTGCCTCTATCCACATCAGGACAGGTGCGATGTCTGGATCTGCTTCCTGGGCCTGTCGCAGATCATCTGGGGACCAGCCGCCAAACAACTCAGTTTCGTTAGACTTAGTCAAGTAAATTTGCTCTGGGCGCTTTAAATTGTTAGTATCAGCAGACGAAGCTTCATCTACCCCCACTAGACCCTCCAGTACGGGGGTTGCATGTCCCTCTACCCCCACTCGACTCAGCATTACCTGGCTGATGCCAGAGTTCAACTCACACTGCACCCCCTGATGACTGACGTTCACTGGATGAAGGGAGGGGTCCAGCAGTTTGCATGGGCAGGTCTGGCGGCAAGGTCTTCTGGAGAGGCTATCCGCATTGCTGTGCAACCGGCCGGGGTGATGGATGATCTCGAAGTTGTACTCGCCAAGTCTCTCAAGCCACCGGGCAAGCTGCCCCTCTGGCTCCCTCATTCTAGTTAACCATCAAAGGCTGCTGTGGTCAGTGTGAACGATGAAGGCTCGCCCCAGAGGTACTGTCGGAAATGTGATGTGAAATCCACTACAGCTAGCAGCTCTCGCCATGTGGTGCAATAGTTCTGTTCAGTTTTGGACAGTTTGCAACTCCCATAGGCCAGCACACGTTCTTGGCCCTGCTGAACTTGTGAGAGGACGGCGCCGATGCCAACATCGCTCGCATCAGTGTCCAGTATCATGTTGCCTTGGTCGAGTGGATAGCCCAGAACTGGTGCAGTGGTTAGCAGGTGTTTGAGTTCATCGAACGCTGCCTGGCATTCCTCAGTCCACTGAAACCGGCATGTTTCTTTGTGAGGCCATGGAGGGGCTCAGCTACAGAGGCAAAGTCTCTCACAAACCACCGATAGTAAGATGCAAGACCGATGAATCGGCGGACCTCCTGCAGCGATGTGGGTGTGGCCAATCTTGCACCTTTTGGACTTTGCTAGGATCGGTGGCCACACCGTCCTCTGAGACAATGTGGCCCAAGTAGGCTACTTGGCGGCAGAAGAGACAGCATTTTGTAGGTTTTAGTTTCAGATTGACCTGGTGGAGTCTGTTGAAAACCTGACGCAGCTTGTCTAGCATCTCTGACACATCCCTGCCCAGTACTATGATGTCATCCAGGTAGACCAAACAGGTCTCCCACTGCATGCCGGCCAAGACACGGTCCATTAATCGTTGGAATGTTGCCAGAGCATTGCACAATCCAAACGGCATGACATTCCACTCAAACAGCCCGTTCCTGGTGCAGAAGGCTGCTGCTTTGCGCGGTCTGGGTGTCAGTTCGACTTGCCAGTAGCCGGAAGCAAGGTCCAGTGTGCTGAACCACTTGGCAGTAGAAAGAGTGTCCAGTGTTTCTTGGATGCGGGGCAGTGGGTACGCGTCTTTAATGGTGCAGTCATTAAGGGCTCTATAGTCTATGCTGCTGTGGGCCAGGCCCGCCCCCAAGCTTTGTTGAATCTGTTGGTCAGCGCTCTGTTGTTTTTCCCATGCGATCCGGCGTGGAGGCTGCTTGACTGGGGCCCCTGGCCGTGTTATGATGTCATGCTGCACTAGGCTGGTGTGGCTGAGGTCAGCAGGACCGGTGGAGAACACACTGCTGTAGGTGTACAGCAGCTGTGCTAGCTGGAGCTGCTCACCGGGTTTAAGCTCAACGGAACTCCTGCAGGTGCTGGGGGACAGTAGGGGTGTGACCATCAGTCTGATCAGGCTGAACTGTTTCTGTTGGCTGTAGGACTGTAGCAGGTTGGAGGAACCCTGCAATGGCCCCCTTTTTGATGATCACGGCAGTGTTTCCAGGATTGAAGATGCGGAGTGGCACAGCTTTATGGGGTTGGGCTTCCAGCACGACTCGTGCAACCTGCACTTTGTGTTTTTCTACAAAGCCTTTGGTGGGGTTCAGCATCACCTCCCCCTTAATTTGGTCCCGGAAATGGTTGTGGCCTCATACCACATATTCCCCTCCGGCCTCCAGCACTACTGTCTGGGCCACTGTCACCGCACGTGTCTTAGTTTTGCTTTGTGACTGGAAATATGGCACTTCTTCCCCAAACAGCACAATGCGATGGTTTCCAAAATTGAGGGTTTGGGTAAGGAATGGGTGGCCTAGGAGAGCCTCATCGCAAGCTATATCAGCCACCAGGAAATGTACGCTCACCTGCCGGTTGTTGATCTGTACAGGGATATGAGCTTCACCAAGAACAGGTATCTCACCTGGCCCAACACTGAGTAGAGTCTTTATAACTGATGCTTGTAGAGGTGGACGGACATCTGGGTGAACAGTTTCATAGTGGTGTAAGGGCAACACACGTCTCCCAGCCCCAGTGTCCAAGACAGCACACACTACCAGTTCGTACACCTGCATGCGAATATTCATTTCCTGACTGTGGGCTTTAAGGTGAAGTACAGCAGGCTCTGGGTGTTCAGCAAAAGCTGGTCTTGTGTGGTCTTGGGCTTTGCTCACATTCTTTGGAGAGGGACAATCTCTCCTCATGTGACCCAGGCCTGAGCAGTTATGACAGCGTACCTCCTCCCATTTAAGGTCTTTACTCCTCCTCCATTTACGTGGTGTGAGATGGAGGCCATGTGGGTGAGGCTTCCAGCTGGCGGCTGGGGGTGCGGCAGCAGTCTCTGGTCCCTCCACCTCGGCTCCCTCTCTGATAATAGCAGCACGGGGTTTCCATCCTGTCGTGCCGCGTGCATGATGCTGGTGACATATGATGCTGCCTGCTTGGTGGCTTCATGGCGGCAGGCGATGTCATAAGCCTGGGCTAACGTGTGGGGCCGCTGTTCTAACAGTTTCTGTACAATTTCCGTGTCACCTACAGCGTTAGTGAAAACCTCAACACCTATGGCATCTTTGCTCAGTCTCTGTCCTGTTGCTGTAGGCCACTGACACCTTACCATATATGTCATCTCTTAAGACGTGAAGAGCCTCACCCGCTTTGCGGACACGCTGCCTCAGTTCAATGGTGACCGCAGCTGCGTGCTCTGAAGAGGGGCCGTAATGCAGTCTCCATCTCCTCCACTAGGCGGCGGTAATCCCACTGTGCAGACCGAGGATTTCTGTGGATGACCGCCCCTGCTGCGCCCACCAGGCGGAATTTTAACTGAACAGCCATTGTCTTTTCTGACCAGTAATTGGCTTCAGTACAGCTCTCAAACCTGTGCAGGAACTCTTTCCAGGGAGAGGTGCCATCATACTGACCAGGATGTAGTGTAGGGACTCTTTCTCTGTGCTCATAGTCCTCCTCACTTTCAGATGAAAGCTGGTGATGTGCACTGTGGAGCTGCCGCGCACGTGACTTTGGCTGCTTGCATTTCGTGGAAGGGCCCTTTAACTGTATGTGCTTGTTCTGGTAAATGTCCGTAGTTGGTGTCTTTTGGTGAGTTATAGCATGGACCATGGAGCCCTGAGCATGTGGGGATGGGTGTGCTCTGGGTGAAATTGCCCCGATATGCAGGGGTAAAAGGGTTTGTGTGGAAGCTTGCAGCCGTGGCAGCCAGTGGCGTAGTGACATGGTGCAGCTTTAATGGTGGGGCATGAATTGGCTGGCCAGGTGCATGGAAACATGAACCATCACTCCGTGAATCAGCCACACAGCCATGAAAGCGACAAATGTCCTCATCAGTCTCAATGAAGGGGTTTGTACTTGACAACTTGGGCAGAGGGAGCTCATGTGGTGCTTCAGTCACTCCTAGTCTCATTGCTACTGGTTCTTCATTGCAGATAAACGGATTAAAATGTCCAAATTCCTCCTTTCCTCCACTCACATAGTCCGTTTTTATTTCCAGTACATTTTCATTTTCTTCAGTGAGTGTCATAAAGGAGTTTGAATAGCTCGTGACTTCAACATCCACAGCGTGGCGCTGACTGTGGGCCGCCATCTTAGCTTAGCTTCTGGTCAGGCACAGCTAACAAAGACCTCTCATTAGCTTAATTGTCCCGGTTTATTTCACCGTTTCTCTCTGTGCTCACCACTGCTGATATGATGAATGTGAGAGGGTCCCTTCGTGGTCGCCAGTGTTAACCGTTCCTGCTCAGCTGCCCGACCATAGTCAGAAAGCACAGGGGAGGTCAGTTCTCCAGGGCCGAAGTTATTGTCTTCACTTCGAGGTTAACCCTTTCACTTTACCAGTAGTTGTAGAAGGCAAAAACACGGGAGTCCGGCCTTGTTTGAGAATACTGCAGACTTTTATTGCAGGTAGACTGTGACTACACTGTTCATTTCCGCTAGCCCAGAAGCTACACTTCTTGTCTTAAAGGGATAGTTCGGGATTTTTGACATGAATCTCTATGGCATCCCTATCATTAGTAACGTACACTCTCACTGTCTTACCCTCGACAGTGTCCCGTGAGCCGAGTTCTGGTCCGGTTCTGGTCGCGGCGAAAGTAGTCCGGCAGGTTTCCAGGGTCACTTAAATAAAACGTATTTCTTCTAAAAACAGCATGTGTTCAAAAGAGTGATTTATTTGCATAAAAAAACCCGTTTCCACGAAAAAGTCACACCACGTAATCACTTGGCACTACTTCCTGTCCCATCGTATCAATGCACGCTGTCCTCCAGCTGACTGCTGCCTACATGTGTTGATATCAACACATGTACGCAGCAGTCAAGCTGGAGGACAGCATTGGATTTATGCATTGGAAGTCATACAAGGAACAACTGATTAAATTGTAGAGGCATTTCTGAGTCCCATCAATTCCTGACCCCCGTTACATATTAAGGTCACACGTACTGTTTCTCAAAGCCTTTATTTATGTTCAGCCATCAGCCTTATTTATTCACCTTTCTGTCCTTCACTCATTTCTTGAGGAAACACCGTAAGAGCTTGTCCCCATTCCATCTAGGTGCTTATAAGTTTTTACACATCCTTTGCGTTAGACAGCAACAGTGTGTAACCGTTTTCTTTCCATCTTTACGTAAATTTTTGCACTTTTCGACATCTTCGTCATGTCATGAAACCGCTTCTTAGATGAACACTTCCTGTGCCGCTGGAATGGTGCCAAAATAAAAGCCTGTAACATTAAAATATGCCTTCAAAATAAAAGCATGGAGGGAATGGTTATTTTAACACTAGCAAAACAAAGGCTTGCCAAAAGTGATGAACTGATCAACAGACCTTTAGAAGAGTAATTTACACACAATTCGGTATCCGTACATAATGTACACATGTATAACACACGCATGTGCTCAGCGCAAGGTCATTTTTTGTTAAAGATTTCATCCGCTGCAAGTGATACATTGACTGAGGAGTGTACTGCACTCTCTGAATGCTTTTCTACTTTGAACAATAAGCTGTAGGTAGAATTTCGTTTATTCATACACATTTACTACCATAGGTAAGATAATAGATAGTTATAGATAATTATTTCACCTTTTGTATAAAGTTTGTCCAACCCTTTGACTGGTAGTGTACATACAAGGATTCCTATCAGTACACATTTACACTACTGCTGAAAAGTTTGGGGTCACCCAGACAATTTCATGTTTTCTGTGAAAACTGACACTTGTATTCATATGCTAACATAATTGCACAAGGGATTTATAATCATCAATTAGACTTTCAGCACCATTAGCTAACACAATGTAGCATTAGAACACAGGAGTGATGGTTTCTGGAAATGGGCCTCTGTACCCTTATGTAGATGTTCCATTAAAAATCAGCCATTTCAAGCTAGAATAGTCATTTACCACATTAACAATGTCTAGACTGTATTTCTGATTAATTTAAACCTGCTTTTCTTTCAAAAATAAAGACATTTCTAAGTGACCCCAAACTTTTGAACGGTAGATTACGCATCATCTCATGCTTTGTAATGTGTTTTTTATTATCCCTTATTAATCCCACGAGGGGAAATTCTGATTTTCGCATCTCTCCCCAATTGGGGGAGTCAGAGCGACGGGTCAGCCGCGGTACAGCGCCCCTGGAACAGGAAGGGTTAAGGCCCTTGCTCAAGGGCCCAACAGTGGCCGCATCGGGGCTTGAACCGCTGACTATGACTGTGACTATGACTTTTACTGACTATGACAGTCTGTTGCTGGTTTGGTCTGTTTCAGAACACAACTAAATTTATATAGGCACAGTTTATAAAACTAGCAGTTTTCAGCCTTCTATCTGCCAGAAGTTCATCATTGTTTTTGCAGCTTTCATTGTGTTTCCAATGGCTTTAACCAGGAAGTAAAACAGCCAAATATCCTAGGTTAATACGTCCATACTGCATGATTCTGGATGTCTCCAAGACATCTGCAGGAAATAATGCCCTTTACATAGAGATATATGAAATATTGTGATCAACTTTGAGATGAAGGACTGGCATGTTTGACTTCAATGTTAGGAACCAGGATTCTCCATAGACATGCACTTGATTTTAAAATCTGATGTTTTAGCTGCATAGCCATATGTTAACAACATGTTTAAAATACAGCTTATTTGAGCAGAATTGCCTAATATAATACTGACATTCTTGTCTTGCAATAGAATTAAGCAACAAGACATTAGTCACTCGTGAGGATAAAATAAAATATCAGTTTAGTGACAATGATGTTTCAGTCCAAGAAGATCAGCCTGATGACTAGTTCAGATGTTGTGGTATGTATCAAGGCTCATTACAAGAAATTCAAATGCAGAAACAGATGATCAAAAATTCTATGCAGATTAAAACAAACACATTTGTCACCACAGTGTTGGCCAGGTATGTGCCAATACGGTCTTGATAGTTTTGAGTTTGCAATCTGCAGCCCTGAGCAGAGGATTGGTTGACTCTGCAAGAGATTCAAACATGCAATATGTGTTTTGCCACAGCTGTTCATCTTGTTACTTAAATACATTATGTTTGCTTGATTAGTGGTGTGGCTGAGATGGTTTAGAAAAAGAAATGAAATGAGGGAGAGAGAAACTGTCAGTGATGGCAGATCTGAACCACGATGACATTTATTCTGTAAATAAATAAACGATTGTGGGGTGGAGTGGCCTACAGGCTATTTTACTGTGTGTGTGTGTGTGTGTGTGTGTGTGTGTGTGTGTGTGTGTGTGTGTGTGTGTGTGTGTGTGTGTGTGTGTGTGTGTGTGTGAGAGAGAGAGAGAGAGAGAGAGAGAGAGAGAGAGAGAGAGAGAGATCATTGGCTGTGAGTGGAATCATGAGAGTGGAATCTCACTGGGCACTCAGAGAGCTCATCACAGTAGGGGCTTGAAGAGGTGAGCTAGTTCATTCCTCTACCATCCCTCCATCTTTCCCTCTATCAGCTAACATATTGAAAGGTAACGCCTTGAGAGTTTTCCTACATATGGTTGAACAAACATCTCAGCTCTAATGGGCTTGGCTCCACGCTACTGCTGGGAGTGGGGAGATGGCCAAGGCTCCCGTCTCCTCCCTGTATGAAGTGTCTGTGTGAGAAAGTAAGAGAAAGAAAGAGAGAGTGAGACTGAGTGGCCTGTACAAAGAGTTTGCATTATTAATGAAATCACCCTTGCTGATGGGTCTTATCTTGGAAGTGTCCCACAACCACAGAGATTTGCAGCTGACTCATATGCACCCGCACATACACTTTCCCCTCTCTTGTGAAGTGTGCCCCTAACAGTCTGTCCCTCTTCTCTTCACGCTCTTTTCACTGCCCCTGTTACATTGTCTCCCTCTCTTTTTCCTCTTCTCTGTTCTTGTCTTTTATTCATTAAAAGGTTTGACGTCCAGGCTTTCAGGCCAAGGCTACTGACATCCTCTCCCCCCACACCCTCATTTCTCGTTGCCTGCCCCACTCTTCCCTTTTCTATTCCTTCTTCCACCCATGGGTGGATTTGTCCCTACCTCGAGCAAAAAGCCCTTGGCTCATGCCAACTACTTCAGCCTGCAATTTGAAGCAGAGCTTTATGTCACAACCCTCCACAGAAGTAAGAGATGCGATGGGGTTTTTTTTAGATTAAAATGTTGCAAGCATTTTCCTCTCTAATAGGCTTCCCTCAGTTCAGAGCACACCCACCCCAAAAGCAGCCGAGCACTCTATCTGCTAAGAAGCAAGTCATGCTGTAACACGTTTATGCACATGTTTATATACAGTAGCGTTCAAAAGTTTGAAGTCACTCAGAAATGTCCTCATTTTTGAAAGAAAAGCAGTTTTTTTCAATGAAGATAACAGGGCCAAATGAATCAGAAATACAGTCTAGACATTGGTAATGTGGTAAATGACTATTCTGGCTGGAAACGGGTGATTTTTAATGGAAAATCTACATAAGGGTACAGAGGCCCATTTCCAGCAACCATCACTCCTGTTTTTTTAATGGTACATTGTGTTAGCTAATGGTGTTGAAAGGCTAATTGATGATTATAAAACCCTTGTACAATTTTGTTAGCACATGAATAAAAGTGAGTGTTTTCATGGAAAACATGAAATTGTCTGGGTGACTCCAAACTTCTGAACAGTAGTGTAAGTATAGATGCCAGTTTACCTCCTATATGCATACAAGACTGCAGTACTTTTTTTTTTTGGTGGGGGGGCCTGATCAGTAGTTTAGAAGTTTAGAGAAGGCATGGCTTTCATTTTTTTCTTGTCAAACAAATAATGCTGCTAGTTTAGTTTCTTAGTTTTTTTCTTCTATTTTTCTTTGAAGTCATGTTTCCTGTGAGTTCCCTCAATGTGTGACAGAGGTAACAGTCTGTGGCCAGTGTTTGTATGCAAATCTCCATAATTTGTCAGTTCTCCATGAACTGTCATCAAACTAGATGTATAAAGCAAAATATAGCGCTATTTGGCTTACAGCTTACAGCTTGCAGACATGCCGACTTGTTTAAAGGATTCAAAGAGCCACAGGTCAGCAAATGATAACAAAATTACAGCATGTACATTTCCTACAAAATAAGTCACATGATTTAAAATGTTAGTAGTCGTAGTAATGCATGAGGCACACATCTCTTTATGCAAACAACGCTTACACTGGTAATGTTAACTCATGTTACTGTAAGCTGCTAAAAAAAAAAAAACGGTCACTTGTATGCAGATCAACATCTTCAGTTATGAATGATAAACTGAATTTGTATCAAAATGTGAAAGTACATGATTAAAATGTGTACTGCTACAACTATATCTGTTGGGATTTAACCTTTCGTAAGTGGTGCTGTGACACTCGAAGGTTGTTGGTCACTGAGACCAACAGGCTGACATGCACAACAGCAGCAGTAGTCTTAGAAATGCTTGGTTACAAGATGAACACCATAAGCCATAAAAAAGCAGTATCCCACATATATAAGGAGGCTTTAGGTCAATATCAAGGCAACGAGGTGGGTTGATAGGCAACTGTTTGAAGGTTTGACGAAGGTTTGATGAAGAAGGACTACCTCATAAATACAACAAGCTGTCTGTACCTGAGGCACTGCAGACTGCCAAACAAAGGATCACAGCCCTGGCCACCTGTCTGAAGAGATACACTAGAGAAGAAGAGGCCAGAGGGATGACCAGGATGCTCTTCCCCAAACTGCCCAAAGTGTTATCTCAATGGAAGACTGAACGATACTGGCAAGGTATATGGGAGAAGGAGGCTTTGCATAACGCCAATGCTCAGTGGCTGATGGACCTGAGAGTAGACCACAGCAATCTCCCAGAGCAGGACACAGTGACAGGATAGCAGACATCCAAGAGAGAGTGTCAAGAATGAAGAGCTGGAGGCCCTCGACATGATGAACGCATAGCAGCACAAATGAACCAGCTGCTAATGGTTGGGACCCACCTAGAGTGGTTAACCCAAGGCCAGACAGTCCAGAAAATGAAGGATCTCCAGAAGGGAGTGATCTCATCCAATTGTCAGCCAACAACCAGTCTCTGTACAACATGGAAACTACTGTCAGCCATCGTAGCAGCTAAAATGATTGGATCACATGGCTCAAGACATGAGCAGGGCCCAGGCAGGAGTTAGCAACACCAGTGGGGCCAAGCACCAGCTACTGATTGACAAAACAGTCTCTAAAGACTGTAAGACCAAAAATCTAAAACCAAGCTGTGCGCTGCCTGGTTTGACTACAAGAAAACCTAAGATTCAATACTACACACACTTATACTGGAATGATGTTCTGCATGGGCCTGAACCCCCTGAGCCAGATAATCACAAAGAGCGGCTTCAGATACCAGTTCCGAAGTAGAAGGACCATCAGCCACCTGCTCTCATGGATGACATGAAACCGTAAGCCAGAAATGACATTGACTTAGCGATCAATATCACCAGGATCTACAGCAGCAATATCGGAATATCATTCGGACTGGACAAGTGTAGTCAGATGATGTCAAAGAGGAGCAAGAAGATTACCACTGAAGAGGTTGAACTACCAGAAGGGAAGAGGTTGAACTAACAGAAGGAAATATAGCAGATGTTCCGGACAACTACAAATGCCCTGGAGTCCCACAGCTAACGCAAACTATGAGGTGACCAGCAAGGACATCAGCCACAGCCAAATACCTACATAGAGTGAGACAGGGGTCCTGAAAAGTCACCTGAATTGACAGAATAAGATACAAGCCATCAACACATAGGCTCTGCTGATGATCAGATACTCCACTGATATCAAGGCAAGGAAGCTCCCCATAATGCATGGAGGGTTTTATCTCAAGTCCTGCAGTCAGAGACTGTACACCAGGCATCTCCAACCGGTAGCTCGCGAGCTACTGGTCGCTCGCGGGCCGGTTTGGGGTAGCTCGCGGAAGGATTTCTGAATCTTAACTAGATTTTGCAGCAAAGCTTGACTACACTTCGAAAAATACTTTTCTACCATCACATAAATCTGTCCAATAAAAAAGCAATGTCCTGCGACTTGATCCCGCCCCTTTACCTACAAAACTTGAAATTTGTCGATCAAAACATGAAGCCATCAATCAAACAGCGTTGTAGGCTACAGTCCACTCACGCAAGTTTGGGCAATGGCTTTGCACCGGAGGTGCTTGTAGCAAATATGACGACGGCTAAGAAGCGAAAGTCCTATAATTTTCACCAAGAATGGGAAACTGAATTCTTCTTTACTAATGTCAACAACAAGTGCGTTTGTCTGATCTGCGGGGCCAGTGTGTCTGTTGGCAAGCGATGCAACGTGGAACGCCATTTTACCACAACCCACGGAAAATTTTCCAAGGACTTTCCTGTGGGTACAAATCTTCGGAAGGAGAAGGTAAAAGAGCTAAAGTTAGGTCTTCAGCGACAACAATCTTTATTTACCAAACCCACAAAGAGGGCAAACGCTGCAACTGAGGCATCTTTTAAAGTTGTGCGCATACTAGCAAAGCACAAAAAGCCCTTTACCGATGGCGCCATTGTAAAGGATGCTATGACTGCAGTAGCTGAGTCACTATTTGTGGACAATAAAAGCAAGGATGATATTTTATCTGCTATTGGTGACGTGCAACTTGGAGCTAATACTGTAGCCAGGAGAATGACTGCGCTGTCTGAAGATGCCATGACACAATTGGACTCGGACATTAAAAGGTGCAAGTGGTATTCCATTCAATGCGATGAATCAGTGGACTCGAGCGACACAGCCCAGCTCGCAGTTTTCATTCGCATGGTCTTTGAGGACTTCTCAACGAAGGAAGAGTTTCTCGCTCTTCTTCCATTGAAAACTACCACCAGAGGTGTTGATATTTATAATGCCGTGAAGACCTATTTTGTGAAGAAAAACATACCCTTCGAAAAGCTGGTGTCTATTACCACAGACGGTGTGCCAGCGATGATAGGCCATCATTCTGGGTTCATTGCGCACTGCAAAAATGACCCGGACTTTCCCAAGATTCTGAACTATCATTGCATTATTCACCAACAAGCAATATGCTCCAAGGTTCTGGATTTTGACCATATCATGGGACCAGTCGTTAGGATTATCAACTCCATTCGGGCAAAGGCAAAGCAGCATAGGAGCTTCAAGTTATTTTTGGAGTAATGCGCTGCTGAGTACGGGGACCTCCTCCTTCACACGGACGTCAGATGGCTTAGTCGCGGTAAGATACTGCAGCGCTTTCTGTCCTTGCTTGGGGAAATTAAGACCTTTATGGAAAGTAGGGGAGAGGACACAACTCTTTTGTCTAATACAGAATGGCTTCTTGATCTTGCTTTTCTGACCGACGTGACTGACAAAATTAACCAGCTGAACATACAATTGCAAAGCAAGGATAAAAGCGTGTCTGACATGATCAGTGCTGTCAGGGCCTTCAATGCGAAGCTCTCGTTATACCTTCAGCAAATGAGAGATCGAAAGTTTCAGCACTTCCCCTCTGTGTCGAAGATGTGTGAGACTCATGCAGAGCCAGCCAGTTTGAACTTTTCTAAATACTGTGACCTACTGGCAAGGCTTGAAAAGGAGTTTTGTGACAGATTTGGGGACTTTGAAAAAGTTGAGCCTTGTGTAACATTTGTGCCAAACCCCTTCATGTGTGTGGACATAACTGATCTGTCAGCTCAGATGGCTGACCTATTTTGTGTTGATCCAACAGAAACAGAAATTGAGATAATTAACATGCAAAATAATGTGCACCTTAAGTCTCAACAGCAATCCTCACATTTCTGGAGCCTTGTAGAGCCAGACAGCTATAAGAATCTTAACCAGGTAGCTCTGAAAATGTCTGCTTTGTTTGGGTCTACTTACCTGTGCGAGTCAGCCTTCTCTGATATGAATATTATTAAGTCAAAGTTTCCTGACTGTATCAGGGTTAACTTAAGTGGCTACACACCACAGTACACCTCTCTTGTCTCATCCAAGCAGTGCCAGGCATCTCACTGACTGAATTCATGGTGTGAATGTGATATTTCACAAATTTCGACTTTCAATTAATAATTTGAGGTTGAGATATTTACTTTTAACCAAGATGCTAACTGAAAATGTTTCTGATGGAAAATTATGAACTCTTTGTTTCATAATAAGAGTTTGAGCTATTTAGGCCTACTTGCACATTGAGCATGTGTCATGGTTTTGATTTAAATGAAGCTTCTGAGTTCTACAGATTTTATGTTCAGGTCATAGAACATTATGTTTGTATTGTCCAAATCTAGTTTCACATTTTATTGTCATATTTTTTTTTCTTCATAAAGGTCAATAGTCTTCATGAAGGCCAAAATATCTAACCTACTGTAAACTTTAAATTGGATATGTAGGCCTGTGTGATATCCCAAACCCTGCCCTAACTCCCCCTTCTTGCAAAACAATAAAAAAAAAAGATCATAAAAAATGGTCTTGTACAATTAAGTGTATTGATAAATATTGCGATGCATGAGTAGCTCTCAGCTGTTTTGCATGTCTAAAAGTAGCTCACAGAGGGAAAAAGGTTGGAGACCCCTGCTGTACACAAAGCTGAAGGAGGGAGGCCAAAGACTGGTGAGCATCAAAGCCACTATCCAGGATGAAAGACACCTTCTAATGTGTGACCGACCAAGTCAAGATCCTGTGGGATGTCCAAATCCAGACTGATAAACTGGTGGTGGCTAATCAACCAGACATTGTGGTAGTCTGTAAACAACAGAAGAAGGCAGTAGTCATAAATGTAGCAGTCCTCAAGAAGAAGGAAGATGAGAAACTCAGAAAATACTAAGTGCTGAGAGAGGCGCTAGAAAAGTTGTGGAAAGTGAAGGCAACCGTAGTACCAGTGGTGCTCAAAGCACTCCGGGCTGTAACCCCCAAACTGAGAGAGTGACTTCATCAGATCCCTGAAACAACATCTGAGATCTCTCTCTAGAAGAGTGCAGTCCTTGGAACAGCTAAGGTACTGTGCAGAACCCTCAGGCTTCCAGACCTCCGGTAGAAGATCTGCAGACATGCAGCTAGACCTCTATACACATCACATACTAGACATATATTCAATTCAATTCAGTTCAATTCAATTTTATTTATATAGCGCCAATTACAGGTCAAATTGTCTCAAGACGCTTTACAGAACCCATATGCCTGAACCCCCATGGCTGAACCCCCAGAGCAAGCCCTAAGGCGACAGTGGCAAGGAAAACACCCTTTTAACAGGGAAGAAACTTTAAGCATGTACATATATAAACTTTAAGACGGATAAACAGTTTTTATGACATGTACGTACAAGCCCACTAGAATACACAAATCAGAACATTGATTAAAAACATTAAATGAGCATGAGGCTACATACATCTCCACAACAAATCGCTGCTTTTGCAGAGAAATGGCATCTCTGATAGTTACATTCACTGGCACACAAACTCTCGCATTCTCTCTCACAATGAACAAAACAGTAACTAGAGGCTTTAGACAGGAGGGGTTGCCTAGGAAACGGTGGGAAGGAACCCTAGTTATTTGTGTTGCGCATATTTTCATTTGGGCTGAAACAGAGAAGCATAAAAACCCCAGAAGAGTGAAAGCGATGATTTGTCCTGACAGCTCCTTTACTCTCCCGAGGTGTAACACAGGCACACACAGTAACACATAAACCAACAAGTGCACATGCATTAACACATATAAACACAACCTCACTTACACATGCAGAGGCATTTAGAAATGCAAAAAAAACCATCCTTTCGCAGCACATCAAGTGAAGTAAGTCACATGCGCCATCACAGGAATGTAGCGGGGAAGTTGTACATGTGTGTGCGTGTGAGTGTGTGGTTGTACGTGTGTGTGTGTGTGTGTGTGTGTGTGTGTGTGTGTGTGTGTGTGTGTGTGTGTGTGTGTGTGTGTGTGTGTGTGTGTGTGTGTGTGTGTGTGTGTGTGTGTGTGTGTTTGGATGCACAAGTTAGTTGCTGCTCTGAATATCCCTACATGTGCAGTGTTTCATGAAAAAATAGTTCCTAAATGATTCTCTCTGACTTCTCTGTATCTTTTGTCAGCACCAAACAGTTTCCCTGAGAGCTTCATAATTTCTCTTCATACATTCTTGCTGCAGTATTTTGGTGTTGTTTTGGCTAGCCTGTGTCTCTGCTGCTCTGTTGCTCTGAAAACTGAGCAGAGCCAATGGATTTAGTGAATAATAGTTTCCTGCGTGCACAACTTATAGAGAAGTGTGTGAGAAGCTAGACTCCCCATGTATGTAAAACTATCGGAAAGAGAAAAATAGTGATATTTTAATTTTCACAGAGTTCGACAATTCTACAATTTCATTTAGCAGACGGTTTCATCCAAAGCGACATAGAGTTCATGGGTAATTGTCTTTGGAAGGGTATCATGGTGTTTAAGTGGCTGACATGAGGTGGAAATATGATGCAGCAGTCTTCCAACAATAGCACTCTTTAAAAAAAGAAAAGGGTTACATAAGGGCTGTCTGTGCAGAGTCTTCACCTTGAGCCTGGGGTTATTGTTTTTTCGACTGCCATACTCTGGTTGGCCACAGGAGGTCGCCACGACTTGTTGTTCTGTAGGAGCAGCCTCGTCCTTGTCAGAGCTCCCTCCTCATTGGGCCATTCTTTGGAAATTCCTTTCAGGAGGGGATCTTCAAGGGCATTCTCTCTCTCCCCAATTTTGCTGCTGTATTTCTATGTTTCTCACTGCTTCTGCTCAATCCTGCTTCTGTTTCATCTTAGTTGACTTTATTTTCTCTACCATCTGTTCAACCGTATATTCTGTCTGTCAGTATCTTAACTGGCTTTCTTTTTCTTAAAATGTGAAATAAAAGTTTTTGGTTTCTTCTTGGTTGTAAAGTCAGAAAGGCTGATGGATAGAGAATGTGTTAATCAAAAAATATATCACTTTCACAATTCTTTGGGATGCTGATCTCTTTTTTGTGGGAATATTTTCAGCTTTATTATTTTGAGAAATGCTGACACTACCATTCAAAAATTTGGGGTCACTTAGAAATGTCCTTATTTTCGAAATAAAAGCATTTTTTTTCAATGAAGATAACATTAAATGAATCAGAAATACAGTCTAGATATTGTTAATGTGGTAAATGACTATTTTAGCTGGAAACAGATGATTTTTAATGGGATATCTACATAGGGGTACAGAGGCCCATTTCCAGCAACCATCACTCCAGT
This sequence comes from Amphiprion clarkii, assembly GCA_027123335.1. Classification (NCBI taxonomy): domain Eukaryota; kingdom Metazoa; phylum Chordata; class Actinopteri; family Pomacentridae; genus Amphiprion; species Amphiprion clarkii. The sequence continues at coordinate 19,582,878 of CM049579.1, forward strand.
GTTCTAATGGTACACTGTGTTAGCTAATGGCATTGAAAGACTAATTGATGATTATAAAACCCTTGTGGAATTATGTTAGCACATGAAAAAGTGTGAGTTTTCATGGAAAACATGAAATTGTCTGGGTGACCCCAAACTTTTGAACGATAGTGAAGATTGGCCCACTATATCCTCAGTCTGCACCATGCTGTTAGTTTGCCAGGACTCTACAATTGTGGCAGCAAAGTGGTTTGCCATCTGGACTTAACTTCTTAGCTTCTGTTAATGTCAACTTCTGATCGTTTACCATTCCTTAGCTCACCTTTTTAACCTCAATGGTGAGATGTGCAGTCTGATTTCCTTGCAGGGGTCAATAAAGTATCATAGCATATAAGGTATGGATGATTGCTTTGTGATCTAATTATCATCTCTTCCTCTCTCAGGTTAGGGGGTATGATTGCAGCCTACAAGATAGTGCCAGATGAGATAGATGAAATTAAGGTAAGGTATCATCTATCTACATGCTGTATTCATCAGCAGTCTGTTTCTTTTTATCTGCAGTAACGAGTTTCATTGAAAGCAATCATGCATGCTCATATGTGTGTTTATTAACAGGAGACACTGGTGGACTGGTGTGATGAAAAAGAACTCAACCTCATTCTCACCACTGGAGGCACTGGCTTCGCCCCGAGAGATGTCACACCAGAGGTCAGTTTGCATGTTAATTTAAATGTGTCATTCATGAATCTATCCATCAACACCAATTTTACCAACACGTTGTCTTTCTTTTAACATGATAAAAGAATTGAGACAAATGATGCTGTAGAGTGTTTGCTAAACATATCTTGACATACAATGTTATAGTCTTCAGGTGCACTGCTTGTAGATGTTTTGGAAAGTGTACAGTATATTACTCCAATCTAGTCAAATACTATCTTACGTTAACGTCTTACCCAGTCATATATATATATATATATATATATATATATATATATATATATATATATATATATATATATATATATATATATATATATATATAGAGAGAGAGAGAGAGAGAGAGAGAGAGAGAGAGAGAGATAGAGAGAGAGAGAGAGAGAGAGAGAGAGAGAGAGCGAGACTGTAAAATTAGGATGATGAGTGTATTAAAATACAGCTAAGGTAAACTACTACAAGTATGAATATCACTAATACAGAATGTAGAAGAACTTAATTGTGTGAGAGGGAGGCAGTTGTGAAAGGAAGCTGTCACCTGTTGCTGCATGTGCTTTATTTGAAGAACTTCCTGTTTTTGTTGATGATGTGTGTTGCAGCACTGTTTAACATACAGTGTAATTACAAATAAAGAAGCTGATGCTAAATCCTCATTGACTCCCTTTCAGGTCACTTTCTATTGCTGATGAAAGATAAACTACATAGCAGGAGGTTCATTAAGGTACACAATATGGTGTCTTGACACAGTTCCACATTAGTTGTCCTCCCATTCATTGTCTATGAATTGCTTAATCCTCAGTAGGGCCGTGGGGGGCTGGAGTCTATCCCAGCTGACTTAGGGTGAAGGCAGGGGACACCCTAGACAGGTCACCAGTCTATCACATGGTTACACACTCACATTTACACCTACGGACAATTTAGAATCACCAATTAACCTGAAAATGTTTTTGGAATGTGGGAGGAACCTGGAGAACCTGGAAAAAACCCAGCATGCACAGGGAGAACATGTAAACTCGATGCAGAAAGATCTCAGGAAGGTCTGAACACAAACCGGGGATCTTCTAGTTGTAAGACGAAAGTGCTAACCACCAAGCCACAGTGCAGCCCCTGTGTTAGTTATGTATTACAATATATTTCATATATATCTATGGCCTTATTTGATACAGTTGAGAGGTAGACAGGAAAGTAGGGAGGAGAATGGGGGGGAAGACATGCAATAAAGAGCCATGAGCTGGAATTGAACCCAGGCTGCTGCGTACATGGGTCACTTGCTCATCCAGTTGAGCTATCTGGGCATCCGTATATTTCACATTTTATACAAGAAGTTCTATCTAATCTTATCTTATCGTAATTGCAGGCTTAACAAAGTGGTTTAATGTAGTTGTGGCACATCTACTCTATTTCCATTATTTCCTTAATATTGCTGGTTACAGCTGTTTTCATTTCAAGCAACATAAAGTAGATGGTTTAAAAGTGTGTAAAAAAAGTCTTTATTTCTTTATAAAATTTACATATCTTGTAAACATGTATATACTCAGGTCTGAAGACAGTAAAGTTTACACATGCAGTAAACTACTGTGCACACATACACACATGGTCTTTGTCTTTCTCATCTTTTCTTTGCCCCTCATGTCAAACACAACTGTGGACCCAAAACCCCAGATTGTCTGCTGTACTTGTGTTACATGTACTCAATCTGCAATGAGATTCACAACACATATACACCCAACCAATTTGGCAGCAGTTGCGCTGTGGTTCTCAGCAGTATCATTGGTTCTCATTCTCATCAGTCATGGCAGGCAACACCTATTCTCCTGGAAGAGGGTAGACATGTACACGCTGTAGTCACTGAAAATACCTGCTGTCTACAACCCTGTATGCTGGAGACAGCGATAACTCTGTCTGTCACTGTGGTTTGACAGTTATACAAGACTTATGCTGCTACGCTGTTACCTCTAAAAGCAGGACAAGAGTAACTGATTAAACTTTATGCCATTACGTCATCAAAGATGTACTGTACACTCATCGACATTAGAAGTCTATAATGATTTTATCTTTTAAATCACTAGAGGAATATGTCTTCTTCTTGGTCAGTCCGTACAATTAAACTGCTTAATGCTGAATGATTGAAAATGGAATCTTCACAAAATGCTAGTCTCTCTTCTAATTTCATACAGTATGTTTTCTTCCATTGTTTGTCACCCCCAATATTAATATATTCAAACTGGAAGGGGTACATTTGGTTTTCAAAGGTGGCTGTCTTGCCAATTTCAGTCTATTTACAGGGACATATCAAGCTCAAATGTAACACTTGCATTCAGTATGAAAGTACTGTAACAAAATTACAGAACTTTTTGTTAACATCTTAATGGTTGCCAGCAGTCTGACTGCTATCAGCTAATAAAAAATATGTTGCATTTCACTTCTTCCACAGAAGTAATTTTCTGCCAGAACTGCAAGACACTATGCTGCTTATGGGTGTTTTATTAGAAATATGTTTTTCTTTACTTGTAGCAGATATTTTGGTGTGAAGATAATGAGCTAATGAACTGCGTCAGTGTCTGAAAATCTATGTAATGTAGTACCAAAATTAAGGTAGAAAGACATCATTCAGCTTCTGTAGTTGTGACAGAAATGTTATTTTGTTGTGGTTAGACAGAGGCAAAATTTTATATAAACCTACAAAAGGGATGTTCAGGTAATTGCTCAAGACCTCAAATGGATGGATGGATGGATGGATGGATGGATGGATGGATGGATGGATGGATGGATGGATGGATGGATGGATGGATGGATGGATGGATGGATGGACAGGAAGCATGCTTACAGACAAGAAGAGCATCATCACTTTGCATTTAAATTCTATACTTGACCAGAGGAGTTTTTGCCGGATCTCATTTTGTAACATTTCACTGTAAACCCAGATAAGTTCATTGTACTTAAACCATTTGCGTCAAGTGATTGCCTCAAATGGTTTGTTATTGACTGTAGAGAAACTTAATTTGTTCAAGTATAGTCAACTTAAATGTACAATAGGCAGAACTCAATGTTATACATCAAATATACTTAAAAATTCTACTTTTAATAAAATTCTGAATATATTAAAAAAAATTATAGTTGGGATAAAAAAAAATCCTATTAAGTTATTTTGTCAATGACCACACAATGCGGTATATTTAATTCATTTTATTGAAACATAAAGCAATAAATATTTCTCAACATTAATGCTCTGTGTGAAATACCAGATGCAAATACAAAACAACAGCAAGACCTTGTTTTCCTAAAATTACCAAAATTAATGTTTGTCAATAGTTTCAACAGTATATTCTTAATTTTTTGCTATTAACGTATTACAGTACCCTTCTATGTTACCGCAAAAAAACAAAACAAAACACACGAAAAACGTGCTATTAAACAGTTTCCTTTCGAATAGACAGCACAGTTTTTTAGTTGTTTGCTCTGTTTGTTTGTCTGTTTGGAAGAAAAAAACACTGATCATGTAGCAGCATACTGGACTGCAAGTACACAAGGAAAAGACTGTAATGCTTTGTGTGCCACACAACAAAACAGGCATTAAGAACAGCAGCAATAAGAACATGCAGTGAGGACAAGAATGGGTTAAAAAAAACTGCAACTTTCTAAAATATGTCCTTTGTGGAATAATTTTTGTAAAATAAACAATACTAGACTCATCTTGTAGAGGAGTCGCATACAAAATGAGCAACAGCATGAATATTTGTTTCAGTCAGTGCAATATAATTGTCCAATAATCCAGAAATGGGCTTGAAGAGTTGTGCCTTGCTGCCAGTGTCTTACACTGCAAGCTCATTCTTCAGCTTTTGAATCTTTGGAGGTAGCTCTCTTCGGCCTGAATTTATTATGACCTGCTGAATGAAGGTAAAGGTGTTTTCATGCACTTCGGGTACTGCAGGTGGAGTGTGTAGGTAAAGCCAAACAAGAGGCACATTGCTTGAGGTAGGTTGGTAAGTGTGTCTATTACAGGGCTGCCCTCTCAGATGATTCCCACTCTTGAAGGGTTTAATTGTGGTGATGCTGGGCTTGCAGCGCTGTTGTCCTCATAGCAGAGTAATCCCACTGGATTGTCCCCGGAGTCTCCGTCATTAAGATTCTACATAGTGCAAGAAACAAGACAAAAAAAAAAACCAAGGATATTCAGGTTAACAGTAATTTCTCTACAATCAGCTGTATGACCTTCTTTAATATTGTAATTTTTCTAATTCATTGTGGTTGTATTTAAGGTTATGTTGTTTATACAAGTTGTTAGAGCCATTTTTGTGTGTGTTCTATGGGTGCCTGTTGGTGTATAAATTTCATGTTTTGACAGTAGGTGGTGTATTGGACAATGTAAATGAATGGTATAAACAGAGGAAGGGTTAATTCAGGTGTGCTGCTGACTGGAGAGAAGCACACAGTTTTTTAATCAGAATTTTAGTTGCCGAATTTAAGCCTTTTAGTTTATTTTGCATGCAAGTACAAATTAGTGGAACAAGAGTGTGTAGATCAATAAAGGGCGATACTGGAAATACGCTCAAGATCTCTGGATTCCTTCAATGGAGCCAGCACAAACTATGCCTTACCTGGAAGTTCCAGCAGCAGCCCCTCACTGGTTAGGTTTTTTTTTGTAGAAATCAAGTCACTATACAAGTCCTTTGAATGTTTTCATACTTTGAGGTATAAAATCCAATAATTAGTTTTGCCTTGCTCATAGGGAAGGCATATTGTCAAATTAAAATCAACTTGAGTTCAATGAAACAACTTCAAAAAATCTAATTATAATAACCCATCATCCCAAATAAACAAAACCTGAAAATGGCAAAACTGATTCAAACACTTATCAAAAAACATTACTCACTGGATTGCTCTTAAAGAACATGGATGTATCATCCCCAAGAATGACTGAAAGTCCTCTCAGGACAAGACATCTAATGGCTGCTCAGTGCTCTGCAAAGGTATAAAGATATAACACACATTTAATGTAGGACAGTGAAATATATCTCATATCATTTTATTTATCCATATAAAACACCGAAATGAAAGAGAGTTACTTTGTGTAATATGGATGAACTAACCATCAATATCATTACAAGAAAACAGGAATATCAACCCACCATTGGCTGTTGGAGCAGGTCAGCTAACTGCTTGCCTCTCCGACCTATCTTCCTCTTGAAGATTTCCTTGAAGATTTCTACCAACAACCCTGTTAAACTCCAAGTAAACTTGAAAAATATAAAAAAAAGTACATTTGTCATGAGAAAAAATTACCATGACAAACATCAAAACTTAATTCTACAGTCTACAGTTTGCATTTAACCCACATTTTTGATGTGAAAGCAGGATAAATGGCTATGGAGTGCATTGAGAGACTTAAATGTACACATACATTCCTGGTGTAAGCAAGAAAGAGTTCAGTTCTGGCAGAAGTTCCATGTTTTAGCTGACAATGTTTGATAAGCTGTGTTCTCTTCTCACAGATGACACAGCAGTACTTGCATTTCCAAGGCATTAAAATGAGGCTTTATACAAAAACAGGGCAATAAATGGGGCTAATGTTAAAAATGGGCATTTACTTTTCAAAATTACACTGAAGTAATTTGCATTCTACTCTACTGTTTCAAAACTGTATGTAGAGAACACACAGGTCGAGAGAAACTCTAAAAACACAATGATTATCAAGTGCTTACTGTTTACCTTACCCACATTCACATGTACACATTTTAAGCTAGAAAAATACCAGCAGTTTCTGATTAGTACTGGAATAGAGAAAACAACTCACCTCGCTCAGACAGAAAATGGCATTCGCTTTATGGGAGACAAATGTCCTTTGAAAGGGTCCAAACTTGTAAAAAATTGAAAAATGCAGGCAGAAAATGTATTGTTCAAGAAGCATGAAAAGTTCTAAGGTCTTACATTGCTCTGTGAAAATGAGAAAAAGGCACAAGCTTCTCTGTATCCTCCAACGGTCAAGCCCAGACTTGTTTTGACTTGTGAGCCAATCAGAACACAGCAGCAATTGTGGCACGTTTTAAATTTGTTAAACTTACAAAAACGAGTACACCCACAGGCTGTCTCAAACACTCTTCATATACTCAAACTGTTTAATTAATGCAACAAAACTAATTTTTTTTCAGTGGTATTTACTGAAACTGTTGAGTAGAACGAACTTTCGGGTTAACAGTTGCCACGTTTACATGAGACCTTTAATTCCTCTTTAATTCTCAATTAAACTTAATTCCGCTTTAAAATCTCCTTGTAAACATTTAATTCCGAATTAAAAAGTTAATTCCGAATAAACTTAATTCCGAATAAACTACCTGGTTTATTCCGATGTTAATTCCGAATAAAGTAATTCCTGTGTATGTTCTATTCATGTATACAGTTAATACCGCTTTAGTTAATTCCGGTCATTCTCCGCATGCTTGGCTCGTACACAGCTTGGTTTTCTGCCTCCCTTCTCCGGTATTCTATCTCTCTTCTCCTTCTCAAGTGATGCAACAGAAGTAGTACGCCATTGTCGAGTTGCTGTTTCAAAACGACAATAAAAAGCAAAGCCAAAAGCGTGCTTATTAGTTGTTCCTCCATGTTGTTGGGAAAAAGAAATGCCACGGCAAATGGAGTTTGTTTTCTTCGGGTAAACGGGGATACGTCACGTCCACGCCCTGTCCAATCAGAATCGTTTCCAACGCCCAAGCGTTAAAGCGGAATTAAGGCAGGGGATAAACGTGCGGTCCATGTAAACCTTAATTCGGAATTAATATTTCCATGTAAACGCGGAGCACAAAACTTTAATTCCGAATGAGTTAATTCCAAATTAATAATTCTGAATTAAAAAACTTCATGTACACATGGCCAGTGTAGTCACACACCCTCTCAGTCACACCCACCCTCTTCTCCTGGCCTTGCTGATGCATTGTCTTACTCACACAATATACAATAATGTCACCCTTATTTTTTTCTGAATGTAAAGAAGCAAATTGCCCAAATCAGAGATATTTTACTTTATCTGAAGGCATACCACAAATAACTAGCAAGTCATACAAACCTATATCTGACTTCTTTCAGTCAGTCACTTTGCATGATGTGTACAAGAAGCCTCACCCTTCCCTCTGTCTCCCTGCTTCCCTCTTGTTTCTCCTTAACCCCTCTATAGTTACCTCCCACATGCTCTTCCCTCCTTCCCTCTGCTCTCTTGAGTCCAAGCCCAAGATTCTCATCAGTGGCTCCTCTCCTTTGAAGTCTTTTCTCTACCCTCTCCCTCGCTAATGGTGCGTTTGAAGTGTCACTCAAGTCAAGGGCATCCTCCACACACAACTAGAAAAGAAGGCACTGCCTTCTTCATTATCTGTCAGGACATGCTTCATCAACGTCATTCCTTAAAATCTATACTCCATCTGTTATGCCCCCAGTGTAATACACTGTGTTTCAGTTATTGTCTTTTGCAACAGCACCACCTTGTGGTCAGGTATGTTTGCTGCAGGTATCCCAGTTAGTAGGGTCACTCCCTGTTTATGTCCTGTTTGAACCGGAAGTATAAAGTCCGCTAAATCCGTGATGTTCATTGTTGGCGATTGTTAGCTTCTTACCCTACATGGGTTCGTCCATTTGCCTCTTGCTAAAGTAACGTCTGTGAGTACACTAGACTGTCAATATATGCTGACTTTAACTATTGCATACTGTTTGTCTGTAGTGGTGTAAACGTATATTTTGACGATGCTAATCGTTACGCGGCTAAGCTAGCGCCGTTAGCGTCAGGCTATTGGGCTAATTTTGGGCTTTGTTTTAATGCTGGTGGCTCACAGTGGTATTTTGTTTGTTTTATGTTTTCAGTTTTACAACACTTCAATAAATTCCTGTGAACCTTCTACACCGTGGGATTATTGAGACTGTTTAGCTGATTGGAGACCTAGCTTCAGCAGTTAGTGAGACCAATACAGTAAAAAGACGTCAATACAGCACGAGGTGGTGAAGAGAACAGCCATCCTAAGAAGCCACAGCACGCCATTCCAAGAGCTAAGTGGCTAACAACACGGCAAGAAAGCCTTTATGCCAGCTTAACTCTTCTGTTGATGGTATAAACACATCAAATGAAAATGACTGAGCCAGACGTCAAAGCTAATGATGACAACCGCTCTACAGCATCACGGTCATCTTGTTCATCATCCAGCTCGAAGGCAGGCCTCGCTATTGCCATCGCTAAAGCTAAAGCTCAAGCTGCCCAGGCTAGAGCGGCATATTCACAGAGGGAGATCGAACTGAAAGTAGAACAGGCACGCATTCAAGCTACACTTGAAGCACTGAAAGATGAAAAGGAGCGAGATGCTGCAACAGCAGAAGCAAACACACTGGAAGCTGGGCTACTTGTACTGGATGTAGCCGAATCCAGCAGAGCTTCAAACCTGATCCTACAAAGCAGCCAACGACAACGCACAGCAACTTATGTGGCAGATCAGGCCAGCACACACTCAGGTGATCCACATGTTAAAGTAGAAAGTGACATTATTAATCCTACATCACCCCATGCAAATGTGCTGCCAGCTGGACCTGAAAGGGAGGCCAAGTCTACATTTCTGCCGTTACACAATGCAGATCCTGTCTACACCGTACCTCAGCACTCGCCTCATGCTCTACACCATGATGCTGCATCATATCAACAACTCCCATCTCCTGTACAACAGCCCATTGGAACACCTTATGGAGCTGGTTATATGCATTCTCGAAACACCCACGATCTTGCCAAATACCTTGCCCGCAGCCAACTAGTCACATCAGCACTTATCACATATGACGACCAGCCTATTAACTACTGGGCCTGGAAGACATCATTTCAGAACGCCATTAGTGGCTTAGACCTGTCTGCAGCAGAGGAACTGGACCTGTTGATCAAGTATCTCGGTAAAGAGTCATCACAGCATGTTAAAAGAATAAAGGCAGTCAACATCAGAAGCTCTCTCACTGGACTGACAATGGCATGGCAGAGGCTTGAGGAAACATATGGGGCACCTGAAGCCATTGAACAGGCCCTCTTCAGTAAGTTGGAAAACTTCCCCAAGATCACCACAAGGGACCCACAGAGCCTCAGAGATCTAGCAGACCTACTGTTAGAGCTTGATGCTGCCAAACAAGATGGCTCCCTCCCAGGCCTCTCGTATTTTGACACCTCAAGAGGAGTTAATCCAATAATTGAGAAACTCCCACACAACATCCAGGAGAAGTGGATATCATTTGGGTCCAGATACAAACAAGAACATTTAGTTAGTTTTCCCCCTTTCTCTGTGTTTACAGACTTTGTTTGCAAAGAGGCAAAGGCTCGTACAGACCCCAGCTTCATCCTCTTCACAGCCTCACAACACCCGGGGGAGAAAAGGAGTAGATGGGAGAGACCTACAAAGATATCCGTCCACAAAACACAAGTGGCTTCTGTAAACAGTCTCGAGGCCAGGAAGGACAATAGAGCAGCTGAACCAAGTAAATACTGCCCCTTGCACAAAAAACCTCATGCCTTGGAAAAGTGCAGAGGCTTTCGAGGTAAGAGCTTAGATGAACGCAAACAATTCTTAAAGGAGCACTCAATCTGTTTCCGATGCTGCTCCTCCGCTGATCATATTGCCAGGAACTGCCAAGCTGTGGTGAAATGCACTGAATGTGAGAGTACTAACCATGTATCAGCACTGCACCCAGGGCCAGCCACTTGGAGGTTTAAGCCGTCACTTCCCGCTACAGAGCACGGCGGGGAGGAGGATGAGGCGGATTCTCAGGAGGTCACCTCTAAGTGTACACAAGTATGCGGTGAAGGGCTGAGTGCAAGGGCATGCGCTAAAATATGTCTAGTCAACGTGTTTCCAGCTGGATCTAAGGAAGAATCAAAGAAAATGTATGCAATATTGGATGAACAGAGCAACCGCTCCCTTGCACGCTCTGAGTTCTTTGACCTCTTTAAGATCTCTGGTTGCTCCTACCCATACACATTAAAGACATGTGCAGGGCTTAAAGAGACTGCAGGGAGGAGAGCCTACGGCTACATTGTGGAGTCTGCAGACAGGGAGTTAAGCTTTCCTCTACCTACACTACTGGAGTGTAACCAAATTCCAGACAACCGGTCTGAGATACCAACCCCAAACGCAGCTCGCCATCACTCTCACCTGAAACACATCGCTGATCAGATTCCTGCCCTCGACCCCGATGCAAACATACTCCTCCTATTGGGCAGGGACATCCTAAGAGCACATAAAGTCCGCAAACAGATAAACGGTCCAGACAATGCACCATTTGCCCAGAAGATGGACCTAGGATGGGTTGTTATCGGGGACGTGTGTCTCGGAGGTGCACACAGACCAACACAGGTGAACAGCTACAAAACATTCATCTTAGAGAACGGTCGTGCAAGTCATCTACAGCCGTGCAACAGTCAGATCAAGGTAAAGGAAATGCTTAGTCAGACACTCAAGCACCAGCAATATTCAACAGTAATCTCCACGCACACCTGCATGACGCTAGTTGGGGATAACATGGGTCGAACTATCTTCAGTTGTACCAAAGATGACCATAAACTTGCACCGTCAAAGGAAGACATACAGTTTCTTCAGATCATGGATGCAGAGGTCCACCAAGACCACACTGGCAGCTGGGTCGCACCTTTACCTTTCCGGTTCCCGAGGCAGCGGCTACCTAACAACAGGAGACAAGCACACGACCGTCTCATCTCCCTCCACCGCACACTGGAGAAACGGCCCCAGATGAAGGCTCATTTCATTGAGTTCATGAAGAACATGCTCCAGCGAGGACATGCGGAGGTTGCACCACCTTTGCAGCCTGGGAAAGAGTGTTGGTACTTACCCCTGTTTGGAGTCTACCATCCCAGGAAGCCAGACAAGATACGTGTGGTCTTCGACTCAAGTGCACCACATGCAGGTGTGTCACTCAATGACATTCTCCTAAAAGGCCCTGACCTTAATAACAGTTTGCTAGGCTTGTTGATGAGGTTCAGAAAGGAACAGGTAGCCATCACTGCCGATATCGAACACATGTTCCACTGCTTTGTGGTGAAGGAGGACCACAGGGATTTCCTCCGCTTCCTGTGGTACAGAAACAATGATCTTACCTGCGACATCGTCGAATATAGGATGCGAGTCCACCTCTTTGGGAACAGTCCTTCTCCCGCTGTGGCCATGTATGGCCTACGGAGAGCGGCTCAAAATGCTGAGGCAGATTACGGCAGCGACGCCAGGACATTGGTCGAACGCGAGTTCTACGTCGACGATGCATTGAAGTCCTTTGACACAGAAGAACAAGCCATTAGTGTTCTCAAACGAGCACAGAAGATGCTTGCAGCATCCAACCTCAGGTTGCATAAGGTTGCATCTAACCGACCCGTGGTCATCGAGGCGTTTCCACCCGAAGACCGCTCTAAAGACATCGAGAATTTGGACCTTCTTGCTGATGACCTGCCTCTCCAGCGTAGCCTCGGGCTGTCTTGGAACATTCATACAGATACCTTCACGTTTCAGATTGCAAATGATGGGAGGCCATTCACACGCAGAGGGGTCTTGTCAAGGGTTAACAGCCTTTACGACCCTCTGGGGTTTGTCGCACCAGTCTCTGCTCATGGCCGGCTTATTCTCAGAGAACTCACCTCCCAAGCAGAGGACTGGGATGCGCCACTTCCCAAAAACATGGAAATTGAGTGGACCAGATGGAAAGAGTCACTTATAGACCTGCAGGGGATCCAGATACCACGTCCATACACATCATTCTCCACCGCAGGTGCACAAAAAAGGATATTGTGTGTGTTCGCAGACGCATCAGTGAAGGCCATTGCAGCCGTGGCCTACATAAGAGTGACAAACCACAATGGACAAACCGAAGTTGGGTTTGTCTTTGGAAAGGCAAAGTTGGCCCCACAGCCTACTTTAACCATCCCTAGGCTGGAGCTCTGTGCTGCTGTACTCGCCGTAGAGATTGCTGAGCTGGTAGTCAGCGAGATAGATGTAAAGTTCGACGACATTCAGTACTATACGGACAGCAAGGTTGTACTAGGATACATACACAACCAATCAAGAAGGTTCTATGTCTACGTCCACAATAGAATCCAGCACATCCACCAATCATCACGTCCCAACCAGTGGAGATACGTCCATACGGCTCTGAATCCAGCTGACATTGGATCGAGGTTTATACCAGCCACTCTCCTAAGCAGCTCAAGATGGCTCACAGGACCAAGCTTCCTTCAGGATGCATCTTTGCACACATCAGAGCCTCAAGAGACCTATGACCTCATTAGTCCAACTACAGACTCTGAAATACGCCCACAAGTAACAGCAAGTCTCACACAAGTCGCCAGAGGTGGGGTCCACCCGCAACGCTTCGATCGTTTCTCCAGTTTCAGTTCTCTCGTCACAGCAGTGGCACGTCTCATTCACGTAGCCTGTTCATTCTCTCACTCTGTCCCCAGTAAGTGTCGTGGTTGGCACGTCTACTATCCTACGGATGAAGAGTTGGCAAGGGCCAAAGTGTGCATTGTGAAAAGCATCCAAAGCGACTGCTATGCAGAAGAGCTCAAGTGCATAGCTGCTGGATCAAACATCTCCCCATCCAGCTCCCTGTGGAAACTGAACCCTGTGATAGACTCTAACGGACTATTGAGAGTAGGAGGCCGCATAAGAGAGTCGAATCTGAGTTCAAACGAAACTCATCCTATTATTATGCCTGGCCGACATCATCTGGCAACGATGCTGATCCATCAGCATCACGAAGCTGTCAAACACCAGGGAAGACATTTTACTGAAGGGGCCATTCGAGCCGCTGGCTATTGGCTTGTCGGAGCAAAGCGCTGTATCAGCAGTCAGCTCTTCAACTGTGTGACCTGTAGAAAGCTACGGGGAAAGACCGAACGCCAGCTGATGGCAGACCTACCGAGTGAAAGGCTTCAGGTAGCACCTCCCTTCACTTACGTAGGTGTAGACGTCTTTGGGCCATGGGACGTTGTCTCACGGCGCACGAGAGGAGGACACACCAATTCTAAAAGATGGGCTGTGATGTTCTCATGCATGTCTTCAAGAGCAGTCCATATTGAACTCATCGAGTCAATGAGCGCCAGCAGCTTCATCAATGCCTTACGAAGGTTTTTCGCCACCAGGGGCCCAGCAAAACAGATAAGATCAGACTGCGGTACAAACTTTGTCGGTGCGTCGAAAGAACTGGGGATGGACAGTACAGATTTGAAAGAAGTGGAAAAATATCTCTACACTCAGAGTTGTACCTGGGTATTCAACCCCCCTCACGCATCCCACATGGGTGGTGCGTGGGAACGCATGATTGGCATTGCGCGCCGTATTCTGGACTGTATGCTGCTCCAGCAGAAAGGATGCTACCTGACACATGAGGTTCTGGTCACTCTCATGGCTGAGGTGGCAGCAGTCATGAACGCTAGGCCTCTCATACCGGTGTCATCTGATCCAGAGTCACCTCTCATCTTGACACCATCGATGCTCTTGACTCTTAAAACTGACCCCATACCTCCTCCACCAGGCAGCTTTGGAGATGCAGATCTTTTGAAAGGACAATGGAAACAAGTGCAAAGCCTCGCCGACACCTTTTGGAACAGGTGGAGGCGAGAGTACCTGAGAACACTGCAGCCTCGGCACAAATGGCAGGCGGAAAGATCAAACATCCAAGAAGGAGATGTTGTTCTCTTGAAGGACAATCAGGTCCAAAGGAACGAATGGCCTATGGCCGTCGTTACAAAGACATTACCAGGAAGGGATGGACTTGTCCGAAAGATTGAAGTAAGTGTCGTTAAAGACGGCACTAAAAAGACATTCTCACGCCCTGTTGCAGAAGTAGTTCTGCTTCTGTCTCCAAAGACTGATGCTAGTAGTTAGGTATGTGGGCTCTCGAAAGACCCCAGGCGGGGAGTGTTATGCCCCCAGTGTAATACACTGTGTTTCAGTTATTGTCTTTTGCAACAGCACCACCTTGTGGTCAGGTATGTTTGCTGCAGGTATCCCAGTTAGTAGGGTCACTCCCTGTTTATGTCCTGTTTGAACCGGAAGTATAAAGTCCGCTAAATCCGTGATGTTCATTGTTGGCGATTGTTAGCTTCTTACCCTACATGGGTTCGTCCATTTGCCTCTTGCTAAAGTAACGTCTGTGAGTACACTAGACTGTCAATATATGCTGACTTTAACTATTGCATACTGTTTGTCTGTAGTGGTGTAAACGTATATTTTGACGATGCTAATCGTTACGCGGCTAAGCTAGCGCCGTTAGCGTCAGGCTATTGGGCTAATTTTGGGCTTTGTTTTAATGCTGGTGGCTCACAGTGGTATTTTGTTTGTTTTATGTTTTCAGTTTTACAACACTTCAATAAATTCCTGTGAACCTTCTACACCGTGGGATTATTGAGACTGTTTAGCTGATTGGAGACCTAGCTTCAGCAGTTAGTGAGACCAATACACCATCCATCCATCCATCTTCTACCGCTGATGAGGGTTGGGTCGCGGGGGCAGCAGCTTTAGGAGGGAAGCCCAGACCTCCCTCTCCCCGGCCTAAATCTATACTCACAAAGAAAATGAAAACAAATACCTTAAAGATGCAATATGACAATACAAGACAAGATTTTGAACAAAACTATTACATTAATTTGCAATACAGCTGCAAACAACTGTTTGCAGCTGTATTAAGATTTGGTGGAGTAAAGGCATCCTCAGCAGTGTGTGTTGTAATGGCAGCTTCTCTGTTCTATGTATTGGTAACGTGCACATTAGTGCATGTTAGGGCAAGGACTCTGTCCCTTTGAAACTCTGCAATTATAATGTTTTTAACAGTTTGAGTGTGACCTCCCAAACTGCATTCGAAAAGCAAAAGTACAGTCTAGAGTCCAGTACCCCCACAAAAAAATGAAGAATTTTAACACCAGGGATTCTATTTATGTTATTTGCCTAATTTATGTGTATATGTTTCATATGACAGCTAAAACATCACTTAACACTGAGCAATATTATCAATATCTGCAATGATTTTATTGTTCAGTGAAATTCTACTTTCTCAATAGCTAAATATCAGTTTCAATACTATGTGCAATATTTCAATTCTATGTGCTATATTTCATTACAATGTGCAATTTTGCTTTAATAGTTCAGTTACATTGACAGTGTTACTTCTTACTTATCTATTCTAGTTTTATTTGACCTTATTTTAATTTTTACTATTGTATTGTACTCATATTTTACTGCTGTTCTAGTAGGTACTGCATTTATTCTCATGCTATTGTTAATGTCTGAGCCGTTTCTGGCAAAGTAAAGTTCTATCAGGTCTTTTGTTCTTTTATCATTTTCTGCTGTGTGTAAAGCAGGGGTCTCCAACCTTTTTCCCTCTGTGAGCTACTTTTAGACATGCAAAACAGCTGAGAGCTACTCATGCATCGCAATATTTATCAATACACTTAATTGTACAAGACCATTTTTTATGATCTTTTTTTATTGTTTTGCAAGAAGGGGGAGTTAGGGCAGGGTTTGGGATATCACACAGGCCTACATATCCAATTTAAAGTTTACAGTAGGTTAGATATTTTGGCCTTTATGAAGACTATTGACCTTTATGAAGAAAAAAAAATATGACAATAAAATGTGAAACTAGATTTGGACAATACAAACATAATGTTCTATGACCTGAACATAAAATCTGTAGAACTCAGAAGCTTCATTTAAATCAAAACCATGACACATGCTCAATGTGCAAGTAGGCCTAAATAGCTCAAACTCTTATTATGAAACAAAGAGTTCATAATTTTCCATCAGAAACATTTTCAGTTAGCATCTTGGTTAAAAGTAAATATCTCAACCTCAAATTATTAATTGAAAGTCGAAATTTGTGAAATATCACATTCACACCATGAATTCAGTCAGTGAGATGCCTGGCACTGCATGGACGAGACAAGAGAGGTGTACTGTGGTGTGTAGCCACTTAAGTTAACCCTGATACAGTCAGAAAAGTGCTCATCAGTTAGTTTTGTACGAAACTTTGACTTAATAATATTCATGTCAGAGAAGGCTGACTCGCACAGGTAAGTAGACCCAAACAAAGCAGACATTTTCAGAGCTACCTGGTTAAGATTCTTATAGCTGTCTGGCTCTACAAGGCTCCAGAAATGTGAGGATTGCTGTTGAGACTTAAGGTGCACATTATTTTGCATGTTAATTATCTCAATTTCTGTTTCTGTTGGATCAACACAAAATAGGTCAGCCATCTGAGCTGACAGATCAGTTATGTCCACACACATGAAGGGGTTTGGCACAAATGTTACACAAGGCTCAACTTTTTCAAAGTCCCCAAATCTGTCACAAAACTCCTTTTCAAGCCTTGCCAGTAGGTCACAGTATTTAGAAAAGTTCAAACTGGCTGGCTCTGCATGAGTCTCACACATCTTCGACACAGAGGGGAAGTGCTGAAACTTTCGATCTCTCATTTGCTGAAGGTATAACGAGAGCTTCGCATTGAAGGCCCTGACAGCACTGATCATGTCAGACACGCTTTTATCCTTGCTTTGCAATTGTATGTTCAGCTGGTTAATTTTGTCAGTCACGTCGGTCAGAAAAGCAAGATCAAGAAGCCATTCTGTATTAGACAAAAGAGTTGTGTCCTCTCCCCTACTTTCCATAAAGGTCTTAATTTCCCCAAGCAAGGACAGAAAGCGCTGCAGTATCTTACCGCGACTAAGCCATCTGACGTCCGTGTGAAGGAGGAGGTCCCCGTACTCAGCAGCGCATTACTCCAAAAATAACTTGAAGCTCCTATGCTGCTTTGCCTTTGCCCGAATGGAGTTGATAATCCTAACGACTGGTCCCATGATATGGTCAAAATCCAGAACCTTGGAGCATATTGCTTGTTGGTGAATAATGCAATGATAGTTCAGAATCTTGGGAAAGTCCGGGTCATTTTTGCAGTGCGCAATGAACCCAGAATGACGGCCTATCATCGCTGGCACACCGTCTGTGGTAATAGACACCAGCTTTTCGAAGGGTATGTTTTTCTTCACAAAATAGGTCTTCACGGCATTATAAATATCAACACCTCTGGTGGTAGTTTTCAATGGAAGAAGAGCGAGAAACTCTTCCTTCGTTGAGAAGTCCTCAAAGACCATGCGAATGAAAACTGCGAGCTGGGCTGTGTCGCTCGAGTCCACTGATTCATCGCATTGAATGGAATACCACTTGCACCTTTTAATGTCCGAGTCCAATTGTGTCATGGCATCTTCAGACAGCGCAGTCATTCTCCTGGCTACAGTATTAGCTCCAAGTTGCACGTCACCAATAGCAGATAAAATATCATCCTTGCTTTTATTGTCCACAAATAGTGACTCAGCTACTGCAGTCATAGCATCCTTTACAATGGCGCCATCGGTAAAGGGCTTTTTGTGCTTTGCTAGTATGCGCACAACTTTAAAAGATGCCTCAGTTGCAGCGTTTGCCCTCTTTGTGGGTTTGGTAAATAAAGATTGTTGTCGCTGAAGACCTAACTTTAGCTCTTTTACCTTCTCCTTCCGAAGATTTGTACCCACAGGAAAGTCCTTGGAAAATTTTCCGTGGGTTGTGGTAAAATGGCGTTCCACGTTGCATCGCTTGCCAACAGACACACTGGCCCCGCAGATCAGACAAACGCACTTGTTGTTGACATTAGTAAAGAAGAATTCAGTTTCCCATTCTTGGTGAAAATTATAGGACTTTCGCTTCTTAGCCGTCGTCATATTTGCTACAAGCACCTCCGGTGCAAAGCCATTGCCCAAACTTGCGTGAGTGGACTGTAGCCTACAACGCTGTTTGATTGATGGCTTCATGTTTTGATCGACAAATTTCAAGTTTTGTAGGTAAAGGGGCGGGATCGAGTCGCAGGACATTGCTTTTTTATTGGACAGATTTATGTGATGGTAGAAAAGTATTTTTCGAAGTGTAGTCAAGCTTTGCTGCAAAATCTAGTTAAGATTCAGAAATCCTTCCGCGAGCTACCCCACACCGGCCCGCGAGCGACCAGTAGCTCGCGAGCTACCGGTTGGAGATGCCTGGTGTAAAGTCTCTCCTCCTGTTCTGTTGCTCTCATCTGCTTCTCCTTCGCTCCACTATGTTCCGCTGCAGTCTCCGTGTGTTTGTTTGTTTCCATGCAGACCTGAGTGAAGTGTGAAAGCAGACACACACGGAGTGAGCAGAACAGACACATGCAGATTGAAGGAGAGGCAGATGAAGAGAGGATAGCATTACTCAAGTTGGCTGCAACTCAGTACAGCCATTCGCTGTGTTTTCCAATATTTGATTGTTTGTTTATTGTTGACTCTCATGACCACAACCTTTCTGGTTGTAAAAGAAACATGAGAGATGTGGTAGGTGTGGCTGATGCACCCATTTCTTTTGGTCCAAAATACTAGTGCTCTAGTGACATCCAGTGGTTCTGAATGTTGTATACACCATCTTTAAAGTCATACCTTAAATGTTAAATGTCTTTTTTCACCATATAGCCTTTTGTTTTCTTTGGTTTGCACAGTACATTCATGGGCAACAACAGACACTATGCGAAGCATACGACTTCAAGTAGTCGTATCTGGCTCACAACACACTACTGCACTTTTCCAGACATAAGATTTTTGAATTTTGCATTAACCCTTAGATGCATAAAAAATGACCCAGTGAGGTTGCTTTCATGTAATATCTTTGTAATGAAAAGTTTTTATGATTTTTTGATTAATTAATCACAGCGAAAATAACATGTTAAAAATAATAACGCAATTAATTACACCCTCCTCAGTTCCCTCATTTCTGGCACACCAGTAACTCTGATGAACACTCCAGCCCAGTAGGTGGCGGTAATGAACCTAAAGTCTGTTTGTAGCCATGAAGAAGAAGCACAGGAAGCACTAAGTCAGGCACTGAAGGAAGACAGGATTGAGCTTGTTGGATAGACAGTTTTCTTTTAAAAGTCTTCCCGATGGCAGCTTGGATAAAAGCCTGGTTGTGTGCAAATTGTACAACAAAGAGTTTTCTGATCAGTGCAGCACTTCAAGACGACGGTATTCACCTCAATGTAAAAGATGTTGCTGTTAGCACCAGAGCTAACGTTAGCTACGAGTCATGCTAACGGCTAACGGTGTAGCCATCCCATAATAGACCACTTTTCTAGACAGTGCTTGAGTTTACAAGAAGTCTTAAAATGTTGAATAAAATCGCTATAATTGCACTTAGATCTGTGAATGTAGCAGACAGATGAAAAATGCAGATAAATAGAAATGAAACATTTTTGTGGTTTAAGTTTTTACTCCATCAAGGCTCTGCCTCCTTGGAGGAGGAATAACCTAAACAACAAAAATATCTCTTTTAATGACTTAATTATAAACTTTTTGTTTATAAAAAAATTACATAAATAAAAATTGATATTCCTATAAAAAGAACCATCAAAATTACACCATTTATCAGACCCATAAAAGATGAAAACAGAATGAATCTGTGGATTTTCAACTTTCTGAAGCTCCTTGAACTACTTACGCTGATTTTATGTGCCATACAGTGGAAAAAACAACTAAATTCAGGCTTTAAGTCATCAAAGTCACTTTTTTCTATATGTCCCATTTTCCTTTTTGAAAATAAATTTTAAATTATAAACACGTATATGTCTATTCATTGATCCAACTGTCAACCACAATTTTATTTGAATTGAAAAACTTCACTTATTGTGTCAAATATTGCTATTTGACAAAACTGCAATCAATTGCGATTAATTACAAAGCCTGTAATTAATAATTTTTTTTAATCGCGTCCAACACTAATTTTAAGCATGATGAAAGAAGTATTAAAATTACATACAACTCTGTGAAATCTGAGACACCCTATACAGCTGTCCTACCTGCTCCTATCTTCTGTAGTCTCCATAAGAAATATCTTCAAAGGCAGATATAAGTTGAGACTACTACAGTCTTTACAGTATATAAACCTTTCTTCTTGTTTAAATGTGATAATATTCCCACTTCAATATGAACAGCACTACATTTTTTTAGAGCAGGAAACACTGATGCTTTTAGTTGGCATGGTATGTCTTGTATGCTTGGTTCGACTATGACCAATCTCTCTTCTCTTCTCTCCAGGCCACAAAGGAGGTGATAGAACGTGAGGCTCCAGGAATGTCTCTGGCAATGTTGATGGGATCACTCAACGTTACACCGTTAGGAATGCTTTCCAGGTCAGCCACACACTCTAACATGCACATACACAATAAAAATGCACTTACTTTTTTATTTAATTTGTCATGTAGTCATTTATTTTAACTGGAATACGCAACTTACAGAAATAATGAAAGTTGTTTTTAAATAGTTAAATATGAAGAGGAGTAACAATAAAATGTCCTTCTAACTGTACTGTTACCTGAAATTATAGTTACTGTATTACTCAGGTAGGCAGTGAGGCAGTTTTTCTTCCAATAGAGCCACGAAAATAAACAATGTATAGTGCAGCTCCGTTATGTTGGTTTAAGATGACTACAATGCAATCTCATATTTTTCACTTCATACACAGAAGTAAGGTGTTCACCATAATCAAGTACACTTCTCACACTAGTGCACTTCTTCTACTGTGTCATTTAAATTTTCTCTCTTTGTTTGTTAACAGACCTGTGTGTGGCATTCGAGGGAAGACACTCATCATTAACTTGCCAGGAAGTAAGAAAGGTTCCCAGGTAGGAAACACTGCAGACATCTGTAACACCATCAGCTTTTTACTGTTGATGTTAGTATAGGAGTACGGAGAGCCTGCAGTATAAACAAATAGTAAGAAACAGATTCACTTGACCTGGAAGACAAACTCAGATTTGCAGTTGAAAGATCAGATGCTGCATTCATTGAAAAAATATAAATATATTCATATTTTTATCATTCAGATACATACATGTGATTTGGGGGTCAATCCCTCAACCCCATCCATGTCAAAATGTCCTTGTGCAAGATAGTGGACACCCATCGCTCCTGATGATTAGGCCAGTGCCTTGGATGGTTGCTGCCATCAGTGTGGGAATAGGTGTACACAAAGCAAATTATTTACTCCATAGAGAAAGAGTAAATATCTTTTCCATTCAAGTACAGGAGACAGGCAATACTTGACTTCTAGCTCTACACACACATCACCTTTACCCTATTAACAAAAACTGAAAGATTTTGCCCTTTGTGAAGTATTGCAGTTAGATAGCTGCTTGTGTGGACAGCATTAGCTTAGTGTTTTGCTGTTAAAATAATTGCCGATGGTCGTCATTACTTTAGGCTTTTGCTCATTGTCTTTGGTTTGTAATTATCTTTGTAAACAGTGCGTGTACATCATGCGTATGGATATGAAGGTGTTTAACTTCTGAGTGTGTACAATGGTTTGAATGATTAATTGACTGTCTGTGCATACGGATACTGTATGTGTGTGGTTCTGTGTTGGTGTTTTATGGCACATTGGTGTTTTGTTATGCTTCTGTGCTTTGGTATGGACCAACATATACATACAGCCTAAGTGTGTGCGTGTTTGCTCATATATGTATGCCTATTTGTGTATAGTAATCTAAATGTACATGCGCTTGCATACATACACGTCAGTCCACCCATTGTTGTGTCCTTCTTTGCTTCCACCTCTCTCCCACACTGCCGTGCTGGCCTGCACATCTGTCTCTGTCTTGTTACAAGCCTTCTTCTACTGATCGATTTGAGTAATTTTTAGGGCTGGACTTTAACTTGTTAATTTCGATTAATTAATTGCGGTCAAAATAACATTAAATAAGTTAAGACATTTTAATCACACCTTTCTCATTTCCCTAATTACTGGCACACCAGTAACTCTGATGAATACTCCAGCCCAGTAGGTGGCGGTAATGAACCTTAAGTCTGTTTGCCAGCAACGATGAAGAAGCACAGGAAGCACTGAGTGACGTCAGTGCATAGGAGGTTTGGTGAACAGTAAAGGAAGACCAGCTTGAGCTTGTTGGGCAGAAAGTTTTCTTGTAAAAGTCTTCTTGATGGCAGCTTGGATTAAAACGTGGTTGTGTGCAAATTGTGCAACAAAGAGTTTTCTGCAGCACTTCAAGCCGACGGTAAAAGATGTTGCTGTTAGCACCAGAGCTAATGTTAGCTACAACAGTCCTGCTAATGGCTAACGGTGTAGCCATCCCATAACAGACCACTTTTCAAGACAGTGCTTGAGTTTACAAAAAGTCTTAAAATGTTGAATATAATCGCTAAAATTGCACTTTGATTTTGCAGTAATCTGTGAATGTAGTAGACAGATGAAAAATGCAGATAAATAGAAATGAAGCAATTTTATTGTTTAAGTTATTACCATAGACTGTATATTACACTATCGAGGCTCCGCCTCCTTGGAGGAGGAATAACTTAAACAACAAAAATATCTGTCTTTTAATAACTTCTTGTTTATAAAAAAAATTACATAAATAAAAACTTATATTCCTAAAACCATCAAAATGACGCCATTTACCAGACCCAGAAACTTTGAAAACTAAATGAATCTCTGGATTTTCAACTTTTTGAACATCCTTGAACTACTTATGCTGATGTTATGTACCGTACAATGAAGAGAAAAAAAACAACTAAATCCATGCTTTAAATCATCAAAGTCACTTTTTTCTATATGTCCCATTTTAAATTTTATATAAAATTTAAATTATTAACACGTATATGTCTATTCATTCATTCATTCAACTGTCTACCACAATTTTATTTGAATTGAAAAACTTCACTTATTGTATCAAATATTGCTATTTGACAAGTGCAATTAATTGTGATTAATTACAAAGCCTGTAATTAATTAGATACATTTTTTAAATCGTGTCCCACCACTAGTATTTTTTAAAAATCAATTACACAACCTCTCCCCTATCTGCTGCTATATCAATGTCTCGCTCATCAACCCCCAGTTAAAGTTAACAGTACAAGCAGCACATTGCAGGATTTTATTACGATGATTTCCTCAACATACACAAGAAAGAACAGATGAGCCAGCTACAGTCATGAACAAAAGTGTACATACACTTTTAAAGACCATGTGTATCATGCCAGTTTTGAGTTTCCAATGACTCCTTTGACTCAGAATTTTCCATGATGCAATCATTAAAACACATATCTTTGTCACAAAAAACAATCTTGCATTTTAGTTTTTTCATAGATTTGTGTGTGTGTGTGTGTGCGTGCGTGCGTGCGTGCGTGCGTGTGTGGCCACAACTCAATGCATTTAGACACGTAGATGTGGTCAAGACAACTTGCTGAAGTTCATACCGAGCATCAAAATGGAGAAGAAAGGGGATTTAAATGACTTTGAATGTGGCATGGCTGTTGGTGCCAGACGGGCTGGTCTGAGTATTTCAGAAACTGATGATCTACTGGGATTTTCACACACAACCATCTCTAGGGTTTATAGAGAATCATCCATGAAAGACAAAATATCCAGTGAGCAGAAAGTTGTGTGGATGAAAATGTGTTGTTGATGTGAGAGGCCAGAGGAGAATGGGCAGACTGGTTGGAGATGATAGAAAGGCAACAGTAACTCAAATAAGCGCTGGTTACAATCAAGGAATGCAGAATTTCTGCCTCCATTCATTGTGTTTCTTCTCCTATTTGCTTTAGTTCATTATCATTTTTAAACGTTGACTTTCACTAAGGTTATACTGCTGTCTTACAGCACCCAAAGCTGACTCTTTAAAAAAAAAACAAAAAAAACTAGTTTTAAAGTTTAGACTGCCATGTTGGCCATTTCTTTTTGCCTGTCTTTAGCACTATCCATCTCTTACACTCTACTGTTCTCACTTCTGTTTTTCTCCATTCTTCTTCTCTTTTTTGTCTGTTTCACTGCTTCTTTCTCACAGAATCTCTCACTTCTGTCATCCTCTTGCATCCCCTTCTTGGAGCAGCAGTGCCTTCCCCTCTTCCTCTATCCCTCTTTCTTGCTTGTGTTTCTCATCCATTGTCAGTATCATCCAGGGATTCTGCTCTTTAGTGTTCTTGACAGTTACTCTCCTCCAGGACTAAACAGAGAGTAAGAGCAGTAAAAAAAAGAAGAAAAAAAAAAACACCTAGTGTACCAAACTAAATTTCCCTTGTATGCACTCAATGCACTTCACAGTAAAGAAGGAACGTCTCCAGACTCTTGACATTTTCCTCATTAGGATTGTTGCCTCACTATAACTCAACCCAACCAGTCCTCCTCTCTACATCTTCCAAAAACACTCAGATTTGGGCTTCAGACACACCAGCAAAAGGCATAAACAGTCTACTGTGTGCCAGAAGAGTTTACGATGTGTATATGTGAAGGACAGTGGGGATATGGGTTGCAAAGGTTAGCTTGCAGCACACAGCCAGGCCAGCAAGCTCCCAGTCAACTACTTGACATAAACCCTTTCAATGTCTTTCGTCTACTAATCAAAGGATTCCTGGTGATGCTATTTCAGTCATGCACAAATTGTGGTGTGGATTAATGTGATTTAAATTCAGTCAAATCAAGGTTAACATTGTCAGATTTAATCCAGCCTGCGATATGCACACATTAAAACAGAACATGGAGTAGAAAGGCTGCTAAGAAAACCCATTCGCAGCCAGTGTAAAGTGTGGGGGTGATTAATAATGTATCTCCTCAATGCCTAAAATACACAGGAAGATAAATAATTTCACAGATTAGCTCTTGTCTTGGGAATGAGGAGAATGGAACATTTAGCATAGCTGAGGAGCCCACAGGCACACTGACACACAGAGAAACACCAGAGAGGAAACAGCGATGGAAGGAGGCAGGGGGGAGCAAAACCTAGCAGAAATCTGGCCAGGGGGAGGCAATGTGTTCTGCTGAGATTTCAGAGGAAATCCCTGTTTCTGATTCAGCTGCCTCAAACAGGGTCGTGCTTCTCTTTGTCAAAAATTGGCGGTAATAGTAATGTACTGGAAAATATTGAATATTGTATATTAGAGAAAGGCTTTTTCCTCCAATCATCTACACTACCTACCAAAGGTTTGGGGTCACTCAGTTAATTACTGAGTGACCCCAAACCTTTGGTAGGTAGTGTAAAACTCACACTTTAATTCATGTGCTAACATAATTGCACAAGGATTTTCTAATCATCACTTAGCCTTGAAACACCATTAGCTAACACAATGTACCATTAGAACACAGGAGTGATGGTTGCTGGAAAGGAGCCTCTGTACCCCTATGTAGATATTCCATTAAAAATCGGCCGTTTCCAGCTAAAATAGTCATTTACCACATCAACAATGTCTAGACTGTATTTCTGATTCATTTAATGTTATCTTCAATGAAAACAACTGTTGTTTTTTCAAAAATGAGGACATTTCTAAGTGACCCCAAACTTTTGAGCGGTAGTGTAAATATTTCGGTATATGTAATGCTTTGTAAGATGTTGTCTTGTTTTCTGATTTCATTGAATTTATTTTTGCTGTAGATGCTTCCTTCCTGTCTTCCATCATTAGTGTAAACACAGCACTTACTCCATGTGTATTGGTCTTGATATATTCAGAATCATCTAAATTTCTACAACACTAATTTCATTTGAAATCATATTATACTCAACAGTTTGTTTCTCTTGCTTTTTTTCTCCTGAACTAAAACATGTCTTAACTCAGTAATTACTTCAGATCATGCATCACTTTCTTACATGCTTTCCAATCACTCAAAACACAACAAACACATCAAACGGGAAACTCTCTAACTCTGAGTACACTCTCACATCAAGTGGCAGAGTGTGTGCTCTTCTGCACCTCACTTGGAAGTGCTGTTGAGTTCAATTCACAGCAGTTCAAGTAGGAGAGCTCGCAATTAATTAGTGAAAGTAACATGTCTGTTTAAAAACAACTGAGAGAAGTAGAGTCTTGAGAATAACATACACTACCATTCCAAAGTTTGGGGTCACCCAGGTAAATTCATGTTGTCCATGACAGCTCACACTTTTATTCATGTGCTAACAGAATTGCACAAGGGTTTTCGAATCATCAATTAGCTTTTCAACACAATTAGCTGACACAATGTACCATTAGAGCACAGGAGTGATGGTTGCTGGAAATGGGCCTCTGTACCCCTCTGTAGATATTCCATTGAAAATCAGCCATTTTCAGTTAGAATAGTCATTTATTACATCAACATCTAGATTGTATTTCTGATTTATTTAGTGTTATCTTCATCGAAAAAAACTGCTTTTCTTTCAAAAATGAGGACATTTCTAAGTGACCCCAAACTTTTGAACAGTACTGCATATCTGTTGTTGTGCTTGTTGGTAGAATAGACACTGTGGAAATGTACGTGTTGCTGAATTTAACATCTAACTCTTAAAGTTTATTTTGTTCATCCTGGCAGCTATTAACTGAGTTACTGCCATTATTTGAACACTTACTCAAGACAACCGTACTTATACTCCCCCAGGAATGCTTCCAGTTCATCCTTCCAGCGCTGCCACATGCTATTGACCTTCTTCGGGACGCAGTGGTGAAGGTAAAGGAGGCAGCAGATGAGCTGGAGGATCTGCCTTCACCACCACCACCTCTGTCGCCGCCTCCCAATAGTTCGCCACGTTGCCAGACAGAGGACAAAGGCGTGCAATGTGAGGAGGAGGATGAGGAGAAGAAGGACAGTGGCGTGGCATCCACTGAGGACAGCTCCTCTTCCCATATCACTGCCGCATCCATTGCCGCTAAGGTACCAGTACATAGCAGAAGAGAAGCAAAGGCTTCTTGTTCCATTAAATTGCAGTCTTCTTGAGTCTGACTCTGTTTAAAACTGTCATCTTTACATGTTCACACATGCCATTCATGTTAGCATATATTAAAGGAGCTTTTTGTAGCTCTATAGCAGCAGTGAGTCATAATAACATAAAAATGTAATGAATGTATTAAGGGATGACAAGCGAAAACAAAAAAATAGAGATGGAGAGCTCATGTACAGCCCACCCATACCATGGTGTGGATTTCTGACATACTCCTGAATGACATTTGCCAAAAAATAAATGTGCGGATTATGAAGTGTACTTTTAATAGATGTGTCATCCATTTTTTGAAGGTCAGACCTGTAATTCAAAGTAACTGTGCACAGTTGTTGCTAATCCAGGCTGCTAAGATGCGGTCATGATCTTTAATCATCAGACACTGATACTTCCAGAATGCTGAAGACAGCACTTCTAAACAATTTGCTGTTTTTCACCTTAGTACAATGTCTTTGCTGCTAATCCCTGTTGGGTTTAAGTATGCTCCAACTGGGCCACATGTACGCTACCGTTCAAAAGTTTGGGGTCACCCAGACAATTTCATATTTTCCATGAAAACTCACACTTTTATTCATGTGCTAACATAACTGCAGAAGGGTTTTATAATCATCAATTAGCTTTTCAACACCATTAGCCAACACATCGCACCATTAGAACACAGGAGTGATGGTTGCTGTACCACTATGTAGATATTCCATTAAAAATCAGCTGTTTCCAGCTACAGTAGTCATTTACCACATTAACAATGTCTAGACTGTATTTCTGATTAATGTTATCTTCATTGGAAAAAAAAAACTGCTTTTCTTTCAAAAATAAGGACATTTCTAAGTGACCCCAAACATTTGAACGATAGCGTATGTCTTTCAAATCTTTGGGTAAATCTTCTTTTTAGGCTAAGTTCCACGATATTTTAAGTTCACAGTACATGCTGTGATGTTTTAAACTAACAGCATTGCTAATAAAGCTACAAAAATCAAAAAGTAAGTCAAAATACCTTGTGTTTATCTATATAGGTCATCTAGTTTTTCCAGAATACTTGGCTGCTTTTAAATATTCTTTAACCCCTTTGGACAAATTCACTCTGTTCCATTAATCTGATGACAGTTTAATAGCTCAGCTGCATGTGTTCATGTGCCACCTGGTTGCGTGTCTTACGAGGTCAGGTCAAGAAACATTTCTGTATAACTTTCAATATACTACAAGTGTGAACTGAGACATCGCATTAATGGGTACAAAGGAGTTGTGTGATGTGATTTAAGGATTTTTCCACATCCAAGCTCCAATATTTATTAGAAAACATCACAGAGACGCTGAACACACTGTGTCAACAACACCTGTTTTTCAGGCACTTTGCTCTACAATATCACATCTATTAGGAAACAAAATGAAATGTCCATAATAATAAACAGCGGTAGGCTCCATGAGTGACTCCAACA
Organism: Amphiprion clarkii; assembly: GCA_027123335.1. NCBI lineage: Eukaryota > Metazoa > Chordata > Actinopteri > Pomacentridae > Amphiprion > Amphiprion clarkii. Next base: position 19,611,794 of record CM049579.1, read on the forward strand.
AGAGAGCGAGCGCTCTTCACATTTATGCACAGAGCAACTATAATAACTTGATTAATTAGGTTTGGCTACCAGTTCCCAAAATGGAGAAAGAATTCAGGCTAGAGCAGCAATTGTTGAACATTTGTTTGCCTCAGACAGTTGAACTGCCACACACAGTCACAGTTTATCAGCTGCAGAACTTTCAGTGTTTAAGAAATCACAAATAAATTGATGTGAGTTGTTGGGACACTTTTGAATGCAGTCATGAGAAATACTATATGATGAATGACTTACACTACCGTTCAAAAGTTTGGGGTCATTTAGAAATGTCCTTGTTTTTGAAAAAAAAATGTTGTTTTCATTGAACATAACATTAAATGAATCAGAAATACTATTCAAAAGTTTGGGGTCACTTAGAAAGAACAGCATTTTTTTTCAGTGAAGACAACAGTAAATTGATCAGAAATACAGTCTCGACATTGTTAATGTGGTAAATGACTATTCTAGCTGGAAACAACAGATTTTTAATGGATTATCTACATAGGGGTTCAGAGGAAAATTTCCAGCAACCATCACTTCTGTGTTCTAATGGTACATTGTGTTAACTAATCTTGTTGAAAGACTAACTGATGATTAGAAAACCCTTGTGCAATTATGTTTTTCAAGGAGCACAAAACACTGAGTAAACTAAAGCAAACCAAACTCCATACAGAAATTAACGAATTTAACAAAAACCAAACAGAGCTCAAAACTTACTAAGAATAATCAACATAACTGGCCGCCACATGGGCTAAGAACTAACTAAACACAAAACAGCTTAACTCACGACTACTGAGTCCAAGCGGGGGGGCGGCAGACCAGTTTAGAAGCCAGCAGTCTGTGGGTGGTGGACACCAATGCTGCCAGATGTGCAGCAGAGGTTGGGAGCTGCAACGAACAGCGGAGACAAGGCAGCTGCGGGAGTGCAGCGACGGGGAGCCGAGGCGAGCACAGAGGGGGAAGCTCCGGGAAGGAGTCAGGCAGGACTGAGCAGGCAGGGGGGAGTCCGGAGCCGAAGCAGACCTGGGCAGAGTGGCTGGCGGGGAGCCAGTAGGGACAATGATCCAGCAGCGACTGGTGGGGCGAGTCCGGCTTTAAATGCCGCCGATGAGTGATCGGACACAGCTGCACTCTCTGCAGCTGTGTCCAATTGGCCGGGATTGTCCGCTGGCCGGGGGTGTAGCACCGAGGAGGGAGGGACCATGACAATGTTAGCACATGAATAAAAGTATGAGTTTTCGTGGACAACATGAAATTGTCTGGGGGACCCCAAACTTTTTCACGGTAGTGAAAGAGGCTTAAATAACAGTATGCCGTCACTTATATGCATTGATAAACTCAGCAATGTTGCATTCCCCATGTCTGAAGGGGGCTTTTGAGATATATTTTTCATTGGTCTAGTTAATGTGAAGTATTCAGTAGTAATCAAAGACCATCTGAATGCACATACCTTGTAAATACGTGGTAATGTAATGGAGTATTTTCTGACTTTACAATTTAGGAAGTTACTAGAAAGAATAAATTCTACAGTCAGTCAAAATTAATTTTAGTGTATTTTGCATGAGCAAAGTTAATAAAACCAAGGGTAAAATGTGGTTTCTCACTCTTTTTATAAGTAGTACATGAGAAATCACATTGGACTATACTGTAAGCTTCTTCATAATAAAGAGTGAGACACATCATGGTTTTTGCCAGTATAAACAACAAAGCAAACAGCTTGAAATGAAAAAGAAGGATCCCATCTTCATTATATCACAACTATCTGCCTTTATATTCATCTACAGTTTGTGTATACATATATAGTTTGTCTCCATACCCATCACCCTGTCCTGCCTTGTCTGCAGCCTGGACCCTGCTTTATGGCTCTGTTGTCAGACTAACGTCCCACCTCATTGTCCAGTCACAGATAGATGTTGGTAAGACTCCACCACCCAAAGTCATCTTTACATTGTCATGTTATGTTTTTGTGGTCATTTGCCCTCCGTCTGCATCTGTAGCGTAAGTAATCACAGTCATATACATTTGACATATTAGAGATGATGTAATAAGTTGTTTTCATGGCTGATTTGTGTGTGTGTACGTGCGTGCGTGCGTGCTTGTGTTTGTGTGTGTGTGTGTGTGTGTGTGTGTGTGTGTGTGTGTGTGTGTGTGTGTGTGTGTGTGTGTGTGTGTGTGTGTGTGTGTGCGTGTGTGTGTTTGTGTGTGTAGGTTTGTGGCATCTGGATTGCGTATATACTGAAAATACTGAAATTCAGTATCACTAAGTGTGTTATGGGTTTATGGTGTGTGTAATGTTTATATGCGTGTTTGTCTCCATTTGTTTCTGTGCATGTGTGTTTTTGTGTGTGCCATGTCAGATCCCAGACTCCATTATCTCGCGGGGTGTGCAGGTGTTGCCCAGAGATGCTGCCTCTCTCAGCACCACGCCCTCTGAGTCTCCCCGCGCCCAAGCGACCTCCCGCCTCTCAACCGCTTCCTGTCCCACACCCAAAGTGAGTATACATACAGTAAGCACACGGGAACATAAACATCACAAACTAATTGTTGTTGTTGTACTTGTATCCCTGCAAGGACTTAACTTTGACAGCATTTATTTTATTTATTTACCACCCCTGATCTTCACTGCCGCTCTAACTTTAATCATCAGCCTAATTTGATTGCAACATAAAGCTGATAAGTTGTGAAAAGATCCATTTCAATTTTTTTTCTATAAATGTGGCTTGCAAACTTCAGCTTGAGAGAGAACTTAAAATCTTCCTGTGATGTTAAGAATTGGAGACCATCTTGTTAAGTAAATTTGAGCAAACTTTGACACACAACAGCTTCACCAAAGCTGAGATTGAACGTTTGATGCACGTGGAGTTGCCGTGGTCGGAGCTCAGGAGCTATAATTAGGAATTCTTAATCTTAAACATTTTACTTTAGTCAGTATTACACTCAGGAACCTGGGGACCTTGTGTGGTGCATTCACATGGGATAAGTAAAGTCTATTTTTTACTTGTATTTATAAATATGAAAAGGCCGCCAATACAATAACTCTGGAGTATGCATGTTGTCCATCTAGTTGTCCTTGGAAATTTTGCTCCGCTAATGTGCTTGACTTTGTTTTTTTCTGTCAATGGGTCTTCATGCTTTGTAGCAACATGAGCATCCTGGGGACCTCTGTGTTTGGCAAAATATTGTAGGTAATTTGCAATGGAATTGTTATTTACAAATTACAGACATGGCAGATTTACATGTGAATAAAGTCACAGGCAGCCTCTGCAATTATTCCAACAAATAGAGCTTTTGCAAACTCATCTCTGTTTAACCTACACTTAAACTGAAGACAAAAGCAAAACTTTTGTAATAGTTCAACACCTGTGGAAAATATACATATCTGTATCCCCTACACTACCGTTCAAAAGTTTGGGGTCACTTAGAAATGTTATTATTTTTTGACAGAAAAGCTTTTTTTCAATAAAGATAACATTAATTGAATCAGAAATACAGTCTCAACATTGTTAATGTGGTAAAACACTATTCCACCTGGAAACGGCTGATTTTTAATGAAATATCTACATAGGGGTACAGAGGCCCATTATCCAGCAACCATCACTCCTGTGTTCTAATGGAACATTGTGCCAGCTAATTGTGTTGAAAGGCTAATTGATTATTAGAAAACCCTTGTGCAGTTATGTTAGCACATGAATAAAGGTGTGAGTTTTCATGGAGAACATTAAATTGCCTTGGTGACTCCAAACTTTTGAATGGTAGTGCACAACTTTATTAACTAGCTAGCCTGGCTTTGTCCAATGGTCATACTGTATGTCTACTACCACAACAAAAGCTCCTTTAATTATGTTGGGCCAACTGCTTAATCTATTCAATTTCTAAAATGTAGAAAAGATCAGTTGTGCTGTTACATTAGAATTATATACTCTCCAGGAGCAGGATTTCCTGGAATCTTCTCAACACCACAAGATTGCCAGACAACCTAAGCCCATAAGAAAATCACAACATCTGCACTCTCATCACCAAGAAATACCTCTTGTATCTACCTACAAAAAAAATGAGTTGTAGTTTTTACTTCTCAGTTATTTCCTAAAATTGTCAAACTAATCTTTTAATTTAACCAACATTGACAAGAGGTCGTAAAACTGGTATGAGTGAAATTATTATAGCTACTAAGTTTGGATGTCAACAAAAACTATGCCATTGATGAGCAATCTCCAAACAATAATCAGCCTCTCAAAAAAGCTGGTAAGTAGACCTTAAGGGGTTTTGTCAAGGTCAAGAGAGACCTCTGATATTTACATTTGAGTGAGCTCTTGCTGCTTTTTAAACACAACATCATGTTCAATCGAGTGGATTCAATCTTAATACTAATTCTGAATGTAATTTTCAACCTAAATCCTAAATCAGACCCTATCTTTATCTATCCACTGTGAAACATGAGCAAGACCCACCAGGACAGCAGCACATGGACGTACACTTCCAGCAATACAGATATAAGCTCATACACAAAGTCTACTCGATCCCGTTTTTCCCTTTGCTCAGCCCTCCCACAACTCCATGGTGTTTATCATGTGCTACGTCTACAAACTGCCTTTTGGTGTTAAAACATGTCATGCCTATTGATTTCTACAGGAATTGCTTTTATGGACAAAAGTCAAGGCTTTCGGTTTGAGATTCCTAATTTTTATTTTTATTTTTTCTGGGGTATTTTCATCATTTTCATCCATGATTGTATTTTGCCTGATGAACATTATTTTTTGTATATTTATGTATTTGTTAGTTTAGCTTACCTAAATAGGACAAACTATGTGGTCACACACAAGGTCAAAACAGAACGCGTACAAACACCCACACTGACCGGTTTCTCAGCATGAAAAGGTATATGTTTTTTGTTTGTTTCTATGTGCTGTTGTTTCTGTGTGCATGTGTTTTTGTGTGTCTATAGAGACAGCAGGTTGAGGTTCTTATGCTTCAATGTCTCTAGTAATATTTTCCAAGTCTAACATATTCTGACAGTATGTTTCTCTCTGTTTTAGCTCTAAATGTGATCCTCAAACATTTTGTCCACCTGAATATTTTTTTTGCCTTGTTGTAACTATTTAAGTGAAAGATTCTTTGAGAAGAGAAAACAGACAACTATATAAAATGTCCTGAAGTATCCTTCTATGTTTAACTGATCTTTCTTGCAGGTTTTTAAAATATCAAATCGCATCAAGTCTCTCTCTGTTTTTCTTTCTCTCTCTCTTTCACCTGGACTGTCAGTGTCACATCCCCCTGTGTCTCCAGGACAGCAGGCAGGTGCCATGGGAATAGATGAGGGGGTTGCCATGGGAACCGAGGGATGGCATGTTAGAGCAGGGTGCATAGGCAGGTTATGCAACAGAGGTGACAGTCATGCTCTCTCTTTTCTGCTGAGCAGTGTTTGTGTGTTCACACAGTAGTGAAAGGTCAGACAGATGATACACCCTGGCAAACAATTTTTAGTCTGGTTGGAAATGTAGCTGTTTAAGTACATACAGTTGTTCATCCAGTTAAATTCATTTGTCAAGATGCAAAGCACTGAGCAGTAATTAACAACATGGTGTAGTGTGTAGGAAAAGCTTTGAATTTCTAGATTCAAGCCATAGCTTTGTTAAAAAAAAAAAAAAAAGTCCAGCACTGAGTAAAACACTAGTTCATGGGCTAATAATGTTAAGGAAGTCATATTTTAACAGTTCTTTGTTCCATGCTGGTGAAAAATTCTGTTTCAATGATTATGGACACTTCCATGTATCCGGGTCTCGGTTGTTTTGTCTCAAAAGAGTGTGCATTGCCAAAACGAACACATTGGCAGTAGCCTGTAGAGATGTGGGATCATGTGTTCTTTATTTGAGACAGAAGGCAAACTACTTCTCTCAAATTAAGCTGTTTATTTTCTAATATCAGTGTCTCAAAAAATCTTGTACAAGGTCCTCTTCTGTTTGGAACAGCCTCCCAGAAAAGGATCAAGTTTGATATGAACACAACATTTTATTCTACATGATGCAATGTGATTGGCTATAGGACATATACATATCATAAGCCAAATCGGAATTATCAGCACGCATGCGCGTGTATCCGTCAATAGCTTCCGGGTCAGAGTTCATCCCACACTACCTTATCAACAAAGCTCGAAGAAGCCATACTATCGCAGTGGAACGACCTGCTATTTGTAGCGACTATTAAGTGTTTACACTGCTTAAAGTCTTTTTAAGGCAATATGCCAGGTCCCCATTGTTCAGTGCGGGACTGCCACAACGGTACCCGTTGGCTAAAGAAGTGGATGGAAGAGTTTTGCCCTATTCACGAGTGCAATAAAGGAACCTTGCGCCATATATGTGACCCGCCTTATGTACTCGTCACATTTCCTACTGAAAGAAAAGATCCAGAATGTCGTACCGAATGGATTAAATTAGTAAGTTTGACATAAGATCATATATTTTGCTAACTAATTTATAACCATGCAATATGTAAATATTATACAGTAGTTTCTCTGCCTGTAGTAGCACTACAAGTTTGCGTTTGCATGACCCATATTGGACATATTTGAATATAATTGTATCTGCCTGTATGGACTATACACTTTTTCATTAAGTTTATATTCTTTTTTATATTTATTTCAGATGAACAGGAAGAACATAAAAACAGGAAAAAACTGGGCACCACACAAGAACAGCCGAGTATATTTCATGAATTTTGTTGATGGTGCACCTTCCACTTCCTTTCCAAACCCTACACTGAATCTAGGCAAAGTGTCATAGCCTTTTGTAATGTAGTGGTCACTGAAAATGTTAAAGGGTAGCCTTAATGTAATATGTATAGCACTTTTGATTTTTGTCCAGGCCTGTTTCATGAGTTTATTTTTTTTTAATAATTCTGCTAAACCACGGTTCAAAAGCAATGTCTGATTTCCATTGGTTAATTTTCATAGAATTTTAATTTATTTTTACTTTTGTCAGATTCAAATTATTTCTGTGACCATTGTGGGTTTTTCTTTCATTAACCGAGAGGTTCCAACAATTTTGTCCACCTGTGCATGTCCATGTCTCTTGGCACACGATTCATCCAATCCGCAGCCACTGAACCCTGTGAAAAGAAACCTCCTTTCTAACATGTCCCGCATTCTACCTGTCATTTATTCCCCTCTGTTAGCAGTGATGGGATGCAGACACTGATGGTATCCCATAGGGATGATTGTTATGGTTTCCCACCTTAAATAAACAGTTACAGTGCAGCTTGATATTACCTTATTTAGGTATAGGGATAAACTGTGGAGCAAAGCAGTGACTCTCTATGTCTTTAGAATGTGTACATATAAGGAACTGTAGCTTTCCAGCTTGTCCTGTCTGTGACCTGTGTATATTTAAACCTTCAGAATCTGAGGTTAGTCTCTCCCTTTAAAAAGTCAATCACAACTCATGCATTAATTAAACAATATATAATATTGATATTAATAATTTTAATATCAATATAATTTTACTCATATGTGATATTAATTTCAGTGTTCAGCTAGCAGTGCCTTTGTAAGAGATAATAAATCCTAACAGAGACACAGCATAAAAATATTGTTTTCATTCACCAACTCGAGTAGAAGCTCATACCAGTTCCCCTTTGATTTAATCCCAAAAAGAATCATAATATTTGGCTGACTTGTCCCCACCCAAAAAAGTCTTTGAATGTGATTTTACAATTCCACAGTTTCATTTAGCAGATGCTTTTATCCAAAGCGATGTACATCTGAGAGTAGATACAACACAAGCATGGATCTAGTCAGGAGAAAACAATCTGGATAAGAGCCATAAAACAAGTTCAAATGTGATAATAGGACCGCGGTGCCTACAGGCAGTGCAGACGTAAAAGGAATTTTTTTTAAATATTTTTATTTTTTTGCATACTGTCAAGTGAAAAGTTGTTCAGTAAAGAGCTGGGTTTTTAGTCTTTTCTTCAGGACTGAGATGGACTAAAAGAGTTTGGTAACTTGTTTCACCACCCTAGAACCACAATAGAGTCTAGCTATGAACCAGCCTTGTTGTGGTTGTTGTATCAGGAGCATTTTGTTGGCCGAGTGTAGTGAGTGGAAGGGAGTGTAGACCTGAATGAGAGCGTTCTGGTAGGAGGGAGCTGTTTTCATTGTAGTTTTGAATGCAAGTGTCAGAATTTTGAATTCTGCAACTGGAAGCCAGTGAAGCGATCTGAACAGCGGGGTGACATGCTGTTTTTGGCTGATTGAAAACAGGACATGCTGCTGCATTCTGGATCAAGACATTTTAATTTAGGTTCTCTCGCACATGATCAGTGATGTATTTGTTCTGTGCTTGTTTGAAGCATTGTTATTTATGGCGTGCAAAACACATCAGACACTAGCAGCATAGCACACGCAGGCGCAGGCACAGACACACATGCACAAACACAAAACATGCAAAAAAATCCAAGTACACACGTCTGTTCAGTGAAGCTTGACCCTGTCAATTTCAAGATTCACAGCATGCACTACCGTTTAAGAAAAGCATTTCTTTTCAAAACAGATAACATTAAATTAATCAGAAATACAGTCTAGACATTGTTAATGTGGTAAATGACTATTCTAGCTGACTTTTAATGGAATATCTACATAGGGTTACAGAGGCCCATTTCTAGCAACCATCACTCCTGTGTTCTAATGGTCCATTGTGTTAGCTAATGGTGTTGAAAGGCAAATTGATGATTTAGAAAACCCTTGTGCAATTATGTTAGCACATGAATAAAAGCATGTGTTTTCATGGAAAACATGAAATTGTCTGGGTGACCCCAAACTTTTGAACGGTAGTGTATGTCATCTTACAGTGCTTAGCATAGTAAGGTTCAGACCTTACAAATTGTCAAGTACTGTCAAATATCACTATCCTGTCACAATCACATGCCTTCCACATTAGTCTGCATTTGTAGGTGACTTGTGTGTCTAGGCATGTGATAACAGACAGTTAATGGCTTTGCTAGGTGTAGCTTAGCTTGTTTAGATCTTGACACAAGTTGTTTTCCAGGGACAAGCTACCATATGTCCTTTGAAATTCCTATGTTGCAAGTGTGTGTCGACAGTATGTACACAATGGCTTTGAGGTCAGTATCAGAATGGCTGTGTTCACTGATGTATTTCATGTGCCACTGTGAGTTGTGTGAGTCTGTTAACTTGGCCTTGTTGGCAGTGCTGCATAGTGGCTTTAAGAGGAGAAGGTGTGAAGTAGGGCTTCGTTTTGTCATTGTCAGAGCTGCTACTGTGGCTCCCATACAAGCTGGCCATCTCCACAGCTCACAGAGCGAAGCATAGCAAGGAGAACGCTGATGTGCAAAATAGAAACTTGCATAAATACATATAAAGGTCATGTATCAGCACTACCAGCTCTGTGCCTTTATGTGTGTTTTCAGGTGGATGCCAAGTGCCAAGTGTAAAAGTGAAGCTGCGTTTAAATGCGCAAAGAATCACAGCTTGTGTAAGTCTGTATTCTGCACATAAGTAAATTGTTTGTGTACACGCATATGTGTGTGTTAAAGGAGCTCTGTGGTTTGTCATAGGGTTTGCTATCAAGCATAAAGTCTGTGTGTTTGCCACAGAGCATAGACCCACAGTTGATCCCCACACCAAAATATAAACACACAAACATATTTAGACTCTCAAAAAATAAGGGAGAAAGTGTCTGTCTTGCTCTTACATGCACCAGACATACACAGCCTGCAGCCCACAGATGCAAGGAGATAGAAAAGGATTACAAACTAAGCAGCACTACAACCATTCATGTAACCACATTTTCTTTCTCTGTCACACTATCTTTTTCTTGTACACACATAGACAGATGCAAACAGACACGCACACATGCACAATATACAGGGAGAGTAGTTGTTCCCTTCCACTCTTGTGGGCATTTAGCACAGTTATGTAATGATGAGTTGGGATTAATGAAGCATATGGAAGATGGGGCTTTGACTCATAGGATGGTTGACAGTGTGAGCATTTTTTAGGTTGTGTCTCCTGTTCTTATTCTCAGTGAAGTAATATTGGTTTGACTTTTTATGTGAATTAATGTGTTGAAACATAACCACAGAAAATATTAAGACGTGTTTTCCTGGCCATCCCATTTTAGAATAACACTCATTCCATATTTTTTTTATTGTTGTTTTGTTTCTGTAATAATAAAGTAGTCCATTGAAATCCCAGAAGCTGTTGGTCTCTCAAGTTGAAATCCAGAGGTGGGTAGAGTAGCCAAAAATTGTACTCAAGTAAGAGTAGGGTTACTTCAAAATAATATCACTCAAGTAGTAAAAAGTAGTCATTCAAAAAATCGCTCAAGTAAGAGTAAAAAAGTATTTGGTGAAAAGACTACTCAAGTACTGAGTAACTGTTTGATTGCAATGTCCGATTTATTTTTTAGAAATGATGTGATCAGACAGACAAAAATGAAAAATAATGTGCAAATTCTGGCATTTCCAAATAATAAAATGAAAGAATAGCAGAAATAAATAACATCTTTACAAAATGACAAGTTAAGGCACAAGAAATACAAATTTCCAAATCTCAGTTTTTCACAACATAAAGGTATTGAAACAAATACCTGTAGTAAGGTAATGTTTTTATGTTTGAACAGTGCAAACTAGTTCCAGTGACAAGATATACTGTATTTCACTTCCCTCCAAATGGCACAAGCTCAAGGCAATACAACTAGGGCTGGCCCCGAAAATCTGAATATTCGGTCGTTGTGGTGGTATCCGAATATTCATTTAAAAATAAAAATGGGAAATTCCTAAGTTATTAAAGCAAAAAGTAGATTGTCAGTTTGTCAGAGGACTTGTCAACTACAGCACACTTCTTGGCTGTTCTTACATACACCTCTTTTATTGATTAGCTATTAGTAGTGTCAGGTGACTGACTACAACTTCCAACTAATTAACCAGTGTTTAGGACATATATATACTACCGTTCAGAAGTTTGGGGTAACTTGGAAATGTCCTTGTTTTTGAAAGAAAAGCGTTAAATTAATCAGAAATACAGTCTAGACATTGTTAATGTGGTAAATTACTATTCTAGCTGGAAATGGCTGATTTTTAATGGAATACAGGGGGTCCTCGACTGATGCTGGAGTTCCGTTCCTACGACCCTAAGTAAGTTGATTTTCGTCATAAGTCGGAACTCCACCAGAAGGGTCGTACTTACGTTTAGGAGCCATAATTAAGGGCAAAAACTTAGCAAATGTAGCACAATCCAAGGTGGCGTACAACCGGAGAATTTAAACTAAGCCGTCTTATAGCCCCACTTGACAAAGTGTTCAGCCATTCCACTCGCCAACTACTTCCACGTAACCAGTTCCGATGTAATGACAAAGTGGTGTATGTCCTAAACTGAGGAACCGCCCGTAACCTGTAACAATGAAACGCCGTAGGTCGAGGACGTCATAAACCAAGGACCCCCTGTATCTACATAGGGCTACAGAGGTCCATTTCCATCAACCATCACTCCTGTGTTCTAATGGTACATTGTGTTAGCTAATCATGTTTAAAGGCTAATTGATGATTAGAAAACCCTTGTGCAATTATGTTAACACATGAATAAAAGTGTGAGTTTTCAAAACTTGAAATTGTCTGGGTGACCCCAAACTTTTGAACAGTAGTGTATATAGGTAACAAGATAACATGGAGTTGAATTTCATATTTCAGTTTGCATTATGAAGTTATTTTTCTGTTTGAGAAAAGGCTCCCACAATCTCTGCTGTATATGAAACTGTAGGGGAACTGAGGACGTATCATTATCACGAGTTCTTTACTCATAATACTGATGCATATTTAATATATTTTGTAGATTTGTTTTGTCCGTTGAGGATTTGTCAGTATTTAATTTTCAGTTATAGTTTGTGCTCAGTTTAATGTGAATGAAAGGCATGAAATAATAACACTTCTTTGGCCTAGCTAGTAATCTTTCATCTACATTCTCCTTTCCACCAATTTCACCATAATCCCCTTTCATCAGCATCACATTATTTATGCTCTATGTAATGTATGCTGTTCCGATCCCATCAACTCAACACATAAAAAAAAAACAAGAAAAAAGAGGAATGGAAGTCAGTGATTTTGCTTGTTTGAACAGGTGGGTTTTGAGATGGGATTTGAAAATGTCCAGTGTGTCAGTGTTTTGTTGGATGTCAGGTAGGAAGGAGTTCCAGAAAAAGGGGCCAGAGCAGCTGACGGCTCTGGAGCCCATGTGTTACAACCCGGCCATCTAGGGTAACCAAGGTGCAACAATTGCTAGAGTAAACAAGCACTGATTTTCCAGAGTTCAATCTGTTTTTTGTTTTTTTTATAAGGGTAGATTTCAACACAAAAAGTGAGGGGTCTGAAAGTAAATGGATGCTGCCGAAATTAAAGAAACAAATATAACCAAAAGCGACCTTCTCTGAGAAGTAGACTCCACCAGAAATAAAAAAAAAATACATCAAACACAAAAAAAAGCACCAAATAGAAATACAAAGGCAGCAGCACCCCTTACTAAAGCTAACAACGGTTTCAGATAACAAAGGCTTTGGATATAGTTTTTCTTTTAGCAATTTAATGTCTGACTAGCTTCCAGCTTCACACAAGAGTTCACAGAATCAGTTCAATTCAATTCAATTCAATTTTATTTATATAGCACCAATTACCGTCAAACTGTCTCGAGACACTTTACAGAACCCATATGCCTGACCCCCAGAGCAAGCCAAAAGGCGACAGTGGCAAGGAAAACACCCTTTTAACAGGGAAAAAAACCTCGAGCAGAACCCGGCTCTAATGTGGGGGGACCCATCTGCCTGCTGGCCGGGCGAGTTGAGAGGAACAGAAGAGGGAGAGAGGTAGAGATAGAGGGATAGAGGTAGAGGGGAAGAGGTAAAGAGGAAGAGGTAGAGGGGTAGAGGTAGAGATAGAGGGACAGAGGTAGAGAGGAAGCGGTAGAGGGACAGAGGTAGAGATAGAGAGGGGGGGGGGACAAGGACCATAAAACACACAGTATAATTCATGCATGATAAGACAGATGATATATGCAAAGTACAACTAACATGGAAACTATAGTTTACTGCTATGGTGTACAGCTCTGGCATTAAATATACTACATATATAGCTGGTGGTAAATTCAAGAATATGTAATATGAGCAAATCAAATATAGTAAGGGCAATGCAGAGTAGATCGGTGGAAATGGGCAGCTGGAGGTGGGAGAGCAACCACACATCTGAAGCATCCAGCTCTGGGACCAGGGACACTCGGAGAAAGGACACAGAAAGAAACAGAGTGAATGTAATGCAACAATGGTATATATAGTAAATACATTAGTAGTTAGAGAAGGGCTCAGTGCATCAAGAGAGGTCCCCCAGCAGCCTAGGCCTATAGCAGCATAACTAGGGACAAACTAAAGGGACGTCAGGAGGGGAAGTCAGTTGTGCAAATGCAAACACCAGCTTACCCCGTCAGGGTCCCCCAGTCAGCCCTAACTATAAGCTTTGTCAAAAAGGAAGGTTTTAAGCCTGGTCTTAATAATAGAGAGGGTGTCCGCCTCCCGAACCCAAACTGGGAGCTGGTTCCACAGGAGAGGCGCCTGATAACTGAAGGCTCTGCCTCCCATTCTACTTTTAGAGATTCTAGGAACAACAAGTAAGCCTGCATTCTGAGAGCGGAGAGTTCTGCTAGGATAATATGGTACTATCAGGTCTTTGAGATATGATGGAGATTGGTTGTTAAGAGCTTTATATGTCAGAAGAAGGATTTTGAATTCTATTCTAGAGCTAACAGGAAGCCAATGAAGAGAAACCAGTACAGGAGAAATATGATCTCTCTTGCTAACTCCTGTCAGTACTCTGGCTACAGCATTTTGGATCAGCTGTAGATGTTTCAGAGAGCTTTTGGGACAACCTGATAATAAGGAATTACAGTAGTCAAGCCTAGAAGTAACAAATGCATGGACTAGTTTTTCTGCATCACTCTGAGACAGGATGTTCCTGATTTTCACAATATTTCTCAGGTGGAAAAAGGAAGTCCTACAGATTTGTTTTATGTGTGAGTTAAAGGACATGTCCTGGTCAAAGATAACACCGAGGTTCCTCACAGTAGTACTGGAGGCCAATGTAATGCCATCCAGAGTAACTATATGCTTTGAAAGCAATTCTCTAAGATGTTTGGGGCCAAATATAATGACTTCAGTCTTGTCTGAATTTAGTAGTAAGAAATTATAGGTCATCCAGGTCTTTATGTCTTTAAGACAATCTTGCAGTCTAGCTAGCTGATTAGTTTCACTTGGCTTCATCGATAAATACAATTGAGTGTCGTCAGCATAACAGTGGAAATTAATACAGTGCTTCCTAATAATATTGCCTAAGGGAAGCATGTATAATGTGAACAGTATTGGTCCTAAGACAGAGCCCTGAGGAACTCCATGATTAACCCTCGTATGCTCAGAAGAGTCATTGTTGACATGCACAAACTGGAACCTGTCTGATAAGTAGGATTTAAACCAGTCCAGTGCTGTCCCTTTAATGCCAATACAATGTTCTAGTCGTTGTAATAAAAGTTTGTGGTCGATTGTATCGAATGCTGCACTAAGGTCCAATAAAATAAGTATAGAGACCAGTCCATTATCTGACGCTATGAGAAGGTCATTAGTAACTTTCACCAGAGCTGTTTCTGTACTATGATGCACTCTGAAGCCTGACTGAAACTCTTCAAACAAGCTATTCTTTTGTAAATGTTCACATAATTGATTTGCAACTGTTCTTTCCAGAATTTTGGAGAGAAATGGGAGGTTGGAAATTGGTCTATAGTTGGCTAAAACATCTGGATCTAGAGTGGGCTTTTTAAGTAAAGGTTTGATTACGGCAACCTTAAAAGCCTGTGGTACATAGCCTGTTACTAGAGAGAGATTAATCAGATCTAACATTGAGGAATTAATTAAAGGTAAAGCCTCCTTGAACAGTCTAGTTGGGATAGGATCTAAAAGACATGTCGATGGTTTGGATGTAGAAACTATTGAAATTAGTTCAGAGAGATGTATGGGAGTGAAAAGTTCTAGTTCTAAATATCCATCTGGTCTTACAGCCAATTCTAAAGCATCTGTACTCGATGATACATCTGTGACATTTGTAGGAAGGGCCAGATTAATTTTTTCTCTAATCGTAATAATTTTATTTGTGAAGAAGCTCATGAAGTCGTTACTGCTCAAAGCAAAAGGAATACAAGGTTCGACAGAGCTCTGACTCTTTGTCAGCCTGGCTACAGTGCTGAAGAGAAACCTGGGGTTGTTCTTGTTTTCCTCTATTAAAGATGAATAATATGTTGTCCTGGCATTACGAAGAGCTTTTTTATAAATTACTAGACTATTTTTCCAAGCTACATGAACATCTTCTAAATTAGTGGAATACCACTTCCTTTCCAGCTTTCGGGACACTTGCTTTAAAGTCCGCAGCTGGGAATTATACCAAGGAGCATGTCCTCTCTGAGATAGAACTTTCTTTTTTACAGGTGCAACACTATCAAGTGTTGTATGCAGTGAGGCTGCAGCATAATTAACAATATAATCCACATCTGTGGGGGTAAAATTATAATATTTCCCTTCCATTATATCAGTAAGTGGTGCTGAACTAAATAGAGAGGGTATTATTTTCTTAAACTTAGCCACCGAATTGTCAGACAGACATCTACTGTAGTGATATTTATTCTTAACTCCCAAACAATCTGTTGTTGTAAATTGAAATGTTATCATAGAATGGTCAGAAAGAAGAGGGTTCCGGGGAAATACTTTTAACTGTTTGATTTCTATGCCATAAGTCAGAACGAGGTCAAGGGTATGATTAAAACAATGAGTTGGTTTATTTACATGTCGAGAAAACCCTATTGAGTCTAATATTGAATTAAAAGCAGCCGTAAGGCTGTCACTGTCCACGTCAACATGAAGGTTAAAGTCACCCACAATAATCACTTTATCTGAGCTGAGCACTAAATCAGATAAAAAGGCTGAGAATTGAGATAAAAACTCAGAGTAAAGAGCAGGAGGACGATATACAACAACAAATAAAACTGAGTATCAGTATGGGCAGCTCCCTTCTCTAAGAGCTGCCACCGAATGCTGGTATCAACTGGCCCTTTTAACAGCAACTGGAACCTTGATTGAAGTGATAGTCCCTCCCCTGCTCCAATCCAACCTCAGCTCCAGATGTCGCAGGTGTGGTGGGATGGACACAGAGGTGGGGCGACAGCAGCACAGCACACAGAAATACAAATTACCAGACAGGAGGAGACAGACAGAGGCACAGGGCTGTGGTCATATGGGCAGGAGGGATAGTGAGGTTGAGGGAGGAAGATGATCTGAGTCCAGCTGGGTGTGTCTATGTGAACGAGTTCAGTGAGGTACAGAGGGGCGAGGTTATGGAGGGCCTTGAAGGATAGTAGCATTGTGTTATAGATAATGCAGTGTGTGACTGGGAGCCAGTGAAGTTGGAGAACAGGGGTTATGTGGTACAGAAGACATGACTTTGTACTGTCTATAGCTATCAATATGTGGTAGAAAGTGTGTTTGTCTGAATGTGCTGCAACCTCCTGTTCCCCAGACTTTGTTTGGAGCTATGAGGATGAAGCAGCATTTTTTTTCTAGCAGAGTGGCAGTTCTAATGTCTGCTGAGTGTGTGGCTCTGTTAGTTAGAACCACTGTCAAGGATCACTGTAAGGATTTGGGAGTGTCTGTGTGCAGTTTTGTGGATACATACACCACCATTCAAAAGTTTGGGGTCACCCAGACAATTTAATGTTTTCTGTGAAATCTCACACTTTTATTCATGTGCTAACATAATTGCACAAGGGTTTTGTAATCATCAATTAGCCTTTCAACACCATTAGCTAACACAATGTGCCACTAGAACACAGGAATGATGGTTGCTAGAAATGGGCCTCTGTACCCCTATGTAGATATTCCATTTAAAAAATCAGCCCTTTCCAGCTAAAATCGTCATTTACCACATTAACAAAGTCTAGACTGTGTTTCTGATTCGCTTAATGCTAGCTTCACTAAACAAAACTGCTTTTCTTTGAAAAATAAGGACATTTCTAAGTGACCCCAAACTTTTGAACGGTAGTGTAAATACATGCAGTTGTCCCTTTTAGAGATGCAAATGTGGCTCCTTCTGCTGTGTGATGCTGCAGGTATTTCATAAACTCAGCGAAATTTCCTACCATCAGCTGGAAGCAACAACCCAAACTTTAGCTGCACTTAACGTGTGTGAGCCTCCATCAACTGTGTCTTCTGCGCTCTCTGTGACAGCCGATACTGCCATCTAATGGTGCTTTCAATTGCCCTCAGACACCATAGCTGCAATCATAGCTGCACTTAAACTCAGATGTTAAAGTTTAACTGAATGAATGTGAACTATACGGGGTGGCCACAGAGATTGTAAAGGTGGCTGTGATGCCCCCTTGAAGACAACGCCAACAAGAAGAGCAAAAAGTCCTGCACAGAATCAACATCATGCAGTCAGTCTGGGATTACCTGAAGACACAAAAAAATTCTGAGACACAAAAATACAATGCAGTGTCGTGGCAAATTGTCCAATATGTTTTAAGCAAGCACCTTCGCCTTGCAGCTAGAGGATCCCCAGTTTGCGTTCTGGCCTTCCCGGGATCTTTATGCATGGAAATTGTCCGTAGGTGTGAATGTGAGTGTGATTGTTTGTCTCTATGTGTAGCCTTGTGACAGACTGGTGACCTGTCCAGGGTGTCCCCTGCCTTCACCTTAAGTCAGCTGGGATAGACACCAGCCCCCCACGACCCTAATGACGATTAAGCGGTATATAGATAATGGGTGGATGGATGGATGGATGGATGGATGGATGGATGGATGGATGGATGGATGGAAAATATTATTTTAGAATTTTGAAAATGTAGGCATAATCAGCAAACAAGCCATTCTCTCCGATTCACTCACCACCCATGCAAACATTAATATATCCTTCCATCTGTACCCATAAATTACATTATTCAAACTAGAAGCAATGATGGTTGGAATTGTATCCCAGCTTGATTACATTTTATCACTTGAGTGTACCTCTGATTTTTACTTCAGTAAAATGTCCAAGTAAACGTTACAGCATGATGGTGTGTGGTGGAACAGTCTGTTTTCATGTGAGTTTGGTAAGCTGTGACCTTTAAGTCCTCCCATTGAAGATTTAGGCTTAATATCGTTGCGACATAGATCAGAGATGGTATTAAACACTGCCATCTAGAAGTCCTGTATTCAATGAATAATTTGATTCATATGAAAGTGATGCCAATAATATCCGATGACCTTCACAGTTACCTGAACACAACCTGGTTTCACATGTTAGCTCTCTCCACCACCATCATTAAATCACAGCAGGTTTTTTTTGTTCTTATTGTTACAGCCTGTTTTACACAGAAAGGCAGTTTTACAAAAATGCAGTTATGATGCGTTGATCTATTTCATCATGCAGGGTCTCTTTCATATGACATTAGTGAGATTAGAGTATTTACTGTATTTGGGTCATTCCAGAATTGGAGGACATTTGGGCTTCAAAAATTTAGAAAAATAAACCTCCTCTTTTATAATTTTCTGCTACATATTCATCAATAAGAGGTAATAAACTATCAAAGGCTTGATTGACTCAGCTTACAGACCAGTTGTACCATTTTTATTCCATGTTTTATTTGTTGTTTGCTAACCCTACTGTAATCACAGTAACAGGGTTGCTAATCCATGCTAATGTTAGCTTTTTCTCATGTGGAGAAGTTAGATATTTAGCTAGCTGTTACTGCTGACCAAGAGGACAAACTTACTAATGTAAAAAAAGTAAAGAAAAAAAGTAAAATAATTTGTCTTGATAATATGCATAACAAGGTTGCATGAGGTAGAGTGAGAGATTCAATCAAGGCTGACAATGTTATGAAAATATGAAAAATAGAAGAGAGGACATAGCTTTCCCATTCATAGCCCATTCTTTTGGAAAACTGTTTGATGATGTTTATTCCAGCGTATCATGTGATTCACTGTTTTCTTCTTCTTCTACCAGCTAAAAAGTTATGGTAACAGGGTTGTTGTGGGACACACGTCCCATGCATAATAATTATTATTTAACATATTATGTCGATTTAAAAGATGTTTCCACAATTACAAGAGACATCAATGAAAAAAATAATACCAAAAAAAGGAGGTTTAAATTTCATTTTAACTGTTTCATTTGACATCCAATTTGGTCATCAGGGGGGTGGGACAAGAGAAAAATGGTATTTTAGGGGGAACTTCAGACTTATTTGGTATTTTAAAAAATATTTTCAGACATTCTTTTCTCCAATTTTTTTATTTATTTTTTTTTTAAGATTTGGCCACAGGACAAGTAAATTTCCACAGCAAGTGCATCTATTAGTATTTTGTACATGGATTATTTGAAAGTTGATGGGTGAGACATAAAATGTCCTCCAATTCTGGAATGACCCACATGTACTGAGTGTGTGTCTGAATGCTTCTGTTGGCTTGTTGAATGTGACATTCCAACACTGTTTTTTATCCTGTGTGTTCATTTTTAAGGTTATTCCCCTGCAGAAACCACAAGCAGGACTTGTTTTATGCCTTTTTGTTCAGCAGATATTATTCATGTTTGGTTTTATCTGACAGTATTGACCACTTGTGTATCTGTTGATGTATGTGACCTCAGTAAGGCAGCAGCAGTACTACATATGCATTATTGTCCTTCTCATAAAAGTGACTTCTTGTATCCTGGCCGAGTAGAGGTGTGGAGAATTTATGATGCCATGAATAAGAATGAAATAAAGGTGCAAAGAAAGATAAGGAGAGAAGAACACAGTGGGAGGGAGTGAAAGAGCAAGAAAGGGATATATAGCTAATGAGTTACCGACAAGGGAGTGAAAAAGAGTGGAGATAAGGAAGGAGAGCAAATGGAGGACAGCTTGGTTGGCTCGGCTTGTGCTGAATGGTTCCTCTTTTTATGTGTTTGTCATTTGGTATCTGTCCATCCATCTACAAGGATGAGTCCAGTAGCTCATATCAGCCTGGGCCTTATCCACCTTGGCTCAATCACATGGAATCAGTATGAAAGTTAGAAAAAGGGAAACAGAAAAAGGAGGCAAGGTGTAAAAAGGAATGAGGGTTGAGGGGGAGTGTCATCAGTAATTTCCCTCTCCAAAAAATACACACAGACATTATTACACAGAAATGCACGTACGACGCACAATCATATGATTTAGCACAGATAACAGATGTGCAGCAATATTCCCTCCTCCTCCTCCTCCTCCTCCTCCTCCTCCTCCTCCTCCTCCTCCTCCTCCTCCTCCTCGTCCTCCTCCTCCTCCTCTTCCTCTTCTCTCTCCTGCTCCTCAATTGTCTCTGTGGCTGTTGCATTTTCTCGCTGCTCTTTCGCTCTCTTGTGCATCTTTCCTTCTCCATTCTTCCCTCCCTGCCTCTCTGTCCCTCTCTCACTCTCTTACTCACCCTTCCTCACTCGCCCTTCCACAGTTAGCAAGTGTGTAAAAGCGTGTGTGTTTGTGTGGTTGTGTGTCGGAGAGCTCACTCTGTTTCGACTCCAGGCTGAGGATGGTAAGTAACGTCTTTCCTTCTGCAAATCTGAGGAAATGTTCATAGGTTTTGAGTGTAGAGGTTTGGTGTGAGTGCAGAGGTCATTTGTGTGCCTGTTTAATGAGTGAAGGATTTTGTATTATTAGCTGAGTAGGCATGGGGGTGGTTCTATGGTGAGTGTTTTGTAAATAGATTTGTGCATGTTTGTGCCACTGCTGATTAGCATGATGATGATAGCTTAAGGAGGTACAGTGTCAGGCCATGGATGAGTTTGTGAGGTAGCAGGGGAAGTAACATAGCAATCGGACTGTTGACTAGCAGCCAACTGCAAAATGAAGAAGAGGAGGAAGGAGCTCATGTGCCTTATATTGAGGTTGTGGTTTGAAGGTGGTGGACATGCTTACCTAAAAAGACAAAGAGGGAAGGATGAGTATGAGCAAACGAGACAACCGCAGAATATCACAGGACTCCACACTCCTTCAGTGTACAGGCCAAGCAGTCTCAGAAATAGAAGTCACTTCATCCACATTTCCCTTCCTCATTTAGCTCCTTCTTTTAAGCAGAACAACTTACAATTCATGCAAAGCAGGAAAAAGAAAGCCCTTGATCCTTTTGCCTTCACCATTATTCCTTGTCCCTGGAGTTATCATGTGCTTCTTTCCAGGCACTAACATGGCAGCTTGGCCGGAGCACTACTGTGAATGTAAGTGAGGCTAATATGAATGACGAAGTGTGGAACCAGCACTTTCAAATCGATGATGCTTTAACGGCTAACCACAAGAAGCAGCAGGATATTGATACAATTGTGGAGAATCTAAATGTGATAAATATGTAGCTTTATCAACACAATACTTCACATGTGTAGAGAATAGATCGGTGCAGGAAAGGTTAATGTCTTGTGCTTGTTTGGGCTACAGTGTTGCTATTTTAGGGATAAGGCAAAAAAAAAACCATAGCTCACATGAGGACTGACAAACAAAACAAAAGGAAAAAGCAAAGCAAAGACAATGCAGAATATTTCCTTGTCAAGTCATTAATGACTTTTATAATTGTGTGTACGTGTATTTTTCTTGCTTAAAGATAAAGGAGAGGATTGGTATCACTCTTGTGATTGTGCTAGATGCCTATCCACTGCAGGAAGTCATGACTGGCACGCGGTGGCAAAAATGTGTACGTGAAGAGCTCTGTAATTGGCCTATTTACTCTATATGGGGCGTAGGATCCACCAGACTCATGGGATGAAATAATAATTATGCAACAGCTTCAGCTGCAGTGTCAGTTCTGAGCACACTAAAACAACAATCAAGGGAAGTTGCTGTTCTGCTGTTTTTTCTTAGCATTATAACAAATGTATCACTGATGGTGATCTTTGACAGAAAAAAATTGTGACTGCTGTTGTCATTTCTGAGTTTAACCGATAAAATTGAGTTGTACCCATTAGTTTTTCAAGGCTGTTCAGAAGGAGCAAAAAAAAAAAAAAGAAGTCTTACGGGACAGAACACACACACAAAGGGCCTGCATGTTCTTGTGGTGCAAAAAGCCTATTGCTGTCACCAGCAACCAGTTAGCTTAGCTTAGCACAGACACTAGAAATAGAGGGGAACAGCTAATAATGAACATGTTATTCATTTAATCTCTACAAAATGGGTTTATACAGAGTCCAGTCTTTATGTGGCCCTAAGAGAAACAGAAAGATGCATGTCAAACTGAGACGTATACCCTTCTCTCTTTTAACAAGAGACACAACAGCTGTCGATACCTAGATGGAAAGGGAAGACTAACGATAATCAGCTGTGATGAATGACTGTCAAATGTCAGGTGCAGAGGGAGGACTGAGATAGGTCTTATAAGACACTGGATCTATTGTAACATGTGTGATATGTTGTTGCAGAGATCAAATGAAAGTAGCCATAGCTAGAAGGAAAGTGCTCTTTTGTCTCTGATTAATGTACACACATTCTACCCTCCCTTGCTTTATTTTTCTCATGGTACCCATAGACCATTTCAGTCAAATTGCCTTAGGCTTTAAGTCAAAGCAATTTCACTAAGTGCTGTGCTTGTTCTTGTGTGCATAGAGCATGTGTCATGAAATTGGGAATTAAATTTCTCAGTAGTATATGTATGCCAATGCCATCATGTATTTGACTGTAAGCTTTCTTCAGCACACATGGAGTGTGCACACACATATGTATGTGTGAAGTTTGGGGTATTGTATGAAATATATTTGTTTTGAGTTACTCACACCCACTGACTGAGAGTTTGCCTTGAGGGCAATGGAGAGAGAATGGAAAGAGTACAAGAGAGCTTTGAATAACAGGACAAAAAGAGGGAAATGAACAGTTAGACAGAAAAAGGGGGGAGGCGGGAGGAGGGGCAGACAGGAAATGAAAGGCAGTAGGAGGAATGGTTGACGCTGTCTGACCAGCTGCACTGAGTGGGCTCCTTCACCATGTGGGCTGGGGATGTGAAGTCAGTGAGGCTGGTGAGCAGCATAACATGGACCCGTCAGATCAACTGTGTTAGTTTTCACTTTCCGCTATGCTGGAAACTCAATAGCTCATTAATTTTTGACATACACCAACAGTCAAATGTTTGAACACTCCTTCTCATGCAGTGTTTTTCTTTATTTTTTTCTACTTCTTACATTATAAATACTTACTGAAGACATCAAAACTATAAATCAAGATATATGTAGCAAACAAACAATTGTGAAATAACTCTGAATATGTTTTAGATTTTATATTCCTCATATAATAGGCACCCTTTGCTTTGATTACTGCTTTGCAAACCCTTGACCCTAGTCACCTGAAATAATTTTCACTTCACAGGTGTGCCTTGTCAAGGTTAATTTGCGGAATTTCTTGCCTTCTTAATAGGGTTGGGACCATCAGTTGTGTTGTGCAGAAGTCAGGTTGGTACACAGCTGACAGCCCTATTTGATAACCTTTAGAATCCATATTATGGCAAGAACCAATCAGCTAAGTAAAGAGAAATGACAGTCCATCATTACTTTAAGAACTGAAGGTCAGTCCGGAAAATTGCAAAAACTTTGAATGTATGCCCAGGTGCAGTCGCAAAAACCATCAAGTGCTACAACGAAACTGGCTCATATGAGGCCGCCCCGGGAAAGTGAGACCAAGAGTCACCCATGCTGCTGAGGATAAGTTCATCCAAGTAACCAGCCTCAGAAATGGCAAGTTAACAGCACCTCAGATTAGAGCCCAGATAAATGCCACACAGAGTTCTAGTAGCAGACACATCTCTATATCAACTGTTCAGAGGAGACTGCGCTTATCAGATCTGTATGGTCAAATAGCTGCTAAGAAATCACTACTAAGGAAAAGCAACAAGCAGAAGAGAATTGTTTGGGCCGAGAAACACAAGGAATGGACATTAGACCAGTGGAAATCTGTGCTTTGGTGTGATGAGTCCAAATTTGAGATCTTTGGCTATTTTTATTCTTATTTGCAACGCTGGTAATTGTCGTGTTCTTCCAGACGAATTTCGTTGTACTTCTGCACAATGACAATAAAGTCTCTTTATCTTTATCGTTGGTTCCATCTGCCGTGTCTTTGTGCGACACAAAAAAGGTGAACAGATGGTCTCTACATGCATGGTTCCCACCGTGAAGCACTGTACTACATTATTCCATATATGTTCATTCATAGTTTTGATGCCTTCAGTGAGAATCATGAAAATAAAGAAAAAATATTAAATGAGGGGTGTGTGTGAAAAGATGTGTCCAAACTTTTGACTGGTAGTGTGTGTGTGTGTGTGTGTGTGTGTGTGTGTGTGTGTGTGTGTGTGTGTGTGTGTGTGTGTGTGTGTGTGTGTGTGTGTGTGTGTGTGTGTGTGTGTGTGTGTGTGTGTGTGTGTGTGTGTGTGTGTGTGTGTGTGTGTGTATAGGTATATTTCCAGTCAGCAACTACGGATGTAGCTGGCAACTGCTGGAAATAATTACAAACTGATTGCTATGGAACAAACAGCAGCAAAGTTGACATGACAGTAGTTACAATGGCCACATGTCAATGTATTTCTTTCTGATTTTGCATTAGAAAATATAGCACAGGTTTGCATGCTGTTTCGACAGAAAGTTGCTCCCAGTTCGATGATATCTCCCAAAACTCACCGTGACCAAGAGCCGTTCTGCTTTGCAAAGACTATTTATTGTATAATCTAAAATGTTACTTACTCATGAGGAAAAGTCAGGAATTGTCTAATGACTTAGAATTCATAAAAATAATTCATAGTAAACTTGATTTTCATACCAACCATTATTTTAGGAATAGATGTAATATTTCAGATGCCAGAGCTGGAAAGCTTTTAGATCAACAAAAAACTCTGCCAACATGCTGTGTTTACGTGCTGTTTTTGTTTTTGATGTTTTGACAAACTTGCACATGAATGAAATTAAGTTGGTGAGGACATGGTGAATGACTTTCTCAGCAGCACAGAAACAGCATACTGGCCATGTTTAAGAAACACAATGATCTTTATCTCCCTTAAAACCTGATCTCATGGCTATTTGTCCATAAAATTTGAAGATAACATGGGCACTTTCTTGGAATATCTCCTTCAAATAGACTGGAATATAACCTCCTTCTACCCTCTTAAGACAAGTTGATACAAGTCATCATATACCCTAGGTGGATGTATCCTTACTTGGCATTTGGAAGGTCAGTCAACACCTTGAACACTTTGTGATGTTCCACAAACCATTTCTGAACTATTTTATGGAGTAAGGCAGGGAACATTGTCCTACTGAAAGAGGGCACTGCCATCAAGGAATACTACTGCCAGAATGGGGTGTATGTGATCCACAACAATGTTAAGGTGGGTAGTACATGTCAAAGTAACATGGTTGCTTTTCTGTGCAATCAAACTACACAGGCCAGTCTTTGCTCCCCACATGCATTATTGAGCTTTGGGCACCTATGACGTTGTTACCTGTTTATCAGTTGTCTTTCTTTGACCACTTTTGTAGGTACTAACTACTGCATACCAGATACACCTCACAAAAACCTTTGCTTTAGAAAGGCTTTGACAGAATCATCTAGCCTTCATGATTTGACCCATTTTTCTGCTTCCAACGTATCAACTATAACAACTTGCTGCTGTATATACACTACCGTTCAAAAGTTTGGGGTCACCCAGACAATTTCATGTTTTCCATGAAAACACACGCTTTTATTCATGTGCTAACATAATTGCACAAGGGTTTTCTAATCATCAATTAGCCTTTCAACACCATTAGATAAAACAATGTAGCATTAGAACACAGGAGTGATGGTTGCTGGAATTGGACATCTGTACCCCATGTGGATATTCCATTAAAAATCAGCCGTTTCCAGCTAGAATAGTCATTTACCACATTAACAATGTCTAGACTGTATTTCTGATTCATTTAATGTTATCATCATCAAAAAAATGCTATTCTTTCAAAAACAAGGACATTTCTAAGTGACCCCAAACTTTTGAACGGTAGTGTATGTCTCACTTATTGACACACACTGTAACGGGATAATCATTTCTTTCATTCACTTAATTTATCAGTAGATTTAATGTTGTGGCAGGTCGGAGTACGTTGACCACATCTAAATATTTGAGTTTCCAAGAAGTGCTTATACCTTGAATTAATATGAGGACATACACAGGAATGGTAGACCATTGTGGCGTTACACTCAGTCATTCAGATCACTGTTGATGCATACCGCTCTATGTAGTATCGGTATAAACAGGGGACAAGTCTTTTCTCTTTAGTCAAGTTGTAGTCAAGACTGATGTTCTGCAAACAGCATTGACACAGTTAAATATTTCAGGTCACAAAAAAAGAGACATTATGTTCAAAATGTGTGACTTTTCCTGTGAAACCTATTTCCCTCTTGTCCTGGTGGGGAATCGGTTCCTATGCAACTTCTACCTGCTGTCCTGTCCTGTCCTGTCCTGTCCTGTCCTGTCCTGTCCTGTCCTGTCCTGTCCTGTCCTGTCCTGTCCTGTCCTGTCCTGTCCTGTCCTGTCCTGTCCATCATGCCCTTGGTTGCCTTGGCCCATCTGAGACAGCCACACAGAGACCTGTCATGCAGATGTCCTTCTAAAAGACAGAGGGTGCAGTCCACTCCACCTGTCAGTCTCTGTGTGCCTCTGTCCCCTGCTCAACCTAGCTTTGGCTCTGTTAAACCTCTTCTCTTCTCCCCTCCTCTCTCTCGCGGCACCAGGCGCGGCTCCCCTCCTGTTCATCCACCCTAAGCATTGCTGAGGTACTCCTGCATGTGTTTTAATGCTACTACAGCCATTGTCATGGCATCAGTTTCTACTCCCTTCTTTTCCAGCAGCACCTCTGATTTCCTTCCTGGCATGACAGCTTCCTGCCTACACCTTCTATCCTTTCCTTGCCTGTGTGCTGTACTGCCTGCTGCACTCCTGCTGTCTGCCTATGTTTTTAACACACTGCCTACAATCCTTCCGATCCTTCCTCTCTTTTTTCACGTGGATGTGGTCTTGTTATGGTTTTACTCAGATTTTTCGTCTTATAATAAAATGTTGTCTCATTCTGGTAAGCATACTGTATCTAACCCTTGCCTTGATTCCATACTCACACACCCTGCAAATAAACAAACCTCCATCTTTGCTCATATTCCTCGACTGTGTTTCAACCTCAGAACTGAGGTTGAAAAATGCTTGAATTATGTATTTGAATGAACGTGATGTTGCTTGCAGAAAATAAAGTGTTTTTCTCCACCTGTGCACACACCTCAGTGCTTCTTTAAGGGCTAACACACATACATCAGCTTGTAAAAGAGAAAAATCCCAGGAAATTTAAGCCTGTAAGTCTTCACAGTAGCTCTCCTGTGCTTGGTACTCTGGTCATGGCCCAATGACTCTGATCTGTGAGTGATAAAGACAAGACCTCAGTGCAAGGCCATGGAATGGTCGCGACACGTATCCAGTGTGACACCAGAACCACTGGTTAACAGCACAGCCATAAAACCACAAAATTTAGATGTGGCATTAGAAATATAATATTTAAGGTTGTTTAAGGAAATCTTCTTTTTTATTTTTTCAGCACTTATGCTTTGAGGTAGCTTTTTTGTATTTTCATACTAGGTCATGAACAGATCTCTGTATCTGGAGAACTATACCATTACTTTAATTAAGAGCCTTAACAATATTTCTGCTTGGCGCCTAATTTTATCTCAGGACACATATTGCAACAGACATGTATGTCTCCTGTAAATAGCAAGAATTTGCAAAACAGAAATGCCAAATCTTCTGTGTGCTTGAGGTAATTCAAAAATGTATGTAATGTTCATTATGCAGGCTTGTCCAGATCCAATTTACTATAATATGTTATTTTTGTTTTTAATATTCAAAAATGCAGTTTTAAATATTTTGGTCATGTCTTTGCTTCAGCTTTAATATATATGATGTACTTGGAATTATGTTGTTATTTGTATTTGTTGTTGATTTTAATGTAGTTTACAGTTTGAAAATTAAATTTTAAGGTTTAAATCCAAAAATAACCCAAGCTTCAGCCCCTTTCCTTTAATTATTATCAAATTACTGTTCTTCTCACAAGTTACATTTTATATCAGATTAGTTACTGTAACTGGCTTGCTGTTCCTTCTGTCCCTCACATCCCAGTTGATTACGTGTTGCCAGAGAGAGACCTTGGGTAGGGCCAGGGGTCCAGCACTTACTTGGCTTCACTTCTTATCTTAACACACACTTATTTAAGTCGAATATGTGATTACTCCATCAGTGCTCTAATGGAACTGTTGTCAAAGCCACTGAAATGGTTCTGTTCTTCATCCATCCTCAGTCCTGTTGTGTTTTTGGTTGCTAATGTTTTATAGTAACTTGTTTGCGATATTCTTTTATTTTAAAATTTCCTTTGATCTAATGTGTATCAGGTTGGTAGTGGCTTAGTTCTGGGATGTGTGGATGTCTGTTTGGTGAGTTTATGTGCAAACTGAACAAACTATGTGTCCAGTTATCCTCCTTTTAAAACACCACTGATATGTTGCATTGGTCAGTGGGGGTGTGCATGTCTGTTGCCTGTGAGTGAGTGAGTGAGTAAGTGAGTGAGTGAGTGAGTGAGTGAGTGAGTGAGTGAGTGAGTGAGTGAGTGAGTGAGTGAGTGAGTGAGTGAGTGAGTGAGTGAGTGAGTGAGTGAGTGTGTGTGTGTGTGTGTGTGTGTGTGTGTGTGTGTGTGTGTGTGTGTGTGTGTGTGTGTGTGTGTGTGTGTGTGTGTGTGTGTGTGGTATGAAGGTGAATGACTATCCTGTGGCTTCCCCCAGGCCTCAAGGAGAGAATTCAGGGCTCACCTGGATGAGGTCATCACGCTCAAGTCAAGGTACTCTACCTTGGACCAGGTAAACTCGTTAACCTTCTAGTAACTTCTTACTGGCATGCAGGCCACTCTCATCCCACATAGCACCTAACCCACTAGTGACATGCACCAGCACTCACTTACATAAGCAGGGAGGCTGCTCGAGAGAGAGGCACACTGAGCGCTTAACAGTATAGATCACAGTGGGTTATACTTTGCTATCGCATGGACTTGTGAAACTGGAGCAGGTTAGCAAACCTGGTCTTATATGTTTTATTTTATGATCTATACTGATACTTCAAGAGCAACAACCACAAAATACACAGAATTAGGCAGCTTATGTTAAGCTGTTGTGAGTGATCCAAGTAAAAAGACATTGTCACAGAATGAGAGATCAAAGTGAGGTAATATTGTAAGTGTAGATTTTGCAAACATTCAGACCTGTTTTGCCTTGGTATGAACATCGTGACATTTCCTCTGGAGTACAGAAATAACATGACATAGGTAAGGTAAGGAAAAAAGAGGTTTGGCTCACAGTGTGTTCAAATCTCAGGCAGATGTAAATGCTCCTTGTTCAGTTTGAATCTGTTCTTTGGAAGCAATGCTGCGAGGTCACATAGACCAGCCTCTTCCTTTCTATCTCAAACAAGCCTGTCAAAAAGTCTGCAGACCAACTGTTAGATCATGGTGCCTTTCATAATTGTCAAGCTTGAGTGCCAAGAGTGCGCAAACAGCTCATTCACGCTGCAGACTGCAAAAGATATATGAGCACCATAGTTAGAGTTTAAGGCACATTATTATTATTATTATTATTATTATTATTATTATTATTATTATTATTATTATTATTATTATTATTGTTATTATTATTATTATTATTATTATTATTATTATTATTATTATTATCATTATTATTATTATTATCATTATTATTATTATTATTATTGTTATCTTTCTTCCTGCTGGGGCCTCTTGCCAGGTCATCATTGTAAATGAGAAATCGTTCTCAACTGAGCTTACCTGGTAAAATAAAGAATTAAAAATAATAATAATAATAACAATAATAATGATAATTATTATTATTATTATTATTATTATTATTATTATTATTTTGACGAAGTCATGTGTCCCCAGTGTCTGCATACTATGTTCAACAGTACATACAGTTGTGAGCAAAAGTTTACATACACGAATATCATTGCAGTAGTAAGTTTCCAATCATGCATTTATGTTCTTTCATAAATGTATTAAGTCTTTTGGAAATATGGCCAAATCTGCTGGGTTAAAAATATACATACAGTAAACTGAACTATCAATTTTGGTGATGTTGAAAGTTGAGTTATTCATCAAATGTTCTTAGTAGCATGGTCTTTTACTTTTTTGTGAATGATTACAATCAACTACAGCTGCTGACTCCTGTGAGTCAATTTAACTAGGGGCCATTTCCCACCATCACCAACTGCTTGCTCATAGGCAATCCAAAGGAAACTTTGGATTGTTAGGTTTTTACACTTAGACTGACATTATTATTCCCCAGAGGGAAATTCAGTTGTTACAGCAGCATGGATATTCAACAAAGGGATAAACAATAAGATAACACAGAATTTTAGGGTAGGGTATAAACTGAAGGTAAAATAAAATAAGTAGTGCTGTCAAACGATTAAAATTTTGAATCGGATTAATCATATGGTTGCTGTGGATTAATCTCAATTACATATCATTTATTTTTAATCTATATTAATCGCGTTTCATTTTGTGTGAGCAAACAGATTCAAGAAAGAAGGGATTGCACTTAAGATGTTTATTAAACACATGCTTCAGTGGAAAAGAAAACTCCGTCCTGTAGAGTGTTCATATTACTGTAAGTTGGTGGACTGTTCCGTCTTTGAGAAGTTTTTTGTATTCAAAAAGAGGGCCAACATGCTGTTTAGCGCAGGGATACTCAATTAAAATTCAAAGAGGTCCAGTCTGAGAAAATGTATTAAAGCAAAGGTCCAGAAAATGTTAATGTCTAACTTGAATTAGTGTAATATATGTTGATGTAACCTGGTAGTTTTATTAGTATCTGCATGTAATCAATAACTGACCGTCAAATCAAATAAATTCAGTACGGTTCAAAAACATTTTGACATTTATTAATAAATAACTTTTGATATAACTGTACATCTGAAAATAAAGTAAAAAATAATGACTGAGCAACCTGAACCAACTTATATACATCTTTAACAATACCTTAATCTCAAAAAATTTAAACAGTTGAGCACTTTTACATTTTTTTTTCTCTTATATCACTCCCCTTATACTCCTGCTGCTTAATAGGAGAACTGAGCTGCCAGTATTCTGAATCGTGGTCTGAACGGTGTCAGGGTCATTCTCAAACACATCTGGAGCTCATTGGTGAGTCTGGAACCATATTTAGTTTGGATAATATTCATAGTTGAGAAGCTGGCTTACAGCTGTATGTTGATCCAAACATGGTCAACATGTGCAGGGCGACTTTCCTTTCGGTGTCGATTTGTTTATTACTCCATCAAGGAACAGTGGAATTATGTGACGATCGGCGTACGTTTGTCTGTGAATCTGTCTGTCCGTTGGCAACATTACTCAAAAACAGACTAACGGATTTGGATGAAATTATCAGGGAAGATCAGAAATGACACAAGGACCACCTCATTAGATTTTGGCAGTGATGCGGTTTATAGCCTGGATCCACGGATTTATTAAGGATTTTCCATTGTGAGATATAGCGGCCGGTACGGCGTCGCCGTAACCATGAATACAAGTGAACGCTGTTTCAGTTCCCTGCATCAATTCACTCGGCCCGTTACATATTTCAGTCACGCAATTCGGTATCTGTACTACATAACGTACGCATGTACAACTCACGCCTGTGCTCACGCAAGGTAATTTTGTATTTGTTTAACTAGTTTATGAGTCGATCTAATAAATGGTCAGATTCTATGGTGCTGTGATTTCTGAATACACAAATTGAGGAATGAACTGTCTTGGCGGAGCACAGCACTCTCTGAGTGCTTTTCTTGTTTATCTTTTTGTTCTTCTCCTCTTGTCTGTCCCTCACCTGTTTTCTGAACTCAGCTGCAATGTTTAGCGGCTGGAATGCAGAGACCAATTCATTGGCTGAGTAGTGTCACGTAGGCTGGCTGAACTCGTGCCTAATTGGTCTGTGTGTTTCCTGAGCTGATAAACTAATGCCGTAAACACTGGAAAAGCTGCGGCGGTAAAATAGAAGCGACCCATCAAATTTAAAATACCCAAAATGCATTGTCAGCAACGTTTCAGGGATTTTGAGTCATTCTGTGCTGCAGATGCGTTAATTGCGTTAAAATTTTTAATCTGATTAATTATGGTGCTCTATTAATCCACGTTAACGCGTTAATTTTGACAGCTCTAAAAATAAGATAAAAATATATAAAATGTAATATAGACAGAATCAACAGAATACACCAGAGTAATACAGAAATGTGCAAATAAACAGAAATGTGCAAATACAAATGTGCCTGGATGTGCAAATGACACAAGTAGGTGCAGATGAGTTTATAGATATAATGAATGACATTTAGAATGTAAAGTGTCCAGTATGTAAAGTGGTTTTGTCAGCAGGCAAAGTGATAAAGTCCTTTTGTGATCTGTCAGATGCAGACATATTGAAGTCTTATTGTAGTGAGGATGAAGGACCCATGTACCGTTCCTTGGAACAGCGGGGCTGTTTCACTCTGTTGCTGAAGCTGCTCCTCAGATTGTCCACAGTTTTATGGAGGGGGTGGGAGGTGTGGTTCATGATGGCCAGCAGTTTGATCAGCATCATCTGATCCACCACCTCCTCTAGGGTGACCAACTGACAGCCAACAACAGACTGAGCTTTCCTGATGAATTTGTTCAATCTGTTGGCATCCTTCACCTTGATGCAATGTGCCCCAGCACACCACAGCAACGAAGATGACGCTCGCCCCACAGACTGATAAAACATCAGGAGCATGCGGTTGCATACATTGAAGGACCTGAGTCTCCCAAGGAAGTACAGCTGGCTCAGGCCCTTCTTGTTCTCAACTTCCGTGTTTGTAGACCACTTCAGCTTGTTTCCAGACTCACTCCTAGGTACTTGTAAGTCTGGACAATCTCCACATAAGTCCCACTGATGCAGACAGGAGAGGATGGGAACTTGTTCCTCTGGAAGTCCACCACCATCTCCTTGGTCTTTGTCACATTCTGCTGCAGGTGGTTCTCGCTGCACCATTGCACAAACCCGCCCACCAGGTGCCTGTATTCATCCTCCCTTCCGTTCTCTACACGGCCTACTATGAACCTGTCTTCTGCGAATTTATGCAGGTGGCACGACTCGGTGCTGTACTGGAAGTCTGAAGTGTAGGTGGTGAAGAGGAAGGGGGACAGCACAGTTCCCTGGGGGCACCGGTGTTGCAGGTCAGACATTCAGACACACACCTTTGTGCCCATCAGATAGTCCGTAATCCATGCGATAAGGGAAGCATCCACCTGCATGTCCTCCATGTTGGCCTTCAGCAATCTGGGCTGGATGGTGTTGAAGGCGCTTGAGAAGTTAAAGAATGTGATGCGGACAGTAGTGTTGGGTCTGTCCAGTGCGGAGTATGCCTTCTGCAGCAGACAGATGATGGCATCATCCACACCGACATAGGGCTGATACACAAACTGCAGGGGGTCCTGTGGTGATCACACCAGTGGTCTGAGATGTGTCAGTACCAGTCTCTCCATGATCTTCATGATGTGAGAGGTCATCGCTATGGGCCTGTAGTCATTCAGTGCTGTGGGACGACACATCTTGGGCACAGGGACCAGGCAAGATGTTTTCAAAAGCCTGCAACTCTCAGATGTAATCCGGCTTCAGGTATGGCTTCACTGAACCAGGTTTCAATGAAGTAAAGGGAAGGGCAGTAGAATGTGCAAAGTCCTTGCTGGATCTGTTGAGGAGCTCGTCCATTTTGTTGGGCAAGGAGCGGAGGTTCGCCAGGTGGATGAATGGGAGTGGTGTTCGGATTCCGTGCCATCAGAGTTTCACAAGCACACTGGCTCACTTGCATCGCCTCTATCTTCTCCACATCCCATACAGAGCTGCTGCTGCTCCAGCAAAAAGTTCAAGGTTCAGATTAGAAGCTGCTTTAATACAGGTGGCCCTACAATGCCCTTTCTCCAGAAGTAGCTCCTTAGAGCTTGACTGAAGTTTGCTGTTGATCACAAGAATAAAGAAAAGGCTTCCTGGAGGAAAGTTACATGGTTGGATAAAACAAAGCTTATTAGATAAGATAAGATAAAGATAAGATAAAGTTCTTTATTTCTCCCCAGGGGAAATTTGCATTGTTACAGCATCTTATGTAACAGTAGACGTAGTGATAGAATAAAAATAATAATAGAACAATAGTAATAATATTTACAATATATACAAGGGTGAGAGATGGGGATAAAGTGTCTTAACAGAAAAAATTAAAAATAAAGTTTAAAAGTGCAAAGATGTGCAGTGCAATAATATCTGTGCAAATTTTATGGTTTGGGGTGGTAATGATTTAGTCCAGTTTATGTTAACATCAGCCAGTGATGCTGATGTTGTAAAGTCTTATAGCAGATGGAATGAAGGACCTGCGATAGCGTTCCTTCTTGCAGGGTGGATGTCTCAGTCTGCTGCTGAAGGAGCTGCTTAAAGACTCCACAGTGTCATGCAGTGGGTGAGAGGGATTGTCCATGATGGATGTGAGCTTTGCCAACATCCTCCTCTCACCCACCTCCTCTATGGAGTCCAGGGAACAGTCCAGGACAGAACCGGCCCTCCTGACCAGTCTGTTCAGTCTCTTTCTGTCCCTTTCAGTGCTCCCTGCTCCCCAGCAGACCACTGCATAGAAAATAGCAGACGCTACCACAGAGTCATAAAAGGTCCGGAGTAGAGTCCTGCACACTCCAAAGGACCTCAGTCTCCTCAGCAGGTGGAGACGACTTTGGCCCTTCTTGTACAGAACCTCTGTATTGTGTGTCCAGTCCAGTTTATTGTTGAGGTGAACACCCAGGTATTTGTATGTGTCCACCATGTCAATGTCCAAACCCTGGATGTTCACCGGTGCAGTCCGGGGTGTCTTCCTCCTGCTGAAGTCCACGATCATCTCCTTCGTCTTACTGGCGTTGAGCTGTAGATGGTTTTGCTCACACCAGTCAACAAAGTCAGAGATGACCATCCTGTACTCCCGCTCGTCCCCTTCAGATACACACCCGACAATGGCTGTATCATCGGAGAACTTCTGGAGGTGACAGTTCCCAGAGTTGTAGTGGAAGTCCGATGTGTACAGGGTGAAGAGAAAGGGGGAGAGCACTGTCCCCTGTGGGGCCCCCATGCTGCTGACTACCACATCAGACACACAGTCCTGAAGCCTCACATACTGTGGTCTGTTGGTGAGGTAGTCGATGGTCCAAGCAGCCAGGTGACAGTCTACTCCCGCTCCTTCAAGCTTCACCCTGAGCAGAGAAGGCTGGATAGTGTTGAAAGCACTGGAGAAGTCAAAGAACATGACCCTCACAGTGCTGTTGGGTTTCTCCAGATGAGTCAGTGATCTGTGCAGCAGGTAGACCACTGCATCATCCACTCCAATGTTCGGTTGGTAGGCGAACTGCAGTGGATCCAGATACTGGCTCACCTGGGGACGGAGGTTCTTGAGCTACACTGTATTGCCAAAAGTATTCGCTCACCTGCCTTGACTCGCATATGAATGTAAGTGACATCTCATTCCTAATCCATAGGGTTCAATATGACGTCGGTCCACCCTTTGCAGCTATAACAGCTTCCACTCTTCTGGGAAGGCTGTCCACAAGGTTTAGGAGTGTGCTTATGGGAATTTTTGAACATTCTTCCAGAAGCGCATTTGTGAGGGCACACACTGATGTTGGACGAGAAGGCCTGGCTCTCAGTCTCCGCTCTAATTCATCCCAAAGATGTTCTATCGGGTTGAGGTCAGGACTCTGTGCAGGTCAGTCGAGTTCATCCACACCAGACTCTGTCATCCATGTCTTTATGGACCTTGCTTTGTGCATTGGTGCACAGTCATGTTGGAGGAGGAAGGGGCCAGCTCCAAACTGTTCCCACAAAGTTGGGAGCATGGAATTGTCCAAAATGTCTTGGTATGCTGAAGCATACTTTCACTGGAACTAAAGCTCCTTGAAAAACAACCCCACACCATAACCCCCCTCCACCAAACTTTACACTTGGCACAATGCAGTCCGACAAGTATCGTTCTCCTGGCAACCACCAAACCCAGACTCATCCATCAGATTGCCAGATGGAGAAGCGCAATTCGTCACTCCAGAAAACGCGTCTCCACTGCTCTAGAGTCCAGTGGCGGCATGCTTTACACCACTGCATCCGACGCTTTGCATTGTACTTGGTGATGTATGGCTTGGATGCAGCTGCTCGGCCATGGAAACCCATTCCATGAAGCTCTCTGCGCACTGTTCTTGAGCTAATCTGAAAGCCACATGAAGTTTGAAGGTCTGTAGGGATTGACTCTGCAGAAAGTTGGCGACCTCTTCGCATTATGCACCTCAGCATCCACTGACCCCACTCCGTCAGTTTATGTGGCCTACCACTTCGTGGCTGAGTTGCTGTCGTTCCCACACACTTCCACTTTCTTATAATACAGCTGACAGTTGACTGTGGAATATTTAGTAGCAAGGAAATGTCTTGACTGGATTTGTTGCACAGGTGGCATCCTATCACAGTTCCACGCTGGAATTCACTGAGCTCCTGAGAGCGACCCATTGTTTCACAAATGTTTGTAAAAGCAGTCTGCATGCCTAGGTGCTTGATTTTATACACCTGTGACCATGGAAGTGATTGGAACACCTGATTCTGATTATTTGGATGGGTGAGCGAATACTTTTGGCAATATAGTGTATATCACAACAAGAACAGCTATACAATAATTTAGGTCCCACTCTGACCGGTCCTACGAGAAACCAGTGCTTGCAAAAGGTTCCTAGGTATGTATTGAATATGCACAAACTGGCATTGGGGGAATGGATACGCTATCTCGGAGGCAGTCTGAATGACAGTAGTATGTCCCAAATTTGCGGCAGCCAGCATCAAGGAGTTAATATACATCAAAAACCTGTAGACTGTGCTGTACAAATGAGTCTGTGTCAGAAAGCCATAAAATACACCAATTCTGTCAAGAGCAGTGGTCCACAGATAGAACAAGAAGCTTGTGGATGGCTGGCAAAAGGCAAATAAGTGATGTGAAATAGCCAAGGAACATTCAATCAAATATTAGCATTGCTATATGTTTATTTGTGACCCAGCAGATTTTCAAAAGACCTATAATAAATTTATAGAAGGACCAAAACGCATGAGGTTTTGTGTGTGTGTGTGTGTGTGTGTGTGTGTGTGTGTGTGTGTGTGTGTGTGTGTGTGTGTGTGTGTGTGTGTGTGTGTGTGTGTGTGTGTGTGTGTGTGTGTGTGTTAAGATACATGTGCTTCAGTTATTCCAGAAAACTAAGAATTACAAGACTGGTAGGAAACTAACTACCGCCATGATATACATGATCTTTCTGTGTATTGTGTTCTGAAAGAAATAAGAGAAAGTATTCAGTATCTGGAATGCAGAGTTAGTGTTCGTGAAACACCATGACTTTCCTTGTCTTAAGACTCACTATGTTTAGGCCTGCCAACTCTTCCTAAGTAATTTGCATATCAATAAATGATGACAATCTTGGCAAAAATGAGATAATTAGAATATTTATTAATACCAGCTATGAATGTAAAGGCCAGTAATCTGATTTTATTAACTAGAAAACTTATGTGGACATAGATCACATGTTGATACCAGGTGTAAAAGGGGTCTTTAAGAAGTTTTATGAACAAAACCACACATATTACACTAACCCGTGCAGCAGATTTCTAAAGGGCACGTGGTCATTGTGTGAGCCATTTAGAGCTATCTTTAAAAGTCCTGCGGTGGTACACAAGACAGCATAGAGGGCAAAAAAGTAAAACATTATCAAAAGTTCAATCAAGTTAAACACTGTTTTCCATCAGAGTTGTTTTAGAAGTTATCCTGTGTATCACTACCTTTAGTAGTCAACAGCATTCCTCTTCATTGCCTCTATTTCAAAATCTCCACTAGCACTCATTTTCTTTCATTCATCACATTTTTGGTCTTTTGTCAGGTACCAGGTGTTTATTTGTGTATCAGTGCCTGGATGATGTTTTGTTTCTGCAGTGGCTGTGAGCATATTTATGTTTTATGTACCTGATTTGGATATGGGTGCATTGATGGATTCACAGAGAAGTAATGGGGCAACAACTGACATGTCCAAAAGAAGCCATAAGTAGTCAAGAATCAGCACCCCCATGTTCTTACCTCCACTCACCAAATAGGAGGACACAGCTCTGGTTTGCCACCGTAGTATTTTGCCCTGCCCTCTACTGCTCTGTCATTGTTATGCCAGCATTTTGTCGTCTGCTCCATCCCTCTCCCTCTCTCACTCCATCACCAAGGGTGAGGCAATTGAGACTGGTTAAAACAAGCCTGCCCCCATCACAGCCTTCTCCTTCTCACAAGCAGATGTATAAATCCTTCCCCTTTTTGCATAATTTGCCTGACAGCTCCTTGTTTTGTGCTGAA
This sequence comes from Amphiprion clarkii, assembly GCA_027123335.1. Classification (NCBI taxonomy): domain Eukaryota; kingdom Metazoa; phylum Chordata; class Actinopteri; family Pomacentridae; genus Amphiprion; species Amphiprion clarkii. Next base: position 19,650,385 of record CM049579.1, read on the forward strand.
CTCAGCACTGCAGCAGTTGCATCCCATCATTTCCTGGAGCATCTCTTTACCTGGCTAGTGATTGGCTCCATCAATTTTCCTGAGTGACTCAAAGGCTTTGGGCTACATGTCTCGCTGTCCTGGCCATGCTCAGTATTCTGTGTCCATATACACTGCTGCCACCCACTCTCCAGCTGGGTGGTCATTGAGGCAGATCTCAATGACAACCATTTGCCAGGCTGTGTCTGCGCTGACAATGAGGTTGGCATGTAGAATAATTAGTTTTTCTGATGTGATAGCTGCTGTTTTTTTTATTATTATTATTGTGTGTGTGCATTCCCAGCATACTGCCATGTGCTGTTAGTGAAGGGGTCAAATGTTATCAGGCCCAAATCCTCAAATGCACACAATCACACAGATATGCCAATAATGGTTTTCATTGTCCTAATTCTACTTTATTTCATGTTGGTATGCTTACTAAAAGACTTTCCTTGCTGTTGTCTTTGTGCTTGTGTGTATGATGTGTTGCTGTTTACATTAGCATCCCTCATACAAGCCCATTCTCCTCTGTCACTTGGTTGGTCTCTCACCACCCTGGGAAATTGCAGGGAAGGCTAGATTAGAAATTAGTGTGAGAATGTTTGTCAGTCTGCTTTTTTTGCCTTTCCCCCTCTAAATGTCCTAAACATCCCAATCTGCTTCTGCATTCATTCTTCACATATTCTCCTCACTTCCTAACACATCCTCTGGAACTTTTTCACTGTGTTCATCTCCATATGAATACTTTCTATCCCCATGGCACTGTGATAGTATGATCTTTTCTACTGAGCTACTTTTTGTCATGCTGAGGTCTTGTTTTCCACCTGTGTCAGTGTTAGTGTCATCACGCCACATTGCATCAAGGTTTTTAGCTGTGTCCTAGTTAATGTGAAACTAAATTAGGAAGTAGAAATTTGTGAATTTTGTGGTTTTCGTGCTTAAAGAGACCAGCTTGGTAGTGAGACTCTGATGCAATTACTCTGCTTTGCTCATATCATTATCTAAAAAAATATAGACGCCTTCTTTAGTGTTTTAGCAAGGTACACTTTATACTAAAATGTCTTAGCTGTTGATCGTTAGGTTTCATAAGTGCCTTTCAATGTCTGCAAGATTATTCTGTGTCTTGCTGTAGCTATACTTAGCTCCCTTAATCCCTACCTTTGCCTTTCTTTAAATCATACCTCTCACTCTTTGTGTATATATGAGGGCTGGGCAGTTGTGGCACAAATCTCACAAATACAACAGCTGTTGCCATCATGGAGGTCCAAAGCATGTAAAGTACAACAAAGCTGAAACGAAGAGATAACATTCTGACATTGCATGCAGGTCTTGCTCAGTAAAGGAAATAGACCAGTTCAGTAGTCTTAGTAAGACTTAGTAAGTAGTAAGTGATTATGAGAGTATTCAAGTTTCAGCTTCTTGCCTTCAGCTCTCATATTTCTGATCCTTGTCTCTTCAACATACACTATCGTTCAAAGGTTTGGGGTCACTTAGAAATGTCCTTGTTTTTGGAAGAAAATCTTTTTTTTCCATGAAGATAACATGAAATTAATCAGAAGTAAAGTCTAGACATTGTTAATGTGGTAAATGACTATTCTTGTTGAAAATGGCTGATTTTTAATGGAATATCTACATAGGGGTACAGAGGCCCATTTCCAGCAAGCATCACTCCTGTGTTCTAATGGTGCATTGTGTTAGATAATGGTATGGAAAGGCTAAATGATGATTAGAAAACCCTTGTGCAATTATTTTAGCACCATGAATAAAAGTGTGAGTTTTCATGGCAAACATTAAATTGTCTGGGTGACCCCAAAATTTTGAATGGTAGTGTATAATCTAATGTTAGCTTAGCAAGCTCAGCTGAACAAAGATACATGTTGTAGCTTTGCCTGTCACAATATTTATTCAGACCAGTAACATACCATTATTTTATCACAGTTAGCTCTCAAATCAAGGAAATTCAAAGATTGTGATCACAACACATGCAGACTAGTGGCCCCAATTGCCAAGGACAAAAAAATCCCCTGCAGCCAAAAAAATGATGTATAAAGATACTTTATGTTGGATAATGGGGTACTGTAATCATGGCGATGTATTGCTTTTTGTAGTTTAATATATGTTTATAACTTTACGTCATTCCACATACATGATTATAACAGAAGGTGGAGGAGTCTTCAGTCAGTAATTAGTGTATGCCCACATCACAGTAGCAAGTTTCCAAGTCAAAACAGCCCAAAAATGAACCTCTTCAACAGGATTATTTAGTGCTGTTAGCATTTGAACATCACTGGTGCCTAAGGACCTTCTGTATAAGCCTGCTTTATGCCACCTGAAAGCCCAATTTCTTTTTAGTTCTCTCTTTCTAAAACCTCTCCTTGCTGCTTCTCTACCTGCTCCTGCAAGCTAGGGCTTGTCATAGTGGATGCCTGTCTGTCTATTTGTCCTTCCGTCCATCTGTCTGTCTGTCTTGTCTCTTTGTCTGTGGTGTTGTGGTTGATGGGACAGATGCACTGATGCCTGTGATTCGATGCTTTATCTCCACTAGCTCCAGTGTAGGTTGGAGGGGCTTAAAGATGATCGCAGGAGGACCTTCAGCTCTCGAGTAACTATCCCGCCCCCTTCCCTTTGCCCTTCCCTCACCCTCCTCCGAGGAGCGCGCAAAACAAATGCCCCGCTCTGTGTCCTCTCCCTCTCCTCGCTTGCCAAGCTATCTCTCTAGCTTCACTCTTTTTTTCTCTGTACATCGTCCTACCTATCTGTTGCCACTGGTCTGTTTCGTGTTCTCAATCTGTCTGTCGTTCACTCTCATCACTCTTTGTTTCGCTATTTCTCTGTTGGGTCTGTCAGGATTCTTCCTTATTCTGTCTCCCACACACACTTTTCTGTCTTTTGCTGTTCACTTTCTTTCTCTATTCCTTCTTCTCTTCCTCTATCTGCCTGTCTATCTCAGCTTCTGTCTCTCCAGTGAACATGCTCTGCTTTTAGTAGTTATGTCTGGTGTGCTGGATATCTGTTAAGTAGATGCCGTCAGGCCACTTAAATGGTCTTTATTGTCTTCGTTCTTTTCTTCCTCTTTTACCTCATTTTTGCTATGTCTCGGCTCTGTAGTTTATTGAAGTCTGTCTAGTCCGTGCTTTCTGTTTTTGTTTCCTTCTTTCCGGGCTGCGGGACCATGTCAGGCTGATCCTCATCCTCCCACCACCTATATTTCCACCTTCCTATCTGTCTTTTTCTATCTTTCTGCCTCGCTATCCCTCCTCTTCCACAATTCCACCCACACTTCCCCACCTCCCATTTCCCACCCTCTCACCTTGGCTGTTTGGTGACCAGTGGTGTTGCAGTATTAGCTTAGGAGTGAGGGACGGGAGGAGAGAGAAAGGGGTGGGTGGGTAGGTGAGTAGAGAGACCTCCACCTTCACCATCGGTGTTTTGGTTCTCCATACACCACACACTGCACATAACTTATATAAGCACCAGTCAAAGAGGTCACTGACATGCAGCAGCTGCAACAAAGGAGTGGAGGACTTTCACAGCTCAGAGAAAATGAAAGACAAGTTAGAGCAGACAGATAATAGCTAACTAGGCAATCAGTTTTTTTCAGACAACACATTTGAATACTACGGTAGGCAGGCGGATTAGCAAGTAAGCAAGAAAACAAATGGAGAGCTAAATCCAAAAAAACTGAAAACTGTGCCCAGCTGATAACCAGTTTTGACAAAATTTCATTTTTTGTACTCAGTTTTCCAACTATGCCCATATTTGTGTAGGTATATGAGGAATAATTATTCTCAAATTTGGTGCCAAACTTGTAGCCTAACAGAAAGCATCCTGTAATTCTTTTCCATTATTAATCATTCCTTAAGGCTGAGCTTCCCAAAAGCATGCTCATAATGTAAAACAACATCAGTTTTAAATGCATGGTGCAACATTTTAAAATCAACACATCAGTGATTTGTTTCATTTACACAAATATTATGATAACAATATGAGGCAAGAGTTTTGACCACTGATGAGTCCATGAATCAGTTGTTGCGCCTGCTGTGTAGCCCCTTTTTGCTCTCACTTTCATTTGCTGCTAATCTTCTCCTCTAAACTATGTGCACAGTTAGATTTCATTAGAAAGAATGGAAAATCGGTTTTGTTCTGTTTTGCAGTATCAAACAGGATGAAGGTGCTGATTTTTCAACTGAGGCTAAAACTGAGACTGGAGTTGGATCATAATTCCCCACTATGTATTTAGTTCGTAACAAATTTTAAGCATACAATGTGCCTACACTAGAAAAGTGATAACAATGACTATATTCAGATTGTCAGTTTGCATCTTAACTCTTGCTAATTTTTGAGAGTGGAATGGGTGAGGGGCTCACAACTCCCTGTACAAATGAAAATGGTGTGAAAACAGAATGTTGTAAAATAAAAATAATGTATTTGATCTTAAGAGAAAACATTTTACTTTGTTTTTGTAAAGTTTTACAATGTTTTGAATTATTTTTAGTGTCTAGTATGTAGTTGACAGATAACAACGTGGATAGGGAACAAAGTTACTACAAAGATCACTTGAACCACTTGACCTCCGTCCAAAACCCTACTGGCTGCCACTGCACCTGGATTTCTTGTACACTCTTGCAAAAACATGAAATGAAAATGAATACATACTAAACAGGAAAAGTACTTAGAGAGCACAGTACTCCACCAAGGCTGCTCACTTGATGTATGAAATCTTTAAAATAATTTGTGGTCCACACGGGTCGATTTGTAGTAGGATTGCAATCATGTCATCATCAGCAGGCAGCTGGCATTGAGTTCACTTGTCATAGTTACAGTGACTCTGTGCTGCTATCTCGAAATGACACAGAAATCTTTAACAAATCCATGGGTCAGACTATAAGCTTCATCGTTGCCAAAATCTAATCACTTTGTCCTTGTGTCATTTCTGACCTTCCCTGAAAATTTCATCCAAATCTGTTAGTCCGTTTTTGAGTAATGTTGCAAACAGACAGACAGACAGACAGACCAATGCCAATCATCACATAACTCAGCTGCATTCTTTGGCGGAGTAAATATGTTGTATGGACTTGGGACACAGAAATTAATGCAGATGTTCACTATGGTTAAACTACTTTCAGCATCTTCAGCAACTCAAGGCACGAGAAGTAACAAGTTCTCTACTCTGACAGTAGAGATCACCACTAATTGGTGAGATCACCACTAATTGTCTCTGTCTTAGACACTTCTGTTTTCATAACGTTTGATTAAATCTGCAAAAAAATACTAGTTCTAAACATTACATGTGCCACTTTTAATAGTGTCTTTTCCATTCTCTCAACATAGACAGCATTGAGTTGTAGTCTCAAGTTGTTTTTGGGAAACACAGCCCAGTTTGAACCCACTTTGCTCTCCTCCCCACCTTGTAATATATTATAAGTAGGTACTATGCATCATCAGTGATTTTCAGAGAAGTCTCACCATCCTGCATCACATCTGAACAGCCACTATTGATATTCAAACACTACATTTCCACTACATTTGATGTTATACCATAGGACAGTTAATATATCTGTTAGGACCTTGTGTTACAATATTGTCACCTCTGTTGGCTTTTATTCTTTTGAGTTCTTCAGTCTAATAGTAGTGTCACATGTTCATTTATCAGTGTGACTGTCACCTGTGATATGATGATGTAGTGATCAGTAAGTGATCATAATGGTATTGCAGGAGATGTAGTCATCTCCCAACAGCAGGACAAAGTGCACAGTGTAGTGTGACACAGCTCTTGACAATATTTCTGACTGTTGTTAAATAGCTTGTCATTTGAAGCATGTGAAAAGAGCAGCGTGGTTTATCTGAAATTACTACCACCTCTGCTGTCCCTCTCTTTCCTTTTGCCCTTTGTCTTTCTCTCCCAAACACTATCTCTAGGTGCAGTCACGATGCAGCAGCAAAGAAAATATCCTAAGATCAAGTAAGTAATGTAGTAACTCTCCTATTCAGAAGAACTGTCTCTTTTCTATGTGTCATATCTGAATGCGTGCTCTGAAACATAAATAGATTCTACATTTGCATGTTGTGTGACAATGTGAGCATAATTTATGCGTGAGGCTGTGTGTGGTAGCTGTGTTATGTGTGCATGTCTCTGTGTGTATGTGATGTTTTGCTGGAGGTTGTTAAGCCTCATGTTAAGCATCAGAATATGCTGTGGAAGTGCAAGTGTATGTTTAAAGGAGAGAAATTAGGTCAAGGGAAATCAAAGCACAGCGCCTATTCTTTGCTGTAAGGCAGACGAAAAGAGAGGCACAGAGAGATAAAGAGAGAAGGAAAGAGAGAGCAGATTACACATTAGTTAAACCTTGCTTGGTTCCTATTACCTTTGGAACTATTAGAGAGGTATTGTTAGACCAACATGGCTGCTATCAGGCACCTCTATCAGGCAACTGCGTTCCACAGCTTCTGCAAGCAAACAGAGCTATTTCTTGCCAGTCAATCCTCATGGCATTTAAATGGTGTTATTGCAAATATATACCTAGATGCATTAAAAAATAAATCATGTTAATTGAGTTGTCTTATATTAGTGGGTAGACACACTAGAAAATATGTCTTTATCTATCTACACTACCGTTCAAAAGTTTAGGGTCACCCAGGCAATGTCATGTTTTCCATGAAAACTCACACTTTTATTCATGTGCTAACATAATTGCACAAGGGTTTTATAATCATCAATTAGCCTTTCAACACCATTAGCTAACACAATGTAGCATTAGAACACAGGAGTGATGGTTGCTGGAAATGGGCCTTTGTACCCGTATGTAGATATTCCATTAAAAATCAGCCGTTTCCAGCTAGAATAGTCATTTACTAGATTAACAATGTCTAGGCTGTATTTCTGATTTATTTAATGTTATCTTCACTGAAAAAAAAATTTTCTTTTAAAAATAAGGGCATTTTTGACCCCAAACTTTTGAACGGTAGTATAGTTTTATGTTTTACATTTGTACCTTTTATGTGCATATCATATGGAATCTTCACTGCTTCAGCTGCAAACCCAGTGTCCACAGATCAGTTTTGAATTTTCAGTAGATTTTATCAAAGTTTTTTCATTCCTGTTGGGCCAATATATTTTATATATATATATATATATATACATATATATATATATATATATATATTTATATATATATATATATATATATATATATATATATATTATATATATATATATATATATATATATATATATATATATATATATATATATATGTATATATATATATATATATATATATATATATATATATATATATATATATATGTACATACACTATATTGCCAAAAGTATTCGCTCACCTGCCTTGACTCGCATATGAACGCAAGTGACATCCCATTCCTAATCCATAGGGTTCAATATGACGTCGGTCCACCCTTTGCAGCAATAACAGCTTCAACTCTTCTGGGAAGGCTGTCCACAAGGTTTAGGTGTGTGTTTATTGGAATTTTTGAACATTCTTCCAGAAGCGCATTTGTGAGGTCACACACTGATGTTGGATGAGAAGGCCTGGCTCTCAGTCTCTGCTCTAATTCATCCCAAAGGTGTTCTATCTGGTTGAGGTCAGGACTCTGTGCAGGCCAGTCAAGTTTATCCACACCAGACTCTGTCATCCATGTCTTTATGGACCTTGCTTTGTGCACTGGTGCACAGTCGTGTTGGAAGAGGAAGGGGCCAGCTCCAAACTGTTCCCACAAAGTTAGGAGCATGGAATTGTCCAAAATGTCTTGGTATGCTGAAGCATTCAGAGTTCCTTTCTCTGGAACTAAGGGGCCAAGCCCAGCTCCTGAAAAACAACCCCACGCCTCCACCAAACTTTACACCTGGCACAATGCAGTCCGACAAGTATCGTTCTCCTGGCAACTGCCAAACCCAGACTCATCCATCAGATTGCCAGATGGAGAAGTGCGATTCGTCACTCCAGAAAATGCGTCTCCACTGCTCTAGAGTCCAGTGGCGGCGTGCTTTACACCACTGCATCCAACGCTTTGCATTGCAATTGGTGATGTATGGCTTGGATGCAGCTGCTCGGCCATGGAAACCCATTCCATGAAGCTCTCCGCACACTGTTCTTGAGCTAATCTGAATGCCACATGAAGTTTGAAGGTCTGTAGGGATTGACTCTGCAGAAAGTTGGCGACCTCTTTGCACTATGCACCTCAGCATCCGCTGACCCCGCTCCGTCAGTTTATGTGGCCTACCACTTGGTGGCTGAGTTGCTGTCGTTCCCACACACTTCCACTTTCTTATAATACAGCTCACAGTTGACTGTGGAATATTTAGGAGCGAGGAAATGTCACGACTGGATTTGTTGCACAGGTGGCATCCTATCACAGTTCCATGCTGGAATTCACTGAGCTCCTGAGGGCGACCCATTGTTTCACAAATGTTTGTAAAAGCAGTCTGCATGCCTAGGTGCTTGATTTTATACACCTGTGGCCATGGAAGTGATTGGAACACCTGATTCTGATTAGTTGGGTGGGTGAGCAAATACTTTTGGCAATATAGTGTATATAACAATAAGTTATAGTGTATATAACAATAATATATATGTGTGTGTGTGTGTGTGTGTGTGTGTGTGTATATATATATATATATATATATACAGTGGTCCCTCGTTTATCATGGGGGTTACGTTCCAGACCCCCCCGCGATAGGTGAAAATCCGGGAAGTAGCGACCATATTAATTTTTTTATTTATGTATTTTTTAAGGTTTTATAAACCCTCCCCACACTCTTACAAACCTTTCCCACACTCTTCTAAACCTTTCTCACACTGTTATTAACCTTTCCCACACTCTTATAAACACTTTTTATGCTGTTAAACACTTTATACACTCTTAAACTTACATCATTTTAACGTCATATAAAATTCTATATAGGTACTCACCGTGAATGATGAAGATGATGATGAATTAGCTGTGCAGTACTGATGATGATGAGATGAATGTACTCCACAGCCAAGAAGAGCATTACAGCTCAGTCTCTTCATCAGATGTTGCAGTATCTTCATCCATTACGTCTGTTGTCGCTAACGGCCTCAGCGTAACTGGTGTATTTTTCTGAGTGAGAAACATAGTTATGGGGAGTTGCTGGCGCTGCTTTTTCTTCTGGGCGAGAAGGTTTTTATAAACTGACATGCCACTCACGATTGCATTTGAGAATTGCAACGAACGAAGCATCTGGGGGTCCCATTCTTGAGCCACTTGCTCCCCGGGCCCCACCACACTGTCCATTTTTGCCCTCTGGACTCGCATCGGGGCCCGGCTCCAATTTCCTCTGGCCGGCTCCCGGTGGCGGCCTGCTTTTGCTGGGCTGGTTGCCATCCCTTCGGTGGGCCGCTCGGCCCCTGTGTCTGGCTTCCTGGCTGCGTGGGGCCGTCGGCCCCCTCGGGGGTGGGGGGTGGGGGTGGGCGAGCTGGGTGGGGGGTTTGGTGGGGGCTGGGGTGGGCGGGGTTGGGGTTTGGGTGGCGGGTAGGTCCTTGTGCCCTGGGCCGCCTGGGTCGGTCTTGGCACGCTGGGGGTGTCAGTAGCTGCTCCGTCTCGTTCTCTGGGTCCGCGTGGTTCACGGTGGCCCCGGTGGCTCTCTGGGGGTGCCGCCCTGTGGCTCCTGCGGCCCAGGGGGAGGGGGTGCCCTGTTGGCTTGGCCCTGCCTTGCCGTGATTGCTGTTCTGGGCTTCGGGGTCCTTCACACTTGCATGTTTGATCAGGTCTCGCCAGCTCCTGCCGAGTCCCATTGTCAGCGAATGATCAGACCCGCCAGAATGTGCTGAGAATCCCTCCAGAGTCTCTACCCTAAACTCATTCTCTCTTTCACTCGTATCCTCTTCCAGCCTATTCTATTCTATACTATCAAGACATCCACAATTATGGTGCTCAGTACCATTTGTTTAATTAGTTATTTATTGATTCTCTTTTTCTTTTGTGTTGTTTTTTTTTCTGTTTTATTGATGGGCAGTTAGTAGTTGGGAATAACACACCACATCACACTCTTTAATTGTAATAGCACCGCCTGTTAGTTTCTCTCCCTGTTCATCCTGTTCGTCCTGTCCAGTCTTTGTTTCCCCTGCACATCACTGAGGTGTAGCACTGCCCTCCCTGGCTCATAATAGGGAATTCTAATAAAGAATGTCTGCTTAGCTTTCAGGGAGGGCTGGTGATGGTCACACACATGCACTAAATATCAAAATATTTGGCTGCAAGACTAAAATATGCATCAATCTCATAATGTTGACACCTCTTTTGTGGAGTTAAACAATGAGAATAAATGCAGACAAAAAAAAAAAAAAACGTCATCAGCAGTCATATCACTGAAGCCGTCTCCTCCCAGTAATTTTGCCAGCTTCACGGCCTTATCTACTGCAGAGTGATGGACTTCATCAGGAGAGGATCCCTTATAATCGTGGACTACTTCTGGCCACAAATTTTTCCAGCAGGCATTTAAAGTTTCAATCTTCATCTCCTTTATGGCCTTCTGAATATTTAGGAGACACGATGCAATGGTGTACTCACGCCAGTACGCCTTTAATGAGAAATCTTCGTTCCGAGTCCATAGCTTCAACGAGGTTTTGTAGGGCTTTTCATGTATAGAGAGCCTTAAAAGCACGAATAGTGCCTTGATCCATGGGCTGAATCAGCGACATGGTGTTCGGTGGCAGGAACTCTATCTTCACTCCATCATATGACAGATCGACAGCGTGACCGCCAGCATTGTCCATCATCAGAAGCACTTTGAATTCGAGGCGTTTCTCTGCCAGATACAGCTTTACATTCTGGATAAAGCACTGATGGAACCAATCCGATGTGAGGCGTTTTGTCATCCAGGCCTTGGGTTTGTGCATCCAGAACACAGGCAACGCATTGTTATTCTTGTTTTTTAGGGCCCTTGGGTTTTTTGACTTATAAATAAGCCCTGGCTTTATCATAAAGCCCGTAGCATTCCCACACATAATCAAAGTTACACGATCTTTTTGGGCTTTAAATCCAGGTGCTTTGGCTTCGTCCTTCATTATAAAAGTGCGCAACGGCATTCGCTTCCTGAATAAGCCCATTTCATCCATATTAAAAACTTGTTCAGGCTTGTGCTCCCCTTCCTCGATGGTGGTTTTGAATGTGTCGTTCACGTACTCCGCCACTCCGGCTCTATCTGCAGACGCAGCTTCTCCGTGCAGAGAAACGCTCTTAAGTCCAAATCCTTTCTGAAACTTATCAAACCAGCCTTTGCTGGCATTAAATGGGGTTGGTCTGGTAGGAGAAGCACTCGATGGTCCTGTTTCTGCCTCGCCGTCCTCATCACCATCACGAACGTCACTGCTCTCAGCAAAAGTTTCATAAAGCGTCTTAGCCTTCGTGCGGATGGTGATGGTATCCAGCGGGATATTCTTCTATCTGCAGTCACTGATCCACAGGGCTAGTGCAGACTCCATCCTCACAATGGGCTTATTGCGGGAAGTTATCACTCTCTTCGCAGTCTTGTTAAAAGACATTGCTACTGTCGTCCTTATATTATTTTCTTCCTTCTTTATGTAGCGAACTGAAGACTCATTGATTCCATGATGTCGGCCTACAGCTGCGTAGCTTCTCCCCTCTTTTAGCATGTCGAGGAGTTCCACCTTTTCGGAGATAGTTAGCGTCTTCCTCTGGCGCTTGGGTTCGGTGTCAGAATGCCTAAAAGGCGCAGAACGTTTGGCCGACATGCTACAGCTTGAAATAAATTCAATTTTTTCCCGAAAATGTTACAAAAGCACAACACCACAGAGAAACACTGTGTAGCGATCCGACCTCCAAGGTAACATACTGAATGCGGCTGCAGACGGAGACAGATGCTGCAGTGCTGAGCCAATCAGAGCCCAGCGCTGTACGCTAGGCATTTTATTTCCATTTGATGTTCTTTTAAAATGTTTTAATTATTATTTTATATGTATATATTTATATTACTTTCCATTTTTAAGGCTAGAATCCGCGATATAGTGAGACCACGAGAAGTGAACCGAGATATAGTGAGGGACCACTGTATATATATATATATATATATATATATATATATATATATATATATATATATATATATATATATATATATATATATATATATATATATATATATATATATATATATACATATATATATATATATATATATATACATATATATATATATATATATATATCTTTTGTCTCAAGAGATGGTTAAGTGATTCAGTTCCCTGCGTATGGAGCCACAAAGATGCCTGTTGTCTTGGGATTAAATCCCGCAGAGTTGTCTTTTGTCTTTCCTCTCCCTCTGCCTCTTTCAGTCTTCTTCTCAGCTTTCAAGGTGTCTAACTAAAGAATTAAAATGTTAAAAAGGGTGGACAATCCAAACTCCAAGCAAAAGAGAATTGTTTGCAAATTTGAAGTTACATGAATTAGCTTTGTATTTTGCTTATCAAACACAATATCAGGTTGGACTGATTCAGGTTTAACCAGGCTCAGATTTTAAGAGTGAAGTCCAGAGAAATGTCTGAAAACACTCCTAGTGTGCGTTATTTATTTTTCTCTATTTTACCGACTGTCCAAATTCTACATGTATAATTTATGCACTACCGAGTGTCATACGAAACTACTAACAAAAAGTCTGGTGTCCACAGCACTTTTTCCAGAAATTTTTGCTAAAAACCTCATCAATGCAATTCCTTTTTGATACAGCAAAAACAGGACATGTGACCTGCTAGTAAAAGCTGATAATATATAGACATAATTTTTGTTTTTTCTTCTCATCATAAAGGAAACTATTAGATATACTGTTTGATATTAGTTTATTGGGAATTTAGTGTACTCTACAATGTCATATGATCTGTATGATATCCATAGAAGATTATTGTTTGATTACATAAAATTTGATTATTGTGTAAATTGATTTTGTTTTAACACTTAAACATCAATATCAGCCTGACAATTACAATACTGGTCAGGTATTTCTAAAAGTTTATTATGCAGAAAGCTACTGACTGACAAACCAAGCTTATAGTGTCCATAGTTTACTTTAAGTATACTGTATACACTGTTTCTTTTTTCTGAATGTGGTTTGTTTTTGTGGCACCTATTTCATGACAGTGTATGTAATGAACATCTGCTCAGGTCACAGTGCAGTGGACATCACCAAGGTGGCCCGGAGGCACCGCATGTCCCCTTTCCCCCTCACCTCAATGGACAAGGCCTTCATCACTGTGCTAGAGATGACTGCCGTCCTGGGCACTGAGATCATCAACTACAGAGGTAAAAAGGAGGACAGATGTTTGGTTCTCTATGTTTATGGTCTTGTAGGTGTAGCAAATTGTATGTAAATGTACACCCATTTAGGTCTTCCCAGTATGTTGGTCTTTCCCGTTGGCATCTCCAGTTTAGCTTTCCATTACGTCTGCAGACATCCGCTCCTATGGCTGAAGAGACATTGATGTGCTATACCTTTCAATGTATCAACAAATGCAGGTTCATATAGTGATAATTAGATACTGTATGCCTACAACTGGAGATCTCACTGAATCAGCAGGCTGTGTTTACATAGTAACAGACACAAATTCTGTCAGCTACTGGAAACATTTACACTACTGTTCCTAAGTTTGGAGTCAGTAATTGATGATTAGAAAACCCTTGTGCGGTGATGTTAGCACATGAATGAAAGTGTGAGGTTTCATGGAGAACATGAAATTGTCTGGGTGACCCCAAGCTTTTGAATGGTAGTGTACATATCAAACCTTTCCTCATAAATCATGCATGCTGATTGAACCACCAACTTCTTACAGCAAATGTTTATGCATTTCAATATATTTTTGCAAACACACATTACTGCTTTTCTAAAGCCTTTGTTATTTTTCACTTTTAAAATGTGCATCTTAAAATGATGTACATCTTGATCATGATAAGTAGATCCCATAGTCTGCTCACAAAAGCCAGCCAATATCATTATTTTCAATATAAAATGTGAAAATACGTCATTATCATGTTTAGAATTCATATCGGCCCCAAGTGGTAGAAAAAATTTATCTAGCTGCAAAGAATTAAAGCATTGTCATTCATACTAATTTTCAGTCTCTGTAGTTACATGCTTATGTTTATGTAAATGCGTGTTAGTTTTTGTTTAATAATCACTCTGATATTGTAAAATGTGCTACTTTTGCATTGTGTCTTTGAATGTCATACACAGATGCAAGTTAGCTCAAAAACGTTCATCATGTCTTCTTGTTAATACATTAGTTTTGAGTTCTTTTGTTCAGACATGAGGTGAATAGATAGATGCTGATTACCTTCATGACAGTTTCGGCGAAAACTCTCGCCTTCATCAGAAGCATCTCACTGACAGCGTGTGTCGTGTCAGTGTCAGATTTTGACAGCCGGCATTTGCGGCACGCCCAGTAGAGTCGCCAGATCCGCCGGACCAACCACGCCCATGCCGTAATGACATGTCATGGTGAGCCCAGCGGACCCGGTGTTCAAGATTAACTGGTGTTCCGATTAACTGGTGATATTCAGTGAGCGAGACAGCGGTTACAACAGTGTTCCAGTTTAACTGATGATCAGGTTAACTGGCGATAGTTTCCGTCTCCAGATGTTTCGTCCGCAGATTCGTCACGATCAGACCTGGATTTACGTGAAATAAAGATACCAGATAAAGAAGACCTCGCCGAAAAACGCCGGCATCATTACTTAATAAAGTCTATGTCCATGTTAATATCATCTACAGACAGTAAAAAGAAACGTGCGGGCCGAAATAAAAAACACGTATTTTTCAAGTATGGTGAGAGGATTCGAAACCACGTAATCCAGCGATAAAATTACGAGACCACCGCTTTACTCATTGTGCTACCGATTAGCTCGATAAGCTTTCCGCTTCATCTACACAGAGCACTTTCATCCTGTCAGGTGTTTAACACCTGGTGATCGTTCAGGAAACATGCCCATGTCAACTGGGGATAGTCACAACTTAACACAGGCTTCCTGGTTAAAAACAAGTCAGACAACTATTTATTGTCTCACCAAGAAAACCCACAACATGAAAGCACGTCCGCTGCTTTGTTGTGTCTTTGTTTGTGTGTTCAGTGGAACAGATCCAGAGCAGAACTTCGAGCTTAACTCGGGTTTGTTCTCAGAAACACTCCGACCCCCAGCAGCCTCCCATCAGAACAACACGCAGCAAAACATCAGCTGGATTTGCTAACAATAAACAATAAAAACTCTTTCAGTCATCCACGCCCTAACCGCCATTCCGAGCACTTTAACCACTGACAATATTTTTTTTTTAAAAAAGGAAGTAAAGGGATCCGACCTGGTCAAAACAAACAATATATTTGTGTGATTTGTGTCTTCCCAAACACCCGGCTGGTTTAGAAATGGCAGAAGATACTTTTAATGATGTCGCAGAGGAAGATTAGAGTGAATTGTGGTGTTTGACAGTATCTGATTTAATGACATGCTCCTGATCCACCTTTGAGTACATGTAGGCTAAATATACAAATATGGCAGCACAATATCTTCAGTGTCCAGCAGGAATATCTGTAGCTGTAACGTTCAAATGTGACTGTAGTCTACTTCAATACCTCCCATAGGTGTCTATGGCTTACTGTGTAGGGCGCATAACCCATTGTTTGTTTTGACAGATCGAATCCCTTTACTTACTTTAAAAAAATATTGTCAGTGGTTAAAGTGCTCGGAATGACGGTTAGGGCGTGGATGACTGAAAGAGTTTTTATTGTTTTCTGAGTGACTAGTTTAAACAACGTGGTCTCAGTTTGTTCCGATGCATTTTAGCAAATCCAGCTGATGTTTTGCTGCGTGTTGTTCTGATGGGAGGCTGCTGGGGGTCGGAGTGTTTCTGAGAACAAACCCGAGTTAAGCTCGAAGTTCTGCTCTGGATCTGTTCCACTGAACACACAAACAAAGACACAACACAGCAGCGGACGTGCTTTCATGTTGTGGGTTTTCTTGGTGAGACAATAAATAGTTGTCTGACTTGTTTTTAACCAGGAAGTCTGTGTTAAGTTGTGACTATCTCCAATTGGCATGGGCGTGAATTCCTGAACAATCACCAGGGGTTAAACACCTGACAGGATGAAAGTGCTCTATGTAGATGAAGCGCTTGTCGAGCTAACTAGTAGCACAATGAGTAAAGCGGTGGTCTCGTAATTTTATCGCTGGATTACGTGGTTTCGAATCCTCTCACCGTACTTGAAAAATACGTGTTTTGTATTTCGGCCCGCACGTTTCATTTTACTGTCCGTAGATGATATTTCCATGGATATAGACTTTATTAAGTAATGATGCCGGCGTTTTTCGGCGAGGTCTTCTTTATCTGGTATCTTTATTTCACGTAAATCCAGGTCTGACCGTGACGAATCTGCGGAGGAAGCATCTGGAGACGGAAACTATCGCCAGTTAACCTGATCACCAGTTAAACTGGAACAACGGCAATACATAGCATAAGTGACTGTACCGATGCCTGTTCAAAACACACAGACGTCAATAAACTGTTCCGGAATGTTCCTGTTGTCAGCGCTAACATTGTCGTTATTGCTCTGTTTGGACTCACGGCTGTTAAGTCTAGCAGTGAAATATTCGGTTTCGTGAAGACTTCCACCTAACTCAGTGGAAATATCGCTTCGCTGCGGTAGAGTGATGATCTACACCAGATTAACTTGTGACAGTCTGTGGCTTCAGTCTGACGGGCAGACAGAAACAGCAAGAGAAGTACTACTACCGTTTTCAAAGGTTACTGCGATTAACCAGTTGGATCTTACTTGTTCTACTTTTAAACACATTTTAAGTAAAACAATGGCATTATATAAACCATCTGACCACATTCTAACCAGAGATTTCACACTTCTGCCTTCAGAACGTCGATATGCTTCATCTAATTTTTTCCGTTATTCAGAATTTATTTATTTTACTGGGACATTGCAAGTTAATCAACATTGTATTCTATAGAATCGATACATTATGAATTCATTGCACTGATTTTATAGAATACAAAATTAAAAATATATTTCTAAAGACGTAGAACAATAGAGACGAGGATATTTATGCTACAAAACCTTTAATGAGCCCACCCTTGAACCATATAGCTAGTAGCTGTTTCAAACAAGATCTCACAACTCAAGACATGCAAAACAATAAAATAAGAATGAATAAAAACAGACCAAATGAGATCAACTTCTTGCATTGTTCCACGCTAAGCTCCATCTGCAGAATCCCTCTCAGTCCAAAAAGACTAAAAACCACCTCTTCACTGAACACCTTTGCACTTTATATATATATATATTTTATATATATATATATATATATATATATATATATATATATATATATTATATATATATATATATATATATATATATATATATAAATTAAAAACTAATTTACTAACAGATGTAAGTTTGCAAAGTGAAGTAGGCTTAGCATCTTATGGTCTTGTCATTCTTCTGGCAGAGTAGCCAGAGGGTCACACAAAGCCAAGCTGGGGGGGGGGCTCTTTAATTTAAATCTAAAAACAATGTAGTAAGGTCTAGTGGCAGTAATGGCCTGCAGTGCACATAATGTCTAGATCAGTGATGGTCGAAAGAAAGCTCTTTTTGTTCCAGGTGTAAAGGGATGTTTCGTGTTTTTAAGGAGGTCCCTGAGGTGCAGGATCCAAAAGAGCACAGCTGGGAGGAGGGCAGTTTGGTAAGGAAGAGAGGAAGAGGGAATTTAAGAGATGAAATATTTTGACAGACACACTTGGACCAGGGCTGTACAGTGGCGTAGTGGTTAGCGCTTTCGCCTTGCAGCGAGAAGGTCCCTGGTTCACGTCCCAGCTCGGACCTGGGATCTTACTGCATGGAGTTTGCATGTTCTCCCTGTGCATGCGTGGGTTTTCTCCGGGTACTCCGGCTTCCTCCCACAGTCCAAAAACATGCTAAGGTTAATTGATCATTCTAAATTGCCCGTAGGTGTGAATGTGTGAGTGCTTGTGTGTCCCTATATGTAGCCCTGCGACAGACTGGCGACCTGTCTAGGGTGTCCCCTGCCTTCGCCCGAGTCAGCTGGGATAGGCTCCAGCACCCCCCCGCGACCCTAGTGAGGATTAAGCGGTGTATAGATAATGGATGGATGGATGGACACTTGGACCAGCTCCCCTGGTGGATGTAGAGCAGTCTGCACATATGTTTAGTGAGTGTGTTTGGTTAAAGTGCACAGTGTCAATACTTTGTTTGAAAAAGGAACAAAACAACAATACTTTCAGTGCTTGAGACTATGAGGTTGCCCCACCAGCTGCACACTGGAAATACAAAGATATTATCTGCAAAAAAAAGGATTTTTTTCCCCCACCTAAACAAACTATGGAATTTGTTTTAATAGATTAGGTTGGACGACATGAGATACTTCTTCATAGGGACACCTCTCAACTGAAGGGAAATGCTAAAGTCAGGAAATGAGCTGGACACCATCACATGCTGTATTTTTGTAAATTGTGAGTGTGGAAATATTAGGATAAAGTGGGGATCGAAAGTTTGGGCACCCCAGGTAAAAATTTGTATTAATGTGCATAAAGAAGCCAAGGAAAGATGGAAAAATCTCCAAAAGGCATCAAATTACAGATGAGACATTCTTATAATATGTCAAAAAAAAAGTTAGATTTTATTTCCATCATTTACACTTTCAAAATAACAGAAAACACAATTATGGCATCTGCAAAAGTTTGGGCATCCTGCAGAGTTAATACCTTGTACTGCCCCCTTTGGAAAGCTGAGACCTCACAGTGTCATGGATTGTTCACAATCATCATCTGGAAAGACCAGGTGATGTCAATCTCAAAGGTTTTAAATGCCCAGACTCATCTGACCTTGCCCCAGCAATCAGCACCATGGGTTCTTCTAAGCAGTTGTCTAGAACACTGAAACTGAAAATAGTTGACGCTCACAAAGCAGGAGAAGGCTATAAGAAGATAGCAAAGCGTTTTCAGATGCCAATATCGTCTGTTCGGAATGTAATTAAGAAATGGCAGTCATCAGGAACAGTGGAAGTTAAAGCAAGATCTGGAAGACCAAGAAAAACATCAGACAGAACAGCTCCCAGGATTGTGAGAAAAGCAAGTCAAAACCCACGTTTGACTGCACGATCCGTCCAGAAAGATCTGGCAGACACTGGAGTTGTGGTACACTATTCCACTATAAAGTCTTCATGGAAGAGTCATCAGAAGAAAACCTCTTCTACGTCCTCACCACAAAAATCAGCATTTGAAGTTTGTAAATGAACATATAGACAAGCCTGATGCATTTTGCGAACAAGTTCTGAGGACCGATGAGGTTAAAATAGAACTTTTTGGCCAGAATGAGTAAAGGTACGTTTGGAGAAGAAAGGGCACAGAATTTAATGAATAGAACCTCTGTCCAACTGTTAAGCATGGGGGTGGATCAATCATGCTTTGGGGTTGTATTGCAACCAGTGGCACAGGGAACATTTCACGAGTAGAAGGAAAAATGGATTCAATCAAATTTCAGCAAATTTTGGATGCTAACTTGATGCCATCTGTGAAAAAGCTGAAGTTAAAGAGAGGATGGCTTCTACAAATGGATAATGATACTAAACACACTTCAAAATCCACAGTGGATTACATCAAGAGGCGTAAACTGAAGGTTTTGCCATGGCCTTCACAATCTCCTGACCTCAGCATAATTGAAAATCTATGGATAGACCTTAAAAGAGCAGTGTGTGACAGACAGCCCAGAAATCTCAAAGAACTGGAAGACTTTTGTAAAGAAGAATGGGCGAAGATACCTCAAACAAGAATTGAAAGACTCTTAGCTGGCTACAAAAAGCGTTTACAAGCTGTGATACTTGCCAAAGGGGGCAGTACAAGGTATTAACTCTGCAGGGTGCCCAAACTTTTGCAGATGCCATTATTGTGTTTTCTGTTATTTTGAAAGTGTAAATAATGGGAATAAAATCTAACTTTTTTTGACATATTATAAGAATGTCTCATCTGTAATTTGATGCCTTTTGGAGATTTTTCCATCTTTCCTTGGCTTCTTTATGCACATTAATACAAATTTTTACCTGGGGTGCCCAAAATTTCCATCCCCACTGTATGTCTCATTTTATTGTCATAGTGATGTACAACATATATTCCAGAACATTATATTATGTAGGATTTCTTAATATGTGATTGCAAGGGTTAAATAGTTTCTCCACCAATTATAACTGTAAGATTATTAATAATGTTTCTCCACCAATATTAAAATGTAGGGTAAATGTTTGCTCAAACGGGGTTGAGGATTTTATGCAGAATTATTATATAGTCTGCCTGATATTCGACCAGCGAAGTATTTAGATTAGACAAATATAATATAATGCAGCACATGAAACATTTCTTGTTGCCCTGGGGTTGCCCCTAACCCTAACCCTGTCAAGAAGAGCTTCAGGAATTATAAGGGGAATTATTTAGCTTGACAGGTTATGTATAAAATTGAGGTAGCTGGAATCTATACAAGTTAGGGACCAAAATGTAAACAACAAAACAATTGAGGCACTGAACTTATATTTATGTACATTTATTAAACTAAACTAAGCAATAACAACAATAACACACATTCAGACGAACAACAACAGAAAACAAATAAGAGGGTTAAATGTGAATGATGGGAAAAGAAAGGAAGAGAACACAATATTTTGACATAACACTGGGATTAATATTACGCTTGAAATATGGTGTTTTGAGGGAAAGGGGAAAAATAGGCCACACCTGAAAACAGCCATCAATTTGGTCGTAGACTAATTTGATAGCCTGTAAATTTTATCTTTGAAAGATAATTTGAGAAAGTTGCACCAAGTTCCAGTGACTGAAAGGTACTTGCGTGC
Source organism: Amphiprion clarkii (assembly GCA_027123335.1). Taxonomy (NCBI): domain Eukaryota; kingdom Metazoa; phylum Chordata; class Actinopteri; family Pomacentridae; genus Amphiprion; species Amphiprion clarkii. The sequence continues at coordinate 19,671,310 of CM049579.1, forward strand.
CGTGATGATGATGATGATGATGCCTCAGAGGTTGGTCCAGTCGGCCTTTGTTGATGTGGGTTAGAACAGCAGTGGACAGAGTGGAGCCTTGGAGTGGGGAGAACTCTTCCAGGAGGACTCTTGGGTAAAGGACGACTCTGATGGTGCAGGAGGACTCAAAATGGTGCTTTCAGATGTGGTCTTTTAAAGTGGGCCTTTGCATATCATTAAGTCAGCAGGGGTCTGGTACATCCTGCGTCAGGGAGGGCTGATGTCCAGATGTCCCTCACGGAGTTACATTTTCAAGTATTTTTTGTGGTGTCTGTAACTCCAAATATTGCAATATGGTGAACATGATGTATCTGGGTGTATTACTGACAGAAAGGGGATCAGAATGATACCAAATATGATCATGTGAATGGCAGACATGTTAAAAATTATCATATTGATACTAATCAGGAGGAATAAAACATTGAATTGTGAGATGATTGTCTTTGTTGGTTCTGATGTGAGTTCAGAGTTACTTTGTCAGTGAGTAGAATGTCTTTGAAGTTGTCATCGAGGTTCCTGAGGCTCAGGAGTCATTCCAAATGTGTATTGGCAGCCATTTGGTCCTGATAGTGGCTGGGGGTCTGTGTAGGTAAATCCCTTAAAGTCTGGTGCATCGTTGACGTCATCGGGCGCTGAGGAAAAGTAGTAAGGATCACAAAACCGGCTCTTGTCCTGTTCCACGGTGTCGTAATGGCTGGTGGATCCTACAATTACATTATTGCTTTTTTTTTTTTTTCAAATTTTCCTTACTGTGGGTAAATGCTTATATATCTATTATATTCTTGACAGTTAAGTACTTAGCTGAATAGACAAAACACTTGTAAGGAATGATTTATCATGCTGACTCTCTTTCTCACTGAGAATTAGACAAAAAGATACATCATTATGTATATTATATAAACTACCATTCAAAAGTTTGGGGTCTCTAGCAACCAGTAGTGTAATACCTGCCAATAACACAATAATGTTGGCCATTTTAAATGTAATAAAGCCAATAACGTAATAACTTGCCAATAATGGAATAAAGTTTTTGAGCCAATAAAGTAATAACATTTTGCCAATATTGTGATAAGTGTTTAGGTTATTGGTTATTACGTTAATGGCCGAGCATTAAAAAGTCCTTTGAAAAAATATATACCGTATTGGCCCGAATATAAGACGGTGTTTTTTGCATTGAAATAAGACTGAAAAAATGAGGGTCGTCTTATATTCGGGGTCTAAACATTATACCCATTCACGACGCTAGATGGCGCCAGATATCATTGAAGCGAATGCTGAACTTGACTCCCCAGGCCAGTTCAGATATTAAGATTTGAATGAGGCAAAATAACATGCTTTTTCTCTCAAATATATTGTTATAATCATTTGTTTCAGATGTACTGTAATTATTTTCTGTATAAAAATTAATTTGGTGTTCAAAAAGTCTTTTTTCAAACTTGAGTCTTGAAAAAGAGGGGGTCGTCTTATAATCAGGGTCGTCTTATATTCGGGCCAATACGGTACGATCTATACTATAATAACTGCAGCCAGTAATGTAATAATACATAATTGGGACTGCATTTCTCCTCTTATATATAAGAGAAGCACTTGCAGACAGCCCAGAACAAGACAGAAGATGACTGTTCCATTAGTATTATGAAGGTCTACAAGGCAGCTGGACCAACAGTGTCTAAGTTTATGGATGAAAACCTGGATTCTTCTCAGTAATGTACAAAGTTAAGGACATTTACTGGAAGAAGGAATGTCAATTTTATGTTGATGTTTTCCCCTTAGTTCAATATGTACATAACACTCGTCAGTTTTTTGGAGATAAATGCCATTATAGTGCCAGTTCAGTTATTTAAATACAGTTTTAAGTGAGGACTGAATCGTTTTTCCTTGAGAAATGTTTGAAAAAAGTTTTTTAAAAATTCATTTGGCAATGCAACATCCAACAGAGACACTGACATGGAATTATGAATTTCCACATCTAAACAAATAAACAATATTATAAAGATTTTGTACAACAAATAATTATCAAACTGGCTATTACAACCATAATTAAGGAGAGGTATATGGAACTTATCCTTGATGAATGAATATGAGGACTATGCCATCCACTAGACCTATTTTTGATGAGCAAACTGTACAAAAACAGCAAAAAAATTATTTATTTCAAAGAAATTTTTAATGTTAGGCCATTTACATGATAACCAACCAATAACGTAGTAACTTATTACGTTATTGGCCGTCATTGCGTTACTGGTTGCTACAAGGTCACTTTCCTTATTCTTCAAGGAAAAGCAGTTTTTTCAATGAAGATAATATTAAATAAATCATAAATACAGTCTAGACATTGTTAATGTGGTAAATGACTATTCTGGCTGGAAATGGCTGATTTTTGATGGAATATCTACATAGGGGTACAGAGGCTCCTTTCCAGCAACCATCACTCCTGTGTTCTAATGGTACATTGTTTTAGCTAATGGTGTTGAAAGGCTAACTGATGATTAGAAAATCCTTGTGCAATTATGTTATAAAGTGTGAGTTTTCATGGCAAACATGGAATTAACTGAGTGACCCCAAACTTTTGAATGGTAGTGTATGTATATACATTATATTTTTAATACCTGTGTCCTGTTTAGATCCTAAATATGAACAACTACCAGCAATATAGCTTGGCACTAAGCCTGGAAACAAGGGGATACAGATAGCCTGCTGCACCCAAAAGTGAAAATACCCTTCTAGAAACACCTCTAAAGCTTACTAGTGACTTCTATTTTGTTTGTTTAATCTGTACAAAATACCATGTCAAATGCTAAGTTGTTTATCCCACTGTTTCCACATAGCTACTTGCTGTAGCTTCATATTTACTATGCTGTGCATGTGTCTTTCCCAAAAAATTCTAACAATTCTTTTGATTTGAATAACTTTTCAGATTGTTTACAGCATTGTTTGGATGAATGAGGTCAATGTGTCCTCTTCTTCATTTCCTTTGATCACCATTATGTGACCCTTTTCAGATCAGACATACTATGAGAAATTTTGAAAGCATCTTGTCAAACTCATACTTTAGTGCTACAGCAAGACATCACCTCTACTGTATTTTTTACTCATGGCTCAGTTTCAACGTATGGTTTAAGTAGCAATGTAAATGTCAGCATGAAAGAAGAAGCAGTTGTGAAAATACACCAGAATACCTCAAATGAAATGCTGTTGACTTTGAAGTTGTCTGGTCAGTTGAAGTGGCAAAGAAAGTTCAACAGAGACACTGGCTGGCCTCCTCTTCCTATATGTGAATCAGTGTGCGTGCGTGCGTGCGTGCATGCATACTGGTCAAGTGATCAGTCACACAGAGAGATCCTGATGTGTCATACCTGTTTCTCTTTAAAATGCACACACATATACACACCTCTGGCAGATACGTCTCTATCTTCATCCAAATCAGATGAACTGTCTCACCCTTTTTGCCACTGTTTCTCGTTCTTTTTCTAGCTGTCACTCTCTCCCTCCACCATCTTCCACCCAGCTTTTTCTCTTTTCTTCATAACAGTGTTCTTCCTCTTTTCCCACAGATGGGATGGGTCGAGTCCTGGCTCAGGACGTTTATGCCAAAGACAACCTGCCGCCCTTCCCTGCCTCTGTCAAGGATGGTTATGCTGTCAGAGGTGAGTACCATAAATTATGACAGATAATGTAAAATAGCTTCCTCTTCTGTCATTGTTCTTCTTACATACTTAAATAATTTTCTATCATACATCATTTTACTAGACATCATTTCTAAAATGGTGTAGACATGTACATAACAGCAAAGGGAGCAGGCTGATCATGCAAGTCAGTGTAAGCATCAGCCGGTGATGTACATTTTAAACTAAGCAACATACAATGTAGATTTTTTGCACATTAGAAAAAGTATGCATTGTAGCTAATGTTGCACTCATGTGATGCATTTGTTGATACCAACAACTTAAGCAGATAAGATCATAATTTATCCATTAGTGTTCCTGTTTCAGTCTTTTCGTTGTGTTTTTATCTTGAGGCACAGTTATGGAACACTGGAGACTTTGCAGCTGGTTGCACCAGCTGTTCATAAATTTCATCTTTGCTTGATTATGAGTAAGTGTTTATTAAATGAAAACTACAAAGACTCTGTCAGATGTAATAGCTGCAGAACTAAACTAGAAAAGCCCTCAGTTTAGTAGCACAGTACTCCGAAAAGGCTGCTCAGTTGTTGTATGATTTCCAATGGATAAGTCCCGATAAGTCTGCAGTGATCGATTTGTAATAGGATTGCAGTCATGTGATTGTCAGCAGGTAGCTGGCATAGTGTTCACTTGTTGTCATAGTTATAGTGATGCTGTGCGGCTATAAATGATACAGAAATCTTTTTTTAAAAATCATGGAGCCAAACTATGAGCCACATCATTGCCAAAATCTAATCACTTGCTCCTTGTGTCAATTCTGACCTTCCCGAAAATTTCATCAAAATACATTAATCCATTTTTGAGTAATGTTGCTAACAGACAAACTAACAGACAAACCAGCGCCGATCATCACATAACCCCGCTGCATTCCTTGGCGGAGTAATGACAAAATTGACACTGACTTGAAAATTACCTCTTTAAAGCTAAGAGAACAACATATGAGTTGTTATCAAACTGATTTAAATTGGGGCAGCTGGTTTAAAAAAATACCCAATATGCCTTATGTGTTAGGCAAGGCAAGGCAAAGTTATTTGAATAGCACAATTCATACACAAAGCAATACAAGGTGCTTTACAGTGGCAAAGAAATACATTCAGAAAAATGATTCAACAGTAGACATTAATATCTTAGAGTCATAGAAATAAAACAAAAGTAGATATTAAGATCATAAAAGTATTTTAATATCCAAGAAAATAGATTAAGGATCTAAGAAAAAGCTACAGCAAAAAATATGGTTTTCAGGCCTGATTTAAAAGAACCATCGGTTTGATCGGACCTCAGGTGTTCAGGGAGTTTGTTCCACAGGTGAGAAGCATAACAGCTGAAGGCTGCTTCACTATTTTTGGTTCTGATTCTGGGAACACACAGTAAACCTGTCCCTAATGACCTGAGGGCTCTGGATGTTATATGGAGTTAACAAGTCTAGGATGTATTTTGGTACAATACCATTCAGTGCCTTGTAGACCAGGAGTGAGATTTTGAACTCTATCCTTGACTAACAGGAAGCCAATCTAGTGATTTGAGGACCGGTGTAATACGGTCCAGTTTCCTGGTGTTAGTTAACACTTTGGCAGCAGTGTTCTGGATCTACTGCAGCTGCTTGATTGATTTCTTGTTAAGACCTGTAAAGGCACCATTGCAATATTATATATCAGTGTTACATTGATAATGTCAGTCTAATGATTATGTTGCATAGTCAGATATTATCCATTGCTAACTCTGAAATGCACGCATTTCCTCAGAGTTTGCTGATCCATTAATGCCTACATTTCTAAATGGAAGCTCATAGGCATATATTCCTTGGTCCCCTACAACTGGTATTTTTGAAGTTTGGTGATGCCATATATCAACTTTGTTTTATCTCTTGTTTTTAATTGGCCATTGCTGCATTTTTTTTCCCAGCCACTCAACAAATAGTGGAAGTATAGTTATAGTATAGTTATACTATTTTCAATGATGCACCCCAGTTTAGTAGATCAGGAGTCTGACGCTATCTTGGGGGAGAGACTTTGTCTGCCACTGTGAACTCAAAGAACTTTGAGGCTTTGCAGTGTGGGACATAAAGTGGGCTGTCCTACTCAACTACCAGGTAGACACCAGTGGCAAGAAATAGCTTTTAACCTATTGAGGGTTTTCCTTTGTTCAAAGATAAGAGTTTCAAACTTTGTAATACTTAATACTGTGATAACTTGTCAGAGTCGGTTCCCAAGTGAAATCCAAGTGAAGTTGGTTGAGTTTTCTTCTCGGTAATTCAATGTCTGGGAGTCCTGGAGAGCGCCGTTAACCTGGAGAGCATGGTGACAGTTTGCTGGCTTCAGGCAGCTCAAAAACTTCTGAATGTAACATCTGTTGTTGGCTCCTTCTGATGGAGTAGGAGAAACAGAAAACCACAGGTCTTGCTGGATAATATGCATTTGTTCTGAAGGCCTGGTGCCTATTGAGACATACATGTATATGTGCAGTTTTTACAGATTTTAGTTATTAGACTTTGGGGACGAAGCCAATAATATACATTAATGCACACAGCAGATCATGTGACAAGTCATATTCTTTGGTTTGTGTGTCTGGTCTGTAGCATAATATTTTTGTATTTGTTCAAGTCAGATATTTGGCAATATTGAAATGATTGGTCTGTGTACACTTTAGAATGGAGGGCCTGACTGTATGATTTACAATTAAATTGGTAATCTTTCAGGAAAATCAGTGTGGAATTAAATATTTGAAAACATCCATCCATCCATTGTCTATACACTGCTTAAGCCTCATTAGGGTCGCGGGGGGGCTGGAGTGTATCCCAGCTGACTTAAGATGAAGACAGGGGACACCCTGGACATGTCACCAGTCTATCACAGGGCTACATATACATAGAAACAATCACACTCACATTCACACCTACAGAAAATTTGGAGTTACCTGGGCATATTTTTGGACTATGGGAGAAAGCCAGAGTACCTAGAGAAAACGCACGCATGGACAGGGAGAACATGCAAACTCCTTGCAGGGGACGCGAACCAGGAATCTTCTAGCTGCTAGTGCTAACAAACTAGCCCCTGTGCGGTCCCTATTTGAAAACATGTTAAAATCAATTTGTGAAAACACATGTGAAACGTGCTTTTCAAACAAGAAACACACTACATGTAGAGTTAGGTTTGACAGTACTGGGGCTTGAACCCTGAATTTCTGATTAGTAATCTTGAGCGTTGACCACTGAGGCAACACTGCCCATGGCTTAGGCAGAAGAAAAGAGAACACACAACTCACTACACCTGCAGGCCGCTGCAGGAAAGAGGGAGATGCCTTGTGGCAAAGTGGGTAGGGGCCTCAGTGGACTGTGCCTCACCTGCAATTTATATTGTAGTGCCACGGCTTTCACATGTAATCCTAAGCATATGTGCATGGGTTTCATATGAATATATAAATGGGTTCCACATAAATATGTGTATAGGTCTCACATGGGTGAATGCAAGCTTCAGTCCTCCTTCAGGTACATTTCCCTTTCCTACCAATGAGCTGGAGAAATGGTCCGCTCATTACTGGACTTGTTGTATGAGTTTATGATGAATCTTAGAAAATGTGTAGTATTTGTGACATGGTACCACATTATGCAACATATGGAAAAAATATCCACATACTCTACAAAAGTTTGGGGTCACCCAGACAATTTCACGTCTTCCATGAAAACTCACACTTTTCTTCATGTGGTAACATAATTGCACAAGGGTTTTCTAATCATCAATTAGCCTTTCAACACTATTAGCGAACACAATGTAGCATTAGAACACAGGAGTGATGGTTGCTGGAAATAGGCCTCTGTATCCCTATGTAGATATTCAATTAAAAATCAGCCCTTTCCAGAAGGACTGTCATTTACTACATTAACAATGTCTAGACTGTATTTCTGATTAATTTAATGTTGTCTTCATTGAAAAAAAAAACAGTTTTTCTTTCAAAAATAAGGACATTTCAAAGTGACCCCAAAGTTTTGAACAGTAGTATGCTCTACGTGGTACCATATGGTTCACATGCGCACCATTATGTTGCAACACGAGGTATCATGGGAACATTAATTTATTTTTTCTGTAAAGGAATGTTTAAAATACTGTCTGTACTATAGATGTTTAATAATAGAACATCAAAGTTTCTCTCTCTGTCTCTTTCTTTCACATAGTTTTTGCTGCACACGTGTAATTCTATCAAATTTTTTATTTATTTTAGCGGCTGATGGCCCAGGCGACCGCTTCATCATTGGAGAGTCCCAAGCTGGAGAGCAGGTCTGTATCCACATTGACACTTACACTTGCCTGCTGTCTCTCACTCTTAAAGAGCACCTTGCATATTCACACACAACCACACAACCTGGATGTAAAAAATTAATTACCTCACTTTTGTCTCACATCCCATGACCTTGACCATTTGTAATTGAACATTCACATATGATGAGAAACCATCTGCACTAAAGAAGTGCTACAAAGTTGAAGTGTTTTCAAACTACAAACACATTAGACTTGTGAGACAGGAATAGGCTACAGTGATTCACTGACTACTTGGACATCTCACATGCATTCCACATGTTTACATACCCTGTGCTATGTCTGCAATTTCTTTGACAAGTGTTTTAAGCATGTTTTTCTTTCATTACTTTGATCCTGTTGCTCAAAGTTTTCATCACTTCTGATAATATTTTGTGGAACACTTTGCTACCAAATCTTTAAGTGGTTATAGTCATTCACAACTGATCATTTTTTTCAATGGTAATGCTCAGTCAATGCTTTGCACATTTTACCATATATTGATAATTAAGTCAAAATGTGAAGTGAGCCAATTACAAATTACACTTTTTGGTAGAGTGAAAGTATGTCATGTGTCATACTTATTTGAGATTGAATTTTATACTTATATTTTTCCTTTCTGTGTATGTGCAGCCCACCCACACAGTGATGCCTGGCCAGGTGATGAGGGTGACAACGGGTGCCCCTATACCTTGCGGGGCAGATGCTGTGGTCCAGGTGGAAGATACTGAGCTCCTCCGTGAGTCTGAAGACGTAAGTCTGGCATTTCAGCCAAAATAAGGACAGCCAGCCTTAACTTTACCCAAACAGAAACGTACATGATATGGAATCAGTAAGATTTTTATCAAATTTCACTGAGATTGGTTTAAGCCTAGAAATGAACAGAATACAGAAAGCATCTTGGTCGAGTACAATAACAAATGCCTGATAGGAAACTGTATCTATTTACTGTGATGGATCTGACGGCTGTTTTGTTGTTGGGTTTTTTTTTCCTTCTTTTAGGGCACAGAGGAGCTGGAGGTACGAATCCTAGTACAGGCTCGCCCAGGGCAGGACATCAGGTTAGTGTATTACTGTATATGTGGTTATGTTGCAAAGTCCTAATCACTTTATTTCTGAAATACTGTAAATGTGGTCCTTGTTGATAGTGCTCCTCAGGTTAACTCCCTCAGTTATTGGCTTGCCTTGTCGAATCAATGAAATACTGATTGTGATAGAAGGAAAACAAATGCTTCGTATATACTGAATGTTAGCATATTAATTTGACCCACTTTGGGGATTTTATTTGGTTGATATTGTACATTACCATTCAAAACATTGGATTCACTTGTCCACTTTGCAGCAAATGTCTTTTTTTTTAAAGAAAAGCAGTTGTTTTCAATGAAGATAACATTAAATTAATCAGAAATACAGTCTAGACGTTGTTAATGCCGTAAATGACTATTCTAGCTGGAAATGTCTGATTTTTAATGGAATATCTACATAGGGATACAGAGGCCCATTTCCAGCAACCATCACTCCTGTGTTCCAATGGTACATTGTGTTAGCTAATGGTGTTGAAAGGCTAATTGATGATTTAGAAAACCCTTGTGCAGTTATGTTAGCACATGAATAAAGGTGTGAGTTTTCATGGAGAACCTGAAATTTCCTGGGTGAAACCAAATTTTTGAACGGTAGTGTAAATACAATGCAACAATTGTATTTAGGGTTTTCCAGGTTTTTGATGCAAAGTGCTCATCTCTCTACAGACCTATCGGTCATGACATCAAGCGTGGGGAGTGTGTGCTGGCAAAGGGCACCCATATGGGCCCATCTGAAATTGGTCTCCTGGCGACCGTTGGAGTGACAGAAGTGGAGGTCCAGAAATTCCCTGTGGTGGCTGTCATGTCCACGGGAAATGAGGTAAAGGTTACAAAAGTAATTTTTTTCATTTTTTAGAAATACGCCCACAATTCACACCATCTTCATTAACCAAAGGGTTCAGCCCAAGCTGCAAAAGGTACATGACTACATACCTATTTTTTATTTATGCACAATCAGCATTGTTTGCTTTGGCTGCAGACACCAGAACTTTCAGTTTTACGGAATGTCATTATCACTGACTAGGTGGTTTCTTTAAAACAATATTATAACATTTGTGCATTTTCTATTCGACTGATATACATTTTAAGTTTCATGGGGTGTTTATCCCTCATGGAGATTGCTGGCAGACTCTGAGTAATGCCATTTTACACCTGGTTTAAAGTATATACTGCACAAATCAGCCTCTAGTGACCAACCTACTCAACTACATATAAAACCTAGTTACCTATTTGGGGACATCTTGCCCTCATCTGCTTTCTGATCTGGTCATCTGATGAAATAAAGAATGTGATACACTTCCATTTTCTTCTTATCATTAAGCACACTTTACAACAATTTTGGTTCATTTTACCCTGCATTTTTGGTATATTCTTTCCTATTAATACAACATTTTTTAGACATAAAAATAGAAATTAGAAAACCTGGGCAGAGGTGTTCTTTACAACTGAAAATACATGGTGTGTTTTCCCACAAGCCTGAATAAGCAACAACAAATGAGTGTTGTTAATTTAAAACGTCAGACAGTGACTTTTTTTTCTTATGGATATTATTGGAACAACTTGTTTGAGCCTACCTATCAGATTTGAGTCTTTATATTTGCCAGCAAGCATTAACCTTGTCTTCTAGGTCAATAATTATTTCTTTACTCACTTTTTTGCCAGCCAAAGGGATGCAAAGAATTTTTTTTTTTTTTAATAATCGTCACACAGGATGTGGTGGAATAGAAAGATGGCTGTTGAATTAATTAAGTGTTTCTAACATCTTATTTCTCTGTGTTGTGGTAGCTGCTGAACCCAGAAGATGACCTCCATCCTGGAAAAATCAGGGATAGCAATCGCTCCACCTTACTGGCCACTATACAGGAACATGGCTACCCCACTATCAATCTTGGCATCGTGGGAGACAAGTACACTTATCTATTTAGTCTCTACCAGACCTCCTTTCGACACTTTTACACTCCCAGTATAGCGTTAATCATCTTATTATATTTTCTTGTATTAAAACTAGCTCTCGATTTTCCTTTTCCAGATGTTATTTCCTCTCCTGTGAGTTGGTGGTAAATATGTGTACATGTTTCTCTGTGCCCTGCAGCCCAGATGACCTTCTAAATGCTCTGAATGAAGGCATCAGCCGTGCTGATGTCATCATCACCTCAGGAGGAGTGTCCATGGGAGAGAAGGTAGAGAGGCAGAGCATGCAACATCCAGTAATTGCATTGGGTTTCACTGACACCTTGTGGCAGATGGAGGGAGGGTGACAGAACTTGTACGAGAAATGTCACAGATACTTTCTATAGGTGGTTTGAGGTCATCTATTTTTGAGACTATGACTTGATTTTTTATTTTATTTTTATTTATTTATTTTATTTTTTTTAATATTTGAAATTTTCATTGTTAATGGTTATGTTCTTAAAATACAACAAGACTCAGTTACATTAGGATCTTATGTCAGTATTCTTTTTGGGTTTGTAATTTTTTTTATTTCTCATGTCTTTTTTAGGACTACCTTAAGCAGGTGCTAGATATTGATCTTCATGCTCAGATCCATTTTGGTCGTGTTTTCATGAAACCAGGGTAAGAAAAGGAATTTGCATCTTTCTCACATTAACAGATGGATAGATAGATAGATAGATAGATAGATAGATAGATAGATAGATAGATAGATAGATAGATAGATAGATAGATAGATAGATAGATAGATAGATAGATAGATAGATAGATAGATAGATAGATAGATAGATAGATAGATAGATAGATTTTATTTATATTACTCTTTATTTGAAATGTTGAACACAGCACGTGTTCTTTTTCTTTTTCAGTCTCCCAACAACATTTGCCACCTTGGACATAGATGGTGCTCGCAAATTAATCTTTGCCCTCCCAGGTAGTGTGTGAAGTTGAGAGAAAGAGTGATTCATGCTGCTATACATGCAGAGATGTTACTCATATATTTTCTACTGTTCTTTGCTCTCCCCTGTCTGTCCGTCCGTCTGTCCTAGGAAACCCTGTGTCAGCTGTTGTCACCTGTAATCTTTTTGTCATCCCTGCCTTGAGGAAGATGCAGGGCATTTTGGACCCTAGGCCCACTATCATCAAAGCGAGGGTAGGATGCACAGGGCTCAACCAGGGTTCCTGACTTTCTGGCTAAGCCACACAAAATTATTCACATTTGAAGTACAAAAACTGTTTGTTTTGTGGTTTTGATTACTCTTAAAGTCTCCAAAGTTGGATGATTCACAGTCAATGCTGTTGTGATAAACAGGTTTCTTCGTAGTCATATTCAACTTAATCTTGGAAAGGGTGGGTCTCTCTCTCTCTCTCTCTCTCTCTCTCTCTCTCTCTCTCTCTCTCTCTCTCTCTCTCTCTCTCTCTCTCTCTCTCTCTCTCTCTCTCTCTCTCTCTCTCTCTCTCTCTCTCTCTCTCTCTCTCTCTCTCTCTCTCTCTCTCTCTCTCTCTCTCTCTCTCTCTCTCTCTCTCTCTCTCTCTCTCTCTCTCTGATTTTGGAACCAGTCTTCCAAAATGTCAACATTGGAGTATAGATGAAACAAACTGCAGCAGAGAGTAAATATAAAACCTTGGAATACTTGCGATTATATTCTTCATTTCCTGGGTGTACCATTGCAGTCCATTGCATCTTAAATCATGACTTAATACCATTTTCATCATCTGCATGATACATATTTATGACCACAATGTTTTGCTCTGACTTGGCAGAGGAACCAATCATGGCCCACACTGACCTGAAGGCCTCCTCTCAGGTCATGAATATTCATAAGTGTAAAGTGAGAAAAATTATAATATCAACATACTGAGCAGACGTGGCTCATGTCCCCAGCTAGCATCATCAAGCAAGAGATACAGTATCTCACAAAAGTGAGTCCACCCCTTGCATTTCTCCAAATATTTAATGATATCTATTCATGGGACAACACTGACGAAATGAAACTTTCATACAATGTAAAGTAGTCACCGTACAGCTTTTATCTTCCCATCAAAATAACTAAAAGACAGCCATTAATGTCTAAACTGCTGGCAACAAAAGTGAGTACACCCTGAACTGAAAATGTCCAAATTGGGCCCAAGTGCACATTTTCCATCCCCAGTTTCATGTGACTTGTTAGCGTTAAAAGGTCTCAGGTGTGAAAGGTGAGCAGGTGTGTTTAATTTGGTAATATCACACTCACACATCTCACATTGGTCACTGGAAGTTCAACATGGCACCTCATGGCAAAGAACTCTCTGAGGATCTGAGAAAAAGGATTGTTGCTCTACATAACGATGGCCTAGGCTATAAGAAGATTGCCATCACCCTGAAATTGAGCTGCAGCATGGTGGCCAAGAGCATCCAGCGGTTTAAGAGGACCGGTTCCACTCAGAACAGGCCTCGCCATGGTCGACCAAAGAAGTTGAGTGCACGTGCTCAGCGTCGAATCCACAGGTTGTCTTTGGGAAATAGGCATAGGAGTGCTGCCAGCATTGCTGCAGAGGTTGGAGGGGTGGGGGGTCAGCCTGTCAGTGCTCAGACCATACGCCACACACTGCATCGAATTGGCCTCTAGGCTGTCGTCCCAGAAGAAAGCCTCTTCTAAAGATGATGCACAAGGAAGCCCGCAAACAGTTTGCTGAAGACAAGCAGACTAAGGATATGGATTACTGGAACCATGTCCTGTGGTCTGATGAGACCAAGATAAACTTATTTGGTTCAGATGGTGTCAAGCGTGTGTGGCGGCAGCCAGGTGAGGAGTACAAAGACAAGTGTGTCTTGCCTACAGTCAAACATGGTGGTGGGAGTGTCATGGTCTGGGGCTGTATGAGTGCTGCCGGCACTGGAAAATTACAGTTTATTGAGGGAAGCATGAATGCCAAAATGTACTGTGACATACTGAAGCAGAGCATGATCCCCTCCCTTAAGAAGCTGGGCCGCAGGGCATTATTCCAACATGATAATGACCCCAAACACACCTCCAAGATGACCACTGCCTTGCTAGAGAAGCTGAGAGTAAAGGTGATGGACTGGCCAAGCATGTCTCCAGACCTAAACCCAATTGAGCATCTGTGGGCCATCCTTAAACGGAAGGTGGAGGAGCGTAAGGTCTCTAACATCCACCAGCTCCGTGATGTCATCATGGAGGAGTGGGAGATGATTCCAGTGGCAACCTGTGAAGCTCTGGTGAACTCCATGCCCAGGAGGGTGAAAGCAGTGCTGGAAAATAATGGTGGCCACACAAAATATTGACACTTGGGCCCAATTTGGACATTTTCAGTTAGGGGTGTATTCACTTTTGTTGCCAGCAGTTTAGACATTAATGGCTGTCTTTTAGTTATTTTGATGGGAAGATAAAATGTACACTGTTATCCAAGCTGTGCAGTGACTACTTTACATTGTATGAAAGTTTCATTTCGTCAGTGTTGTCCCATGAATAGATATCATTAAATATTTGGAGAAATGCAAGGGGTGGACTCACTTTTGTGAGATACTGTATATGTCCCCTGGCATTGTGGGTGCTATCCAGGATGCAAGGTTACATCATTTGCTGGTATAAAGCAATTCTGTATCACCTTGCTGCTACTTAATGTATTGCTGCCAATTGGAGTTGGGACTGATGGCCTGAAAACACTGATGTAGCCAGACAAACTCTAAGCAGATAGCATCAGGCCCAGGTCAAATAGTATTCTGGAAAAGCTTTACTTTTACCAGCAAACTTATCAAGATTCTGACTGTCTTTAGTTTGTTCTGTTGTGTATAAGAAATTATACTAAGTTTCAAAATGTTTGGATGATAAGATTGCTTTTTACCCAATTCAAGTGTATTGGTGGATTTTTTATTTTTTTTTTAATGCATTGACTCTCACACATATTATATTGTGAGCAGGGTTTAATATATTCCTGGTTTCAGAGGACCGGGTATCGGGAAAAATTCTAACCTATAACAGGGAACCGGGAATTTCCCAAATTTCATAACAGCATAGAATATGATGGAAAATAGTATGAATTTTGGATTCAGCTGCACACATGGCCTTCATGGAGTGGTAAAGAATATTAAGAGTAAAGACCAACGAACAAGTACTCATAGAGAAAACATTTTCTTTATTCAAACTTATCTTTATTTGGTATTTGTAGAACACAAGTTACACAACAGACAACAGTGGAAATGCATGCACTTTAGGAAAAGTTAGAACTTGAATAAAACATGTCTTTGGTCTATTTTGTTACAACATATACTATACTGCCTGCAAAGCACAATGGTGCAAAGATTTTACCTAATTCTTCTCTGTCTTGTTCTACCTTGCATGGAAATAGTTCTTGAGGAATACAAGGTAGTTCAAAGTCTTATCCCCTTGTCTTGATTGGATTTTCGTCACAAAATTCCCAGCAGAGGAGAAGTTTCGCTCTGATTCAACTGAAGTCGGTGGTGCAATTATCAGTGTCGTGGTATAGGAATTCCAGTTTGGGAGTGTGTTTCTTGGTGGAGTCAAAAAGTTTGAACTCTGCATTGATATTGGGCATCATTTTCAAAGCTTCTGCAACTGTCTTTCTTTGTGCACTTTGGTCTATATATCTCTCTTCCATGCTTGGGTCTGGCTCTTCTTCCTAACTGGACTCCTTAGGTTTGTCCATCATTGTTTCCACTGGTTGCTCTTGTCAATTGCTCAGTCGAAGGAGTTTCGTTTTTGCAAGTAAGAGCATTGTAGCGCTGGGTGACAGGTTAACTAATTCATCATTAGAATCGTTCTGTACGTCTGGGTCATGCAAGCACAGCAAAAGAAAAAACAGGGTCTTTTCTCCGTGCTGCTTTCTCTGGTCGTAGACTTGTCGGCTGAAGTGGTTCTTTTGTTTTGCAAGCTGTGCAGACAGGAACTTCAGGATTCCTTCCTCTCTGTCGATGTTGCATCTTGTCGACAGAGAGCTTCGTTTGCTAATCTCACTGGTTTTAGGCCAGTGTAATTGTTTTCACCTGCTGGAACTCATTGTCTGACACCTTGGATTTCAATTTCAAATCGATGAATGCTCTCTCGATACAAGGTCGCAGTTCGATATACCTGGAAAACATTTCCTCAATGCTGTTCCAATGAACTTTTATGTTTAACTTTAGCTTGGAGTTCTTTCTTTAATTCCTCACAATTTCACATATTCTTGCAGTTTTTCATCCACCAGACCTCTCCTGAACGTCTTGCAGTCCTTTCGAACCTTCCCCAACAGATCTGTATAGTTGGTATTTAGGTGAAGTTCATAATCTTCTATCAGCACCTCAAGGCCATGATCCTCATCATCATCATCTGAATCACCAACACTTTTGTCATTTTCTGCATCTTCCATCATTGTTTGATCCATTTCATCAGTTTCAACTTCGAGTAATGTGACATCAGCTGTCATTTTCTTGTACAAAATGTTACTCACCGCAAGATGAATGCCGTGACTGTAGCAGGTCATTGCTAACGTAGGCCTCAGTCTACCAAATTTTAACATCGCACTGGCACCATCTGTCATTGCTATTATGCAATGACTTTGCAGCTCTGTGTTAAATTCTGACAAGCAGTTCTTGACTGCTGTTACCATTGTCACTGAGGTGAAATGTCCTGTCACTCGGGATAGTCCCAAATTCCAGAAATCTTTACCCTTTTCATGAAGATCAACGTTGAGGTAGCACCGATTTCGTTGACTGGTCCACTCCAGGGTAAGAGAGAAACATTCTCCACTCTGCATTGTTTTCTTGAATTCTTCTGTCATCTCTTCATGTATTTTACTGGGGTATTTTGAGATGAGGATCCTGGTATCTGAAGGGTTCCGTGGCAAATTGTGCTCATCTCAACTAAGAGACTTTCTGATGCAGTCACTGTTGCAAATTGCGTGCATTGAAAATGTGTCAAGCAATGCAAGCTCTGCTAAAACTTCAGCCAATAATTGTTTCTGTCCTTGGATGAATGACTCCATCAATGCCTGATGCTTCAATGATGGCGGCGACCTTGTGTGGAAAGCTGCTACCTAAACAGAGTTGGCTGCCGGTTATACAGAGCGTCCGTCACGGCTCCAAGGCGGTGACTCGACATAGAAAACCGGTTCACTTGGTGGCAAACCAAGTGGAAAAACTTGTGAGGTTGAAGCTTTGGGCTCTTCGCTTGATCGCTTTATGTTGACATCATGAACCAACTTCATATGCTTCAAGAGCTCTTCTGTTGAGGCCCCTGCAGTCAACAAGATCTTAGAACATTTTTTGCACTTAGGTTTATCCCCACCTTGTCGAATGAAGTAAGCCCAAGCAGGTGACATATTCAGTTGAGAGGCCATTTCTGATAAGGCTGGCCAAATGTAAATGGGATGTCACAGGGTGTCTATTTGCAACTTATCACAAAATATTTGATTTATCAACTGAATATAGTGGTGACACATTGATGCTACTTCAAGTTCAGACACAGAATGTAGCAATTTCACAATCAGGAAGCAACTTACAGGACATTCCTGGGAAAGTGTTTGATCTTACTTGTTTCCATTTTTGGTACTTCTGTACACGTGGTACTCTCAAAATGAAACAAGCATATTCCTGATTTTTTTTCCCTATTTCTCATTTCCGGATACTGGGATTCCAATTTAGATATGGAAACCGGAATTCCCGGTTCCGGGATTAAACCTTAATTGTGAGTGTGAAACGGTAATTACAGACACATGCCCACGGTGATAGAGATAGTGTGTTGACACATATAATTGAAATTTATGACGTATTTTTCTCTAGTTGTCTTGTGATGTGAAGCTGGACCCTCGCCCTGAATACCATCGCTGCATTTTGACATGGCATCACCAGGAGCCTCTGCCATGGGCACAGAGCACAGGTACAAAATCAACACCTATAAAAATAGCACTCTGAAGAATGCTCTATGACAACCACACCTCAATTAGACTCTAACTTTTTGCTGGTTAATGGCATATGTTGTTGAATTTCTGAAACACAGAAACATAGAAAGAGTTTCCCTATTCAACCGTTTAGAGCTCTGATTTAAAGTATTCTGTTCCCTCTTTCTCACTCTCTGCTGTGCTATAGGGAATCAGGTGAGCAGCAGGCTGATGAGTATGCGCAGCGCTAATGGGCTCCTGATGCTACCTCCAAAAACAGAGCAATACGTGGAGCTGCACAAGGGCGAGGTGGTTGATGTCATGGTTATCGGCCGGCTATGATGTCATCACAGATGGACAGAGAGGTGGCGATGTATAATGAGGGTTGGAATGGGTGGTTCACGGTGCATGTCCACATATCATTGACTATTCTGTAATATGCAACGGCACAGCTAGTTTTTATTGATTTGGATAACGTTGAGGTATAGTCAACATCTTGATCACAACCTAGATACATATGAAAAAATTAATTTAAAAAGATTATAGTATTTCAAACAAAGAAAATATAACTTTTAATGAAAAAATCTAATTATAAAAAGAGATTTATTCTGTAATATATTATTATGATTATTCTTCTTATTATTATTATTATTATCATTATTCTTCTTATTATCATTATTATATTAAGGAAACTTCGTTCCTTTCATTGCAATTGCTTTGTGTGTTCAACGCTAGACCTTATCTATAGAAGTAGCATTTTAATAGACAGCTGTAGGTGCCTGCCAGGACAAAAAAAGAAAATTATTATTTTCTCATCATTAGTGGAAAAAAATAATCTGTTTTTTGAAAATTAAGAAAACACTGAGGAAGGCTCCAGATTTCCCATGGTGCTCAGCCAAATGGAAAAGGGGGCACATCAAGGCCAGTTCCTCTTTTGAGCATCCATCAAGGTGACACTTATGTTTTTCTCTCATTAGTATGCATCATAATGGCTTCACAAAGAGCTTTGCTTGTTGTTTATCTTGTGAGTCTTGTTTATGTGCGCAGTGCCAAATGCCTGGGCAGGGAAGAGGTGGTGTTGGGAGGGGGAGGTAGGAGGCAAACCCCAGTTGGCCCAGATCCTGAAGCTTCCTTAGATTCATGGTGACCCCACCAGGGGTTAGCTGAACCTGGGAAAAATAATATTTTATTTGATCAACTATTTAAGAAAAAAAAAACTTAGAAAAGAAACAGCTTATTTAAGTGCTGACAGCCTTTTTAACCAACTTCACAAAAATGTACAGAAAAAATAAGAACCATATTGTACAGATATATGTGACCAGCACTCCTATGGAAACTAAACTTAAGCAATGAGGAGACATTGAACAACGCTGTACTATAACATTTTCTGTAATGATATGAAACTGATGAAAGAGACTAAGATAATAAAAATCCTTGATCATTATGTAAAAAAAAAAAGTTCTTGTTGGGTTTCCTTTTTTAATAAAATATATCTAATGAAAAAACAGTGATGTTCTTCATTGGTACTAAATGTGTTATAGTATGGTAGCTCAAAGGCTTGAGGAGTGCATGAATTTTGAATGAATGATGGTTTTACCTCCTTGACCAACCACTGTCAAGGTCCATAAGCCGAGAACCCCAGTGAATACAACTGCCAAATATGAATGTGATTTAGATAAAGGCTTTCAGGAAAAAAAATATCTCAGGCAACATCCTTCCATAGCAGTGGTGAAAAATCACTAAACCCACTGTATTAAGTGCAATTTTGAGATACTTTACTTGAATGTTTAGATTTGCTCCTACTTTAAAGTCCACTAATAATTAACTAAATTTCAGAGGGAAATATTGTACTTTGTCCCACATTACACATTCTGACAGTTATATTTACCAGTTACTGCTTCAGATTAAGATTTTGCATAAACATGTGTCACATTTCAGATATGTTTGACTTTGTAGTATGGTTTCATTTAATTAACTGTTTAGGACCCAAAGAGATACAGTTGTAATACATTTCACAACAAAATCAAAACAAAAAGTAATACAGATTTTTCTTCTTTTCTTGTCCTTCCGCCATGTCACGAACCCTCAGCCATTAAAACTAGTTTTATCTTCTTACTTTTGTATTTGTGCTTATGTGAGGGTTTAAACGCAGGACTTCACATTGTAATTGTGCATTTTATCTTCTAGAATTGTTACTTTTGCTTATAGTGTCTGAATACATTTTCCACCACTGCTTCTACAACACACAAGAAAATCAGCAGTATTTAAATGAATCAGTGCAAACCAACAGGGGTTTAAACTCTTTGGCTTTCCAGGAAGGTAAGTATTTAAGAATCAGGAACTGGCAGGAGAGAGCAAATGTGTAAAAATGGTTACGCATAGAGGTGTCAGAAAAGATGAACCCCAATAGAAAATACAATAGATAAAAGGCAGCTTCCATCTTTGGTGAAGTTACTTCTGTGGCAGCATGAGATTAGACAGTTTCTGCTCTTCTCTGGAAAATAAAATTACTGTAGATTCTATTAATTGGTTATGATTAGTAGTGTTGTGACAAGAACTTAGTTAAATGTGTCACTGTGAATGTGTATAAAATGTGATTAATATGAGGGGACTGGTGTGAAGACGACTGTGGAAAATAACAGCAAATTCTTCATACTCTCAAGTGCAAAAAGTATTTACTAGAAGATATTTAAAAAGGTAAATTGTATGAAAAAAGCCTACCTGAAGGTGTAACCTGTCATTTGTATTCATGTATAAAACCAGAGATTAAAATGATGGGATGTTTCTCATGTCACCTCTTGTGATGTGTTTATCTGTGTGGTTTACATCTAGTAGGTGCTATCTTTCTGCGTCTGTAACCTATCTTGCAGCAACATCCTGCAGTGCAGCATGGGTACAAACCCTTCATCTGTTCCAGCTGTTAGGAATCTGAGCATCTTAAAACACACAGTAACAGACAGTTCTGGTGCCCAGAGCAGAAACATTTAGGAGGTGAACCATCAAAAAACTAATTGTAACAGTGGTGGTTCACCAAGCACAAGAGTAGGGTTAGCAAACGGGTCATTCCAGAATTGGAGGACATTTGTGCTTCAAAATTTTTGAAAAATAAACCTTCTCTTTGACAATTTTCTGCTACATATTCATGAATAATAGGTGATAAACTGTCAAAGGCTTTATTAGCTCAGCTTACACATCATACATTTTTTCTTCTATATTTTATTTGTTGTTTGCTAACCCTACTCTAATCACAGTAACAGGGTTGCCAATCCATGCTAATGTTAGCTTTTTCTCAGGAGTAGAAGCTAAATATTCAGCTAGCTGTTACTGCTGACCAAGAGGACAAACTTACTGGCGGAAGAATTTGCCTTATCCTGATAATATGCATAATAGAATATAACAGGGTAGCATGAAGTAGAGTGAGACATTCAATCAAGGCTGACGATGTCATGAAAATATGAAAAATAGAAGAGAGGACATAGCTTTGCTCTACCCATTCTTTTGGAAAACTGTTTGATGATGTTAATTCCAGCGTATCATGTGATTCACTGTTTTTTTCTTCTACCAGCTAAAAAGGTTATGCTAACAGGGTTGTTGTGGGACACACATTCCATTCTATTATTTAACTTCTTATGTTGATTTTTTAAAAATTCCCACAATTACAAGAGACATCAATAAAAAAAAATACCAAAAAAGGGAGATTTAATTTTCATTTTAACTGTTTTATTTGAGATTTAATTTTGTCATAAGGGGGGTGGGACAAGAGGAAAGTGGCATTTTAGGGGGAACTCTAGACTTATTTGGTATTTGAAAAAATGTTTTCAAACATTCTTTTGTCCTAGTTTTTTTTTTTTTTTTGATTTGGTCTCAGGACAAGTAAATGTACACAACAACTGCATGTTTTAGTATTTTGTACATGGACTATTAGAAACGTGATGGGTGGGACGTAAAATGTCCTCCAATTCTAGAATGACCCAAACAACAAATAAAACATAGTTTAAAAATGGTATCATTGATGTGTATGCTGAGCCAATCAAATCATTGATAGTTTATTACCTGTGATTGATGAATATGTCGCAGAAAATTGTAAAAGATTAGGTTTATTTTTCAACAGTTTTGAAGCCCAAACGTAGTCCAATTCTGGAATGAGTCTAGGGTGCTTTCACAGTTGAACCTACTCCAATTAATGTTATATCTCCCCCCAGTCGTTTGGCGGCGCTGTTTACAAAACAAGGCGTTTACGATGACGTTGGTGTACGCTGATTGGCGCAGCATGTGAAGAGGGAAAAATCCCGGAAGAAAACAACAGGCTGTGTTTATTTCATGGACCGCGGTTTATTCGTAAACAATGAACTATGCTCTCCTGTTCGTTCTTGTTGCCATATATTCGTGTTATTGCTTTATGCAGCAAGCACAAATACTGCTGTTGTTTCAGCATGAAGCTCGCATTCGGTACGAGAACGTTATACAGTCGTTTGTGGGTGCTCGACAGTTGAGCACTAATGTGCTCATCTGCCCAAATATCTATGAAGCACTGTACCTCCTCTTTAGACCAAGTTTGTCCCCTGTTCATCGTAAACGCAGGCTCTCGATCAAACTCGTGTGGAGAATGTGGTTTAGCGAGCGCGAGTTTTTTTTGCGCCTCCCAAAATTCCCTGTGGAGGTTGCTACGGAAGCTCCCGTAGACCAAAAAGTCTGCTGCGCCATCAAGCCGGTCCGAATGGAGACAGGTTTGTGTTCTCACCAGGAGCGAACCGAACTGGAGTTCACATAGAAGCGGACCGAGACCACCTCCCGAAAGTGGTCTCGGTGCGGTTCGTTAGTCCGAACCAAAAAAATCTGGTATGCTTTCACATCAACCCGAACCATACTTGCAGGTGTTGCGGACTCCAGTCCGCTTTAAGCGGACTAAAAGACGTAGGTGTGAAAGCACCCTTAAGGTACGCTGTCTGCTGCATAGGTGCACGTCTTCCTTCGGTGCTGCAGACACCCTGCTACTGTGTGGAGATTGTGGTCATTACGTGTCAGACAGACAGGGGGCGCGCTGGAGCCGCCGTGTTGTCAAGGAGACGACTCAAAACAACAAGCGCAGTTTCACAGCAATGGCTGCAAGTGTCCCGACTGTGCCTGGAGAAAACCCACTGCAGCGGACGAACGCGGTCCTGTGAAGAGCGGGAGAGAGCTTGAGTTTTTCCTGTCCATCTATGTCTGATCGAAACACACGTTTTCTCAGCGCTGGGTTGTAAAAGAACAGACTTTTGTCAACGAAACCCGCTGAGCGTGCTGTTTGAAGCGGTGAGTACCGAAAGTGCTACAGGACGGCTACCGTTAGGCTACGCAACACGTTAGCGGCTAAGCTAAGCTCTCTGCTATTGTTTCATACTTAATAGCAATAATGAATCCAGTTTTACACGTTTACGTTGAGAGCTGTGTTTACTCTAGGCATATGTAGTACGTCTGTTATTGCCGCTATTTATGAACGTGGTACGTTTTTTTTAGAAAGTTGCACATAACAGATAATCATTTTAACACAACAGGAAAGGCTCAGTAGCTGTTTTTTTTTTTTTTTTACGTCGAATCACATTACAATTAACCTCAGGCAGGCAGCTACTCGTTGTTAAAGCTCTGATCTATTTCTGGTGAATAACAAGATCACCCACCGAAGCTTAGCTCACTAATCCTTTTAGTGGCTATTATTGCTTTCAAGAAAATGAACTGTAGTAGAGGTGGAGAGTAGAAAATGAGTGGTGCATTTTTAAAGCAAGTACACTACCGTTCAAAAGTTTGGGGTCACCCAGACAATTTCATGTTTGTCATGAAAACTCACACTTTTATTCATGCGCTAACATAATTGTACAAGGGTTTTATAATCATCAATTAGCCTTTCAAGAGTCAAATCATATGTGAGAAAACCTGAGAAGGGCATCACAACATTAAGAGTCGTGTCTGGGTTACAATAAGCAGGTCGGTGTAGGATACTACCCTCATTTCACAGTGAACTGAATTGGCTATTCAGAGGACGATACCCAATGCTTATGCTGACAGCTACCACTGACGCATCTGTGATGACATATTTTATAATTCCATGTTCAGTAAAGATAATCATGCAATCAAATATATTGGTTTGTTTGTCTTAGATGTGATGTTTAATTCGAACTCTTCTGATAACCTTTTAATCTCTGTGTGATCCTGGGTTATCTCATGCCAGACTTGCTTGAGTTAGGATTACACATGTTTACTCTTCCAGTGACACCTTAGTCTGCTCAGGTAAGTTACATCTCATGAAATGTTTAGCTCCTATTTATTTTCACAAACATATTGACTCTAGATTCCCAGGCCTTGGTCCATATATGTAGCTGGATGCAATTTTTTTGTCTTGCCTTGATTGTTTATATCTAGGTGGGTGTGTGCACTTTCATTCATTCTCAGTGTCCTACCCAGGTATCTCTGTTCTCTCCCAGAGTAGAGAAGAGCGTGAGATCCCAGGTTTAATTAAGCCCACAGGAACAGATGGTTCGCTGGCAAAGTCTGCAGTTCATCAGTATTACACCGCCACTCTAAACAGTTAAATGCATCTGCAGGGGAGGGGTGTGAAAGCGGGGGCATAGATCCACCAGACATAAATTCGCTGAGGGAAGCAGGCAGAAGAGGGGAAGGCTGTCATGTGGTGATGGGCAACATGAGGTAATGACTGACTCAAAGACATGAGCATCAAAGGTAGTTTTCAGCTACAAATCTGTGTTGATCTCTATTTTCTCTATCGATAAAAGGGGTGCCTTTATCTGGTAAGCAGTAGCAATGAAGACAAATTAAATCTGAAAATTATTTTTTCAAAACTGACAACAGCTATGTGTCAAACCTACAATGTATTCATGCCACAATAGTAAGAGGTAGAGAAAAGGAGCCTTACCTTGTCATTACTACACAACAGACAGATATAGTGACAAACCAGCGTGTTTTTGGCTTACTACATGTGTATCCCTGTTTTTGCCTACAAAAACACTTTTACTCACTGAATATTATTGCATCATGATATTCTGTTGTAAAATATACACTACCGTTTAAAAATTTGGGGTCACAGAAAGGTCCTTATTTTTGAAAGAAAAGCAGTTGTTTTTCATTGAAGATAACATTAAATTAATGTGATAAATGAGTATTCTAACTGTAAAAGGCAGATTTTTAATGCAATATTTATAGAGGGGTACAAAGGAACATTTCCAGCAACCATCACTCCTGTGTTCTAATGGCACATTGTGTTAGCTAGTGGTGTTGAAAGGCTAATTGATGATTATAAAACCCTTGTGCAATTATGTTAGCACATGAGTAAAGTGTGAATTTTCATGGCAAACATGAAATTGTCTGGGTGACCCCAAACTTTTGAACGGTAGTGTAGATCAAGTTGTTTTTGTTTGTTTTTTTTCTTTTACAAATAAAACTAACGTAAGCTCCAAGTGAACATCTCTTGCTTAAACTATCAAATCCAGATTAATGCATGCAGCCTCCTTAAAAATAGATTGTAATCCACCACAGTCACAGCAAAGTCAACAACATTGGCAGATCAAGTAGCAGTAGTTGGGTGTTGTGCATTACAATGAAATGCACTATATGTATTTATGTAGGAATTTTAGTCTACAGATGGATATTTTGATTAAGCTGCTCAGGTGGACAATTGGGGACAGGTGGACAAGGCTGAACTGAAGGGATTTGTGGTGACTGAGGTCAGAAAGCTTTCTACATTAGGATTTGGATGAGTGAGTGTGTTAGATGAGAGGAGGTAAGAGCAAATGCCCTGATCAACAGACAACCCACTGAAATGGGTACAAGAAACTGTTAATTTTTTACACATGTTACAATGTTAAGACTTGGAGGAACTTTACCATAAGATCTGCAGGCTGCTGGAAGAGTACAGATTAGAGATGAGGTAAACATGACTGACCGATTTACTGAATTGCCACTTGTGAACTAATTAATTTAACTCATCTTGACAGTTATTTAAGGTCAGAAAGCATCTGCTGAAATTGCATATTTTTTAAAATATACACTACAGTTCAAAAGTTTGGAGTCACTTAGAAATGTCCTTATTTTTTCAATGAAGATAACATTAAATTAATCAGAAATATAGTCTAGACATTCTTCAAGAAAAATGGGTACACCTTTAATTACTAAGATTCAAATCATTAATTTCTTTAGTACTTTGTATGTGATCCTTTATTTTTGGTAGAGATTCAATCTTCGTCAGCAAGGGAATGGGTTAGGCCATAAGATAAAATACGATTTTTTTCTTCTGATACCTCCTGACTACTTTTGCGACTATGTTTCCACTGGTTTTTAGGTGGTCACCAGTCTTTCTATATCCTTTTTCATCTTTGCAAAATCTCACAATCAAGTCTTGAAATTCCTCTGTAGCCATTACACTGAACATGCAGATAGACACAGCCCATAGGTCCAAAACTGAGAAAGCTCTAGTGTTCATAGCTCATATTATAGCAATGTTCATGCTGTTAGACTAATTGGAAATCACAGGTGTAATCAGTTTAGTTTCAGTGATCACAGGTTTTGTAACTTGTGTGTCGTGGATCACAGGCGGATTCACTTTTGTTGCAGAGTTCCTGCTTTGTGGCCTGTATTTTCAGTATACCGGTACTACTTCTAAAGTATTTGCTTTTGATGGTAAATAGGAGGAAATATTCTACTTGTCAATTTTTGTCAATTTTAAATCATTTGACATTGAAGTGGTATTGCACAAGGATGTACTCACTTCTGTTGCATACTTAAACTTAGTTCAGCCTTAAATATCTATAGCAGTACATTACAATATACACAATAATTGCAAAAGTAACATTAAAAACATCCTACATCGTAGTGAAACAATGACAAGTAACGTTGCTCTGCAGAATGAGTACTTTTACTTTTCATGCTTTAAGTATTGTTGCTGCCTTTCATACTTTTACTCGACCAGTGTTTTAAATGCAGGACTTGTTTTGTACCACTATTATTTTGTGCTCAACAGTGCTGTTATTCTGCTGTTATTATTGTCTTTTAAACTGTCAGTCACTTCATTCTGTTGTCCTCTGTAAAACATTAAGCTTACTTTTTAAAGATTACTTGACTTTGTTTGCCACTTATACATAAAAAAGTCAGCAAAAAGTATTTTAAAATTAGGAAAATTGTTTCTAGGTCTCTGTTTGTATTCCAGGATGACAGATCACAGAAGAAGCATACTGGACTACATCTTCCACTGGTGTGCAATGGCTCCTGAGTTGAGCAGGCTCAGCTTCAGTTCCTCATAATGCCTCCACAAGTCTCAGGAAACGCTGGGGTGGTTTGAGCTCTACATTGCTGCAGCAGGGATGATTAGATCCCATATAAACGGTTATGTGCAAGAGGCCTCAGGCCAGTCCAAGAACCACAGGGAGAGGGCTGTGGATTGTTCAGGAGAGGAAAGTAGATTTGTCAAATCTCCACACTGCTCTGCCCAAATGGAGAGGATCCAGCATTACCAGGAGGAGCTGAGGAAGAGGAGAGAAGAGGACAGCAGGGGGAAGCATGACATCAACCCCAACGCTTCTCTGAGGCTTAAGAAGTTGTCACAGAACCCAAAAGTGGGCATTGACAATCCTACCTTCGAGGGGAAGGAAAAGTCCATCAAAGACGCATGCTCCCTGGATCGTGTAGTTGGTAAGTTAAGAGGAGAAGAGGAGTGTGAATTAGAAGGTCTT
The DNA here is from genome assembly GCA_027123335.1 of Amphiprion clarkii. NCBI lineage: Eukaryota > Metazoa > Chordata > Actinopteri > Pomacentridae > Amphiprion > Amphiprion clarkii. Next base: position 19,698,936 of record CM049579.1, read on the forward strand.
CGTGGGGGTCAAACAGATTTGACAAAGGAAGGGATGTTTGAGTGAAAAGGAGGAAGAAGATAAATATATAGAGTTCTGGGGTTTTCTGAAAATTCTGTGAAAACAAAAGGAGTCACAATTTTTTTTTCATTTCTTTACTTGGTAGGATCAGTTGAGAACAATCTCTCATTTGCGATGGTGACCTGGGATGATGCCCCAGCAGAAAGAAAGATAACAAACCATCAGTACATATATAAATGGATACACAACAGAGATTAAAAACAACCTAGATTAGCTAGCAAGTCATTGAGAAACAGCATGTGCAGTGGTCAGCCAGGGTCTGCTGCAGCTTCTGCTTAAACATGTAAAGAGCTGACAGTTTAAGAGATTTTTGGAGGGAATTCCAATCAGTTGCTGTGAACCTTGGGGATAGAGAGTATTATGAGATGGGAGGGGTGTAGGAGGTTGGAGAGGTATTTAGGTGTCTTCTCTGATAGTGTCTTATAGATGAGTAAAAGCCAGTGCTGGAGTTGCCTGTGTGAAGGGAGGGCCAACCCACCAGTTTGTAAAGGTCACAATTGCTGGGTGGAGAAAGGTGCGCCGGTAGCAAGACAGATGGGCAAGTGATAGAGGGCATTGTGCCTGTTAAGGGCACACAATGGTGAGTGAATTGGCAGAGCAGAGGGTGGTTTGGGGGGTTTTGGAGGAGGGTGAGCTTTACCTTTCACCATGGCTCTTGAAAAACACATTTCAAATTCTGATGCATTCTGATTTAGGTATGTATAGATATTTTTATTACACTGACAGTCAACAATATGTTAGCAGCAGGAGCAGCACATTACCTTGGAAAGACTCTATGTCCAGTCCAGCCAGAATGTAAATATTTTTCGTCAGCATTTCTTTATTGAAAAAAGATAGAAAGCAGTCAAAACATCAGAGTTTGTGCCGTGATGTTACTACATTTTTCGATCTGCATGTGATTTAATAGGATATTATCCTTTGTCGGTAGTCTGTAATGAATGGGCCAGCTGCAGGTAGAATAAGCTGATATTTTTTCTGCAATATGTTTTGTAAAAACAATGTAAAAAAAAAACAATCACATTGGTGCATATTTTGCAATATAGCAATATATCTGTGATAGGCCACTAACAACCATTAATATCAGCTGACCAGTATAACGATCAGGCTCTACTCTGGGTGATGACTAAAGTCAGAAGTTTGTTGTCAGTTTAACTTAAACCAGCGAGACAAAAAAACAAGAACACATGCACAGCTTGAAGGGGAAAAAAATCTGGCTCATGTACATTTGTTGCTCTGTTTGCATTGCCTTGGTGTTACTGCTTGTAACACCAAGGCGTCTATGCCCCCTTTTCAGATTTGGAGGAGTTGTTGCAGGCTCTGAAGTGGGTGCAACTCTGCTTGGCTGATGCTCAGAGCCAGCAAGATGTGGAGCTGATTATGCAGCTTCTTACCAAGGAGGACTTCAGGAATGCCTACACAATCTACAGCATTGTGTCTCAGCAGATGAGCAGAGTCAGTCCCACCTCATCCCTCACAGCACAAGCACAGGACCTCTGCCAGGAAGTAAGCAAAATGGTCATTTTAGACCAACTTGTTACAGCTTAAAACATCTGCACTTCCTTATGTAGTTTATACCAATGGATCTAATAGTTTTGTGTCTTCAAAAGACACAAAACTTTCAGTAAGTTCACTCACAGACCAGGCATGGCTCTAAACAGTGGCTGCTTAACAGTGCATAAGAAGTGTTTGCAGTGTGTCTAAACTAAGTGGCAGTGCTGTGTGACGCTCACATTTGTCACTGGGTAAACTAATCTCCCAGCTGCTCTTGCTGCTGGCTGAGCAGTGCAGCACATTGCAGGTAGGAGGCCAGGATCTGGGCAGCCAGAAAAAGAAACTCCAGCAGCTTAGAGCAGTGTGGGCCGAAGCACAGTACTGCTGAGGGGGAGGGGAAAGTGCGTCACCTTGTTAGTGAGAGCTTTGATTAGTATAATGGATGAACTAAGCTCCGAAGAGGAGATGAAGAAGTACAAGAAGCATAAGAACAAAGTAACATTGTACAAAAATGTCTGCTATAATCATTTTGTAAAGAGCCTAGGCCACAAACAGGAAATGCATTGTTTCTCTAAATGACAGCACAAGAATCCAAATTATGAAAATAGAACCATGTGGCAGAGAAACAAATAAAAATGGAACAGAGTGGACAGTATGTAAAAAGCTATCTATCTATCTATCTACACATTTCCTTTACAGCAGACTGGATATGGAGCATTTTCTCTCTTAAACATACAAGCCTACTGTGACTTACTAAACGGTAAACAAATTAACTATGTGTGAATGCGCTCTGTATGGATGCACATTTACTCATATGTTTCTGCACATTTAAGTTTTTATTTTTCTTGCGAATTTGAGAGAATTCAAACTATTTTCTTACATGCAAATATTTTGCTACTCAAATGATTCACTGACATGTAATGTACAATGTATGCAGGTTTTGAGATGCAGTCAGACCACACAAATAGTGTGTAAGTGTCTCAGATATTTATGCATCTTAAATTTTGTTCTAGTGTTGTCAGTGAAATGCTAAACACAGTGTCATGAAAAAGAGTACCAAGACCAAATTAAAGCTGCAAGCAGCGTTGAACAGGTCCTTGCATCATTGCTGGTCAGTGACCCCAAGCATGCCCATCTGGTGATGCTGCGACTGAGAGTGTATTTCGGCCCATGAATGTGACATGGGCTGGATTCTGAGCACACAGGTCAAATTTCAGGCAGATTGGAGCATGTACAGGCTGTTTATGCAGAACTTTCTGTCCATCCACCAGATGGTACTATCACTGTGAGTGGATTTTGGCATATGGATGTCATCAGGGCAGGACTGTAATCAATCTTGTAAAGTTTGAGGCAGATTGTAGCATGTACAGGGGATTTACACAGCACTCTCTTTCATGGCGAGGAATCAAAGTTCAGTCGGCCGCCATGGCCACGCCCTTTGACTGTTGTGACGATTTTCACAAATTCTCATCCTTATGTCCTGTTGTATATACTGTCCAGATTTGAGGTCTTTTAGAGGTACCACCTGTGAGGAGTAAATCACTGAAAATGAAAAAAAACACCCAAAATCTGACATTTAATTCAAAATGGTGGACTTCCTGTTGGGTTCAAGAGGCTATTTTGTGCATACCAAATTTCGTAGACATCGGCGAAAGTTGATTTTGGGGTAGACAGTAGTTGATGTTTCATGGCGAAGCATCAAAGTTCAGGGGATCACCATGGCCACGCCCTTTTACTCATGCAAATGATTTTGATATGAACGTTTCAATTTTCATGGCAAAACATCAAAATTCGCTGTGCCGCCACAGACACGCCTTTTGATGACAAGTCACCATTTTCACTGTGAATCATCATCAATGTGTTAAGGCTGTTGTCACCACATTCGAGGTAAATCTGGCCAACGGGCTAAGAATAATGCATCAAAGTCTAAAAATGTCAAATTCCTGATACCACAAGGTGGCGCTATGACTGTGAATAAAAATTATCATATGGATGTCATCAGGGTAGATCATACATGTAAAGTTTCATTCAGATTGGACCATGTACAGGAGAGTCAGTAAACGCTTTCTTTTTCATGGCGAAGGATCAGTGTTTTGGGGGGCTGCCATGGCCACACCCTTTGACCTACGTAGAATATTTTTATAACTTTTCATCAGGAAGGCCTGTTGTGTGTACTGACCAAATTTGAGGTCTCTGTGACTTACCCTCTAGGAGGAGTTCATCACAAAATTTTCACAGTTAACACAAGATGGCCGACTTCCTGTTGGGTTTACAGTATGGCCATGATTGACTTTTTCGTGTGTCCTGATGTGCTGCATATGCCTGCAAAATTTTGTACCTGAAGATGAAACCTCTTGTGACTTGGGTTAGTAACCACATTTTGCAACTTTGTAGAGGGCGCTATAGAGCCATTTTGACACACATGCACAGGTCCCATAAAATATCAAATTTTTCGCCAGTCCTGATGTGTGTGCAAATTTTCATGTCTTTTCGAATACGTTAAGGCCGCCAAAAATGCGTTTTCCCCCTGCGTAGAAAAAATAATAATAAACCCTAGGGTTTCAATACGGTCCTCCGCACCGTCGGTGCTCAGACCCTAATTAAAGCTGCAAGCAGCTTTGAATGGGTCCTCGCATCCTTGCTGGTCAGCGAGTCCCAGCATGTCCACCAGGTGGCGCGGCGACCGAGGGTGTATGTCAGCCTATGGATGTGATGAGGGCCAGACTTTGATCACACATTTAAAGTTTCAACCAGATTGGAGCATGTATAGGCTAGTTATGCAGCATGTCCTATCCATCCACCAGGTGGCGATATCACTGTGACTTGGTCTATGGAATTCATCAGGACTGGACTCTGATCACACATGGAAGTTTGAGGCAGATGGCAGCATGTACAGGGGATTGGAACAAGACTTCATGTTCATTGTGAAACATAAAAGTTCAGTCGGTTGCCCTTTGAGTTTTGTGTAAAATTTTTACAAATATTCAACCTGAAGGCATGTTGTATATATTGTCCCAATTTCAGGTGTTTTGGATGTATCGCCTGTGAGAAATCAATTGTTGAAAATGACCAAAAACACCCAAAATCTGACATTTAATTCAAAATAGCGGACTTCCTGTTGGGTTTGGATAATGAGTCCAAGAGACTTTTTTGTTTGCACTGATGTGCTACATATGTATACCAAATTTCGTAGTCATAGGTGAAACTTGCTGTGGAGGCTATTTATTAAAATGCTGCAGGCGGCGCTATGGCACATGCTGTGAATGTATTTTGCCATATGGATGTGATCAAGGCAGGATGGTGATTAAACATGTAGTGTTTGAGGCAGATTGGAGCATGCAGAAGAGAATTACACAGCAGTTGATGTTTCATTGAGAAGTATCAAAATTCTAGACACTGCCATGGCCATGCCCTCAGACTTATAATGAAAATTTTGATAACTTTTGATCATGAATACCTGTTGTACATACTGGTCAAATTTGAGGTCTCCTGGAGTTAACCCCTAGGAGGAGTTCCCTCTCTGACAAAAATCCCCAAAATTCTCACAATTAATCCAAGATGGCGGAATTCCTGTTGAGTTTAGGGTATGACTTCAAGAGGCTTTTTTGTCCATCCTGATGTGTTCTATATGCCTTCCAAATTTGGTGGCTGTAGCTTAAACACACTGCGGGGGTTGTTTGTTAATATTGCTGTAGGGGGCGCTATAGCACATGCTGCACCAAGATGCATACGGGTTCTTCCTTGGGTCAACTGTGATGTCTGTGATAATTTTGGTGAGGTTATGAGCATTCTTAACCTGTCAAAAGCTGCTTTGTTTGTCATGACAACAATGCGTTGCCACAGCAACAGGATTGTATCAAAAGTGAAAATCTTCTCACTGTAGCATTGTCAAGGGGTGAAGAGTGAGCTGACAAATTTCCAGAATGACATGACAAAGTTTGAAGCAATGGTGCATGCAAATGTAATTTCTAAACTTCTTGTTACCAATAGGGTGGCGCTATGACTATTTCTAAATTTTTCAGTGTGGATGTCTTCAGACTGGGCCTGGTGTCCAGCACATGAAGTTTGGGGCAGATAGAATCAGGATTAGCTGAGATATAAACACTTCAGTAGTCGTGACGACACATCAAAATTCACCGCGCCGCCACAGACACGCCTTTTGATGACAAGTCACCATTTTCACTGTGAATCAACATCAGTATGTTCAGGCTTATGTCACCACATTTCAGGGGAATCTGAGCAACAGGCTAAGAATAGTACATCAAAGTGTAAAAAATGACATTTTCTGTTGCCAGCAGGTGGCGCTATGACTGTGAATGTATTTCATCATATTGATGTGATCTGGGCAAGACTCTGATCATACATGTAAAATTTCAAGCAGATTGGAGCATGTTCAGTAGAGTTAGATAGCACTTCCTGTTTCATAGTGAAGGATCAATATTTTGGGGGGCTGCCATGGCCACACCCTTTGACTTTTGCAGAGCATTTTGATAAGTTTTCATCAGGAAGCAGTGTTGCATATACTGGCCAAATTTGAGGTCTCTCAGACTTACCCCCAATGAGTTATTAATCTCAACAAATTTTACAACTAATTCAAGATGACTAACTTCCTGTTGGGTTTACAGTATGACCATAATTGACTTTTTCGTGTGTCCTGATGTCCTGCATATGTCTACAAAATACTGTAGCTGTCGGTGAAATGTCCTCCGAGTTGGCTTAATGACTACATTTTGCAATTTTTTTAGGGGGCGCTATGGAGCCATTTTGGCACACACATGCGCAAGTCCCACAAAATATCAAATTTTTCGCTGGTCCTGATGTGTGTGCAAAGTTTCACACATTTTGGGGTATGTTTAGGCCACCAAAAAGGCAATTCAAAAAGCGGACGAAGAAAGCATAATGATAAACCCTAGGGTTTCAATAGGGTCTTTGCACCATTCGGTGCTCGGACCCTAATATACATAATTCCTTGCATTTCAATAGGGTCTTCACCACCTTTGGTGCTCAGGCCCTAATAATAAATAATTCCTTGCATTTCAATAGGGTCTTCGCACCATTCGGTGCTCGGACCTTAATAAATAATTCCTTGCATTTCAATAGGGTCTTCGCACCGTTGGTGCTCGGACCCTAATAATAAAGACTTGCATTTCAATAGGGTCTTCACACCATTTGGTGCTCGGACCTTAATAATAATAATAATAATAATAATAATAATAATAATAATAACAATAAACTCTAGGGTTTCAATAGGGTCCTACACACCATTGGTGCTCGGACCCTAATAATAAACCCTAGGGTTTCAATAGGGTCTTTGCACTGTTGGTGCTTGGACCCTAACAAGCAAAACAAATTTAGTAAGATCAAACGATGGTCTGCACTGGGGGTCGAACAATATGAGTTTATCAGGGCCGATACCAAAGCCAATTAATGGAAATCAAGAAAGGCCAATAACCAATATTTGGAACTAGCATACATTAAATGGAATGTTTTAAGAGCATATGAAAGCAGAGAGCATGTCTAGGCTTCTTTATTACTCCAAGAAGGAGCGCGGCAAAGTTAATTGACGATCGGCGTTGGTTTGTCTGTTTGTCTGTTAGCAACATTATTCAAAAACAGACTAACAGATTTCGATGAAAATTTCAGGGAAGGTCAGAAATGACACAAGGATCAAGTGATTACATTTTGACAGTGATGCGGCTTAGAGTCTGAATCTATGGATTTGTTCAAGATTTCTGTATCATTGCGAGATAGCGGTACAGCATCGCTATAGCTATCGCTAAAAATGAACACTACATCAGCTGCCTGGTGACGATCACATGATTGCGATCCTACTATAAATCGACCGCTGCGGACCACAAATTGTTTACAGATTTCATCCATTGGAAGTGATACAGTGATGAGCAGGCAGTGCTTTTCTTGTTTAATCTTTCACTGTTCCGTCACTCTGTTTCAGGGTAATTAGTGACTAACTTCTCACTCAGTCACTAGGCTGTTAGCATAGCCTTAGCCCCCATGAGAGAAGTTAATGTCCAGGTTTGTGGCAACGACTTGGGTTTCTTGTTCAGATTTTACGGTCTCTGCTTGAGAGACATTTCTGAGACCACAGAGTGACCACAGACAGAGAGAAGAGGCTGCATCACACCCAAAGTAGCGCATTTAATACATCAATAATCGATCAATAAAAATAACAACACATAAATGGCAAAATGGCAAATATCGGCAACAATAATCAGCCAGGTTGATAATCGGTCTGTCTCTAGACTGCACCAGTTGTCAGAAATAATTACAATTACAAGGTATGTTTGTTTTTTGTTTTGTTTTGTTTTTGTCAATGAGTAATTAATAGGTCAGGTTTTTTGACTGCAGTTTTTAGGTGTGTTAAGATGGTATAAATATTTAAATAGGTAACTGACTATTTGATCTGACTTAACTTGCTTACTGTAATTATAGCTCTTAGTAGCAGATATACAGTTTTTCTCACCATGATGTGCCCCTTTTCCTGTTTAGGTACAGAAGATTCTTCAGTCCAGCCAGCACAAGGAAGGTTTGGAGCTTAAAGCACTGCTCACCAATCCTCATCTTCAGGTCAGAGATCAAGTTTCCAGCTGTGACCTCCCCTTGATCCATATTATTATCATAAAACAACATCGCTGAGACTCAACAAGTTTGCAGAGCCTTAAATGTTTACCAATTTATTCAGTTAATATGCCAATAATTAGACTACTGAAAATATAATTGAGGTTATTCTTTCCTGTAAAAGAACAAAAAAAGAAAGGGTAATTGTTTATCTTACACTCAGGGTTAAATAGACAATATGCCAGTAAACCATGAGACTTAACAGCTTACCAGCTCAAAGACAGTTTCATATACCCATTACCATCGTGCAGGCTTGATAAAATGGTAGAATAAATAGACCATTGCTCTATCATTATACAGTATGCTATGTTGTGTGTCAACAAAGAATGAAATATACAGGGATTATACTCTATACCAACACTTTGATAAGGTCATATCATATGTTGGTGCCCCTTGAACTGTCAGAAATGTATTGTTTTCTGCCTTCTGGCACACATATTGGAACTGATTATGGCTGGTTCTCTCAAGGGAGCAAAGGATCATATGAGTATAGTACAGGAAAACAGCTTTATTATCCAAAACTAATAAAGACATGTGAGACAGGGAGGTCCACTTTACTCTTTTCATGGTATTCTAGGACAGTTTCATTAGGAGCAGGGAAGCCAGAGGTGTTTGATGACTGATGGCAGTGGACTCTGACTCTTAAATGCAGAGGAAGATTAAGATGGATTGTATGTACACCAAATCTTAATCTGGCCTCCGCTGTCTTAGATCCGCTCTGCTGCAGCATACAGAAACTACTTTGGATTTATAGTTATTAATTGTAGGCTGCACAGTGCCTCAGTGGTTAGCACTTTCGCCTGGCAGCTAGAAGATCCCCAGTTCGCGTCCCCGTCTTCCCGGGATCTTTTTGCATGGAGTTTGCATGTTCTCCCTGTGCATGTGTGGATTTTCTCCGGGTACTCCGGCTTCCTCACACAGTCCAAAAACATGCTGATGTTAATTGGTAACTCTAAATTGTCCCTAGGTGTGAATGTGAGCTCTGTATGGAGTCCTGCGATAAACTGGTGACCTGTCCAGGGTGTCCTCTGCCTTCACCTTAAGTCAGCTGGGATACACTTTTCAGCCCCATCGCGACCCTAATAAGGATTAAGCGGTGTATAGATAATGGATGGATAGTTATTAATTGTGTGATGCATGTCATAATAAATAAGGTAAAGGAGGAATCTCTGTATTATTTCTGGCTCAGAGGTGGTTCTGCTGATAAAGAGATGGGGCGGAGTCTGAAAGTTTGCTTGCTATCACTTCTGATTCATTGTTTTGTGTAACAAGGGCAAACCATTAACAATTTTAAAACAACTGTACTGGAATTTTTGGGAAATATTTATTTCCATGCTAACTGTAGCTGTTCTGAATGAGAGCATCCAGCCTTCATTCCCTTTGTCTCACTCTGCCTTCTCCTTTATTCATGTCTGTCAGTGTTTCTGTCCATTATGTGTTTGTAAATTTCTGTATGTGTACACTGTTTGTCTATATATATGTGTATGTCTTGTGTGTGTGTTCTCATGGCAGGCTCTGATGCAGGCCCATGACAGTGTGGCAGTGCAGGAAACGGCAGAGGAAAATGTGACTCAATACCTCGGAGAGACAGTTAAATTAGTGCGACTGGAGAAGACCAGAGACACCCCACTGGTGAGACCCCATCTAACAATCTTGTGGAGTCACACTGAATTCTGAATATTGTGTATTGGCAAGAGAATTCTGATGGAAATCCACAGAAAGACAAACAATGAGAAAAAGAATTGTGAGGATAGTTGTGCTCATATTCAAAAACCTTAGTTGGTACCGTCAGTATAATGTCAGTATAATGAAAACTTAAGGAACATAACACAGGATTAGTGGGACATGGGAGACACATTGGCTCTGATGGAGTAGCTCCAACTGCATGTTGCGTGTGTCTTTGTGAGTCAGCTCTTTCTGCTTTTAGAGTTGTGTATCCGTATGGTATTGTTTTTAAAAATATTATGTTTGATGTGTGTTGCTTTTTTAGTGAGATCACCTTTGTCATCTATATGAACTCCATGCATGTGTGTGTTGCCATCAGGGTGCAACTGTACGTAATGACATGGACAGCGTGGTGGTGAGTCGTGTGGTGAAAGGCGGAGCAGCAGAGCGGAGTGGCCTCCTCAGTGAAGGAGATGAGATCCTGGAGATCAACGGGATTTCGATTCGTGGAAAACATATCAATGAAGTCCATGACTTGCTGGTGAGGACTATTATCAAAGCTGTGTCCAGTAACTTTAAGTGCTCTTTCAAATATTTACAATAGATTATGTGAAATTACTTCCATTATGGCTTTATTTTCATTTATTGAGACCTGGCTTTGTTACTTTTTATACCTTAAAATGTCTTGAAAATCTGAAATCATGTGTTTTTAACGCCATAAAGGGCCTGCTCTTTTTTGATTAAAGAGCTTGCACACAATGGTGGATTGACCATTACAGACACATAGAAATATTGGTAATCAGCAATGCTGTTAATTTAAGGCAGAGTAATTAAATAATAATTTAGGCGAACACTGTACACTGGGTGGTGGTCTATTAAACTGATTGAGCACTGTACATACCAATTGTGTCAATTTAAAGCGTGGGTCTACATGTATCATTGTTCTTTTTCAGAATTGGTTTCTGATTCCAGCATGTATGACAAAATTGCTCCCAATAGTAGAACAGTATTGTATTCCCTTTTTTTCAACAGCAACAAATGCAAGGCACTCTGACCTTCCTTCTCATCCCAAGTTCTCAGATTAAACCAGCCCCGTACAGACAGACTGTGGTAAGTCTCTAATGAACGTGGACACTCTAATGAGTGTGTTTGCATGAGATCACCTGTCTGCATGCATGCAACAACAGCCTTGACACTATAAACCCTGTCCTCAGATGCATGTACGAGCTTACTTTGACTACGACCCCTCTGATGACCCCTTTGTGCCATGTCGAGAGCTAGGCCTGTCCTTCCAGAAGGGAGACATACTCCATGTCATCAGCCAGGATGACCTCAACTGGTGGCAGGCCTACAGGGATGCAGATGAGGACAACCAGCCCCTGGCAGGACTCATTCCAGGTAACAATCCAACTGGGTTAAACATGTAGTGTATTGCTTCTCAAGGGCATATTTTTAGCCATGCTGCTAAAAATATAAGAAAATCTAGAAACAATTACAGATGATTGTAAGATTTACCTAATAGGCTTTTCATGTTTAGTATTGAAACTATATTATGCATAGTATTACAAATGCCAATGCCATACACATAGAATGGAGTAACTACAAACACCTTTACAGCTTCATAAAAATATACATGTATGTAAGTCAATAAAAAAAAATCTGCTTGTTCAAAATGTGCAATGTACGTGGTTTGAGAATGTGAGAAGAAATGCAACACAGTGCCGACAATTCATCCATTATCTATACACCGCTTAATCCTCACTAGGGTCGCGGGGGGGTGCTGGAGCCTATCCCAGCTGACTCGGGCGAAGGCAGGGGACACCCTAGACAGGTCGCCAGTCTGTCACAGGGCCACATACAAAGACAAACAATCACTCTCACACCTACGGGCAATTTAGAATAATCAATTAACCTTAGCATGTTTTTGGACTGTGGGAGGAAGCCGGAGTACCCAGAGAAAACCCACGCATGCACAGGGAGAACATGCAAACTCCATGCAGAAAGATCCCAGGTCCGAGCTGGGACGTGAACCAGGGACCTTCTCGCTGCAAGGCGAAAGCGCTAACCACTACGCCACTGTACAGCCCGCCGACAATTCACATAACTGTCATTCAAATTAAGTGCCACGAGGTTAGATGTTCAGGTATTTTGTAGGACCCAGATTTGTCTTCAGTGCCTCAGTTCATAAATCAGTCATTCTGTCAATAAGCACACACAAAATATCTAAATATATTTTTTAAAGGCTGAATAATTGGAATTTTTGTTCTATACTAATTGTCCCGTAGATGCACTTAGTCAACATTTAAAATTCTTACTTTTCAAGAAAAAGCAACCAAAATATATAAATTTATATTTGCTGTTATTAGTATTGTTATTATTTGTAGTGACACTGGTATAGTTAACTTACATTAAATGCAGAAGAGATGGTGGAGACACATGTGTCCTGCAGGTTCCAAGACTGTAGCCATTTAGTGGAGGTCTTGATACCATCAAGAATTATATTACATTATATTGAGGAGCCAATAGTTTTCTTCCTCTCTTGTAGAAACTGGAAAACCAGTCACAGAACGGTACTTGAAAGTGACTAATAGCCTGGCAAGACAATCCTGGCAGGAATCGCCCCCATCTGGCATGTCAAGCAGATTAAAGCAAAACCTAAGAATTATTTGTGATGACTTTATAGGCCATGCCTGCTATGACTAGAAGAAAATTAGGTTAACCACAGAAATGAAATGGAAAGTCAGGAAATAGAAAGTGTGCTGTATTTTTTGCCTGTTTGTAAATACATTGAATTTGCATATTTATGTGTACTACATATGTTTTTCTGTGTTTTCTTTTTTGCAGGTAAAAGCTTCCAGCAGCAAAGAGAGACCTTAAAGAAAACTTTAACAGACAGAAGTCGAGAGCAGCAAGGTAAGAAGATTGTGTTGAAACTCACTTCTCCTAATATACAAGATATGATTTGCAGATTGAAACATTTTACATCCACTACAAAATAAAATGTGCTCCATCTAGAGCATGGTAACCAAATAAAATGATAATCTGCCTTTAAAAGTTTGTTTTTTCAATTACATGTTCAGGGAAGCATTGGTATGCAAAGAAGAGCAAGAAACAGAGGAAGAAGAGCGCATCAAACTTGAACAAAAATACTGGTAAGACAATTCTTTTCTGTCTTTTCAGTGAGTTGACAAATGAACTGATTTAAAAGCATGCTACTTCAGACTTCACGCCACTGTCACTTCACATTTAGCACAGGTGAAAGACTTCCATGCTGTGAGCCCCTCCCAAGTGTCTGCACGTGGTCAGTATTAGTCCCACACATTAGCTAGAGTTGACACATCTTGTCTTTTTCTCAGCAGCTTGTCCAGACTTGGTGTGTCATAGATCAGATTAGTCCTGTCTTCACAGACAGGATCAGAGAAAGCACCAGCAGGTGCCCAGCAGGTGCTTAAATGGCTTTGACCTGTGGTGTTACTGATTCACATATGGGAAAACATACTAAGCCTGACACTTCTAAGTAGCCAGCATTTACAAACTGTGAACTGAGAGGTTCAAATATGAAGAAAATAGTTTGTTCAGGACAAAACCTTCACATAAACACACAAATAATATTACTGCTTTATATTTTATTAATGGGCTGCACCAGTGGTGTAGTGGTTAGCACTTTCGCCTTGCAGCTAGAAGATCCCTGGTTCGCGTCCCGGCTTTCCCGGGATCTTTCTGCATGGAGTTTGCATGTTCTCCCTGTGCATGCGTGGGTTTTCTCCGGGTACTCCGGCTTCCTCCCACAGTCCAAAAATATGCTGAGGTTAATTGATTATTCTAAATTGCCCGTAGGTGTGAATGTGTGAGTGATTGTTTGTCTCTGTATGTAGCCCTGCGACAGACTGGCGACCTGTCTAGGGTGTCCCCTGCCTTCGCCCGAGTCAGCTGGGATAGGCTGCAGCCCCCCCGCGACCCTAGTGAGGATTAAGCGGTGTATAGATAATGGATGGATGGATGGATTTTATTAATGTCTCAAATCTCTTGCATCTTTTCCAGGTCCACAGAGAGGTCAGAGTTTAGTCAGATTTAGTTCCAGAACAGCAGCCTAGGAGTTAAAAGTAATTTGGTTTGTAGATTATGTTTTATTAACCACTCCCAAACTGTCTCTTCAGACTATGATGACATCCTGACCTATGAGGAGATGTCCCTTTACCACCAGCCTGCCAATCGCAAACGCCCCATAGCTCTGATTGGCCCAACAAACAGTGGTCACGATGAGCTGCGTCGGAGGCTTCTGTCCTTTGAACCAGAGAAGTTTGCTGTTGCTGTTCCACGTAAGTCTACATTTTGTCACAATAACAAGACATGGCAATATCAAATCTGAATCACTGATGAGGATGAGGAACAAACATGCATTTAGGATTCAGTAAGTAAATCCTTTGACATATCACGCTGCACAAAATGTTCTCATTTTTAGTGTCAGACTAACAAGAAATTAAACTGACCACTTATAAAGGACCAAACACTAAAGAGTAGCATGAGTATTTTTTCCAGTGAGTCAAACTGATCTATCCCTTTTCACGGCTCAGACACAACCAGAAACCCAAGGACACATGAGTGGAATGGGCGTGAATATCATTTTGTAAGTCGTCCTGCCTTTGAAACCGACTTGGCGGCTGCAAAATTCATTGAATCTGGGGAGTATGGGAAGAACTTGTACGGCACCAGCACAGACTCTGTACGACACGTCATCAACTCTGGACGCATCTGTTTGCTTTGCCTGCACACAAGGGTAGGAGACTGAATAGTTACATTTCTGTTGAGACAAATATTAAAATACTCAATATTATTTTATTCCAACCTGTTATTTACAAAGCCTATTTTAGCCTTGATCTATGGTTTAAATAACTCTTTAATAGTTTTTTGGTTCCGTCAAAACTAAAATAACATATTTGTATAGAAAGTAAAGAAATTTGAATTCTGAGACTTATTTTGGTATATTTTAATCCTGGCTATTCTGTGTCTTGGGTTTTCTTTTTCATTTGTTTTGATGGAGCTGGTTTTCCTTCTGACAGTCACTGCAGGTGTTGAGGTCGTCCAACCTCAAGCCATATGTCATCTTCATTGCTCCGGCTTCTCAGGAACAACTACGCACCCTGCTGGCCACAGATGGAAAATCACCAAAGGTAAAAGTTGAGGCATTCTCAGACTGTACAAGGAAAGAATTTATAGTCCAGTATTTAGTTGCCAACTGGTTTCAAACTCACAGGGACTTCACAAGAATGGAAATAGTAAAACCGGATTGTTTGTGCCTGCTGCTCTAAATATAATAAGAATATTGAATCGCTTGATGATATAATCAACAGAGGGCACAGTTATTGATGGTGTAAAAATATTGATACCATTTTATAAAGTAAAGACCATATAATAATTTAAGGATTATGTGAGAATAGAAATTTTTAGAGTCACCATCACCTATTCTTCATCAGTGTTTGTTTTCTGTGCACAGCCAGAGGAGCTGAAGGAGGTCATTGAAAAGGCTCGTGAAATGGAGCACAATTTTGGTCACTTCTTTGATGCAGCCATTGTGAACACGGATCCAGACCAGGCTTTTCAAGAGCTACGCAGGGTGATAGATAAACTGGACACTGAGCCACAGTGGGTGCCCACCTCCTGGCTATGCTAGACGTCATTGAGTCTCGGCACCAGGGGTTTCAGAAACGGGTCAACTGAAGAGCAAAACTCGATGTTCCAAGAGACTGAAAAATGGACAGTGGTAAATCGTCACTGGATTTTCACTTCCACATTTTCCTCGTTTGTAGAGGAGTCGATCGTTACTCATGTTGTGGAAATGGACTCAAGTTTCTTTCATTTTTTTTTTTTTGTTGGTGTGTGTCTTTGTGGGTGATTTTTGTTGTTTTGATTCCTGAATATCTTTATGTCAGCTTTATGCAAAATATTTGATCACGCAAATAGAAATATTTCTACTCTGTTCTTAATAGTTATTTATAATTGTAAATATATATTTCCTAGGTGAAATGATGAAATAATTTATTGTTACGTTTTGAGTGTGATACCTAAAATGGCACACTCAACTCAGTGTTAATATTACAGTTTTTAATGGCTTCCTGAGATAAGGCTTCAAGTACCGAACGGAGGAGAAGCGCCTGTATGCGCCTAAATGGATGCAGCATTGTCTTCCATGCAGGAAGACAGGAAAGAAATCTGCTGTAACCTGCAGTTTTCAGGTATTTCCTTCCCACCAACATCAGAGTTATATGTTGTGTCTCATTTTATGCTATGATTACAAACCCATTGCTGGCTGGTTATCACTACTATCAGTATGTAATGCTGCAAAGTACTGCTGAGCTTGTTTGAACAATGCATCATATCACTTAGTGTAGTCCAACAAATACTGTATTGTTTCTTTGCAAAGTATTTTCAAATCCAGGACAATTTTGTTAATAAAATCACACAAACAAGTGATACATTTAGCAGTAGTTCGGTGGTTAGCATTTTCGCCTTGCAGCTAGAAGATCCCCAGTTCGCATCCCGACCTTCCCGAGATCTTTCTGCATGGAGTTTGCATGTTCTCCCTGTGCATGCATGGGTTTTTGTCCGAGTACTCCGACTTCCTCCCACAGTCCAAAAACATGCAGAGGTTAATTGGTGATTCTAAATTGTCTGTAGGTGTGAGTGTGATTGTTTGTCTCTACATGGGTCAATATATAATTGCAGGACTTTTGTATCATAGTTGACAGGTATCATAGTTGATATTTTTGCTGTTTTCAGGCCTAAAATCAGCATGGCCGCCTATAACCAAACACCACATGGCATTTTTACAGACAGATTCTTCTAAAATATTATATATACAATTGAGTAAAAGTGAAATTTACTTATAAAGATATTGTAGTAAACCTGTTGACATGAGATAAATCCACACTTGACTCACACTACTTTATATTAAAAAACTAAGCAAGTCTTGGAGTGTGGCCAGTCTTTTCTTCAGGAGGAAATGACATCATGTGGAGCAGGTCATGTGATTTGGAATTAACACACTTCCCTGAGAGGTGTTTTTGTAATGGGTAACCTAGTTGAAAGTGATTTTCCAGACACAGATACAATTTGTTATTTTCCATGTAAAATTTGATATATTGCCAAAAAAGTAATATGTCATGATTGTCTCAACTTAATAAAAAGAACACAATCAAAACTATTTTTGAGTAAGCTCATTTTATTATTGTTTAGCTAATTAGAAGGTGGTTGTTATTAAATTTGGACAGTTATTTAGTTGACATTTTAGTGATATTCAGTATTTTTTTAATTAAAGAGTGATTGTTTCCGTAATAAATGATTATGGAATTTGTAAAGACGTGATAATAATGAACATAAAAACATTCGTTTTTTTTACTTTTAATAAAAATGTATGCAAGATCTATCCCATGGACTTCAAAAGTCCCTCAAATATATATTGACCTATATGTAGCACTGTGATAGACTGGCAACCTGTCCAGGGTGTCCCGATGGCACCATAAATCAGCTGGGATAGACTCCAGCCTCCCGCAACTCTGAGGATTAAGCGGTGTATAGATAATGGATGGATGTTTGCAATGTTGGTCACAACAAACGCAACTAAGTTCAACCACACAAATGCCAAACTAAAAATATTGTTGTAAATGTAGTAGCCTGGTCCAAAATGACAGGCACCCCTCATCTAGTTGGGTTATCTAAATACTTCTGGAGAGAGGCCGAGAGAAACTTCATCCCAGCAGTCTTGTACAGTGCTTTGTCTTTACATATGGAACCTAAAAGTTTCTGCTTTAGTGCAAAAGTGAAAGCTGGGATATTTACAAATAATGGCTCATAATAGTTTAATATTTAGAACATCTTTATTGAGATGATGTTTTGGGCTTTGTTGACTTACACACCACATTTTACAGGAGGGTCACACTGGGGATTCTTGTGTCATGGTAAACATCCTCCAATGAGGTAACAGTAACCCCATGACATGAGGTCAGCAGCGATGAAGACCTCCACAATAGACTCCCACAGTCTTTGAAATATACAACATTAAGCTATACAGCATGCAGTGACTCGAAATGTTGCACAAAATCCTTAATATCTACAAGGTGATCGGTCACACGGAATGATTTTTAATTTCACTTTCAAACCATGTGTAAACAGTTATTTTCTTAATATTGTTTGCTTAATTTCTTTATACTATTTCCATTGTGGGTAACAGCAAAGTGTTTGCTTGTTGCCTGTACAGAGACAGAGGTGTAAACACCCATACCTTCCAGCACAAATCATCACAGACAGACACAAAAACTTTCATCACTTACATAGGAGGACATAGACATGGCCAGAGAGGCACAGAATAAATAGGATAATGTGTGAAGTGAGTGACTGTCAGCTTGTAGAGCACTTCACTCAAACAGCAGGTCTTCATCTGTCTCCTCTGTCAGCATGTTGGCGGGTTCTGCAATGGGACCCAGCTGAGCCAGGCGGGCAGCAATCTCAAGCTCTGTCTTTTCCCTGAGCTGCTTCTTCTTCTCTTGGATCTTCTTTAGTCTGGCAGAGCAGAAAACATTTTAAGTGTTGGAACAAAAATTAGCAGTTTGATGGCCTTCACGTGGACTTCTCATGTCTAGGCAATGATAGAATAAATTCAGAGCAGTAGATAGGCGGAGAACAAATCTAAGAAATATATACCATGCAACGACTGCTACTGGTAAAGAGGGCACTTGCATGACTAATCAGTACATCTTGAAGTGCTGGAAAGCAAGAAACGGTTACAACCTGTAGAACTCCTCGCGTTCTCTCTCATCCAGCTCTGTGATGATGTAGGTGAGTGTGCGATCAATCCGGGGAATAATCACTGCAAAGTGGAATAAAAATGATTTCATCAACAATAACATCCTTTAATTAAGGACTTTGAGAAAAAGACTACAACTATATGTTAAATGTGAATTTACCATGCTCAATAGCATTCACACGGCGGTTGGTGATCTTTATCGCTTCATCCAGAGTGACAAAAGATGTCTGCAAAATAGAAGTTTCAATCTCTTCTTTGCAATTTCAAAAATCTGTTTTCTATTCAATTCAATTTTATTCACACTACCGTTCAAAAGTTTGGGGTCGCCAATACAAATTCATGCTTTTCATGAAAACTCACACTTTTATTCATGTGCTAACATAATTGCACAAGGGTTTTCTAATCATCAATTAAACTTCAACACCATTAGCTAACATAATGTAGCATTAGAACACAGGAGTGACGGTTGCTGGAAATGGACTTCTGTGCCTCTATGTAGATATTCTATTAAAAATCTGCTGTTTCCAGCTAGAATAGTCATTACATTAACAATGTCTAGAATGCACTTCTGATTAATTTAATGTTATCTTCACTGAAAAAAAAAGCTTTTCTTTCAACAATAAGAACATTTCTAAGTGACGCCAAACTTTTGAATGGTAGTGTGTATAGCGCCAATTACAGTTCAGATTGCCTCAAAGACGCTTTATATTACAGAACCCAAATGGCCTGAACCCTCAGAGCAAGCCCTAAGTGGTAAGAAAAAACTCTTTTCTAACAGGAAGAAACCTTGAGCAGAACCTGGCTCATATGGGGGGACCCATCTGCTACTGGCTGGCCGGGTTGAGAGGTACAAAGTCAGATAGGTAGAGGGGATGTTGGAGCGGAGGAACGGGAGAGGAAGGGGTGTGGGGGACAAGGAAACACATAACACACATTTGCATACATGCATGGTATAACAAACATAGATGATACATACAAAGTGATGCATTATTAATACAGAGTGAATTACACAACACTGAAACCTATTCGTAAGTTTACTTTTATGGTGTCTGGCTCTGGCATTAAACATGCTACATATATAACTGGTAGTGAGATGTAAACAGTGTGTAGATGAGCATACCAACTATAGTAAGGGCAATAGGAATATTTTAAGGAACACTGGGCTTTATTTTGAAAAGAGCAAAAATTAGGTTTAAGTAATGTTTTCACATTCGTAAGAGCACCCTCTACCTGTAAGGAGGCTAACTCCACAAGTAGCTCAACAGCTCTGGCATAGTTCCTCTTCAGCCTGGAGAGCTGCTCTCCTCCTCTGGCCAGACCTGTTAGCTCATAACCTGGCAGATACACACAGCAACAGTGAGCTTTCTCTGTCATTTTCTACGCACAAAATCTAATTTACTCCAAACATGATGCAGATTTATGGCAAATTGAGAAGTGAGATATGACGTACTGTCCCCCCCCTCTTGGTAGTGTTCAAAGACTGGCAGAGTGACCCCTGAAAGAATAAAAACAGCATATAAAGAACTTGACCCATCACTCACAGAGATTCTAACAGTATGTAATATTTGTGAAGCTGACCTGCCACGTTATCTTTCTTGGCTCGGACCTTCACCTGAGCTTTGTTTACATTCTGGATTACAGTTGTGCTGTTGACAGAATTACAGTTGGAAGCTATAGAAGCATTTGTACCAAATATAACAAGTACACAACATTATTGTGATATTCTTGTAATTCTTACCTGAAGTCTCCAGCTGTAAATTTAGCTTCAGCCAAAGAGAAAGCTGCCTCTCTCATCACCTCCCCCATCTTAGTCTTGGTCTGAAAGAACACATATAAAAAGTCCTTACTTTAGGAAGAAATTCTGATGAGAGAAATATATTCTCTGACCAGTGCACATACATAAAGCAAAAACTATAGCTGTCTAATACAACATGCCCGCATTAAATCCACCCTTCAGTGAGATTGCAACTGTACAGAGGTTTTAATTCAACTTAATGGCCATTTTGTAGATCAGAGGATATTACAAACTCCTTTAAATAGAAGGTCATACAGTTCTGCAGCATCACAAGATACAGGATCCACAAATGACCAGAAAACTGAATAAATGCCTCTCTATTTTTTTTTTTAAGAGAAAAATATTAAGTTAACAAAGGTAGGGTTTACTTAATTACTGTTATATTGGACTGCGTTAGTTATCGGTCTTTTTAAACTGACTTCAATAATTTTGCGCAGGATCTGACGGAAGCGCATGGAGAGGGCATCAGATTTTTTCTTGAGCAGGTTGCGGCCAGTCTGTGCTCCTTTCAGCCGAGCCTTCATGATGGTCTGAGCCCTGCAAGCCAGAAAAAAAACACACTTTTTAAAGTCTGTATTTGACTCTACCAGCTGTATTACCTCAAGGGTAAAGATTAACATTAGCCTGGTTACTTTTTTTCCAACTGTTTCGCTCTGTTGTCGTTGATTTTACCTACATTGACACACTAAAAGGCAGTCAGATGTTAGCTGAACTACACTACTGTTCAAAGGTTTGGGGTCACCCAGGCAATTTCATGTTTTCCATGAAAATTCACACTTTTATTCATGCACTAACATAATTGCACAAGGGTTTTCTAATCATCAATTAGCCTTTCAACACCACTAGCTAACACAATGTACCATTAGAACACAGGAGTGATGGTTGCTGGAAATGTTCCTTTGTACCCCTCTATAAATATTGCATTAAAAACCAGCCATTTCCAGCTAGAATAGTCATTTACCACATTAACAATGTCTAGACTGTTTTTCTGATTCATTTTATGTTATCTTCATTGAAAAAAACTGCCTTTCTTTAAAAAATAAGGACATTTCTAAGTGACCCAAAATGTAGTGTAGATCTACTATAATTTTTTCATCTGGATTGTCCATAAATCTGAACACACATCTATTGCATGCCAGGAAGAGGGACTCTCTGTCTTGCAGAAGTTTCTTCCATTTCCTTTGTTTATTGATTTTTTTGAGGGAGTTTTTGTTTGTTTGTTTGTTCCATCTGAACCAACAGTGTAAGGACATGTGTCATATACTGCCATTAATATAAGATTATAAACATCGACTGAGCTACTGCAGTCTTTCCATGTACTCCTGGTTGATCATCACTGATCTGAAGTCATATCACAGCTCATTGATACTGTTAGCCAGGGAAAAGTACATCAGTTTATCACAAAAAAAGGTTTATCCAAGTACTCGTTAAAAACATGCCCATTCTCTAGGATTAAAACCTCTCTCTCCAATTTAAACTAAAGCTTTCTATAAACTGACATGACTGGATCAACGCAGCAGAATAAGAATTCAGAACAATCAAGAGGACAAACAATGTTAAAGAGGACTAAAGAGGTCAGACACCATCTCAGAGTGACAGCTCACACTTGGATGAGGGATCACATGATAAAAAGAGGACTCTTCCTCTTTTAAACATCAACCTAGCATTCATATAAGCTAGAATTCTACTTGAACCACAGTGCAAAGCAAAATTACGATCGGTTCATGGGAAATACATGGAGAAAATCACATATATTGGAGACTGAAAAGCAACAACTGAACAAAATAGTGTTATATTGCTTGGTTACGACGCTACAGTGGGTTAGCAAATAGCTAGCTATCAAGCTGCTTACATTCTGGAGGGGAATATGTCGATCCTGTCTTTTCCAGACATCTTTCCGTCGTTTGGTCGATGATTACCGTCTTCGGTTTACTTCTGCTTCCTAAATCAACACTGAACCGTCAGCTTTTATTTATTAATCTATACACACACAGAAAAATGTCGCTCTTCATGCAGGATTAGACTTAGGAACCGAACCAGTGGTCGTGATCTTGGTCGCCTCACAGATCAGCTGGTTTCCGATCACGTGACCCAACCCCAACTTGTTCTGCGCTTGCGCAGTCGAAAAACGTCTAACGATCTTTTCCGGGTCGAAAAATTAGCGCATCCATGAACGTGAGCTAGCAGGCCCGAATTCTTCGTTAAAACCCCAAAGAAAATTTAGTCGGACATTTAAACAGGCGCAGTACAGGACATTGTAGCGTGTCGTTCGGTAACCTTATGACACAGGTAAGTTTTTTTTCTCGATAAATGGGATGTTCGGAAGGGAGTGGTGGACACACGGTGCTGCTAGCTCTCTGGCTAACAGCTAGCCTCGGCAGCAGTGCATGTGCCGCATGTGAGTTTGAACCGGGTTACTAGCTACCTAGCTAGTAACCCGGAGAATTAAAACCAAGAGAAAAATGGAAATCGAAGAACAAGAAAGTTATCTTAGCATCAGTTAGATGGGTAGCTAACTGATGTTAAGATAACTTTCTTGTTCTTCTAAGAAAGTTATCTTAACATCAGTTAGCTAGATAGCTAACTGATGTTAAGATAACTTTCTTGTTCTTCGATGGCCATTTTTCTCTTGGTTTTAATTGTGACAGCGTAAGGTCTACAATAGCTGTCGCAACATTGTAGTTATTTTTAGGATGTTATTCGTCGTCATTTTTCTCCCTAACCTCAACATTGTGGAGATTTTCGTAAGCGTTTCATCACCCCATTCACAGCAAAACTGTAAAATGAGTGCCATTTCCCAAGCTAAACTCTGTTGTTTCATGTGCTCCTATGGTAAAAGCACCCAGAAACAGATATAAATTAAAGGTATCATTCAAATTATGTTAGTGTTATTAGTTAGTGCGTGGGAGGTATTTCTAAATAACTGTCCACACCTTTCACATATGTGATGGTAGACTAGGTATCAGAAACACTTCTCAGTGTGGCACATTTCAGTAGGACATCTAGACTAACATTTGAGTGACACAGTCAAATAAAACTGAACATAACAGCATCTGCTAATTAGAGTTTTGTATTAAACTGCGTTAGTTGTAGCTAGGTGTGCCTCATAAACAGGCCCACTAATGTATGGTTTAAATAATGTGTCAGATCTTAATCTAAGTTGAAGGATTTTTCCACATTTCAGCAACAGTATTCGTCTGAAAGCATCAATTTGTATGCCAAAGTCATCTTTTTTCATGCACTTTGATCTACAATTTATAGTTATTATTCACCAAAAGTAAATGTCCATAAAAATCAAACGTCACTGCGATGTAAACGAACACTAAGAGTGTAAAAGATTGATGGTGATCACTAATAATGAATTTAATCTGAGTTTTTTTTTTGCCTCACAAGAGGTTATGAGGAGTTTTCGTGTGCTTCTCCCAGCTGGAACTAGTAGTAGGGGGAGGCTATAGATGCCTTTTGGGGGGAAAAACACACGGTCATGAGTTTAAATCAAGCTTTATTGTAGAACATGGAGAAGCCGATCCCAAATATAAAATAAATGTGAAAAATGTATTTTTTATGGATATGTGGTTAACTTGAACGCATTACTGGCATCTTATAGAATCATAGCCCTCCCCTACTAGTAGCTCTGAGTTAGTTTCATATATGCAGCATTAGACAGTAGCAGGATCCATGTGTGTGTATGGTTGCGCATGGAGCAACACTGCTGGTAATTTAGTTAAACTCTTTGATTTATAAATTGTTGCTAAAAGACCACAGAGAGTGGATTAGTCTGGGCCATGATCCAATGGGAGGTCACACCGTGTTTAGGTCTACATGTCTTCATACTGGAAAAGTGTCACACTCAGAACAGCAGTTTAGTTTCCAGCTGTTTAGAACTGGTTCTTTGTAGTTTATTACAAATCTGCAACATCAGACATGAATTAGGTTTAACTGTAAATGATCCCAACGTGGAGAAAAGACAGATCAAGATCTAACAGCAGGTCACACTGAACTTTGTGTTTACCTCAGGAAGGTAAACTGTCTTCTAGTCACAATTTATCAGTTGCAGGTAAATACTTTGTCACCTCGCGGCCATCCTCAGGTTGACTCCTTTTCACTGTTTAAGAAATCAGAAATAAACTGCGCTGTTAGTAGTTTGAATACTTTGATCACCCGCTGTGAGTTTAGTTGTAGTCTTTTACTGCATTAGTTTGCATTATAAATCACTTGGTGTACTTACTAGTCTTGCATAAATGATTAATATCTCGTGCATACTGTGGCACTGTCATATATGGTGTGTTTGTCTGAATGCAGTCATTAGGAACATTGACAGAAAGTGTCCTTTCTCTAAAACTTGCAAAATAAAAAAGTCTGTGCTTAATCTCACTGCTCATGGCACTCGTGCGGGTGTGAGATGCAAGTAGATAAACTGGTTAAAAAGGTTTTTCAATTATTAAATACCAGTTTTACAGAAATTGAGAAGAAGACCAAACAAAGTTAGAGCAGAAATGTAATCTTTTTTTTTGTAACTTTTTTTTTTTTTTTTTTAAATCAGGTGTCACCTCGGGTATATCTGGGGACCCTTTTGCTTGTGATCCACTGCTCCAGATGGTGTAATCATTATTATATTTAAAACTACTGACATTTTTCTATTTTTTTTTGTTAAGTATGTAGCTTCAATAAAATGGGAGAATTAATTTTTTTTGACACAGCATTAAAAAATTGTGTTCAACACTGAGCAGGGCAGGGAATGAAATGTCTTTATGTTTTGTTTCTATTGAAGTCCAAAAATGATTGGCTATGCAATTCTTGAATTCCCATCTTGGAACTCCATATTATCTTTTTGTTAAATTTCCTGTGACATCTGCCTTTCAAATTTCCACTTGCCATTCAAGGGTTCCACTTTAACCCTTAGATGCACAAATGATTGGACCCTACACTCTTCCATAAGTGGGTTGAAAATAAGAATCATTGTGTTTTTAAACCATTTTCATCATTTTGGTTAAGAATAATGATTTGTATTACAGTTTTATCCACGCAAGAATGATTCCATGTTTGAAATATATTTCTTTTTCACTTTATAACAGATTTTGAACGTTTTGATAATTGAAAAAGAAGACTATTATACAGAACAGCAGCAGAAGAATGTCAACATCCATTTTTTTGACATTTTTCCACTCTTTTCCTCCAAGTTTGTGCACTGCTTCCCCTCTTGTATGATATTATCAGTGATAAAGAGACTGGGGTAGTAATACAAAAATTATAATTTCTTTAAAAGCATTAAGGGTAACTTAAAAATTTAAATGGAATGATATCAAAAACATGTTTTTTGAGGAATAGCTGGAATATGAAACTATACAAACTTTTCATTACAAGGATATTGCAAGAAAACAACCTCACTGGGTCATTATTGACCCACTTATGCATCTAAGGGTTAATGCGCTGGCTTTTTGTTTAAAAAAATGTTCAACTTTAAAATCTAAATAAAGTAATCTTGATAACATTGCCATTACATTGTACACAGAGGGCAGTATGCTGATCTTACACTTTGCTGGCTTAGTTGTACTTTTCACAAGATGCAAACGTATAATGATGTGTAAAATTAATAGTGTTTCATTTGTAGGAACATTTGTGCAAGCATCAACCGATATTTACCCCTGTCTCTCTGTTTCTTTTCTTACAGCAATGCCGGGGCTCAGCTGTCGATTTTACCAACACCGGTTCCCAGAGGTGGAGGATGTTGTAATGGTGAACGTGAGATCCATTGCTGAGATGGGAGCCTATGTCAGCCTTCTGGAATACAACAACATTGAGGGCATGATCCTCCTGAGTGAGCTGTCACGTCGACGTATCCGCTCCATTAACAAGCTCATCCGCATAGGCCGCAACGAGTGTGTGGTTGTCATCCGAGTAGACAAAGAAAAGGGTGAGTGCAGGCAGATAGGTCCTTACAACATGTGAGAAAGGAAATTGACGTGTTTTTGACTGCTAGTGCCAACGTATTAGTAGAACAGATATGAACAAACGACAGCAAAAATATTCTAACTGAATATTAAGTATAATGGCAGAGGAAGGAGAGATGGAGTCTTTATACTGCATTATTAGCACATTATCAGTAGTAGCAGTTAAATGACCATTTACTCATCTACTGTCAGGAATGACTGCATGTTTGATATGTAATGATTTATTAAGAAAAGCAAACAACTTGTGAAGCTTAAACCAGCAAGTATTTATCTAGTTATTACTCCTCCAAAGAACCCGGCGGAGTTATGTGACGATCGGCGTCAGTTTGTCTGTCTGTCTGTTAGCCACATTACTCAAGAACAGAATAATGGATTTAGATGAAATTTTCAGTGAAGGTCAGAACGACCAAGTGATTAGATTTTGGCAGTGATGCGGCTTATAGCCTGGATCCACAGATTACAGGATAAATATGTCTTATCCGTTTTTGAGTATTGCTGCGCACAGACAGACATCTGCCGATCATCACATAACTCCGCCACGTTCCTTGGCAGAGTAATAAACAAATGCTGCATTTCTCAAAAATATGCTGTATTTCTGACAATGCCATATGGGGAAATAACAGCCCTGGCGGAGTACTGCGCTTTCTGAGTGCTTTTCTTGTTAGTCATCTCAACACTAATCTTGCACAATTACTACTGTAAAAACTTAGTATTGCTTTGACTTTCTGACAGTTCCAATGCCTTTATTTCAGTTCAGTTCAGATTTTGTTCTGTCAGAATACTATGAAAACAGCGTCACTGCATTTCTATATTTGTTTCTTTCCAGGATACATTGATTTATCTAAAAGAAGAGTTTCACCAGAGGAGGCCATCAAGTGTGAAGATAAATTCACCAAATCTAAAACTGTAAGTCACATTGTTATTGTAGACAGTGGCATGATGGGGTTTTGTTTCCTCATAAACGTGACCTTAGCTTTAAATTATGGAAATATATGATCTCCTTCAGTTCTGCCAAACATATTGTAAATTATGTTAAATCTGGATTAAGAAAAAGTAAAAGCTCCTCCATTTGACGTTTACATGGTTATTTATACTAAGCTGATTGGATTGTTGTGTTTATAGGTTTACAGCATTCTGCGGCACGTTGCAGAGGTGCTGGAATACAGTAAAGACGAGCAGCTAGAGAGCTTGTATCAGCGCACTGCCTGGGTCTTTGATGAGAAATACAAGCGGCCAGGATACGGCGCTTATGATGTCTTCAAACAGGCTGTATCGTAAGTCCCTGATTCAAGTGGTGTGGTTTACTTTAAGGCTAATCATAGAATACATCGACACTATTATGTAAATTTTTGGTGAATGTTTTTTTTTCCACAGAGATCCTGCCATTCTGGATGGCCTGGATTTGACAGAGGAAGAGAGGAGTGTGCTGATAGACAACATCAACAGGCGACTCACTCCACAGGCTGTCAAAATCAGAGCAGGTTTGGCTGTTACTCTTTCTGTGTCAGATAGTTTTTTTTACTTTAATGGATCTGAAAATGAAATATAACCTTAATGGCTTTGTTTTCCTCCTCCTCCCGCAGACATTGAAGTGGCGTGCTATGGGTATGAGGGGATTGATGCAGTGAAGGAAGCTTTGAGGGCTGGACTCGGCTGTTCCACAGAAGCCATGCCCATCAAGGTAATCTTACTGCTTCAGTCACCGGTACATGGATGTGGATTTTAGGGCTGAAACAATTCCTCGAGTAATTTGACAGCTAAAATTCCTCGACGCAAAATTTTCTGAATCGAAGCTTTGTTTAATCCACTATATACTAGACCCTGGTTGCTAAATGGTGGGCCGCATTCCGAGTCCGGACCGAGATTTCATCCTACATGGACCCGGACCTATAATCAATAAATTATGAGGGGATTTTAAATTGACGGGATGCTTCTATTTTAATCAACGCAGTTTTTCTAGTGTTTGCGGCATTTAGCAGATCAGAGGCTAAACCATGAAGACCGTTTGACATATTCAGGCTTTCTTTGTGTGAGTCAGATTGACAAAAACTAAAACCTCAGTCAGAGTTAACAGCTATGAAGGTGGTTTTCAACGTCTTGTGTTAACTCAGACTTTCTGCTTCAAACTCATCACACATGCATCATTTGACTCGTTTTCTGCACAAAGTTTATGACGGTAAAAATCCCTGACTGGAAATGATTTAAGACAGGAATGCTGGTTGAAAACTGTTGAACGGATATTTTACCGATCAATGCAGCTGATTATTTCTAACAGACAGCTACACAATAAAACTATTAAACTTCAAACTTCATATTTCTAACATGATCTTACATTGAAGTGGGTGTAGGTCTGATACTGTTTCATAATGAGGGAAATCACTTTAATTTGTGGTCAAATCAAAGTGAAACTTTGTTACTGATTGAATATTTTCTGTAATACATACTCATAAACTGATCAGTTTTCTTATTTGTGTTCTATCAGCTGCAGTACCAGCAGTTTAAACAGACCAAACATAAAAACATATTCATGTGATTTCTGCATCACTAACTAAATACATGTGGGATTCCCATGGCTTTAGTTTTAGTTTATTCCCCTGTACTAAACTCTCTCTCTCTCTCTCTCTCTCTCTCTCTCTCTCTCTCTCTCTCTCTCTCTCTCTCTCTCTCTCTCTCTCTCTCTCTCTCTCTCTCTCTCTCTCTATATATATATATATATATATATATATATATATATATATATACACACACACACACACACACATATATATATATACATATATATATATACACACACACACAAGACCCCTGTACTACACTATATATGTACAATACTTGTACTACACAATATGTACAATACCCTTCCACTATACTATATATGTACAATACAGTGAAGATGTCCGCTCGTGTTCTACCAGGATGGTTATTTTTTTTTTGCACAGTATGCTCACTTCAGCTTTTGATGCTGTAACGCACATGCCAAGCGCAGAATCCGATTACTCGACGAATCGCCAGAATAATCTATAGAATACTCGATTGCTAAAATAATCGATAGCTGCAGCCCGAAGTGGATTTATGAAACTTGTTCTCTCTTCATAAACCTAAACGTTCTTCAAGCAACACTTTTATTTTGTACTGTCAACAGTAAAATGAGTTGTCAACTGTCGCCTGCTGCTTTAGTCGGATAACAACCGGACAACAGCCAGTATAAATGAAACCCTTCTGTTGTTCTTGGCAGATCAACCTGATCGCTCCCCCTCGCTATGTGATGACAACCACCACCCTGGAGCGCACAGAGGGCCTATCTGTCCTAAACCAGGCAATGGCTGCTATCAAGGAGAAGATTGAGGAGAAAAGAGGCGTCTTTAACATCCAGATGGAGGTGAGTGATTTAATTTTCTTTACACAACTCACACAATTCATGAAAGCCACTCCTTTCCCCTTTTTTATTTTCAACTTCTTGACATTTTATGTTTTCAGAAATCTATATCAAGTTCTAGTTAGATAAGGGTTTGCACTGGCATCTGTTTAAACAAGAAAAATCCTGCAGAAGTCATCATTTTACCTAGCCCCAACCTTGACACAGGCTACAGATATTCACACAGTACTCCCTGGATGTTGAAAATGGCTCCTTTAACTACTATAGTGTTAGCTTCTGTTTACAAATGTCATTGTAAAAATGATTTTTCTTACACTTTGTTCTGCTGATTGGGTAGTGGGGAAAAAGATTATCAAAAAATAACAAGATTATTCGTATTTCACCTTTTTGTACTTGTAAAATTACAACTTTTTTGCATAATGTTGACAAATTTGTGCAAAATAGACCTTTTATTTTTGCTTCTAGTTCATATTACAACTTTATTCTGAGTCTTTTTTTTTTTTTTTTAAATAGTTTTAATCTGTGACTTTATGGAACTGAACAGCTATCATCTCACAGCTGGAACATTCCTTGTTTGTGTCCTGGCCTGGAATTTGCATATTCTCCCTGTGCATGCGTGGATTTTCTCCGGCTTCCTCCCACAGTCATCAGCTGGGATAGGCTCCTGCGCCCCCACATCCCTACAGAGGACAGAACGCTGTATACATAGTGGATGGATGGACTGTGATGTGACTTGATTATGTTTGTTGCATGCAAAAACAACTCAATTGTAAACTGTGCTCCACAGCCCAAGGTGGTGACAGACACGGATGAGACAGAACTCGCCCGGCAACTGGAGAGGTTAGAGCGGGAGAATGCCGAGGTGGACGGAGATGACGACGCCGAGGAAATGGAGGCCAAAGCGGAGGACTAGAATCAGCCCTTGGATGAATGCTGGTGGGGGAAAAACATCAAACGAGAAAACATGGACAGACTTGGCAACAGTCCTCAGTTCAACAGCTGTTAACTTTCACATTGCAAACATTAACTGGTGTTACTAGTTTATTGGCAAACATCCTGGTTTGTTCATTAGCAAGGTTGTCTCAGAAGAAAGTAACTTATACATCTATCTTACCTGGGCATGGACACAAGGATGATTAAATCACAATATACACAACAGTATAGTTTCTATTTGTAAGTACCCCAATTTCAATAAGTAACAGAAGCTGTTTACAAGCAGTGGCTTTCACTTGCCATTGCTTAAGAGCCTAGTGTCTTCAGTAGCCATGGCATTTCATGTCTGACTGGGCACTGGATGTGACTGACTAAAGGGGAAATGCATTGGCTTGTCTGTCTACACCTGTCAGTGGTGACTTAATTTGCTGATTCTCTTCCAATTGAAGGGTTTTTACTAGTAAGACCTGCCCTTGTTAGGTTACTTGGCATCAATAAAGTTCTGAAAGTTTTAAACTCAATGCATCTTTGTCAGCTGAATGAAATGGTACAAGATATTGGCTTCAATGATTGCTTTCACTTACAACTCTGCCATCAAAACCTGCACTCTCTTAGATTGACTGAATTAACATACAGTAGGATACAATTTTGAAATATATTTTAATGTCTGTTACTCTGCAAGCTTTGTTTATAGTACAGAAATAAGGAGAAACTGGGGTTTTAAATTTAGAAACCATTTTTGAAAATTAAATGAATAAATAATGATTTTTATGATAAATTTTAGCTTTGATTTCATCTCCATGCTGGCCCACCACTGCCCACCGTTTACCGACTCAAACATGTTTACAGGTGCATCTCATATAATTAAAATAAGGTGGAAAAGGTTAATATTTTTCATCAGACATTGCTTTAAGTTCATCAATTATCTATACACTGCTTAATCCTCATTAAGCACGGGGGCTGGGTTCTATCCCAGCTGGACAGGTTGCCACACAGGGCTACACATAGGAACATAGACAATTTAGAATCGCTAATTAACCTCAGCATGTTTTGTGGGAAGAAGCCGGAGAACCTGGGAAAAGTAAAGTTTGCATTTCTTGTGGAAGTCAAGGTCCCAGAGTCTGGGGGAAGCATGGAGAGGC
The DNA here is from genome assembly GCA_027123335.1 of Amphiprion clarkii. Taxonomy (NCBI): domain Eukaryota; kingdom Metazoa; phylum Chordata; class Actinopteri; family Pomacentridae; genus Amphiprion; species Amphiprion clarkii. The sequence goes on from CM049579.1 coordinate 19,730,785, forward strand.
ACGGGATTAAAGTTGCTTGAAGTCCAGTGTGAAGTATCCACAGTCAGTGATGGTTTATAAGTGGAGAGGAGAATGAGACGAACCAGACCTAAAGATAAAGTTAATCAAGGAAACCTGTGGTCCATTTCACAAAGCAGGTTCAACAAACTCTGAGTGTAACCCTGAACTCTGAGTTGATCTACTCTGAGATAGGAAACTGAGTTTCCGGTTCCAGAACAGCTGATTTGAGTTGGTTTTATCAACTCGGAGTAGTTTCACCCGGAGTTAAGCGCGTGCACCACAACTATAAAAAGCCAGTATCAATGGAGCCACGTTTCGACGAGTCACCATGGCAGCGGGGAAGCGGAGGGTTTTTTCAACCCACTTGAATTGGAAATCTTATATGGTGAATTTGAACACGATTTTACAAAGAGGTGCAACACCGCAGCAGCTGCAAAATAGGGAGACGGCGTGGGAGAGCATTGCTGCCCGGGTCAGTGCGTACGTTTAAATGTAGTCCTTTGCAATCACAATTCTATTATAGGTGAAAACTGTTTGAATGGTAGCCATTAAGTCATTTCATTTCAGGGTGCAATCCCGCGGGGGAGAAGCGCACGTGGCAGCAGTTTAAAATGAAATATAAAAACACTCCCTGGGAAATCCTAAAAGAAATTAAAATTACTAATCCCAGTCTGAGGTTGCAGCATAATGTCATTAACAGAATATGATTTAAAATTAATTTAACAGATCTCTACATCATTCACCTGCAATCCTGTGGAACTCCTCCTTGAGGCTCTGACAGGAGTTCGGTAAAGTTGGAAAGATATTCACAGATTCGGACTTCCGGCATCAATAACTCATGAAAAACATATTTAATATCAAACCAAGAGTTGTAGTTTGACCAGCAAGAGACAATTGGTGGCTCCAGTGATTTTGGTGACACTACAGTGTGTAAGAGTGAAGTTACTGAGTTTTATTACTAATAAAATAAAATAAAAATAAAAATCACAAAATAAAAATTCCTTAAAATCCAAATTTTCTATTTAGTATCAAACCAAGTCTTGAAGTATGACCAGCAGGAGCCAATTAATGGCTCCAGTGATTTTGGTGACACGACAGTGCGTAAGAGTGAAGATATTGAATTTCATTATTATAAAAATTCGTTAAAATTATGAAAAAATATTTTCATATCAAACCAAGAGTTGCAGTATGACCAGCAGGAGATAATTGATGGCTGCAGTACATTTGGTGACACTACAGTGTACAAAAGTAAAATTTTTGCAGCGGTTTTGCTATTTGCAGACAGTCCCTGTTCACTCGTCTCACAGCCAGCTGCGCATAGACATCAATGTTATTTCTGCAGCTGGAAAGACATCGACTTTTGATAGAACTGGCCTTGTCTAGTTTACAACGATTTGAAGGAGGCATCGTTTATGTTTTTACAACGTATATCTCATGACATTGATGCCGTAAATCCGAATCTGTGAATATCTGTCCGACTTTACCGAACAAGTAAAGTTAACTTCATGCAAACAAATTTCTTCTTCAGAATGACTTGACATTTGATAAATATGAAGGCAAATGATGTTTACGTTGATTTGGTTTGACGAAATTGCGGGGACCAACATATTTTACAAAGTGTGCATTTCAGCTCAGGAACAGCATTTTAATCATCAAAAAAAATTATGAAGGCTGCAGTAACGTGAACTTCATGTTGTTACACAAATTTCTTCTTTAGAATGACTTGAATGTGATAAATCTGAAGGCACATGATGTTTATGTTGATTTGGTTTGACGAAATTGCGGGGGAAGACACATTACACGCGTTACACGCATTACAAACGTGTGCATTTCAGCTCAAGAACAGCATTTGGAGCGCATAAAAATCTGAAGGTTTGCAGTAACGTGAACTTCTTGTTGACACACAAATTTCTTCTTTAGAATGACTTGAAATGTGAGGTTAATTTGGTTTGAAGAAATTGCGGGGACCAACATATTTTACCAACGTGTGCATTTCAGCTCAAGAACAGCATTTGGAGAGCATAAAAATCTGAAGGCTTGTAGTAACGTGAACTTCTTGTTGACACACAAATTTCTTCTTTAGAATGACTTGAAATGTGATAAATATGAAGGTAAATGATGTTCAGGTTAATTTGGTTTTTAGAAATTGCGGGGACCAACATATTTTACCAACGTGTGCATTTCAGCTCAAGAACAGCATTTGGAGATCATAAAAATCTGAAGGCTTGCAGTAACGTGAACTTCTTGTTGACACACAAATTTCTTCTTCAGAATGACATAAAATGTCAAAAATTTGAAGGCAAATGATGTTTAAATTGATGTTAAAATTGTTTAAATTGCGGAACCAACATATTTGACCAAAGTCTGCATTCCAGCTCAGGAACAGCAGTTGAAGTGTACAATCTGAAGGCTGTAACAACGGTGACGCTCATGTTGACACACAAATGTCTTCATCAGAACGACTTCAAATGTCTGGCAAATGGTGCTTAGGTTGATTAGGTTTGACGAAATTTCGGTGACAAGTGTGCATTTCAGATCAGGAACAGCATTTGAAGGATATAAAAATCATGAAGGCTGCAGTAACGTGAACTTCTTGTTGATAAACAAATTTACTCTTCAATGTGATAATTATGAAGACAAATGATGTTTAAGTTGATTTTGTTTGAAAAAATTGCGGGAACAACATATTTGACTGCAGTCTGCGTTCACTCAAGAACAGCATTTGAAGCGTATAAAAACCATGAAGGCTGGAGCTCATGTTGACACACAAATTTGTTCATCAGAATGACTTGAAATGTGATAATTATGAAGGCAAATGATTCTTAAATTGATTTGGTTTGAAGAAATTGCGGGGACCAACATATTTTACCAAACTGTGCATTTCAGCTCAAAGCAGCATTTTAAGCGTGTTAGAATCTGAAGGCTGCAGTAACGTGAACTTCATGTTTTGAAAGAAATTTCTTCTTGAGAATGACTTGAAATCTGATAAATATGAATACGAATAAAGATGAACTTTATTGGTCCCACAGTGGTTAAAGTTCACCGTTACAGCAACTCCAAAGAAAAAGTATAAAGCTAGTGCAGGAACAGATGAGAAAAAGAAACACAGTGCAAAAATTGCAGTAAAAAAAACATATACAGATGATTTTTCTATTTTTTCTTATAAATATCATGTGTAAGATTATATATAAAAGGATGAGGTCTCAGTTCCTGCACTGATGAGGTCTCAGTTATTGCTTTTAATCAGTCCGTTTAGTCTGTTCTCAGAGCTTTCCCCTCCCCAACACACTACTGCATAGAAGACCATGGATGCCACCACGATGTCATAAAAGGTCCTCAGCAGTGGCCTGCTCACACCAAATGATGCGAGTCTCCTAAGAAGGTATCGTCAGTGTTATCTGTCCAGTCGAGTTTGTTATTTAGGTGAACACCCAGGTACTTGTAGGTCCTCACTCTCTCAATGTGAAGTCCGTGGATGTTTAGCACTGGAGTGTATGAGGGTTTCCTGTGGAAATTAATCACCATCTCCGTTGTATTGCTTGGCGTTCATTTGGAGGTGGTTCTGCTCACATCAGTAAGACAAAGTCTATGATGACCTTCCTCTACTCACAATCATTCCCCTCTGACACGCATCCTATGATTGCAGTGTCATCGGAGAACTTCAGGAGATGACAACTGTTTGTGGAGTAGCGGAAGGCTTGATGTGTAGTGTGTGAAGAGGAAGGCTGAGAGTACTGTACCCTGGGGGGGCTCCTGTGCTTCAGACCACCACATGAGACCACCTGACAGAACTGGTCTGTGTAGTCCCTGAGGAGTCTGGAGCTGATGCCAATCAGGACCCATGGATTTCCTGGCTCTGGTCTTCCTGATCTGCATTCTCACCTGATCCACTGTTGGTGTAAAGAGAGGAGGAGGAGGTGGAGACGGGGTGAAGCAGATGAGGGGGAGGGGGCCGAGCGGGCAGGAGGAGCTGGAGGCCGGCTGGACAGCGTGTTCCAGTTTAACTGGTGATCAGGTTAACTGGCGATAGTTGCCGTTTCCAGATGTTTCGTCCGCAGATTCGACACGATCAGACCTGAAATTACTTGAAATAAAAATACCAGATAAAGAAGACCTCGCCGTAAAAACGTAAGCATCACTACTTGATAAAGTCTGTATACATGTAAATATCATCTACAGACAGTAAAAAGAAATATGCGGGCCGAAATAAAAAAAACACGTATTTTTCAAGTACTGTGAATGCATTCGAAACCACGTAATCCAGCGGTAAAATTACGAGACCAGTTTTACTCAGTCGACAAACATTCCGCTTCATCTATATAGATCAGTGCCATCCTGCCAGGTGTTTAACACCTGGTGATTGTTCAGGAAAGACGGCACATGTCAACTGGGGATAGTCACAACACAGGCTGCCTGGTTAAGAGCGGTTAAAGTGCTCTGAAATGACTGTTACGTGGCTGACTGAAAGAGTTTTTACTGTTTTCTGAGTGACTAGTTTTGACAACGTGGTCTCAGTTTGTTCAGATGTATTTTAGCAAATCAAGCTAATGTTGTGCTGCTTGTTGTTATGTTGGGAAGCTGCTGAGGGTCTGAGTGTCTCTGAGAACAAACCCGAGTTCAACTCGAAGTTCTGCTCTGGATCTGTTCCGCTGAACTCACAAACTAACACATAGCAGTGGACGTGCTTGTGGGTTTTCTTGGTGAGACAATAAATAGTTTTCTGACTCGTTCTTAACACTAAATAACAACATCAATTCAGCTTGTTCCTGGCCATTTTTAGCCACCCACATACTGAGTGTAATTTTTTAAGTTTTTTTTTATGTTCTTTGCTACTTTTACTGCATAAAGTTTTTAACTAACATCAGTTTGTATCATACACATAAAATAGTCATTCCTTTTAAATTTTTGAACCCTTCAAATGCCACTTTGTGTGTACAATGCGCTTGATGAAAAACAACCTCAAAGGTAACCATTATCTCAGAGGTACTTATTTTTCTTGTTTTATTAATAGCACAGGTTGAGATATGTAACACTGTTTATGATGCATTATTATTTTTGAGCAGAGAGGGCAAAAACAAAAAAAACTTCCTCTCAGTTGTTGGTGGCCAAAAATGGCCAACCCCCGTTTGCAATTCTCAACATGCTTTAAAATTAATATATATTAAAATATTTTTCCACTTTCACCAACTTGATTTTTTAAAGTTGCATCAGTTCTGTCCATGAAAACCAAAATTTCATTCAAATTCAGAATTTTGACCCTTTAAATGCCTGTTAGATAACATAATGCTAATGATTTATAAAAGGAGAAGCGCACAAAATCACTTTTAATAAAAATATGTGCTGCCAAATTAACTTTCTAATCATAATTGAAGCTAAATGTTTGTCAATAATTAGCAGTATCAATGATTTTTATGCATCATTAATTTTTTTGTGGAGAGACACAAAAAAGAAGAAAAACTCCCACTCAGCTGTTCGTGGCCAAAAATGGCCACCTGCTGTTTTTAGAAAATGCTGTAAGAAAATACCACATATTATTATTATTTTCTACTTTCAACAGTTAAATCTTAAAAATTTGAATCAGTACTGAACATGAAAACCAAAATTTCATTAAGCTTCAAAATTCAAAATTTCTTCTCCTGAAGGTGCACAGTTCACACCTTCTCCTCATTTAGTTGGTGGTCTGTGGGTCACACTGAGTCAGACTGCTCTATCCCAGCAACAGTTGTAGCAGTGGCTTTTGAGAATGGGGGACAAGGCCATCTTGCAGTTTTTTCGGTCATCAGCATGTGCCCCAGCTCTTCCAGGAACACTCTCCTTTGGTAGGTTTTAGGCAACTACTCAGGATGGACTGATTTCCACAGGACAAAGGCATTGTATACTGAGATATCCAGGAGTTTTTAGAAGAGAGCCAGTGGCCAGTGGCTGGTTTTCCTTTCCGACAACAGTAGGTTCTAACAACCATCTCTAGTTTATCCACACCGCCTTTGCACCTATTGTAGTCCAGGATTGCTGCAGGTTTCCTCTTTTCACCGTTAATGACTGAAGGTTCCCGGTGCTTTGTGCTGAAAAGAAGTACATTCTTCCCTTGTTTGGGCCTTTAGAACACCGCCGTGTGGTAGTTTTGGTAAAGCGAAGATAGATGACAGAATCTAACTCCGCCACAGCTGGAACAGCTGCGAGGTAGCTCTGGTTTGTTTCTCCTGATTGTGCAAATCAGAGTCGATTTTCTTCTGAGGAGTTCCTCTGCCACGACAAGCGAAGTGGAGAAGTTGTAAGAAGTGACAGTGTCCTTGGAACCCCTGTGTCAGTTGGAACGTGACCTTCATTCCCTGGTTAACTTCCTGGGAACTACTGTGGGGTTTTCCCTTGTAAATCTGCATCCTCCAGGCATATGTGGTTGCGACATGACAGGTGACTCGTATTTTAACACTGTTCTTGTACGTGACCCCCCAACGCTTGTTTGGGGATTATATTGGTGAAATCCACAATGACCTTTGAATGCAACAAGCTGCTCATTCACACACACGAGTGTGTCCTCATCTTCAGGAGCTGGTGCCCTTCATCTTCTGGATAGGATATGTCCACATCGTGCGCAGTGTCTCTTCAAGTGCAGAGGATCATCTCTCCCCATCTTCGCTCTCTGATGACATGACAGAGTCACATTTTTTAAGCAGTGAATATGACCTTCTTTCCATATTGCCAGAGAAGAAATGATCTGGGAGCTGTTAGGCTCGTCTAGCATTAGTATTGACTGCCCATGCTCAAAATCCAAGACACATTTATAAACAGTGGCAGAGTTTGTTTTGATTTCCAGCAGCTGCATCTTTGATCTCTGCAAAGTGACCTGTGATTTTTTTTTTGTTTTGAAAGTAGATATTTAAGTGTGTAAGCGCTGTTATGTAGTTGTGTGTGGGATCTTTTTATGAAAACAACAAAACTACAGGTGCTTTCAACATGTGAATCAAAGTCCAGTTTGCCTGGGACACTCAACGCTCATCAACCTGCATCAGCAGAAATTCACTGCAAAATGGATCTAAAATGCAAGAATTCATTTCTCTCTCTTTCAAATACATTTTTGTTCTGCAATTTCATCCACAGACCCAATTTTCATTATATGACATCCTTAAGATCAGACCTGTGTCAAAATTGTGTCATTCATTTTAACTCCATTGGAGGGCAGTAAGACATCATACACGCCGATTGGAAACTAAGAATATTTACATGAAATTGTTCCTTTGGCCAAAAATAGACAAATGACACAATCTCTTAGAAAACATTAGAAACGACAATTTTGAAGTGTTGGTTTAGGAATAAAATCAATTTTATCTAATTTGTATGATTTAGTACTGTGAAAAACAAGGAATGAAAAAATGTAGTTTCAAATTGGCCAAAAGTGGCCACGCTAGAGACAAGAGGAGGTATTGTTTAGTATACAGTAACTTTTTGACATATTTAAAGAAATGACGTTAAAAATTATAAGATCTGAAGAGAATCTAGACCCTAGGAAAAATTCATTCCATTTGCATTAACACAGTTTAAATTGTCAAAAAAAAAAAAGACAGCGAGGTGGACACAAATGGCCACCATAGATTCCAGAGGCAACCTGTGTTAAATTGTGACTCTCCCCAGTTGACATGGGCGTGTTTTCCTGAATGATCACCAGGGGTCAGTTTCACGAGGCAGGTTCAACAAACCCTGAACTCTGAGTTGATCTACTCTGAGATACGAAACTCCGGTTTCACAACGGCTGATTTGAGTTGGTTTAATCAATTCGGAATAGTTTCGCGCGGAGGTAAACGCGTGCACCATAAAAAGACAGCCTCAATGGAACTCCGATTCGAAGAGTTACCATGGCAACGGGGAAGCGGAGAGCTACGTTATTTACACCACTTGAACTGGACATCTTAACTCGTTCATATGGCGAAGTGCAAGACCGTTGCGGCTGCAAAAGAGAGGGAGACAGCGTGGGAGAAAATTGCTGCCCGGGTCAATGGGTAAATTTAAGTCACAATAATATTACAGGGGAAAACTGTTTGAATAGTAGCCTATTAAATCATTTCATTTAGGTGTGATCCCGCAGGGGAGAGGCCCATGTGGTAGCATCTGAAGAGGAAATATAACAACATTGTTCAAACAGGTAAGAAATTGACATAATCTCATGGATCTACCTCATTTTGATCATGTTTTACATTGTAAAGTAGCCTAAATATTAGGTGGCTGTTTGACTGTGCAGTTGTTTTATCCCACACATAGCCTAAATGTGTGCATCCATATCATGTTCTGTTAAATAATTAAGCCTATTTAAACTAACACAGACTTCTACTCAGCCACCAGAAAGAAAGCAGAAAAACGGAAAGCCATCACTTTAATGGATGAACGAAGCATTGTTTCATGTCCTGTATCTGAAAGGAGATTTAGAAACTAATGTTGTGGGTGATTTTGTATACTGTGGGATAGCACTATATGTTTTCTTAAAGTTTAGAGTCAGAATGAATTGAAGTCTCTGGTCCAACTCAGTTTTACATTACAACAAACATTATCCTTCTCTACTTAAAGTGTAATTCTTGTGCAGACTCTCACCTGACCTTCTCTTTGGTAATAAAAAAAATAGTATTGCTATACTCAAGAGACTTACGTTTAGAACAGGAGCCACAATCAGATGATGATGAACATTTTTCTGATGAGGATTACATACCAGACGCAACAGATGAAGAAGATGAAGATTTAGATGCAAGGATACCCTTTATGTCTCATCAGTTGAAAACCCAACAGCCAGCAATATGCAGGCTACAACATCAAATGTGGGAGACACAAGCATCCCAGTTGTACCTAGTCATCAAAAGATATAAACCAGAGGGTGAAGAAGAGCTTCAGAGACCAGACTCAGAGCTTCTGACTATGCGCTCTAAAATTTATTGTTATGCCTGTCTTAAACCACAAAACAAAATTTCACCCCACTTGTAAACACATACGACACATGCTGAAATAGTTCATGCATTCTCTCCCTCCCTGAGCACTCCAAAGATCGTAAAATATTGGAAAAAATGAGAAATTTTCAACATAAAACTGCAGTTTTACAAGATGGGAGAGGGCCACTGAAAGTGAATAGAAAACCAAAAGTTTCACATGTGACAGGAAAGTTCATTCACTGTATGTATTGCAAAGGATTGTTTATTCGTAAAGAACTGTGGAGACACGTCCGCAGATGCTCGTGCAAGCCAGAAAGTGAAGACTTGGATAAAGGAACCTGGTAGAACCAGAGTACTGGATTTAGCTGCAAACTCAAGAGTCTGCAGCCTGTCAACAGATTTCAAGCGGAGTGTTGGAAGCTTCTTAGTGTCATGTAGCACCTCAGTTGTGCGACATGACTTCTCTATTATTCAGTTTGCCCAGTCTCTACAACAGACATGGACAAGACTCCACAAAGTATGAATACATGCGACAGAAGCTCCGTGAAGTGGGGCGTCTGATGTTATGTCTGCGGACACAATTTTCAATACAAGAACCTGGATGAGGCTGTCAAGCCTGCTAACTTCCAGAGAGTTGTGCAAGCAGTGAAGAAAGTTTCAGGTTTTGATGAAGAAAATCTCTGTTTCCAAACATGAAGCATTGCGCTGAAATTGGGGCACACACACAGCGCAAAATTTGTGACATCATCCACTGCCAGGCCGTCATGGCTGAAGATGAGGAACTGATTTCATTGAAGAAATTGCACACCTCCAAGTGGTCAGAGTTAGTGTCTCACATGGCCCTGAGTAAATTGAGTGAAGCAAAGTATAACAAACCAGCTACATTACCCTTCACTCAAGATGTTCAGATTCTTCACTCAAGATGTTCAGATTCTTCACAAGTACCTGGAGAAAACTGCAGAAAGAGCTGCCTGGGACTTGGCTACCACCCAGAATTATGCTCAGTTTGCAAAAATTACTCTGGCACAAATAATTGTGTTCAATCGTAGACGAGCTGGGGGGTTTTCAACAATGCGCCTCAAAAGTTTTTCAGGAGGGAGACACCACAAAACTTCATGAAAATGTTGCCATGGGGCTGTCAAAGATTGAACAAAAGCTCTTCAACTATTTCAGAAGAATTGAAATCATGGGGAAAAGAGGCAGAAAGGCTGCAGTTCTGCTCACACCAAGTGGGTCGATGCTCTGTCGCTACTAACCAGTAAAAGAACAGAAGGTGCACAAATGTCTTCCTGGTCGCAAAACCCAAGTCAATGACCTACTACAGAGAACATGCAAACCAGTGTGGAGCTAGGCACCCGAGCACATTGGCGCTGAAGTCTCCATGGTGCTTGAATAGATCCTGTCTTTATATAATAAAATTATATTATATTAAGTAACAGTGTCAACGGGTGTTTCTTCTTCACCTGCACATCACGGACATCAGAGAAGCTACGACAAATTTGTGGACGAACAGGATCTGTTGTAGAATTCTTCGGCAGCTGGCAGCTCCATTGGTCGCTCTTCATCGTCCTGATCAGACGCGTCAGGTGAGCTGCTTTCTCACTTCATTGGGACGCTGATTTGCTCATGGGAGCTGTGGGGTTTTTGCTGATGTCCTGCATTGTCAGAATTGATGTGCGCTGATGTCCTGTCATGGGTTGGTGCTTGGAGTGATGTTCAGTCTAAATTGGGGTTAACTGCGCATAAATAGGAAAAGTGGGGAATAGAGTAGGGTAGACAGATAAATGTTGGGATAAGAGAAATAAAAGTTGAAGTGAGACTGTAGGAAAACAGTGTAGATTGTATCCCTGGCCAGGGATAAAATCTAAAAGAGATGAAGATAGAGTTTGAGTAGAGTGACAAAATAGAGGGCTCAAGGAGCCTGTGAATAGATGTGTTTTTAAGTAGACAAGGACAGGCCACAGATTTGGATAAAGTTGTCAGGGAGGCATTTGGCCATAAAAGGCGGTTCTTGTATGGGTCGGTTCATAGAAGTGGGGGTGTAAATCTTAATCTAATTGTAGCCAAATTTCCACTCGATTTATGAGTAGACGTACTGTAAACGAAGCAGCTTTTCAATTGAATATTTTACACCGCAAAAACCTTACAAATTTAGATGATGAGCGAAAGAGTAAAATTTAAAGGGCGGCTTTAAGCATGCTTTTAGGATAATGTGTGAATGACATGATTCCGGGATCGAAGGCTGACTGTGTTTTTGGATGATGTTGGCCTAATGTGTTTTATTTTGTTGGTCTGATTTGTTTGATTGTGGGTTGAATGTTTACCTCTGGATTGTATTTGCAAGGGTGGCTGCGCTTGTGTCTTCGCAGCGCGTTCCCTCAGCTGCCTGTTTTGTCTCAGACTTGCTTGGCGGCTGCGTGTTTGCCTACGCTGTTGTGTGTGAAAGATTGATATGTGTGAATGAAAATATATAATAGATTTCTTGTTGACGAATATGTACATATAGGTTGGGATTTAACAATTTAGAAGACTTGTTTGTTTCTTTAGTGTTAAAATTTACAAGCCCTTTTTGTTTGCTAAAAAGAATTGAGGACATTCTGTAATATTGCTAATATATAATATATATAATAAATAAACCTTATAGACGACTATTGTGAATTGATAATGCATATGTGCCTCATGATGGACGTTTAGATTTTTGATAAACATATGAGCTCTGCTGAGTCCTAGAGACTTCAGCAGAGATGAGGTGAGGTAATACGAAGCTGGTGTTGCCAACAAAGAATAGCCTTTCTCTTGTATAGGTCTGGAATGGCTGGCCGGGGTCGCCCTCATATAATATCTATCCCCTACCAACATGGCATATCAGTTGTAAAAGCATTGGCATTCATTTATAATAAAACCAGGCTCACTATCCAAATACAGCAAACATGCTGTTTGCATAAGCATAACTAAACATTTTTGAGGAAAAACATACAGGGAAAGAAATCTCCAGGTTCAGATGGTACACATTTGGACTTTACGGATGGTGGATTGATTGGTTGATTGTGTGGTATGTAATCTTGCTCTCTCTTTCCTTTCTCTCTTTTTCTTTTTTCTGTGTGTGTGAATGTATTTTGATGTGAACTTGTCTCTTAGTAGGTACTTTAGTTATAAACATTTTTTTGGGGGGGCGGGGTTTCCCGTTCATGAATGTCTGCTGTAAACCATTCTGGTAGAACATATTTGTGTTTCTTTGTGTATGAGTAAGAATATTGTGGTTGCAGATGTGGTGGCTGTGACTGAATTATTGTGCTGCAATGGAGTGTGTGGGTGTTTGAAGTGTTGGAGATTTCAATCTTGTTCTTGTGGGTTGTCTTTTTGGTTATTAAGTTAGTCTAGTTGTTTTAACTTGGTGTTATGTTCTGAAGCGTAGTGTGTTATGTTTTCTCGCTGTATTTCTTATATTGGTAAATTATTTGTGTTACAAAAAATAAAAGCATTTGTCAGTTGCAACCTGCGTAAAAGGCGAATATTCCTTTTTTGGCAATGGTTGTTCTGCACAGCTCGCCACAATATATTTGAATTTGAACCCGAGTTTACAACCTTCTTAAAAATAAATTTTAAAATAAGGGAGTTGATAGCAGCAATGCCAAGAAGTAGATTCTGTATTTTGGCTGCTGATGTGCATGTCTTGGTCTTAGTGTGCACTTTTTTGACTTTGTGCTTGTGACACTGGGCCGAGGTGATTTAACGGAGAGCCGAAGCGCGATGTTCACTCTCTGGTGGTCAGTATAGACTGGAAGTGTTTGTTGATATTAAACAGGTGGAACTTGGGTGTTGTTCTACTTTAAACTCACTCATCCTGAGGAAAAGGGTACCCCTCCTTCTACATTAGGGAAATAGACAACTGTGTTTGAGAATTTATGGTGTGATTAGAATACATTTCCATACTCATTTGTTTGATTTTTACATACTATAAATACAATTATGATATATTTAAAATGAATATAAAATAAAAAGTAATGGTTTTGTTTGTAGGATAATATGATAGATATGATAGACTTGTGCCTATTAATTGTTTATAGAGAGATTTTGTAGGGAAAATGCCTATTATGATAGATTAAAAATAATATCAATGTTAGTGAATAATGTGAACAACTTCTATTGAACTGTTTATTATATTATGTTGATTTAAAGTGAATATGAGAAAATGAACCTTTGTTCTGTTTTTCTTTCTTTTATTTTATTTGATTGTGATGAATGAGAGTTGGGGAAGAGACAATGGAAGGCGTCTGAATTCCAATCCTCCAAAGCAGCGATGAGGAGACAGGTGATTGTGCTCTACACAAACTGAGGCGTTGCAGATGACAACACGTGTGGCTCCTGCATCCAGCATCGTCAAGGCTAGTGCGATTTTATACACAAAATCTCTTTAAGGCGTATTTGCATTTGTTTATGTCCGCCCTTATTACTGATATTGGGGATACGTATTCAGCTGGTTTTCAAATATGGGTCTACTATGTTTCTTTTATAAATTGATTTAGATAATTGCTTAGTCTGGGGTCACTAAGGCACATTTGGTCAGACACACGTGGGGTATCACATGTTGTAATCATATGGGAGGACGCTTGGCAACGGACTGACCATCTGTGGCATTTGATTGGCTAATGGATCACTATTTATCTAATTAATTATTTTTGAATTGATTTTTTTGATTTGAATATTGTAGAAATTCGTTGATTATTCGTTGTATTGAAGTTCATTCGGGATTGGATATTGTAACCTTTGGACGATTTGAGAATTGGGTGATATTGACGTGGTTTGGTTTTTATTGATAAACTTGTAGTTTCCTCTGAGGTTGGCAAATATATTTCATTTCTTTTGATTGGACGTATGTAATACAGTGCCTTTTATATAGCTCTTTATTTCATTTATTTTCATTTACTTTGATTTGAAATACAAGAACACACGATATATCACGATATAGCATAATGTCTAAAAAATGGACCTTAAAGTGATTAGTCCTGTTGATGTTGTACAAAAGAACAATTCTCTCGTTAAGGGCATTGTAAAAATGTCGCAGAAATGGAACAAGCGGTGGCCTGATATTGAGCAACCTTGGCCAGTAGAGGGGACTCTCAATCCTGATGTGATCAAAACGATGCAGGTGTTGATATCTACTCACAAGGCTGGCCAAAAGAAAGAGAAGAACAGACAGCGGCGTATTGAGAAGAGACAAATGGACCTGGGTATCATGCAGTTTTTCGAAAAAGAAGGTCAAAAACTGTTCAAGGAAGAAAATCAAAGATGCCGGGTAATGTTTGTCCAGTGGTCGTCCGAGGCCAGAATCTGGAATTCAAGCCTTGGCAGAACACTAATATATCGGACATAATTGAAAAGTTGCCGACTCTTCAAAATGGGGCATATCCTTGGATTTCGAAGCTAGAGGAGGTTCTGGTGGGAACACAGCCTGCCATGGGAGACATTAGGCGACTTTTAGCTAGTCTCATTTAGTCGAGCTGCACGAACAGAGAGAACAGGACCAAGAAACTGTCAGAAAACTTTATAAAATACAGTTAGCACATAGTAGGCGGATGGAGAAGAAGCAGGTTTTGGTTGCGCAAAATCATCCAAATCCGCCAAATCAGCCGCCACAACAGCCAACCATCTCAACTATGGTTTGTGGTCCCCACTGTTTCCTTCACACGGCCAGTTTTTGGTAGACTGCAGAACTGGGGAGGAAGAGGACGAGGAAATTTTGGAAGAGGTAGAGGAGGAAATCTTAACCCGAATTTCCAACAGCCTCCAGAGGTCCGTTATAATTGTGGCCAAGTGGGCCACTATGCTCGTGAATGTAACATGTTCAGATGAGGCTTCAGAAGGCGTTTTAGAGGTGGTGTCAAGGGAGGTTTAAGAGACCTGTCACTCAGGGGACGGTGAACCCTTACAAAGGTCCGGAGCCAGGCTTTTTAGTGGTGCCCAGAAAACCTGAAAAGGGGGTGTTGGCTGGTAGTGTCGGGGTCGGAGCAAGATCCAACAGTAGAGGTAAAAGTTAATAATCGACCATTAGAAATGATGTATGCATAGCGGCGCTGCTTTTACCTGCATTCGGCCTCCCCATGTCTGGCCACTTGGTACGGACACAATCGGGTTTGAGGGTTGTGAAACGGTCCCTCCCGATTTAGCTCTGCTACGAAAATCTAAAGACTAAAACAGCTATATTCGTGTCCATTGCACTTTTGGGTAGAGATGCTTTGTGCAAATTGAATTGTACAATATGATGTACACCGGACGGCTGTCTCTAGTGGAAGTGCCAAGGGACGTTAGACACCAATTGTCTGTCAAAACTGAGACAGAGGCGGTGGTGTTTTGGATTGGAAACCTTAGTCCGGATCTCTTGCAGCCGGTTAAGGTGTGGGAGAAATTCATTGCCGCTAAACTGTTGCGAATATTGGCCGAGAGAGGACATAAGGCCTCTCAGAAGAAACTGCAGTATTGCCAGGAGGAAGTGGTTTATTTGGGTCAGACAATAAACCAAGGACACAGAAGTATTTCTGACAGTCATTTGGAGGATATTCGGAATGCTCCAAAACCGAGAACTGTAAAAGAGATGATGACGTTTCTTGGCATTGCTGGGTATTTTTCAGCAGGTTAGAGGATTTGACCAGTTTGACAGGACCTTTGAGTGGCAGAATCAACGATACTGGGAATGCTCAACTTCATTGTAATCTCACATGGACACAAGAAGGCCTTCTTGCATTTGAGATAATCAAAGAGAGGCTACAAGAAACTCCAGCACTAGCGCTGCCAGATTATTCTAAGAACTTTTTGCTGTATGTGTCTACTTCTGTTGGAGGTAGACATGCGTGTGCAGTTTTGTGTCAACCAACAGGTACGGGGACAAGTCCTCAGCCTGTCCCTATTATTCTACTGCCTATTCAGTAGTAGAATTGGGGTTGCCACTGTGCTATAGAGCAATGGTGGGAGTTTATCTGATGTATGACAAGGCGGCCTCTGTGACTATGGGATACCCAGTGAAAATTCTCACTCGCCGTAGTCTCAGAAATCTTTTGAATTATGGTAAACATACATTGACTATGCCAAGGCTCAGAGACTATTATAAGACTCTTAGAGCAGGAAGATGTCTGGTGAGGTGTACTACGATAAATCCAACTGAGAATTTGCCACCTCCAGAGGATGGGGAACCACATGATTGTGTTCAGGAAGCAGAAAACTATTCAAGGCTCAGGTCAGATTTGCAAGGTCTTCCGTTGTTTGAGCCAGACTTGGTAGTGGACTGATGTTATCGAATATGAGACAAATTGTGTGCTATTTATGCAGTAGTGAAATTTCAGGTAATGGATTTGTTGTTGAGAAAGCGGAGGTAATACCACAACCTGCCTCTGCACAGTTGGCTGAACTTGTGCGGCTGACGAAGCATGTTTGCAAGAAGACAAGCGGGCGACGATATACACAGATTCGGCCAATGCTCATAATGTGTCACTTGTTTGGAGCAGTGTGGAAGAATCGAGGATTCAAGAAGACGGATTGTTCTCCTATACAACATCATGCTCAGAACCTGCTGCATGCATGATGAGGCCTAAAGAGACAGCAATAGCTAAGTGCGCAGCACATAAACGTGACATTTCAAGGGTCACACAAGGTAACACAGCGGCTGATGAAGCAGCCAAAGCAGTTTCAGGAGCGGACAACCTGGGCAGAGTTCTTCTAATTTCCCACGAAGTGGATTTGGAGGATAATATTTCGCTCATAATGTGATTTTCATTCAAGACGCTGCATCTGCCATGGATAAACAACCCATAACCACTGGTGGGAGGAAAGATACATGCTAGTCGTGGTTGACAGGTTTTCACGTTGGCCTGAGGTGTGTCCGACCAAGCGAAAGGATACTCAGTGTGTTGCTAAATTCTTGTGCGGTGAGGTCATAAGTAGGTGGGGACTTCCAGATCGAATATCTTCAGACAATGGGAAGGAGTTTGTGGCTAAAACGGTAAAACTGATCCTACAAAAACGGGGAATTAAAGGAAGCTTTTTCTTGTGTTGCAGGTTACATGGGCCAGACGTGGCCATCGAACAGGCCGGGGGGGTCTGGCACCGTGTAGTTCCTAGTTCCTAGTCTGGGTGCCGTTTATCATACGCAAAGCCAAGGTATTTTTGAGAAAATGAGTGCTGTGTTGAAAAATCGTATTGTTAAAATCTCCGAACAGACGGGTAGCGGTGCTTCCATTAGCATTAAACGTCGTTCGAGTGAGCTCCGTGATTTGCATATGACACCTCATGAGTTGGCTATGGGAAGACGGATGCCAAACACCTTGTTTGCTTACAAGCGGAAAGGGTCCAATTTTGGAACTCTTGGAAGATGAAATGCGATCGTACGTTAAGTACATGGCTGCTTTGCATAAACGAATATCCACGTATGTTTCTGACAGTCAAAAACAGGAGGAGGCGCAAGAGAAGCTCGATCAGCAAAAGAATAACGTGTGGTGCAGCCTGGCAAGGTATACGTGAAGGTGTTTAGGAGGAAGTGGTTTAACGAACGCCGTCAGGGACCATTTGAAGTTGTTCGCAGCACTGGAAATGCCTAACAGGCTGAAGGGTCCCCGACGTGGTATCACTGTGTGTTGCATTGTGTTACAGCACCAACGGAAGAGGTGCCACCCTCACAGAGCAGAGATGATGAGGAACTCAAGAGTACCAGGAGAATCTGCTGAAGAAACAGTGGAACATGAGGACCTCCAAGGTCACACTCCAGAAGGAGATGTGGATGTTTTTGATGATCTTGAGCATACTTTTGATGATGCCAGAGATGACGTTTCAGTCAATGGATAGGAAAGATTTGAGGACGTTGATTTACAACACGTCCCCTCCACGAGGGTCAGCGGACACACATGGCTCGAGGAGCCCAAGGCCAATCTGGAGAAAGGTCAGACCAAGACGTTATGAGGACTAGGGTTGAAGTGACCCTGGGGAAGTCCGGTCGGCTTCGATGTCAGTGTACCAAGGGATATCGAGTCCATTGGTAAAATAATCATGGTAAAATCTTTGATTTATCAGATACATCGCCCTCAGGAAAATTTGTGTTTGGTAATGACCCCAAGAGATTAAAGATGTGAGGGGATTGTAGTATTTATCTACGTAGATTTCAGTTAGAGGATCAAGGTGATTATAGATGTTCTCAAGATGAATCACAGAAGCATGGTGTGCAGTTAGAGTCGGGGGCAAGTGTGGTGACTTTGATGTAGATAAATAAGAATAAGACTAAAGAAACCCAAGAAAAACCCACGAAAGGTGACAACTATGGCACCAACTCATTTGCCAAAAATCAGTAAAGCAGACATCTACGTCTTTTGTCCCCGAAGGTCGCTGATGCATTACATTTAACCATTGTTGTGTCTACTCCAGCTATTACTCCAGCTAACAACTGTAGTTACTACTGTGGAAGGGGGGAGTGTGACAAAACGTTTACAACTTCCACTTCTGTTGCACCTAGAATGGTCATCAATGAGGTGCCTTCTACTGATAAAATGATGACAGCATCCACGTTGCGTTCAGAGCCCACAAAGATGACAAGTGTTGCTATATCTATGACGTCTACGACATTGAAGGATTTGGTGGATGAGAAGCAGAAGTCCCAGAATTGTCTAATGGTACTAAGAAATTGGAAAATCGAGAGCCAATTGTTGAGAACAATGATGTAGGTTCATTGAAGAAAGTTCAGATGAAGGTGTCAGAGGTAAATGATGATGGTTGGTCATCAGAAGATGGGGCTGAGGCATTGCGTTCGGTAAGGAAGAGAGACGTTCAATGGAAAGCGTATGGTTTTAACTCCTCAGTGATGAAAATTGCAGACCCATAGGCAAGTAGGAATTTGTGGTTTCAGCAGGTGACTCATTCTGTGAGATCAGTTAGTAAACTAAATTGTCCATGATGATGGGCATACTACAACTGGAGCTGTTGAAGAACGACGGTTTGATATATTCATGTTTTCATATCTGCTTATTGTGTTGGCTTTGTTTGTCATATGTAATCTGTTTTATTGTTAGATGTTTACTCTTGCTTCCTTCTATATGTTGAATTAGTGATAACATTAGTACGTTTTACTTTAGTTTTTGAGTTTTTATATCTATATGATTGACATGACATGTTTATGACAGGGGGTTTCATGATTGGGATATATATATGATTGACATGACATGTTTATGACAGGGGGTTTCATGATTTCGATGTTTTTCTCCTACGAGTGAGTACATTGCGATCTCAGGTGTTTGCTTTTTTTCGATTGTTTAGGGCCAAGGAGGCAGGGGTAGGTCCATTGAAGGGTCCGATGGGTCGACCAGCCTGACACTGGACATTTTTGATTTTTATTTCTGGGATTCCCAAATGTATTTGCTTCTACTTGTTTCACATTCTTGCTTGGACCCTTTCTTAACATTGGCTTGGAGTACCATATGTGGTGGTCTAGGGCAGAGGGAGAACTAGATTGTTTGATGAATAATTTTGGGAGAGAGCCTTGCTGGGTTTTCGATCTCACACTCCACAAATTTACTATATTGCTGAGCTTGTGCTGTGCTTAAGCATGGACAACGAGAAAATGTCATAAACGTCCTGTGTGACCTTATGTAATTGATTTTATGGTTATTAGCGAGATTTACGTCTCGAAGCGGGGACATATGTAGTACCTGGTCTGATATTTGTTGCTTATCATATGGAACTTGGATGTGTGGGTCATCGCAATGGAATGTGTTCTTCTTTTGGATGCACCCTTGGATGCATATGTCCAAAGTTATGGATGCAGCTCTTTAGGAGCTGTAGAGTCTAGGGAGGTTTGGTGAAGATGCTCCCTGCTTCCCCATATGGTATGTACCAGAGAACCATATGTTGTGACTCCCTAGATGTCTGTAACCTATAAAAACTGATTGCTGGCCCTTGTTCTGCGGGATTTTCACATTGGCTCTGAAGTCTCCAATGGTGCTTTTATATAATAAAATTATATTATATTATGTAACAGTGTCAACGGGCGTTTCATCTTTACCTGCAAATCACGGACATTCAGAGAAATTACGACAAGAGCGAATCAGATGACAACGGCACAGCATTAACATCAGAGTGTGGAAATAGTGAGCCTGTGGACGCTGCATCAGCATTAGCAGAGGAAGCTCATGACACTGTGAGTACTTGTGAGCATAAGGTTACATGCACTTAAAGACCATGTATATCACTGAAGTCTTGCGTTTCCAGTAACTCCCATCACTCTAAATATTCTGTGTCATCACTAAAAACAATCATGCACTTTGTTCTTTCATAGATTTATTGCAGATCTTTTGGAATTCAGACAGTATCTGCTGGGTCATAAATATATATACAGCAATGCCAATATTTCATTTAAGGTCTCTTGGAGAGTTTCATCTCTGCTCGGAGATTTTTGTTAGCTGTCTACAAACTTCTGGTTGTATCATTGACTACTCCTCATGACAGAATTGGTGCTGTTAAACAAAATATTTCTCTAATTTTTTTTCAAATTAATTGATTTGATTTACATCAGGACTTTGGGAAGACAGTTCTAAAATCCTAATTTCACCCTGATTTAAACCCTTTCTTTACGACTTTTGACATGTGTTTGGGATCATTGTCTTGTTGAAATATCCAACTGAGTCAAGATCAACATTTTGGCTAATGATTTTAGGTTTTCTTGGAGAATGTGGAGTTCACCCTTTACATGTTTCCATTTACTGTCAAGCACCAGTTCCACTGGCAGCAAAACAGCCCTTAGGGCATAATACAACCATCGTCGTGGTTGACGATAAATTTGGTGTTCTTAGTTTTATTTAAAGGCTTGACCTTTTTTCCTCATAATATATTTATGGTCATTTTAGCCAAACAGCACAATTTTTCTTTCATCTGACCACAGACCTTTCTTCCCGAAGGCCTTTTGTTTCTCCGTGTGATCAGCAGCAAATTTCAGTCAAACCTTAAGATTCAGCTTCTCGAGGAAGAGTTTTTTTTCTTGCATGGCTACCTCTCATCTCATCGCAATCGTAACCACTCACAAGAATTTCAGAGGGCATGCAACTAAAAACATTTTCATTAACGCAGTTTTTTTTTTTACATCATCAAAACTGATAGGTCAAGTTGCTGTATGTATATTTTTGACCCAGCAGATTTTGTCATATTTCGAGAAGACCTTTAATATGTAAGAACCAAAAAGCCAATTACTTTTCGTCACCAAGATACATGTGTTGTTGTGTTGATGTACAATGCATCTCTGTTGATTTTTTTAAAAAAAGTACTTTTTTCAACTTTCTGTCATATTATGCTTAACAAGGACTGGCATCATCGGTGTCATCAACGGTGGATGAGACCACCCTATCCCCTGAAGGTATGGCAAGTATTTAAGCAACATGTTAAGTATGACGCAAAGGATAAAAAAAAATAGAGAGCTAGTAAGAGACTGGAGCAACAGACATTACCAGATGTAGCCATGAGGTAAGGAAAACTGCTTTTTAGAATGTCCAGTGTCCACAGATATGAAGTCCATTTTGAGAGCGTTTTGGAGCTAAAAACTTTGAGTATAGTCTCTTTTTGTCTTGAATCTGGAGCAAGGAAGAACTAACAAAATGTTATTATGTAAGGTATTGATATTGGGCTGTACAGTGGCGTAGTGGTTAGCGCTTTCGCCTTGCAGCGAGAAGGTCCCTGGTTCACGTCCCAGCTCGGACCTGGGATCTTTCTGCATGGAGTTTGCATGTTCTCCCTGTATATGCGTGGGTTTTCTCCGGGTACTCCGGCTTCCTCCCACAGTCCAAAAACATGCTAAGGTTAATTGATCATTCTAAATTGCCCATAGGTATGTATGTGTGAGTGCTTGTGTGTCCCTATATGTAGCCCTGCGACAGACTGGCGACCTGTCTAGGGTGTCCCCTGCCTTCGCCCGAGTCAGCTGGGATAGGCTCCAGCCCCCCCCCGCGACCCTAGTGAGGATTAAGCGGTGTATAAAATAACGAATGGATGGATGGGTATTGATATTTTGCTGTCTCATTTTCCAGGGTTTTGACACTTTTGAACTTTAATTTTCCCTACTATCGGTTGGAATGTCAGCAGTCATAGTCTTCCTTCCAGCACCCTAAGAGCAGTGTGATACCCCTGATAACTGAACATTATTATTCAGTCTTCCTGTTTGAAAATGGGAGCCTAGGCCACTTACCCTCTTCTTCAGCCTGATGGCCTCCTCCTCCTCCTCCACCAGTGTCCACCAACAAATTCCTAGGTTGCGCCACTTTGCATTGTGTCGAAGTGAGTCCAGATATTTCTTGCTGGTACTGCTCCACCTCACACACCAGCGAAATTTCTTTACCTGCCAGAGAGGTGTTGTTTCACACCCCCAGAACCAATCTACGATGCCTGGGTTCAGCATGATAACACCCGACCCCTATACTGCACCTGTCTATGCCGGTGGTGAAGTGATTTGTTCAAAGTTTCCATCAAATGAACAAATAGGCTGAGGTTGCTGCAGTAATGCGATATTTCAGAGATCATATATCTAAAGGAAAATTGGCCACCAAAAATGAATGCAGTCACTGCAAACTGGTAGAAGACCCTGTGTTAGCCCAGAGAACAGTGACAAACATAAGGGACTTTGTGAGAAACCGAGGAAGAGCTGCAACTTCCTTTCTGAAAAATTCACACTTTGAAAGTGTCACCTTGAGGCCTTCCTGTTGTAGCCAACTCAGGACAGAAGCCAGGCGGTGGAGATGGTCATCTATGGAAGAGGAATAAACATCAACACCATCAAGGTATAAAAGCAAAGATTGGCAGTGCTGGGCTCCAAACATTCTCTCCATTAGACTTTGGAAAGTGCTAGGTGCATTACATAGGCCGAATGGCATCCTGTTAAATTCGAATAAACCAAACGATGTGCTAAAGGCAGTTTTCATTTTGTCGGTCTGGGCCACAGGGACTTGATTATAGCCGCTTGCGAGGTCGATGGTGGAGAACCATTTTGCGCCGGACAATGCATCGAGCGACTCCTCAATCCTGGGCAATGGAAAGGCATCTCTGCGTGTTTTGCTGTTGAGTTGTCTGTACTCAACACAGAGGCGTATGGTGCCATCTTTCTTTTTAACAATCACAAATAGGAGCTGTTACTCTCCCGGATCACCTGATTGTCTAGCAGCTGACGGATGTGAGTCTTCACTGTCTCATATTCAGAGGGGGGTATTCGCCTAAACCTCTGTTTGACAGGTGCATCATCAATTGTGTCCTGGACTTTAAGGCAGGGGGAGTCAAAACTAATGCTAGATGAGCCTAACAGCTCCCAGATCTTTTCTTCTCTGGCAGATGGCAAGAAGGTCATATTCACTGCTTCAAAAATGTGACTGTGATGTGATAGAGAGTGAAGATGGGGAAATCCTCTGCACTTGAAGCGACCCTGAACAAGATGGGGACAAATCCTATTCTGAAGATGAGGACACATCCTCTCCTGAAGATGAGGACACATCCTCTCCTGTTGTGTGTGGATGAGCAGTTTGTTGCATTCAAAGGTCATTGTTGATTTCACCAATATATGCCCAACAAGCATTTGGAGGTCACTTAGAAGAACAGCGTTAAAATATGGGTCACCTGTGATGAGGCAACCTCATATGCCTGGAGGATGCAGATTTACAAGGGAAAACCCCAGGAAAACCCCAGGAAGTTAACCAGGGAACGAAGGTCACGTTCCAACTGACACAGGGGCTCCAAGGCACACTGTCACATCTTACAACTTCTCCACTTCGTTTGCCTTGGCAGAGGAACTCCTCTGAAGAAAACTGGCTCTGATTGGCACTGGAACAAACCAGAGCTACCTCCCCAGCTCCTCCAGCTGTGGCAGAGTTAGATTCTGTCGTCTATCTTCGCTTTCACCAAAACTACCACGGTGGTGTTCTAAATGCCCACACAAGGGATGAATGTGCTTCTTTTCAGCACAAAGCACAGGGAACCATCAGTCAGCAAAGGAGAAAAGAGGAAGCCTGCAGCAATCCTGGACTACAGTAGGTGCAAAGGCGGCATGGATAAACTAAACAAGATTGATAGAACCTACAGTTGTCGGAAAGGAAAACCACCCACTGGCCACTGGCTCTCTTCTAAAAACTCCTGGATATCTCAGTATACAATGCCATTGTCCTGTGGAAATCAGTCCATCCTGAGTAGTTGCCTAAAACCTACCAAAGGAGAGTGTTCCTGGAAGAGCTGGGGCACATGCTGGTGACCCCAGAAACTGCAAGAAGGCCTTGTCCCCCATGCTCCAAAGCCACTGCTACAACGCTTGCTGGGATAGAGCAGTCTGAATCAGAGTGTGACCCACAGACCACCAACAAAATGAGGAGAAGGTGTGAACTGTGCACCTTCAGGAGAAGAGCAGCATCCACTGGATCTAGCTGTGGAAAGTGTGTCTGCAAAGACCATTCTACGGTGGTTTGCACATCCTGCTGCCCATCACCATACACACACACACACACACACACATTGAAACACACTATTTCACGTTCACACACACACACACCCTGCTTTTGTTCTCTCGTTCGCTATCAAAATACATGTTGTTGTTCAAAGTAAACAACTGCTGCTTTATTTCTCAAATCAAATTTAAAGGGTTAAAAATTTTGAAGCTTAATGAAATTTTGGATTTCATGGTCAGGACTGATTCTAATTTTAAAAACTTAACTGTTGAAAGGAGAAAATAATAATTGTTTTTTTTTTTACAGCATTTTGTAAAAGCAGGGGGCGGCCATTTTTGGCCACGAACAAGCTGAGAGAGTGTTTTTTTGTTTTTTGGTCACTGCACAAATAATTGATGATGCATAAAAATCATTGACACTGCTCATTATTGACCTACATATAGCTGCAATTATGGTTAAAAACTAAATCAGGTAGCATGTATTATTTGGTTAAAAAATGTGATTTTGTGCGTTTCTCCCCTTTTAGATCATTAACATTATATGATCTAAAATGCATGTAAAGGGTTAAAATTCTGAATTTGAATGAAATTTTGGTTTTCATGGACAGAACTGATGCAACTTTTAAAAAATCAAGTTGGTAAAAGTGGAAAAATATTTTAATATATATTAATTTTAAAGCATTTTGTGACTGCAAATAGGGGCTGGCCATTTTTGGACATGAACAAGCTGAGAGGGAGTTTTTTTTTGTTTTCGGCCTCTCTGCTCAAAAATAATAATGCATCATAAACAGTGTTGCTATTAATCAGTTACATATCTCAGACTGTGCTATTAATTAAACAAGAAAAATCAGTAGCACTGGGAATATATATAATGGTCACTTTTGAGGTTATTTTTCAACAAGCGCATTGTACAAACAAACTGGCATTTGAAGGGTTAAAATTTAAAAGGTTAAAAAATTTAAAAGGAATGAATATTTTATCTGTATGATACGAACTGATATTGGTTAAAAACTTTATGCAGTAAAAGTAGCAAAAAACAAAAAATCTAAAAAATTACAGACTCAGTATGTGGGTGGCCAAAAATGGCCACGAACCAGCTGTATTGATGTTGTTATCGAACAATGCCAGAGGGTTAACTGAGTACTTTGTGTGTGGGCCTGAGAGGAAACTGTGGCGCTCACCTGCTCTGTAGCGGACCCAAACACCTCTGTGACACCCTCTGGCAGACTCACTATGTCCGCTGGACTCAACATCTCTACAGCAGTGCACGGAGGGAGCATGGCATCCCTAGTGCCAACATTCAAAACTGGGATGTACACTGTGCCTCTGTGCACGGTGACCTTGGCGGGGGTTATGAGTACACCTGCTGGAATAGAACGCATGACAGTCAATGGTTTAAGAAGACCTGATTCTGAAGGACCTACCCTGCCCTGAGGACATGTAGTTGGAACAATTTTAACTGTGCCTGCAGGAATACACACTGGCCTCCGACCTGTTATTCTCACCATGCCCGGTTTGGGGCTGTCTCCCTCTACCTGTGCGTGCTGACATTGCTGAAAAGCATGTAGCCAGGGGGGAAAAGTTTCAGTCACAAAAGGGAGTTCAAAAAGTGAGGGGCCATGCTGTTCAAAAAGCTCAACAGCTCACGGATCACATTCATACCCAATATGCCTGGGACCACCAGAACACCACGCCCTGGAAGCACCTCGCCTAGCACTTCTACATCTACCTCTAAATAGCCGACATAAGGAATGTCAACACCATTAGCTGCATGGAGTTCGAGCGAATGACATGAGGTTAGCGTCTCTTTGAAGTGACTTGCAAAAAAACCCTTCTTCAGTGATTGTGGTTACCATGGACCCTGTGTCAAGAAGTCAAGATTTTAGTTCCACCCCACCCAGACTCACTGTTACCGTGGGACATGTTCCTATGAGGTTTGAAACAGTTTGTTACTACCCACTCTGGGGTCAGATGAGCCGGTGTCATCCCCTTCTGCATTGCCGGCTGACTGGCTGACATGGCCTGGCCTTGTGAAGGAAAGGACTGCCCTGAGCTCTGATTGTACTGTGGCTGGCGACAGTTTCGGGCGATATGACCAGGCTGCTGGTACTGCCTTGCAAATAAGGGGGCCATCTCTGTTAAAATTAGGGGGTCTATTTTGTAGCTGCAACATATTTGGAGTCAATAAATTTATTTGATCCTGTTGTTTAACCAACAGTTCTTTAATCTCTGCTAACCATCCTGAGGCGTATTTGGAAAGCCCCCTCTCCCTCTAGCCTGAGAACACTTGAAACTGCACAGTAGGAAGGAACAAGAGTGACTGCGCCCCCTAGCGTCCGAAGGTTGGCCCTCTTGCTCCCACCTTACATATTGCATATGGTGTCTGATTGCTCTGCCGTCCTGGATAGCTGGCAGGTGGATGAGGTCATCATCTGGGTCTTTAGTTTGTAGGGCAAGGTGTTGTTCTCCTCTAATAGTGGCAATATTATGAAGAACAACACATGCCACAATAATATCACAGGCCCTCTCAGGAGTCACCCTGAGGTGACGTAGGCACTGGAAACGGGCTTTCAGCAGGCCTATGGTCATCTCCACCCGGGCTCTCGTCTTGCAGTGAGCCCTGTTGAAGTTCTGTTGGGGCCCTCTTTCAGGGTCAGGGTATGGGGTCATCAGACTAGGTTGGCATGGTAACTCCTATCACCCAGCAGAAGGCCATCAAACTCTCCTGTAACGTATAGTGGGTGCATTAGAGTATATTTAGGGAGGGAGACAAGTCAATTATATTGTAAAAATTTTTAGGATGCTTACCATGCTGCAGTCTGTTGCTCAGGTTGGACTCTCGAAAAATCCTCGAGTCATGAACAGACCCAGGCCACTTGGCCTCCACATTGGAAATGATGTATGCAGCATCACATATGATCTTGACAGTGCAGAGAATGACTGATGTTGAACTAGGATGCAGTCTTTAACATTTTGAAACCATAGTCAATCTACCTGCAGCCTACCTGCACATTTATACTGTGAATGGACTTCCTATTCGCATAATCAGCTTCATTATGGTTGGGAGCTGTGATGGGGATGTGTGGCCATCAATGCAGCCAATCACACTGGGAAATCCTAAAAGAAATTAAAATTACTAATCCCAGGCTGCGGTGCAGCACAATGTCATTAACTGAATATGATTTAAAATTATTTAACAGATCTCCACATCATTCACCTGCAATCCTGTGGAACTCCTCCTTGATGTATCTGACAGGGAAAACGACAAAGATCGGATTTCTGACCGTCCTGCATACAGTGGCCTTACTGAAGTGCTCCGCATCTCCGACGTTGTATAAAAAAAAAACTCCCATTTGCCAAGAACCGCAGCGCAACACACAACAGCTGCTGGGATGTGAGAGCATGACTGCGGTTGGTAATGTTGCAGATGTAAAGACGGATTAGGTTGTGGATGTAGGTTATGGATTGTGAGGTGAAACGGTACCGTTCAAAAAGATAATTGTCCGGAAATGCCAAAACATCTATGTGTGACCCGAGGTACTTAAGAATAAACTGGTAAAAAGTGTTTTAAGAACCCATAAAAGAACCACCAGCTATAATAAGACACAGGTAAGTACTGCAAAAACAAGGCAGAGACAGGACTTAAAAATGTGTAATAAAATGTATTTAAAATATTAAAATGGATCATCAATCAAAATGTAATGTTAAAATTAATTTATTAGCTAAATACCATTTATTCCAGGTAATTATAAAAATGGCCAAATACAGAATAGAATACAATTAAAACCTTGTAGACCCGGGGTGTAAACAAACCTGAAAAAAAGGGATATTAACAATAGACCAACAAGGATGGTTGAGAAGGAATCGCCCCACCGCAAACAAAACAGAAAGTGCTACCAACACACACACACCAAACAACAAAGACCCCAAGTGAATAAACAAAAATACGGGCTAATTCCCTCCCAAGCCACCCCGGGGAACTAAACCAAAAGCTAAACACCCCGGGGACATCAATAAAATAAAACACGGTGCAGAGAAATTAGGGTTAAAAACAAACCAATTTAAAGTAATCGATTCGAATTAATCAAAACCAACTAAAATTCTAAAACCCTAAAACACTTTAAAGCACTCTAAAAATAAGCAGACTAAAATCTGTGGATTAAAAGAGACAGATGTCAGAACCGATTGTAAATAGTACTAAAAAAACAAACAAAACTTCCATCTCATCGTGTAGATTAAAACCACAGACCCAGGGGATAAAAACTGCCACCGGAGTATCTCTGCACTAAAACCGTTAAAACACCATTTAAAACCAGATTTAAAAAGCATAAAATGAGGGAGAGCTAAAAACACCTACCTTTTTTTAATTATTATTTTATTGAAGTATATACAGTTCAAGACAGTTGACAGAATTGTAACATACATCTTGAAAGAACAAGTGGAGTACAGTTTTTTTTTCTTTCTTTTTAAAATTAGGCACACTAAGGCAAGGTATTACACTTATTTGGTTAATAAAGCAAGGATCTTTTAATACTATTATATAATACTGAGGATTTCCTGTTTATATCACAAGCAAATTTTAAAGACTTCAAATACTCTGAGAAATAGTTTAGAAATACAGCAAAAATAGGAGTGGAGCATCTCCATTTACAGGTATGAATAAAAAATTTACCCATTACAATAACAAAATTAACAGCATCTGAAATTGTCAAATCCAAATTGTCCATATAATCATTCAAAATAAAAGGGGGTACATTTGGAGTTTGTAATGATATCCAACCAAGTATAGCAGTCTAGAAGTCCATAGCATGTTGGCAATTGAAAAATAGATGTTTGTCTCTTTTTCAGCTGAGCAAAAAGTACAGAGTTCTTCCAGTTCAAAATGGAAACGCTTGTGTAGAAAATCAGAAACAGGATATATACCAGAAATAATTTTAAAATGTGTCTCGCCCCCCCGCGACCCTAGTGAGGATTAAGCGGATTAAGCGGTGTATAGATAATGGAAGGATATGACAGATAGAAAATAAAAGTTTTTTTTTTTTTTTTAAAGAACTTTTTAAATCTTGTCGAGTATTACAAATGAAGTTGCAAAAGTTTAATTGGTTGAATATCCGACTAACCCATTTATTATTACATTTCTTATCCAACAGATTGATGTGGTCAATGGCTAGTGATGGCAAGCATGCTTTGATTGGTGAATAAAGTAACATATTTTGAATCATTCTAAGTAACTGTGTAGGTATAGCCTTGCATACTTTCTCATACCCTTTACAAGTGACTTTAATTCTAAATCTACTGACAAAGTTTTCATAGGATAACAGATGACCATCTGATTGCATCAAGTCAAGTAAGAAAAAGACACCATTTTCATACCAGTCTGATTCGAATAAAGTTTTCCTATTGATAGTGATTACTCTATTATTCCACAACACTGTGTTGTGGGGAGTGAAGTTAGGAGTAAAAAGCAATTTCCCAAATTGAAGCACTTGCCTATGACATGGGGATACCTTTAAAGCTAGTTTGGAGAGGTCAAAGTCACACCTAAGAAGAAAATCTAAACCTCCAACCTTATTAAATAGCTTATTTGGAATGTGGTACCATATAGAGTCAGATAAAGACAAACATTCTTTCAGCCATTTAACTCTGAACGCAGCAATAATGGATTCAAAGTTTAATGCCTTTAAACCTCCATTTTCATAATCTTTTACCAGTTGACTTTTTCGAATATAATGAGTTTTATTCTTCCAAATGAAATTAAAAATGATGGAGTTGGATGTCTGTATTGTTTTATTAGAAGTAAAGATTGAGTGGCAGGGGTAAGTGAAGTCTCGAGAGATCTTCTGCTTGAGATAGTAATATACGCCCCAAAATTGACAACTCTCTACTCAGCCAATGATTAAAAACTTTTTTAACATCATTCAATCTAGGAAAAATGTTTGCATTTTCCCTTTCAGCACCGTTTTTTGTGATTATCAATCCGAGGTATTTAACTTCATTTTTACCTGGAATGCTTTCAATGTTTTTTAGAGTACAATGATTTACAGGCAAAATCTCACATTTATGTAAATTTAAAGTTAGTCCAGATGCTTTTGAAAACACATTTATTTTTTTAACAGCTAAAGGAATCATATGTTCATTCTTAAGAAATAAGGCTGTATCATCAGCAAATTTACTAATAATTTTTTTTTATCAAAAATATCAAAAATCAAATTTATACCCTCAATATCCACTGAATTTTTGAGAAGGATAGCCAAAAGCGCCGCTGCCATAATGAATAATACAGGACTAATTGGGCAGCCCTGGCGTATGCCTCTACTTACTGAAAAACTATCAGAAAGACCTTGAGGGCAACACTACTATTTATGTTTTTATACAACATCTGAACAATACTACAAAATTTAGGTCCAAAGCCAAAGGTTTTAAGTGTTCTGAAAAGAAAAGGATGCTCTAAGGAGTCGAAAGCCTTGAAAAAAATCAAGAAACAGAATAAGGCTGTCCTGAGGGACGGCATAGTTATAATATAGAATATCTAAAACTAAGCGTGTATGATGATGGATATGCCCACCCTTTATGAAAGCTGATTGAGTTTCATCTATTATTTGAGTTATACCCGTTTTTAAACGATTTGCATACACGTGCTAGTAGTTTGTAATCACAACAAAGAACTGTAATTGGCCTCCAATTATCTAATAATAAAGTGTCCTTATGCGGTTTAGGTAATAGGGAAATTATACCTCTTTTCATTGTTGGGGATAGCATTTGTTTGTTCATGCATTCTTTAAGGGTTTGTAAAAGCAGTTCATTTATATCATTCCAGAAAAATTTGTAAAACTCTACTGTAATCCTGTCAGGGCCAGGCGATTTACCGTCAGCCATCTGTTTCATTGCAGCATTTTGTTCATTAAGAGAAATATCATTTTCAGTTAAGTTTTTAAATTGTTTGTCTACCAGAGGGATTTTATCTTTAACACAATCAAAGAAGGTTGTAGTATTCTGTCTCGAGAAGTTTGTTTTGTATAAAGTTTTGTATAAATTTGTAATGTGACTATTAATATCATCTTGTTTGTCAATTAAAACACCATTAATATGTAATTTATGTATGTTTTTCTTACTCTGTCTATTCTTTTCCAAGTTAAAGAAGTAATTAGTATTCTTCTCTCTATCTTCAATCCATTTTGCTCTGGAGCAAACAAAAGCACCTTTGGCTTTTTCTGTGTAAAAATTATCCAATTAGGTTTGCAAATTGTTTAATTCAAGATGGTTTTCTTGACTTAATTGCTGCAAACTATTTAGTGAGTTAATTTTGGAAATAATCTGAATTTGTTTCCTCATCCTAGCTATTGCTTTACCTTCTTCAATACTAATTTTCTTGACATTAAATTTCAGCCATTCCCACTTTCCACTAGGAGTGAGTTGAGTCATTTCTTTAATTTCAGCAATCAGAGCCTTAATTCTGTCACAGAAGTGAGAATTTTTTAAAAGGCTACTATTAAATTTCCAGTGAGAAGTTCTCGAATTTTGAGTTTCATTACTAGTTAAAATTAATAGCGTAGTGGCACATGGGTCAGTAAGGAGAGAAGGAAGAATGTTACAACTGGAGGTTACTGGTTCGAGGCTATGAGATAACAGCCAATAATCAATTCTGGAGCACTGGCAACGTTCTGCGTTGTTACTCCATGTATGTTGAATCTTGTCCGGGTTTTTTATGCACCGATATCAACAAGGTTCAGAGGATTAGCAAAGTCTGTTATCACATAATTGAAGTAATTTTGATTGGGCAATGAAGGATATATCTGGCCTTAGACTCAGTAGGAACCACATTATAATCTCCTCCTACAATGACTTTTCTGTTGAAAACATTTGTATCCAATCATCAATCATATCTTTCAAATGTGCAAATAACATTTTATTTTTAGTCCTATTATTAAATCCATATACATTGACCAAAATATATCTTATGTCATTAACTTCAACATTGAGCATTAACCATTGACCTTCACTGTCACATCTTTGATCTAAAACTTTACCCTCAAATCTGTTAAGAATGATAGCAACACCTGTTGAATGAGATGTACCATGTGAAAAGAAAATATCACCACTGCTCCATTGTTGTTTCCAAAAACTTAAATCATCTTTCACAGAGTGTGTCTCTTGAAAGAAAAAACAATTAACTTTAGGTTGTTCCTTGCAAAATAGAAAAATTGCCTTGCGCTTAGTGCCATTTCTTAAACCTCGAACATTTAAAGATAAAACTGATAATACCATAAACGTAGCCAAATGCGTTCAGAAACAAATGGTGGGCTCATAAAAGTACATACCTTTTTGAAAATAGTGCAAAAAATCTTGGCTTTATCTTCAAAACATTAAAACAGTCACAGCTTATCATTGTCCTTTAAGTGTGAACAGGCTCACTCTATGAAGACTTCATTTTAGTCCTTCACAATTTGGCCATCAATGACAGTGTATCCATCCTTCAGATAAACTTTGATTCCCCTCTTCTTTGCTTCTGCCACTCGAGGGTAGAGACAGAGGCAGGACTCGCGATCTTCTTTGCAAAAATCCTGCTTGAATTGGATATTCCTCTCTTTACAGATCCTTGCGTCTTTTGACATCCCCCATACCAGGTCGCGCACGGTTCTCTGAGCGAACTGCATGATAATCTGCCTGGGTCAACCATTCGCTCCCTTCTTCTGGCCCAAACGATGTACTGTATCCACTGCATCTTGGAGTTGCTCTTGGCTCACGGGGATAACTTCTTTTAGAATGTATAGGAGTAACTTCTCCCCTTATGTTTTCCCCTTCTTTCTCTGGTACGCCGTTGAGTCGAAGATTCCATTTACGCTTGTATCTTGCGTGCTCCAAACACATCTCTTTCAGGGCGATGTTTTCTTCTTGAAGCGCGGTAACCTTTGTTTTGAGCAAGTTCACTTCTTCGGAAAGATCTTTCACAGCAGCAGTATTGACATTGACAGATTCTTTCACTTTCAGAACAGCCTCCGTGTTTTCTTGGAATCTCCAGTCCATCGCAAGCAGTTGTTCACCTTGAGTGTCGAGTTTTCGGGACAGTTTAGAGGGCAGCGTTGGATACGTCGTCCTCCCCGCCGCCATGGTTCCCGCTTGCCGTTGATGCCGCAGGATGGGGCTCGTTCGACGAGCTCTTTTTCTTTTTGGGGTTCGGGCTCTTAATCGGCGTGTGTTGGCGACCCGTTTGTGAAGAATCTTGGGTGTCTACCTTCAGTGTAGATTCACGTTGAAGTTCTTGCTGTTCCATCCATTCAATATCATCGTCATCACAAGCCTGTTGCAAAGCGGCTAGGCGGGAGTAACCGTGGTCGTTGCTAGTAGAATGCATCACTCACGGAGTAAAATGAAAAAGCTCCAAGAAAACTTGCAATGCAGAACTTAAAAGTCAGCGTTTTTATATTAGCTTAACAATCGTTGCACTTTGTAAATATCAATCCAGGTTAGAAGGTTTTAAATCAAGTTAGCATCAGAGCCCACCGTAAGTTTGACCGCTCTCTACTCCGCCATTTTGGAACCAACTGAAAACATCTACCTGCCTCCACCCAGCCCTAGTTGAGACTGACTGAAGGCAGCGGGAGCGATTTAAAGGCCACTTCCGGAAACAAGGGGGAAGTGATGCTACCCTACGTCTTGACTGAGTGGGGACCCCTACTGGCCGCTACATATGCGCGGTCTGAAAACAATCTCCCAACGAAGATTTAATTCTCTGCGAAGTAATGCTACCCCTTCATCTACTGGATCGTTCATAAAAGGACATGACATTTATATACGGTAGAACTAGACTTCGCCAAAACTCGCTAGCTGACTGAATGAATGAGGAAATGAAATGGCGTGTGTGACTAAAAGAGGGCGGAGACAGAGAGAAACTCGAGGTTTACTGAGAAAAACCTGGTCCCGACCAGGTTAGAGTCCTAGAGTCTGTTCTACAGTAACTGACGGAGAGTTTAAATTACCTCTCTTTGTGAAACAGGGTAGAGTTACCCCTCTGTCTCTGGTTTGAGAAACGGAAAACGGAAAACTCTGTTTCCCTCATTTCAGGGTTAACAAACTCAGAGTTTTCACTAAACCTGCTTCGTGAAACGGACCCCAGGTGTTAAACACCTGACAGGATGACAAAGATCTATGTGGATGAAGCGGAACGTTTATCGGAATGATCAGTAGCACAATGAGTAAAACCGTGGTCTCGTACTTTTACCGCTGGATTACGTGGTTTCGAATCCTCTCGCCGTACTTGAAAAATACGTGTTTTTGATTTCGACCCGCACATTTCTTTTTACTGTCTGTAGATGACATTTACATGGATATAGACTTTATTAAGTAGTGATGCCGACGTTTTTCGGTGAGGTCTTCTTTATCTGGTATCTTTATTTCACGTAAATCCAGGTCTGATCTTGACGAATCTGCGGACGAAACATCTGGAGACGGCAACTATCGCCAGTTAAACTGGAACACCGGACAGTTATCTTTTTGAGCGGTACTGTTTCACATCACGGTCTATAATCTACATGCAAACCCTAATCCGTCTTTACATTTGCAACATTACCAACCGCAGTCATGCTCTCACATCCCAGCAGATATTGTGTGTTGCGGTGCGGTTCTTTGCAAATGGAAGTTTTCTATATAATATCAGAGATGCAGAACACTTAAGTAAGGCAACTGTATGTAGGACGTTCAGAAAAGTGTGCCTGGCCCTGAAACGACTTTTACCCATTTTTGTCGTTTTCCCTGGACATAAATCTGTCAGAGCTGAAGTATCTGATCTGATATGGGTTCTGATAGTTGTTGACCATAAAGTGAACTCTTAACTACCAGGGGTCCGTTTCACGAAGCAGGTTCAACAAACTCTGAGTTCAACCCTGAACTCTGAGTTGATCTACTCTGAGATAGAAAACTCTGAGTTTTCGGTTTCACAACGGCTGATTTCAGTTGGTTAAATCAACTCAGAGTAGTTTCACCCGGAGTTAAGCGCGTGCACCACAACTCTGAAAAGCCAGTATCAATGGAGTGCCGATTCGACGAGTCACTATGGCAACGGGGAAGCGGAGGACTACACCGCTTGAATTGGAAATCTTAATGCGCTTATATAGCGAGTTTGAACACGTTTTTAGAAAGAAGTGCACCACTGCAGCTGCAAAAGAGAGAGAGACGGTGTGGGAGAACATTGCTGCCCGGGTCAATGTGTAAGTTTAAATCACAATAATATTACAGGAAAACTGTTTGAATAGTAGCCTATTAAGTTATTTCATTTAGGTGCAATCCTGCGGGGGAGAAACGCATGTGGCAGGAGCTTAAGATGAAATATAAAACCATTTTTAAAACAGGTAAGAAGTCGGCATAATCTCATGGAGCTACCTCATTTTGATCATGTTTTACATTGTAAAGTAGCCTAAATATTAAGTGGCTGTTTGACTGTGCTGTGGTTTTATCCCACACATAGCCTAAATGTCTGCATCCATATAATGTTCTGTTAAATAATTAAGCCTATTTAAACTAACACAGACTTCTACTCAGCCATATATATATATATATATATATATATATATATATATATATATATATATATATATATCACACACACACACACACACACACACACACACACACACACACACACACACACACACACAGAGCCTTGATGGCTCTGACAGGTTTATGTCCAGGGAAAACGACAAAGATGGTAAAAGTCGTTTCAGGGCCAGACACACTTTTCTGACCGCTCTGCATACAGTTGCTTTACTGAGGTGTTCTGCATCTCCGACGTTGTATAAAAAACTCCCATTTGCAAAGAACCGCAGCGCAACACACAACATCTGCTGGGACGTTAGAGCATGACTGCGGTTGGTAAAGTTGCAAATGTAAGGACGGATTAGGTTGTGGATGTAGGTTATGGATTGCGAGGGGAAACGGTACCGTTCACAAAGATAACTGTCCGGAAATGCCAAAACATCTATGCGTGGTCTGAAAACAATCTCCCGACGAATATTTAATTCTCTGCGCAGTAATGCTGCTCCTTCATCTACTGGATCGTTCATAAAAGGACATGACATTTATAGACGGCAGAACTCGACTTCGCCAAAACTCGCCAGCTGACTGAATGAATGAGGAAATGAAATGGCTTGTGTGACTGAAAGAGGGCGGAGACAGAGAGAAACTCGAGGTTTACTGAGGAAAACCTGGTCCCGACCAGGTTAGAGTCATAGAGTCTGTTACTACGGTAACTGACCGAGAGTTGAAGTTACCTCGCTTTGTGAAACCGAAAACTCTGAGTTTCCCTCATTTCAGGGTTAACAAACTCAGAGTTTTCACTAAACCTGCTTCGTGAAACGGGCCCCAGGTGTTAGTAATTTCTGAGGTATGTGTTTACAGCCCGAGGAATTTTATGTTGTGTTGACCTCGGGATCCACTGTTTACCTATAGCTGATTTGTGACCCCTAGGAATGTGCAGAGTAGGGGGGTTTCGTCTGAGGAGGTGTTGTTCTTGAGTGGGGGTTTGAACCAGATGTAGTGACCTCCTACGTCACTAAACCTATAAAAGTAACCTGATTCCTTTGTTCAAGTGGGATTTTCATATTGGCTGGGAAACTCTCCACAGGCAGACCATGGTGCCTGTTCAGATGCTGTCCTTTTCATGTAATAAATTATATTATAAAAATAACAGTGTCAACGGACGTTTTCTTCAACATCTACACATCCTTGAGGTCTAAGAGAAACTATGACAGAGCCATCAAGGCTGTGTGTGTGTGTGTGTGTGTGTGTGTGTGTGTGTGTGTGTGTGTGTGTGTGTGCGTGTGTGCGTGTGTGTGTATATATATATATATATATATATATATATATATATATATACACATATATATATATATATATATATATATATATACACATATATATATATATATATATATATATATATATATATATATATATACATATATATATATATATATATATATATATATATATATATATATACATATATATATATATATATATATATATATATATATATGGCTGCACAGTGACGTAGTGGTTAGCCCTTTCGCCTTGCAGCGAAGAGAAGCCCTGGTTCAAGTCCCAGCTCGGACCTGGGATCTTTCTGCATGGAGTTTGTATGTTTGTATGTTCTCCCTGTGCATGCGTGGGTTTTCTCCGGGTACTCCGGCTTCCTCCCACAGTCCAAAAATATGCTGAGGTTAATTGATTATTCTAAATTGCTCGTAGGTGTGAATGTGAGAGTGATTGTTTGTCCCTGTATGTAGCCCTGCGACAGACTGGCGACCTGTCTAGGGTGTCCCCTGCCTTCGCCCGAGTCAGCTGGGATAGGCTCCAGCCCCCCCGCGACCCTAGTGAGGATTAAGAGGTGTATAGATAATGGATGGATGGATGGATGTAATAGTTAAAAAAGTTCAGGTTAAATCCAGCTAAATGGGACAACTACGCCGCCTGCTGTCAGAAGGGTTTCCCTGCATGTATAGTCGTAGCAAAGGATTATGGGTAATCCTCAACTCAACGCAGGATTTATGAAGAGGTAACGTGTCTGTAAATGTCTGTGGGCAAAACAATGGTAACTACATTTATAACTATGTAGAACTTTAGCTGGCTTCACTTGGTTATTTATTGTGTGTCCCAGAATCATTTCGCCATATTTTTTTGAAGTTGATTGTAATGTTTTGATGTGTTTTGTCGTTGTAAAAAAATTCTACTGCGCAGCTAGCTATCGCTAACACGTTGCCGTCTTTCAGGACAGAGCACATGCTGTTGCCCACAAGCTGACTATTCAGTGAATTCCATTATCCTTTGTTATGACTGCAGGTATGTTACAGTGTGTCCCCTTTTATAATGTAACATTAGAAATATGTAAATGAGTTATTTTGCCTGTTGTTCAATAACTGTGTTTTGTAGTATGTTTACTGTTCTGAACATATGAAATACTAAACAAAAAAAAGGTAACAGTCCAGGGAAAATTTGTGTTACTGTCAATTTCTTGTACCTCACCGTCAAATAATCAAGAGGGGGACAATTTCTGTTTTCTTCCAATTGTTTTATTAACTTACATGAATTAATCCACGATACGATCACTGTGTTTTTATTGTATTGTACTAAGTGTTAAGATATATGAATGGGTAATCCTCAGCTCAACGGAGGATTTATGAAGAGGACAGAGCACATGCTGTTGCCCACAAACTGACGATTCAGTGAATTCCATTATCCTTTGTTATGACTGCAGATGTGGAATAAACCTGCTGTTGCCACAAGCCCGACCAGCTCCTGAGAGTCATTTTAGAAAGAGAAGACATCCCACAAGGGTCCCATATATATATATATATATATATATATATATATATATATATATATATATATATATATATATATATATATATATATATATATAGTTTAAATTATTTATATATAGTTTAAATAGGCTCAATTATTTTACAGCACATGATATGGATGCAGACATTTAGGCTATGTGTGGGATAAAACCACTGCACAGTCAAACAGCCACCTAATATTTAGGCTACTTTAGAATGTAAAACATGATCAAAATGAGGTAGCTCCATGACATTATGCCGACTTCTTACCTGTTTTAAAAATATTTTTATATTTCATCTTAAACTCCTGCCACATGCGCTTCTCCTCCGCGGGATTGCACCTAAATGAAATAACTTAATAGTCTACTATTCAAACAGTTTTCCTGTAATATTATTGTGATTTAAACTTACGCATTGACCCGGGCAGCAACGTTCTCCCACGCCATTTCCCTCTCTTTTGCAGCTGCAGCGGTGTTGCATTTCTTTCTAAAAACGTGCTCAAACTCGCTATATAAACGCATTAAGATTTCCGATTCAAGCGGTGTAGTCCTCCGCTTCCCCGTTGCCATGGTGACTCGTCGAATCGGCGCTCCATTGATACTGGCTTTTCAGAGTTGTGCACGCGCTTAACTCCGGGTGAAACTACTCCGAGTTGATTTAACCAACTCAAATCAGCCGTTGTGAAACCGAAAACTCAGAGTTTTCTATCTCAGAGTAGATCAACTCAGAGTTCAGGGTTACACTCAGAGTTTGTTGAACCTGCTTCGTGAAACGGACCCCTGGTGTTTACTGAACTTCCATCTCACTGTGTCAATCTGTGCAGTGGAAGTTGAGGGACCATCCTGCTGCTGCCCAGCCATGTTCTGTTAAAAAGGATGAGAATGTGCAATACTTGAGTGTAGTCTAAATGTCACACTCCATCTTCCACCAGAATGTTAAGAAATGTGAATGGGAAGGGAACTATCAGTAACATACCTCTATATGCCTTTCTGGATCCCCCTCTGTAAATGCAGCAGACACAGTTTCATCCTCTTCATCCTAGATGAGTGATATGTTTCAGTATACTTAAACTACCATTTGACAAAATCTTTGGAGTATTGCCTACTTATAGTTACAAGGTCTGTTGTGGCCTGAAGGGGCTCCACCAGGCAGATCGCACCATCACAATCTGTTGGGCCAAAAAAAAAAGACACAAAAGAGAAATAAATATTTGCATGAATTTGATTTTTATATATATATATATATATATATATATATATATATATATATATATATATATATATATATATATATATATATATATATATATATATATATATATATACACACACACACACACACATATATATAGTGGTGCTGGGCCAGACATTTAGGCTATGTGTGGGATAAAACAACTGCACAGTCAAACAGCCACTTAATATTTAGGCTACTTTACGATGTAAAGCATGATCAAAACGAGGTAGCTCCATGAGATTATGGCGACGTCTTACCTGTTTGAACAATGTTTTTATATTTCATTTCAATAGACTACCATTCAAACAGTTTCCCCTGTAATATTATTGTGATTGCAAAGGACTACATTTAAACTTACGCATTAACTCGGGCAGCAATGTTCTCCCACGCCGTCTCCCTCTCTTTTGCAGCTGCAGCGTTGTTGCACTTCTTTCTAAAAATGTGTTCAAACTCGCTACATAAGCGCATTAAGATTTCCAATTCAAGTGGGGTGAAAAGCGTAGCCCTCCGCTTCCCCGTTGCCATGGTGACTCGTCGAATCGACGCTCCATTGATACTGGCTTTTCAGAGTTGTGGTGCACGCGCGTAACTCCGGGTGAAACTACTCAGATCAGCCGTTCTGGAACCGAAAACTCAGTTTCCTATTTCAGAGTAGATCAACTCAGAGTTCGGGGTTACACTCAGAGTTTGTTGAACCTGCTTTGTGAAACGGACCCCTGGTCCCGACCAGGTTAGGTTCATAGACTCTGTTACTACGGTAACTGACCGAGAGCTTAAGTTACCTCTCTCTGTGAAACAGGCTAGGGTTTAACCCCGCTTTGTCTGGTTTGAGTTACCTCCCTTTTTGAAACGGAAAACTCTGAGTTTCCCTCATTTCAGGGTTAACAGACTCGATTTTCACTAAACCTGCTTCGTGAAACGGACCTCTGGACACCCATAACACCTTAGCAGTGACACAAGCTGGTTGCCTCCATGACATGTAGTATTGCTGTGATGTCACGAGATGTAGTCATCATCAAGTTAAAACAAATAAAGGCTGAGGTATATCATAAATAATTTTACTTTTAAATTGAGAGCAATGATGCAAATTCTGATCATAATTTCATATTATAATCTTAAGAACTTTCTTTTAAATGTTCAGTTTGTCAAGTTCAGTGCAATCGTGTTCCCCTGTGCCATCCATAAACTTTCTTCAGTTCTTTAAATGATGGATGAGAGGACAGATCAAGAACTTAAAAAAGTATCTGATTTAGTTCTTTGGTAAAAAGATCCTTTTGAGGGCAATTTGTATGAAAGGTTTGTCTCAATATCCTCTATCATCTTCAGATAATCTTGTATTTCTGCATAGAATCAGGACTGTGGATTTTGTCTTGTAGCACACGGGAAATTAATCTTTCAATGGCCTATTTGAACTTGTCTTGCAAGCTGTGATTAATCTATGTTTTATAACCATTATATAGTGCTAAAATCTCACTTCTTAACTCAGTGAAGTCAGATTTAAAGGCAGTAAATCAGAAACAGGTTCACAAAAGCTCATAAAAAATTTATTTTATTAAATTTTCACCAATACAAAAACAAATGGAGAGCATCTTCACAACTTCAAATCATTTTTCCCTGTTAGCTCATTTTCCTATAGTGGCTATGATGTGTGTGCTTTTACAGCCTCAGAGATGCCACCACCCAAGATAATTTGTGGATCTTGTCAGTGGATGCGGTTCATTGACAAGATGTTTTCTGAGATGGTCTGACTATTAGAAACTGCCAACACTTTATCAGGAATGTGATGAACAAAATAAAAGGTGAAGATGTGTCTACTTAACAGAAATAAACCGGAGTTGTGTCCAAAACCCATAATAAATACCCGTTAAAAAAAGTTACATCCTTGTAGTGGTTATACATGTTTGCGTCCACATAAAAAAAACACGCATTCAACTAAGCCAGTTGCCAAACCTTGACAACTTTGAAGTAAAGTTCATGACGCAGGAAACGGATTGCCTGTGACTGCTTACTATTTGCACAAAGTGTGTGTTGGCATCCAACCTGGTATAGAAAGTGTAGGACCCTATTTGCAAATTAACAATGGTCCTGTTTGTCTGTCAGTAGCTTCCTTTCATCACAGCCAAACAGTGAAGTACTGTATATACACTACCTGCAAATAGAGAGGGAAGGCAAATGTAGCCCGAGTATGTTGGGAAAAAGAAGACGTGACCTGAACAACTGGTGCAAATGTGAAAATGAGTAGAATCTGCTGTTACAGTCTATACTGACCTGGACAAGTCAGTATGTTTGATGTGACACAATTTCACTATACTATTAAACAGCTTGTACAGGTGGGAAAAAATCATCTTCATTCAGTGGTTATTTGGCTTATTTCACCAGTCCAATCTTCTTAGCTTCAGTTTCATAAATGAGCAACCGCCACATCTTCACAATGAATACCTCAGCTTCTTCATCAAGGACCTGAGTAAGAAGCAAACAGCAAAGTTTATTGAGCTATACTTGAAGAGTAGCTGGCAGAAACATCGAACATCTGGAATTCTTCGTCCACTTGAACCGCCGACTGTATTGGACTTTGTTCAGAAGAAAAGGTAAGT
Organism: Amphiprion clarkii; assembly: GCA_027123335.1. Classification (NCBI taxonomy): domain Eukaryota; kingdom Metazoa; phylum Chordata; class Actinopteri; family Pomacentridae; genus Amphiprion; species Amphiprion clarkii. The sequence goes on from CM049579.1 coordinate 19,773,290, forward strand.
GATAATGATACCAAAAGAATGGTGAGGAACCCCTGGAGCTCACCATAAACTCAAACATCCCAGATTAAAATACTTCTCTCTTTGCTATTGCTACCTAATTACAGACATGAAAAATAAGAGCAGATCTATAGATCAGTTCATTTTTGAAGAAAATGGCTTATTCTTTTCATATTTATATATTATTTACAATGTCAGAAAATAGTGAAATGTGTCGATTATTTCTCATTATCAGTTGTTTAAGATACTTGTAATGCTGCTAATGTTTGGTATTCTTGCTTGGAAAAATACAGATTATATAAATACTTTACAATAGCTGTAATTAATCATTTGAAGTGAAGTGATGTACTGAAGTTTGATATCGAATGAATTACAGAATATGCATAATTCTCATTATATGGTCTTGTCTGTTGTACTCTGCAAACTATGACTGCCAGAGGGACCTACTAAAAAAGTCTATGGAACTGGGTGATGTCTTACATTTCAGGATTAAACCCTGTGTTTAATTACATGGCAACAGTGAGCACACATTTTATGTATCTTGGAAACTTTGTAACATTGTACATTGTGTTAACTAATGGTGTTGAAAGGCTAAGAGATGATTAGAAAATCCTTGTGCAATTATGTTAGCACATGAGTAAAAGTGTGAATTTTCATGGAAAATTGACCCCAACCTTTTGAACGGTAGTGTACACGTAGCACTACTCACCATGGCAACATCATCCAAGATACTCTGTGGCATACTGTGAGCCATCACCTGAAAAGTCAAAAGCATCTGGATCGTTATATTTTGTTTCTTTCACTTTCCAACTCAGAGTGCAGTTGATATACAGTGATTACAGACAGTGCATGATCAATACCTTGGAGCAGACAAAGTCCACTAACGTTGGCTCTTCCTCACCGATGTACTCGATAATCTTTTTATTAATCCATGGCCGAACACGCCGTTCCATTAGGGTCTAAGGAACAAGAAATAATTTTGTTTTAGAAGTGAATACCATTTATGAATGACTACTATCATTTAATCGAGACCAGGGAGAATAAAAATCAGTAAGGGTGAATATCTTTTGTCCTGTGCAACCCACTGTGTTCTATTAAACCGTACAACTCCTCAAGGTCCTCCTTTTAAACTCTAATGTTCAAAATTTATTTGCCTGGAGAGGAATTTAATAAACAAAATACATCAGATTTTTCTTACCGTGTCAACCATAGACCAGTCCAGTGGGTAGGAGAACAGCTCAGGCTTTGCTGTGGGAATCTTTTCTATCAGGCTCTTGATGTGTTTGCGTTTCTCCTCAGCATTTGCTCCCTTAATATTGGAGAGCCCAGCACCATCCACCCCGAGGCTCTTGTCATCATCGTAATCCAGGGGCACTAGCTTCCTCTTGCGTGGTTGTTCATCAGCCTCCTCGTCATCAAACTTGTCAAAAACACTGTCCACGGGAAGCTTCTTTCTCTTACCTGCGTTGGGTTGACTGGGGCTCCCTGTCGCTCCTGTTTATACAAGAAAAAGTGATTTGTGACTAAATCCTACCCAACTGTTCAAATCCCTTTAATGTTTGACAGGTTTAGAACAGAATCTAGAAAGATGCTCTCTTTCAGTGATCTGCACCAATTTTCAGTTTAGCAGGCCCAATATGATCTTGAGCGGTATCAATAATCCGACAATTATCTACAGAAATACAAAGTTTGATATATTTAAAACAAGATTATTTTCCAGCAGTGTAGCTGTCAGCGGTGCCAGTTTGTCACTGCGGTGTACCAAAAAAACATTAAACGAATTCTTGACCAATTTCATTGTGAGTAGGGCTACAACAGGCAATTAAATTCATTAGCAACTACTCTTCCGATTTTATCCTTGAATAATTAATCGTGTAGTTTATAAAATGTCAGAAGAACTGGTTGTTCTGATAGACTACTTGACCTAAATGCTACATTTTCAGTTTACTATTAAATGAAAAAACTCAAATCAGCAAATCCTCACAATGGAGAAGCTGGATCTACTCATATATTGTCCTGATGAACAAGTAATTAACTATTCTTTTTAAGCTATAGTTTTCCCAACAGAAGCTTACTCTATAATTTGTCAACTCTCCAAGCTCAATGATTCTGACATTAGGAAATCAGAAAGCAGTGACAAAAAAGTTAACATCTAATTGTCCAACAATAATGAATAAAAACGATATCAAAGAAATACAACGATAGATATTAGGGCTGGCCCGAATAGCAATTTCTGGGCTCCGGATATTGGCCCAATTAATGACGAATATCCAAATATTCGGTTCGGTCTGTAACGTCCAACAGGGTGGTGAGGTTCGGTTCGTAACGTCTGACGGCGGGGGACGGACAGATGGAACATAACAGAATGGAGCCCGGAGGGTTTCTAATATCCAGATTTCGGGTCCAGTCGTAATAGATATGCAGTATTTTGGACATACACATACTACACAGCAACAGTGCTGTAGAAAGCATGCAGCCACTGCCCAAAAACAACAACAAAAAGTATTTTATTTATTTCCTTTAGCTAATGTAGGTGCACTCATTACATTTTAGCTCAGTGCCAGTTTCTGATACTCCTTACATCTCTCCTATTATGTCTGTTCCAAAGAGCAAGGAGGCAGCGTCAAGGGAAGATAAAGATTAAATGGTCATTCAGTGTATATTGAAATTTTAGCATGAGCTAATGGTTGTGGCTGACTATTTTTGTTGGCTCTCATCAAAATCTTTTCTGGTACAAATGGCCGAAATGTGACCGTCAACATCCAGTGGCTCGAAATGTCGTATACAGCACCTTTAAGAAGATACCAGCAGATGTTTGGCATTTGCTTAAAAAAAACAATCATTAAAAAAATGCTGCTGTTTCAGTTCCATCTACTACCTGATGAATTGTTTCAACTATACCTGAGAGTGTTTCATGTCTGCGAAGTTTGAGTTCTTCTAGACTCACCAAGTTTCAGGCTGAGGCCAATCTTTGGCCTGTGTTCCTCCTGTGGCAGAGCCTCAGGGGGCGAGTTCTCATGAGGGATGATGATACCGCAGGGTGATTCGTCTCCAGGTGTGTTGGGGGACACATTGCCACTGGCAGATGACACTGAAGGTGCTGCTGTGATGGGCCGCATTGTGGGCTTTAAGCAAGGTTTTGCGTCAGAGTTATCCCCATCATTGTCATAATCCTCCTCACCCTCCTCCACTTCATCGTCCAAGTGGTTGCGCCGTGAGCGTGATTCTGTTCTGGCCGGTTCCTGCCGACGCTCTCGGTGTTCTTGTGAACCCCTGTGGCGTTCCCGTTCTTCCTCAGGTTCCGGCTCTTGGATGATGGGATGATGTCTTATTCGCTCCTCCTCTTCCTCCTCCATCTGGACCAATTACAGGAAGGTATGCAGAAATTATGACCCAATCACAGCGTTTTACAGAAAAGATACAATGAAAGCTGGACAGCTCCGACATGCAGAGATGCAGACAGACTCAAATGAGTGAAGTGACCTTCACAAAGACAACAGACAGCATGCCCAGCAACTACACACAGACCCCTGCAAACACACATATTATGTTTACAGACTAACATACCCTGCGTAGCTCTGCGTCTGGGTCTGGATGTCCCTCGTCTAACAGCCTCTGTCTGATCTCCTCCAGCTCCTCCTTCTCTCTCTTCCTGTCACGCTCATCCGCCTCCATCTCCTTCTCTCGGTCTCTGAGACGTTTCTGCAGTGCACTGCCCCTAGGGGTCACACCGAAAATGACATCCTTTATAACAATGGCAATAACTGCAGTATTGCACATACTCCTGTGAGTTAGATTTGGGTCAAATAGCATCGGCTGTTACATTTTTACGATGTTTTTCCATGGTCAGGTGCCACGTAGCTCACATCTCTCACACTGATCAGTGAATGAATATCTAAAGGTATAGTCTTTGTAGCATCACACATCTAACACACATTTAAAGGCATCAGATGCAAATTTTGTTGTCAGAGGCATATGTGTACATTTATTTTTGAGGGACAATCTGCTTATATAAAGACAAGACTGTGGATATTTTCTGCTGCTCACCTATAATACTTGGGGTCATCTCTGTCATCATCATAGTCTTCTAGAAACTCTTTCAGTCGTTTGCCTTCTTTTACCTGAATGATAGTGAAAATAAAGGACAAAGCTGAATTTCTTCAGGTTAATAACCATTTCTGCTAACAAATGTTGTGGTAAATCAACATAAATCTATGTTGGCTGCACAAAAACATAAGCACAAATAGCTATGCTTTTCAATTTTTTAAAAAAAGGAAGGCTATTAACTCATAAAATGTATCCCACCTGGACTGCTAGATCAAAGGTGTAATTTAAAGTTGCTAACATCAGTGGTAATTTCATGTCCTCTCACCATTTCTCGCCGTCGCTCGTCTTCTCTCTCTGCCTCCTTGGCATAATCTCGTGCCTTTTTCCTTTCCCTGAGCTCCCAGTTTTTTAGACGCTACAATATAAATAATGTCAAGAAAGCCACAATGTCATATCTGAAGATTAAAATGTCTCTTATTTATAGTTTTATAGTTTACATTTTTTTACTCAGTCTTTCCTACCTCCTGATAAGCTGCTTCCTTGTCTCGGAGTTTCCTCTCCAGCTTCCTGCGTTCATATGCCTCCTCTTCATCCTCTTGGTCTCGCTTCTTTTCTCTGTCTCGGCTTACCTCCCTGTAAAAAACAAATTATGGATATGGACACATTATGCTTCAGTTTGCTTTGGGACAAAATTAAAGTGGAAAACTTCCAGCATCCCCTTTATTTTCACTTCACCTGGATCGGCTGCGGTCAGGGCTCCTTTCACGGCTTCTGTCTCTCTCCCAGTCTCTGTCTCGCTCTCTTTCTCTGGTCCTGCGGTCACGGTCTTTGTCTCGATCTCTCTCTCGTTCTCGCTCTCTTTCCCTCTCCCGTTCCCTCTCTCGTTCCTTCTCCCTCTCACGGTCCCGCCGCTCTCGTTCCCGCTCTCGCTCTTTTTCCCGCTCCCTCCTTTCACGCTCAAACTCCAACCGCTCCTTCTCCCGTTTGTCCTTCTCTTCCTCTAGTTTCTGTAGAGCAAAACACAGACAGGTTCAGCTGATGTCACACAAGATCCAGTGAGTCTTTGCAGTCAGTTTACAACTGTGCACAGATCAAGTGGTTTCCAGAGTTTGAGAGATTTCATAGAGGAGCATGAAATATGCTAATCAATACAAAGCTCATATGAGAAGCTGGAATTTTAAGTGGGAAAACCTGGAACAACAAAAAGGCTCTCCCTCAATGACAAGCAGCTTCATCATTCATCTAAAGCAATACAATGTACTTTATGGCTTTAAACTTGTAGTATAAACTACAGTTTAGCAATAATGTAACTGGAAACTACTTGAATGATCATGAAGATCTGTGGAACATGTTCGACTTAAGACCGTCATAACAAGGAAAACACAGCAAAAGACAATGCTTTTTCTCTCCTTGAGAGTCCTCTTCTCAGAACAAGGAAAACAAAAACAGATAACAGGCATCAGTCTTTTGTTGAACTAGTTGTTTGTGACTTACAGGTGTTGAACTATGGACTCAGCCCTTCGCTGCCCCTACAAGCCTTTTAAGTTAGGCCTGGGAGGAAAGCAGGTCACACGGTAGGGAAAAATGTTATGGGATTCTGTCTTGCTTAAGCATCATCATTATTATCATCATCAACAATAGCCTTCACTACAATGTGTAATATGGCATTCGGCATAGTGCTAAATCAAGAAATGAACATTATAAACATCAGTTACATTTCTGCACAGATAAATGAAATTGTAGAAGCGGTCTTACCCCTGTAGAAGTCTCCAGCAGCTCTTCATGACTCAACAGTCACACTCACACCACAACTCTGCCTTTATGGGCATTACACACAAGGCTTTGAATGTGATGTCACAACATTTTTATGAAAGTATAATCTGATGCAGAATGACAATCTTGAATGTCATTATCAATAACACTATGTTTAATGCGTTGCATTTCTCTTACATTTGTGTTTTATACAGTCAATCCCACTTTAATGTAAATTTCATCTCATCTCGTATTCAACAAGCATAGGCTACCACTGACAGTCAGCCAGTGTCTGATGAGGACTGCTGACTAACAGAAAGCCGTGGGTGTAACGCAAGCCAAGAAAAGGAAAATTATGACATGGCAGATGTTAGCTCTAATTTTAAACTTTTGGAGCTCCAGTTAAATATTATTATTACTTTTAGAGAACAACTATCATAAATCTATTTTATTGATTTTTTTTGTCAGATTTTTTTTCATACTGAAGATGCCTTACTTACCTCTGCAGTGACTCTAAGGGATTGCTAAACAATCACTTGACCACCTGCATGGTGCAACGTTCTGACAACAACTGTTACAAGCATCTGACAATCCACCAGACCTGTTCTTAAACAGTGGCTGTTTTGTGAAAAACTTTTTCAGAATTGTCCTTCCTTGTCTGTCTAAGCCAGGGCAATAAGCTGGAATCATGCAGCTGTGTTCTTTGCTGTTTTTAAATAAATCTTAGGGTGTTGGAGTTGATTTTGACAAAAACCTGAATTAAGCTTTTCTTAAGACAAAGAAGAAAACAAGGCCTGTGCACCTGAGTTTAATTTGTGCAGTATTTAAATAGATGGACGAACTCACTGATTTATATTGTGCAAAAGAAAAACTAGAGCAGACTGTAATACACTAATGAAGAGAAAAACACAAAATAAATAAATCCCACAACAAAACATACAGAGAGCACACACCTCGTCAGTCTTCAGATCATCATACTGCTGTGGAGAGGGCGCCCCCACTCCACATTAGCGTAATAAAGGATACAGTCAAAGTCACTGCAGTGGTTATTGAGTTCTTGTGCTTCAACATGAACACCATTAAAACAGACCATAATGTACAGAGGACTCGCACAGGTTCACTGCCCATGCAACTTTCAAGGGAACTGCCAATGCTGTCATTAATTCAAATCCTGAAATATGGAAGCACCATTGTATTGTCTAATTGTTGGCTCAACAAAGGCTACTATAGACCAGGCCAACACACACAAAACAGCAGCACAGTTGCCCCGATGCAAGTCCTCAAGAGGGGGACGCCCAGTATATGTATATAGTAAATGAAGGCTTATACTTACATCCTATCCTGGCAACTTTTTCCAAAGCTCTGAGATTCATCTTGCTTTAGTCACCATATGATCACTATCATAATGGTGGGGTTTAATGAATAGATTAGCTTTTGAGTAACTTTACATCGTCTCCATGCATTTTTGTGTGATGAATGAGGAAATGGATCTATAATGGTCACACCTAGATAGTTTTACTACGGTGGTCACAGGTTTCAAATCAGACCTGAGAAAGGTGACAAGAATACTAGCTGTCTGCCTACTTATGGTGTTTGAACAATGAACATGAAACATTATAAATGGTAAAGGGCGCATTAATATGTTTGGTGGTGTAAATTTTAAGGACTTCCAATTTGTGGCACAGTATGCATGTTACTGAGAACAAGTAAAGTGGTAAATCTGTCAACTAAATGTGCAAGCTCTAGGAGTGAACTATGTGATCAGCTGCTGTCCAAAACCTGCAATGCCAACTACAAGATTGAAGAAGTCACTTTACCTTGTGAGTGTCACGAAATTTACTAATCTCTCTGGAAATCAGGTCTCTCTTGTCCTCCTCCATGTCAATGGTGTTAATGTCATCCTACGGAAAATAGCAGGGAAAGTAAGTCAATTTTCAAGTTTAAATAACGGTGCTCAAGTTCACATTTACGTTCCCAGTATGATGCAAGTTCTACAAGTTATTTTATAATGGTTGGTATACCTCTTCTTTTTTCTCCTTTTTTCTTTTTCTTCGCTGGGACTCGTCATCCTGGGAAGGTGCGTTAAGTTCTGCAGCATATTCCCGCATCAATCCATCGATAGCACCTTTGATTATCTGATCTTTCTTCTTCGTCTCCTCATCTAGAACCTCTTCTTCATCGTCTCCACCATCTTGAAGATTCTTATTCTGTGATGAAGAAAACAGCACACCTTTTGGTACTACTGTCACATGTCACCCCCTGCATTCCACTTCCCACGGTTATCCCCAATTCTGCTATCTTTGTTTTTTGTTACTGCCCCCCCCCCCTTAACTTTTGGTGTCACACCTTTCCATTTGTATGCCAGATCCTTTCAATTGCTCTTTGTTCTTTTTGTCTTACCCTCCATTACTGACAACCAACCATATGCAAATTAACCACTACTCACCCTTGTGTTTGCCTACGACCCACTCCCTACCCTCTGATACCCCTATGAAAGGGGTACTCTCAAAATACTCTGGGTCGGTTTACCTTCACAGACTCATGCTCTGTGCTGGTAAGCCCACCGTATACCGGAATATCAGTAAACACCCCACTACAGCAAATTTTGCAGAACTATGAGTGAAATTTCTTCAACATCTGTCAGTGCACAAAGAAAACGTAGTTCAGTGATCAGCTTACAGTCCAATTTAGCAAACCCTCATGTAATTGAATTGGTTAACAAATCTGAGATGTGTGCAGCAGTTCAGAAGTCTGAAATGAGACTAGCATGTAATTGATTTTTGATACAAGAAATAAAGCCACACTGATCAACCTTATAACCAGCAAAAGTAGCTCCCTAACCAAATTCATACCCCATTTGCAGCCTTCTTTTTGGCCTTCCACTCATCCAGCTGAGCTTTGGTCTTGGCATCTACTTTTACCAGCAGGCTTTTGTCTCCGATCTGCAGATCATGGAGTAGCCGCAAGGCTCGCAATGTGGACTCTGGCTCCTTGTATTCACAGAAACCAAATGCTGCAAGAGATATTTAAGTGGAAATAGACATGAAAACCGCTTCAAATACAAGAATTTACAGTTTGATGAAATAAAAAAAAATTTAACCAGACTACTCTGTGGTGAAGTTTTAAGCTTCAAACATATAATGATTTGCTGAAAATACTAAGCATTCAGATAAAGGAACTCCTCTCACACTTATTTCATGAGAGAGTAGTTGGACAAGCAGATCCAAAAGTTTTAGGTTCCAGCACACTAATTTTCTAAAATCACACTAATTCAATTGGGCAAATCCAGCTTGATAAAGGTCTACCACTGAAAGCATCACAAATAAATGTATTCTTCCAAGTTAAATAGTGTGTGGAGTCTTCTGAAACTCTTGGCTTAGGCTTGTTCCTCCCCTATGTACCTTTGACATGTAGTACAGTCAGGTCCATAAATAATTGGACATTGACACAATTTTCAGTATTTCAGCTCAGTATGCCACCACAATGGATTTGAAAGGAAACAATGAAGATGTGCTTTAAGCGCAGACTTGCAGCTTTAATTTGAGGGTATTTACATCCAAATCGTACATTTCGTACAACTCATTTTATATGTTCCCTCCACGTTTTTAAGGGACCAAAAGTAATTGGACAATTGTATGCTCAGCTGTTCCATGGCCTGGTGTGTGTTATTCCCTCATTATTTCATTTACAAGGGACATAAAAGGTTTCGAGTTCATTTCAAGTGTGGTATTTACATTTGGAATCTGATGAGGTCAACTCTCAACATGAAGTCCAAAGTGCTGCCACTATCAGTGAAGCAAGCCATCATTAGGCTGAAAAATAAAAACGAACCGATCAGAGAGATAGCAAAAACATTAGGTGTGGCCAAATTGACTGTTTGGTATGTTCTTAGAAAGAATGTACGACCTGGTGAGCTCAGCAATGCCAAAAAACCCGGAAGACCACGGAAAACTAGTGTGGTGGATGACAAAAGAATCTTTTCCCTGGTCAAGAAAAACCCCTTCACAACAGTTGGCCAGATCAAGAACACTCTCCATCAGGAGGCATATCTGTGTCAAAGTCAACAATTAAGAGAAGACTTCAAAAGGACTTCACTTCAAAAACAGATTAGAAGGCCAGATTAGAATTTACCAAAAAAACATCTCTCATCTGGTGAGAAGAGTATAGAAAAGGGAAGGAACTGCTCAAGATCAACAGACTACCACCTCTTCGGTGAAGCGTGGTGGTAGTATAATGGTGTGGGCATGAGTGGCTGCCAATGGGACTGGTTCTCTTATATTTATTGATGATGTGACCACTGACAAAAGCAGCAGGATGAATTCTGAAGTGTTTCGGGCAATATTATCTGCTCATATTCAGCCAAATGCTTCAGAACTCATTGGACGGCGCGTCACGGTGGAGATGGGCAATGACCCGAACCATACTGTGAATGCAACCAAAGAGTTTTTTTTAAAGCAAAGAAGTGTAAATGCAACCAAAGAGTTTTTTAAGGCAAAGAAGTGAAATGTTCTACAATGGCCAAGTCAATCACCGACCTGAATCCAACTGAGCATGCATTTCCCTCGCTGTCTATGGGTTAGAGACTTCAGGCTGTCATTGACTGCAAAGGATTTGCAACCAAACAGTAAAAGTGATAATTTCATTTATGATCATCTTAGTTTGTTCAATAACTTTTGGTCACTTAAAAAGATGGAGGGCACATATAAAATGTGTTTTAATTCCTAAACCGTTCACCTGATTTGGATGTAAATACCCTCAAACTAAAGATGAAAGTCTGCACTTAAAGCACATCTTGATTGTTTCATTTCAAATCAATTGTGGTGGTGTGGTGTACAGAGCTGAAATACTGAAAATTGTGACAATGTCCAGATATTTATGGACCTGACTGTAGATTGCACATAGACTCAAGTGTTTCTTTCAGGATTTTTTTCAGCAGCGGCGGCAGGCTCCCTGCTCTCTGACGTGATGTCACTTTCAAGGCCGCGTTCTCATGAGTAATTAATGCCATATTAACCCCTCAAAGAGTAGATACTGAGCAAGATAGTTATCTGTAGTTTAACTTAGTACTCGCGAGTACCCGACACAGTGTAAGACTGCTGTGAAGGTGGAGACAAGGGGGGGTGGAGTATTTGCGATGATTTAAAAAATAAATAATAAAAAATAATAATAAAATTTGAAGGAGCGGCGGCTGGGATTTCAGCAGCTGAATGAATGTAGAGGAAACCCTGGAGTTTCCTTATCTGACAGGTCAATTTTAAGTAAAATATTCTTGTTAATTTAATCAGCCATTGATTAGAGTATTTCCTGACCTAATGGTGCTCTCTCAGGGAGTAATAAATTACCTTGAAGCTTGCCAGAGGCTCCTTGAACTCTCTTCCAGCTCAGAACGATTCCGCATTTCTACGGAATGAGTAAAAAGATATAAATAGCTCAAGTAGAATTGGATTTCTTAAGTCAACGATTCAACAGGACGGCTATATAAGTAATAAAACTCCATGACTATTAACATAGGCAAGAACAAAAATTGTTATTTATGCTAATAAGATTAGTAATTTATTATTTTTTGTAATATAGCTACACCTATAAAAATTATTACCAGGAACGTGGTACACTGGATGGCTTGAAATACGGCAGTTAAATCACATATGCCATCTTGGAAGAAATTTCCAGGATGAAAAAATTATTCCAGTTGCATTACAGAACTATTCACAGTGACTTGAGTACATGTAAGATGCTTAAATTCTATTCTACCCCTTACCGCCAGCAGCTGTCTGATCAGCATGTCTGAAGCTTTCTCTGATATATTCCCCACAAACACTGTAGTGGTGGGCCCACTGTTCTCATCGTTCTCTTTGGCCCGTGCAGCAGCAATTTCCCTCTTGGGGACTGCAGGTTTACTGACCACTGGCACAGAGGGCACTATTACAGTCGGGCCAGGGGTCATGATACCCATGTGAACTGGAATCATCGAAGCTCCTGCAAAAGTCAAAGGAAATGTATATATGTATATCAACTAGAGACAAAGCCATGGTGTTATAAACTATTCGACTTCAAATACATGATTAGCATCTTAATATTATTGCACCTTCCTACACTGCAGGTTCTTGTCAAATAACAAGCACAGTAACAACTAACCTGCTAGTGTGCCTCCTAAAACGGGCAAGACTTTGTAAAACACTGAAGTATGTCAGGTAAATGTCAGTCATACAAACTGCGTGCTTACCTGAGGTGAAGCCAGCATACTGAGGGGGCATCCCAGGAGGTGGCAACAGCGGCCGATTTAAATGAGGAGGGAACGACATCCTGGGTGCGAATCGGACCGACCTGATGAAGGAACGGTGACACCAATTGAACCTCTTCAGCGAGGTCTTGCACACAATGTAAACTCAACATTTGAAATACAGATCAGCTACATGCAAACAAGCATCATCTTACATCATTAAGTGCACTTAGGAAAATACTTCCATGTCGTGTCAATATATAAGCATACAAATAGTAAATTCATTTGTGACTTTGGCTACCCAACTCTGACAATACTTCGCTACTTGCTTCAATACTTGCTTCGCTACTCGAGGTGACGGTCGCTAACCCAATGTCATCGGCACAAAATGTATCGTCACTTTGTGTTGTAGCTATATAACTCGACCTTAATATGAGCCACTAAGAAACTATCGATTTAGCTCACTAAAGCTAACACCAAGCACGCTAAGCTAAGCTAACATTACCTAGAGCTGGTGTTACTCAACAAGCAAGGGTACTTTAGAGAATTAATTGAGTTTACAGTTACTGTGAAAAGGTCCGTATATATACATACCCCGAAACAGGTGGCGTATACAGGAATGAATTTTGCTAGCGGACGGTTTTTAATTATGAAAATCTGTCTTACGTTACGAATGCTGAATTAGCACACGAGCTAGTCACGGGCCTTCAAAAAAAAAAATATTGGCGCATGCGCTTTACGCACCAGACTACATGCGCGCTTGTTTTGTATATCCGGACGTGGCCGCTGGACGGAGCCAAGAAATGCGGTAGAGCAGGGGCGCCGAACTCATTTTAGTTCAGGGGCCACATTCAGCCCAATTTGATCACAAGTGGGCCGAACCAGCAAAATCACAGCATAATAACATATAAACTCCAAATATTTCCTTTGTTTTAGTGCAAAAAAAGTATGTTCTGAAAATGTTCACATTTAAGGAATTATCTTTTTACAAAACATTATGAACAAACTGAAATTTGTTAAGAAAAATAAATTCAACAGCAACATTATGCCTCAGTTTATCATTTACACATTACAGATCACAGTTTATCTACAAAGGAACACAACATGTAGTCACAGTTATCTGGAACTGAATGATATACTATTTTATTTTATGCTCAAAATGATGAAAGTCAGACAAAAAAAAGACAAAAACAAAAACAAGACAAAATATTACAAAAAATGAGACACAAAACAACAAAAGCGAGAAACACAATGACAAAAAATGAGGCAAACAGCACAAAACAAAACAAAACATTAGACATAAAACTTCCAAAGTGACAAAAAATTAACATATGACAAAAATGACGCAAAAAATCACTAAAGCAAGAAATAAAATGGCAAAACATAGACAAACAACACAAGCAAGACAAAAAAAAACAAAATGACAAAAACAACACACAAAACAATGAATAAAGTAAAACACAAAATGACAAAAATAAGACAAAAAACAAAAATGAGATAAAAAGGAAACACAAAATGACAAAAACGAGAAACAAAACAACAAAAACATGAGACAAATGGCAAAAGTCAGACAAAAAAAGACAAAATGCAACAAAAACAAAACACAAAATGACAAAAGAACAATAAGCAATCTAGTATTTTAGTTTATGATCAAAAAACATGTCATGGTCTAGAAATTGTTTTAAATTTATAATTTTACAAATTTACAATTTGCAGTTAATGTATTCTCTGTAATTTTTACATTTTACAGCAGGCTGTATTGGACCCTCTGGAGGGTCGGTTTTAGCCTGCGGGCCGCATGTTTGACACCCCTGAGGTAGAGTAATACTAGTATAAACTATCACTACAGGGCCGTGCAGAGACCTTTGGAGGGGCAGGTGCTCAAAGTTAAAAAGGGGGCACATGGAGCATGAATTTGAAACACCACACAGAAACATACCTTACAATATAACTGGTTGAATTGTAGCAACCCATATTCATAAAGAATGTAACATGGAATCATGTGACATACCATATAATTGTTCACACCTCATATCTTTGTTAGGGGGCAGTCTATGTTTGACCTGATGGGGTAGACTGGTGAAGAGGCTGCTGCTGATATCACTGGAGGTGGGCTGTAATTGATCTGAAAGTGTAGACACTAAAAAGAGCATGGGCAAGACAGTAGCTGATTAAACAAGTGTTATGTGATCATGACAAGATGCAAAGATAACTAACACTGAAAATGGCTGACTGTGACCTGTCATACTGCTGATTGTTTGTAGGAGACTCCTGCTGAGAGGCTGCAGCCAGGCTGAACTACACAGGACTACTTGCTCATTCATAAACTGAAAGGGGAATATTAATGGGGAGACCAGAATAAAGGAGGGGTGGAGGTACAGTCCATATCCACAAAGCCATAATTCAAGCTGTGCATTAATTTAGGACATAGGAAGTATTAACTTCCCCCACTGAGGGGGGCCCTATATGAGGGCCCCCCTCAGTGGCGCAACAGTTAAGTCTCAGAACTACTGATCAGAAGGTCAGTGATTCAAACCCTGATGTGGCCACTGTTGGGCCCTTGAGCAATTCCCTTAACCTTTCCTGCTCCAGGGGGGCTGTACTATGGCTGACCCTGTGCTCTGCCCCAATTGGGATTAGTGAAAAGCAACATTTCACAGTGCTGTAATGTATTTGTGACAAATTATTTTTTGAAGTTGAATTTAGATCACCATTAGACACTGGACTGTTTAACTGTGGCTACTCTTCCTGGAGTCCTTGCAGTTTGACTATCTACTTTGTGCGAGACAACAAAGTTATAAAAGTTATATATTTGATATTTATGCATATTAGATTTAATTTGTCTGTATATACAAATGTTATAAACAAGTAGATATGTTTATATGAGAGGTTGAGAAAATCACAATTCAAATTCTTCTAATTATTAGTTATTGTATTTATACTGCAATAGTCCAAAATTATGTGAAATGCATGTACATAGTTTTGAGGAAATAACATAACCTATGCCTCACTGCCTCTAGAAACACAGGAAACACACTGCAACTCACTTGACAGTAAAATAATGCATCTGTCTGATGCACTTTGCCCATGACAAAAGAAACATATACAAACATATAGAAGCCTGGCATACTTTATCCTCTCAGCACGCTGTGTGGTTAACTAGTGGCTATAACTTATGAGAGGTGTGTCCCACTGGTGTATTCTACGTGATATGCAGGTATACACCGTATACCCACTAGAAAAGGTCCCGAATTTCCGTATAACCACTTAAAAATGCGCAAAGATACATACCAGTATGTTTTTTTGACATAACATTCACCTTTCCTTCATAAATTCACCTTTTCTGTGTTAGGAAGCGGTGAAGTTGTATGGGGCGGGGGAAAGGTGTATGGCTTAGAACAGGGGTCACTAAACCCCCTTTTCGATAGAGCTGGTTCCAGTTCGGGCTCGGAGCCAGTGCCTGACTTGGCACGGGCTTTTTGTGTTTCCATCAGCTGAGCACCGGCTTCAGGCTCCAAAAACTGGAGCTTTTCGGGCACCAACTCGTTGCTGGGCAAGAGTTGAGAACCAAGTTCGTCACGGACTGGGGGCGGGGTTACGGTGACCGATGATCAACAGGGAAAACACAGAACCACCATTTTTAAACAGCCAAGCGAGTAGTAGGAGTAGTAGTAGTAGTAATGTTTCGTGTTTGTGTTTTGAAAACCGGTAAATATAGACGCCAAATCCAAGCAGCAGCGGTCTGAGGAGGAGACTGTTGGAAATCAGCCTATTCTGAAACTAATCATAAAAGAATAAAACAATGTGTCAGACTGTTTCCTCCGGTTCTTTTGATGGAGTTGTCAGGACAATTCAATTCAGGTCAAAAAGAGTCTTTATTACACCAAGATTGAATGTGCAATACAGAGCTCTGGGTCTAAATGCCTTTCCCTAACAGACAACATGTGTTCAGTCAGTTCAAGCAGAATCAGACTGGCTATTTCTCCCTGACCCAGTTTTTTATACTCTAACAGTGTTGTGTGACTATGTAAGCGTTGATGTGCAGGCAGCTGGGCGAGTTCCGGTTCCTCCCTTCTCTGATATGCTGTTGGCTCACTCCCCTGGCCTTGGTTCTTCTTCTGTTTCCTGTAAAACAATGATACTCTGCACAGCAACAAAAACTACTTCTCTACTGCTGTTCGAAAAAATGTCAAGGGCACTCTGTGTTAGAAATGAATCAATATCGCTCAGTATAATAAGCATTGTATATCTGTTTAGCAAATACATCTTTCTGATTAACTATTATAAGCAATTTAGCAGTAAGCATCCAACATTATCAAACATTAATGAGTATATATTCCCACAAGACCCAGAGCTTCCTAGCACTGTGGTCTTCATATGAAATTCAGTCGAAGTTAGAGGGAGCCTCTCGGACCACGCCGATGTTCGAAACGATTCAGAAGGAGATGGCTGCAGCCGGTAGGAGCAGAGCCTTGACTAACTCCTCAAGAAACTTAAAAAGCTCAAAAATGACTACACAGAGCAGAAAAGGGAGCTGGGACGCAACAGTTGTCAACCAAAAAGAGCCCCCATTTTGACTGGCTGCATTCCGTGATTCCAACCGGGGCCCCAACGCCACAGCCGAGCTGGAGTTGATGCAGTCCGCCGTACAGACCACCAATCCTGATCCTGGTAAGTTTTATTTCTCAAACACCCTGCTGTTAGCCTATTATGAATACGCCAGCTACAATAATCCCACATCAATATTATGAATGTTACGCCAGATAACGTGGTCCGGACACAGGATCAGTGATCAGACGTTGACTATTGTTTGCTAAGCTAACAAGCTATGAAAGAACGCCTTGTGAAACCTGAGAAAAACAGCAGCAATATTTCATTACAAGACCTGTATTCAAAACCTCCCACGTTGTTACAAAACAGCCCATTTAATCATATTACTGAACTATATAGTAATCATTTAAATTATGTAGCTATTTTTAGAATTTCAAGCAATAATGCAGGTTTTTCTGTGATTTTCCAGCTTTGCAGATGTGGAAATTCAATGCATTCATTTCGTATACACAGTTTCTTTGGTGGTTTTTAGTTGTTGCTCAAATAAAACAAGGCATTTAGCACTGTTGGAAATTATTACAGGCATGTTTTGTAACATTTTATAACATTGTATGGACAAATTAATAATTAATTAATGGAGAAAATGGTTTTAAATTACAGATGCTATCAACAACATTTCCAATTCATTTTATTTAGTTGTCGGCCTTGGATGATGAAGTCCATTTTACCAGGATCACAACTCTGCAGCTCACCGATCCTGTCCTGCAGCTCCTGTCAACAGACCAAATCAAGTAAGATCTGATTTGACTGTGCAGACATCAACATGATCAACACATTATCTTTTGGCTAATCCTAAAATCACAAAATACAACATTTATTTTAAGTTAACTGTGTTCATGAATATAGAAAATAATTACTGACAACTACTACCTTTCTGGGTGCTTTTATGCAGGAAAAAGGAAGCGGGATGCTACTGTGGATCTGCTGCAGTATCTGGAGAGGTCAGAGGAACGGTTCTTGGAACAGATCAGAAGACACCAAGACTTGACCACTGCCATGCTCCACAACATCCAGAGGACGGATGGAAATTCAAACACTTTGGTTGGACTGATGGGACGCATGGTGTCAGTGCTGGTGCGACTGTCCCAGAAATAAACTGCATTGTCCACTACTTCTGCCTTTTCTAGAAAAAAATAACTTTTTTTGTAAATTATTTTCCTTCTTAGCTATTTAAGTTCACTTGTATTTTACTCTTGCACTTTGGGTGAATAAAAATATATTTGTGATGAAAGATGCAAGTTTTGTCTATAATCTACAGAGACTTTATTCAGTGTTCTTTGCACACTTCTGTTACACACATTTTGACAGATAATCAGTTGTGCTTTTCAAGCAGATTTCAGTCTGAAACATAGCAACATATGTTGTTTTTTTTACTGCCACACCAAGCTAGATAGATAAACTGCACTACTGCAGCAGATATATTATTGAAGTGTGCTTACATGATGTGTATAGATACACTGCTCACAAAAAGTTATTCATCTTTCAGGTGAAATTTACGGAAAATGTAAAAGGTTTATAATATATCATGAAAGTAGGGCATTTAAGTAGAAGCATGCAATAGTGATTTCCTCATCTCAAACAATTTATGGAAACAAAAGCTAACAACAGTGATGGGTATATCACAATACAAATGTCAATGTCTCATGACAGTTTGGACAGAACAGCAGCCTTCAGCTGAAATCCGGTACAATTGTGTCCCACCAGTGGCGTGATCGCAGATGTGCCCAGACAACAGCTGACCTCTGTCTCGCAATTAGCCTTAAAACCATCTATAAAGATAAACATAGATACTATCATCAACTTACTGCGTTTGTTTAACCGTTATGTAATGGATGCAAACATAGTCGAGGCTAAGTAGCTAAGCTAACGCTAACACACCACTGTTAAGAATCAAAACATCTCTGACAATTACCTGTCTTCTCAAACGTAGTTGCCGTTGCCCGTGACTACGATGAAGACAGGTAGCTACTAACTACATTACAGTGGTCCCTCGCCTAATCGTGGGGGTTACCTTCCAGACCCTCCCGCGATAGATGAAAATCCACGAAGTAGAGACCATATTGTAAACCTTAAATATCGGTCGACTCACCCGTCTCCAGGGCTGTGAGTCAGGCCGGTTCCAATTATTTTTCATTTTTATGCTCATGTCTTTTGCTGTCTTCCATGCTAAACATCCCCAGCATGACAGGACAGCTTTCTGCAGATTTTATTCACTGCTCAGCACAACAAACACGGACCGCGCTCTGACAGGTGTCGTGCCAAAGTAGTTACCCCTGTCAGAAAAGCTATGCTGGGGTTAATTGATCATTCTAAATTGCCCGTAGGTGTGAATGTGAGAATGATTGTTTGTCTCTGTATGTGGCCCTGCTGGCGACCTGTCTAGGGTGTCCCCTGCCTTCGCCCAAGTCAGCTGGGATAGGCTCCAGCCCCAATGTGCATCAGGACCCTTCCCTTATCCCCTTCAGTTAGTCATCTCTGCCTGGTAAGCCCTCAGCCCTGTGCCTAGTGACTGTGTTTCGGTGGCAAACTTAACTAAGCCAGGGGGGCCCCTGGAGGATTAGATTAATATTGTGCCACTTACTACCGAGTTATTTCTTGGCATCATCACCAAGGGTTTTTTAGTGAGGAAAGAGTGTAAATTTTTAAATATTGTTAATAAATTTCATTTTTCTATACTTTATTTGGAATCGCGTCAGTCTCCGGTGTCTCTCGTAAATGTGTGACCTTTCCTTTGTCTGTATTGGAGCAGTGGTCCTCTCTCCATAGATCTCCTGGGGGTGAAATTCCCCCAGGTGGCGTTGTCGGACATGTGGTAAATAACAAAAGTACATTCAATCCCTCGTAGCCTTGCCACATTCTTGGCGTTGTCGGGACTCGGCAGGATGACACCGTGAAGACAGATGTGTATTCCATTCTCAAATTTTTTGTGTTTTTTTGTATCTGTTAAATTGCTGTCGATAGCTTGCCTGTTATGTGTGAATGGTTTTAGAGACAGAACAGCAGTAGTTGGCGTACAAATCTAGTCAGTTTTAAACATGAGGCTTCTAAATTTAGTTTCTGGTAAGCTTTGGTGCAGCTCGCCCTCTGGTGCCATGGAGGAGGAAATGCAACAGCTCAGAGACCTTGTTATGCAAGCTGAAGGCAGATAATGAGCGGCTTTGTCAGGAGAGGGAGGCCTCGCAGGCTGGCCCAAGTGCTGCCACCCCAGCCCCTTCTGCTCCAGTGAGTACTGCCGCATTAGCAGATACCAGCGCTACAGTAACAGAGCGGTTGGTAGTGGTACCAAGAGACAAATGATGTTCTGGACCTTTGCTTTAATCCATTTTCTCTGACTGGACCTCTCTGAATTTTAATTGAATACCCCTGCCTTAGAAGAAGAGGGGCATGAGTCAGCAACCTGGATCCAATACCAGTCGGTGGAGAAAAAATAACAAAAAGAAAGCAAAACCAAATGACACTATTTCAGTGTTTTAATAAGCCTGCTGCTTGTCCTGTGAATACTGCCACTTTAGGAAACACTACAGCTGGAGCTAACGTTAATGTTTAGGAAAGGGAGCCTGATGAAGAGGCCACATCAGCTCTACCTGATGGCAGGGAAGAGGAGGCTGCTGACGCTATCACGTCTATAACTAGCTAATTGGTAGTTTGGTTGAAATAAAGGAGCTGC
The DNA here is from genome assembly GCA_027123335.1 of Amphiprion clarkii. NCBI lineage: Eukaryota > Metazoa > Chordata > Actinopteri > Pomacentridae > Amphiprion > Amphiprion clarkii. Next base: position 19,793,584 of record CM049579.1, read on the forward strand.
TGCTGCTGCTGTGTATGTGTGTGCGTGCGCACATATATGAGAACTTGAACTGGCTTCGGTTTATGAGGCTGGAAGGGGAAAAATCGGAGTATACCCACTAGAAAACACTACACTACACCACTGGTGTGTGCAGAGTCAGACACACACAGGATGCTCACTTCACTTCGTCAGTCATCTTGTAAAAATACACCGTGCACAAACGAATACCACTGCAAAACCTCCTCACCATCAGGACCATTAGTTGTTGAAGTCCTCCCTCGGGTCTCCGGTTTCTAGACTAGCAGTGCTAATGCTGAGCTACAGGGCGTCTGGGCACCTCAGAGCAGTGAGGGACGTAGAGGGTGAGGGTAGATCTGAATTATTATTATTATTAATTTTATTTTTGTTTTATTTATTATTTTGGCTCTCAAAGACTTTTACACACACACACACACACACACACACACACATTTACAAATAAAAAAACTAAATAAAATTAAAAAAACAACTTTGACTAAAGGGCACTTTGGGCATCAAGGGGCAAAGGTGCTTCAGCCCCCCCCCCCCCCCCCCCCCGCCCCCTGCACGTGCCTGCTAACACTGCTCTAACTTTACCACTAAGAAGAGTACCAGCAGTATATTGCTGATTCTAACATCAATAACGATAGCATTTTATTATTATTATTATTATTATTATTATTATTAGTAGTAGTAGTAGTAGTAGTAGTAGTAGTAGTAGTAGTAGTAGTAGTCGTAGTAGTAGTAGTAGTAGTAGTAGTAGTAGTTGTTGTAATATTAGTAGTAGTAATAGTAGTAGTAGTAGTAGAGGTATAATTAGTATTATTATGTTTATCAATAATAATACTAATTATACCTCTACTACTACTACTACTATTACAACTACTACTACTACTACTACTACTACTACTACTAATAATAATAATAATAATAATAATAATAATAACAAAATGCTATTGTTGTTGATGTTGTTAGAAGCAGCAATTATTTCATTAAATGATCAAATTTAACAATCAGCTCAGTGCATTTGGCTTTTTAGGCATAACTCTTTTCTTTAGTACCTCAAAAAGCAATGGATCTCCTATATTTTAAGGTTGTATCTCTTGATTTGTTAAGATGTTTTCTTTTAAAACAGTTTTGGCTTGATTTTGTAGTTATCTAATGCCAACTGAGGCAAGACACTGCTAATAATGTGTGGGGCCCAGCGTTCTCAGGAACTTGGACCCAAAAAATGTGATATTTTTTCAGAAATGTTATTACCTCTGTTATTGGTATACCTTTAAGATATATATTTTTGTACTTTAATGTACGCATCTCACTATCAGTCAGTGTAGAACGGTTTTCTATAATCCTTTACTTGACTAACTTCAGTGCTGCAGTGTGGTTGGTTGCCATGGTGTTTTTGTTGTAGATCTCAACAGCTGTGTCGCGAGGGCTGCATTCTGACAAGTCGGTGACGTCGCTTTTAGGCGGGTTTTTCATGGAAAGTGCTAGAAGAAACGAAGTACGCCTTCCGGATTTTGAATATTCTTCCATCGGATAAAAAAGAGCCATAGTCTTGGCTAATTTGCGGAAAGATAAACAACGTACACCTAATTATTATTGCAGAAATTTCTTACGTTGACGCTAATAATTCTACCTCGACAGTATATGGTGACGGCTTTGAAACTTATTCCGCCAGCCAAAATGTGGTCTCCGAATGAAGCTCCTTTCGTATTACCTGTCACAAGAGGGCAGCAATGTACGCACGATTTTGGGTTCGGCCTTGCCGGTTATATTCATAAACTGTATTTTGCTGTGTTGTCCGAGAAATAGTCGTGTCTTTTATAGTTTCACGTTACTCAGAGCCTTCACAATTATCTTCGCCCTGCAAATTAACCATACATCATATCATACTTAACAGTAAATGACGTGACAGTCAAGACCAGCAATTTACTGAATACACCAAAACCCTGTTTATTCACAGTTTCAGTTGCTGCGCGGATGGATACGGTCTCACACTGAAACGCATGTGTATAAAGATTCCGTTCTATTAAAAGGAAGTCCCTTTCTACTTCCCTGCGTCAGAGAGCAGAAGGGACGATACATTGGTGGCATTTTATTCAAGAAAAGTCAACGAAATAACAAGGTATGTAGAAGAGTAGTCTGCTGCCGTCTTGCACACATTCTATCCAATTATTTGTGTTTTTATATAACCTGTTATTTAAGTATTTAGCGGATGTGTCCTCGCAGAATGCTCAAGAGTCACAATTTAGTATCATAACATTACCCATGCCGTGGGCCACATGTGGAATATTAGTGCTATCTTTTCAGTATTCAGGCGTTATGTTTGGCCTACGGTGGGATTATTTGTGTAGTCAGCGACGGTTTGTAATGCTGAGCAATGCCATTGCGGCACGGTGCTGCACTGCAAGGCCAGGCTTGTGTTACAGCAGGGCAGGTGTGGTGAGGATGACAGTGCTGCTCCGTATATTTAACGGATCCACGGTCGTGATAGGAATTCATCCTGCATACGACAGGGCCACGTTATTGAACAGAACACGTCCCTTCAACCGAAAATATTAAAGTGAAGTAAATGGTAAGAATGATCAAAATTTAGTTGATTCCAGTTGTTGGCAACGGTAATGTGAATCAGTGTAAAAACGTCCATATGTATGTTACGTAACTAGTAAACACACGATCTGTTAACTAAAATGCTCGCAGCGTTTGGTAAATGCAGGACGACGTCTGTAATTGTCAAGTAATTGTTTCGGCTTTCCTGCGGCTCGTACTATAACGCTGCTTTATAATGACTTCTTGTTACTCGTCGCAAGCGGCTTTTAACGATACACTAAGAAAACATTTTTATCATGAATGATCTGTTGGTACCGCATTTCAAAACCGTTTAGTCATTTTTGGTCTACAGTTGCTCCTCGGCACGTGTTTCCAGGCTCCATTGTCTGTCGGTGGACGCCATATTGGTTCACGGCCGCTTCCGTCGATATGCAATGCTATGATGGCAGCCGTCCCAAGTTTCTGAAATCAGCTTTCGATTGAGATAAAGTGATGCCTAACGAAACTGAAACAGTTTGTTCTTTAAAGCAGAATGCACGTCACACAATAAATGCCCCCTTTAGCCTTTGAATATATATGGTATGGCGTTCTGTTGACAGTCAGTACTTTATCATACCCTAAAGTGACTGGATTTGTTTTTCATTTGTAATACTCAGCCCAAGGCAGTTTGCTAACACAGAATGCATTTGCTTATGTTTAGATGCCTGAAGAAATGCACCAAGAGGAGGAGGCTGAGACCTTTGCCTTCCAGGCAGAGATTGCTCAGCTGATGTCCCTGATCATCAACACCTTTTATTCCAACAAAGAGATCTTCCTCAGGGAGTTGATCTCCAATGCCTCTGATGTAGGTCTACAGGAGCCTGACATCCATTTATTTTCTGGCCCTTTTTCTGATTGTGGTCATGTTATCTGTTGCAATCAGTCATTTTTGTATATTTCTAATAGCCTTATTGTATTTGTCAATGTCTTTATAGGCTCTGGACAAAATCCGCTATGAGAGCTTGACTGACCCATCCAAGCTGGACAGCGGCAAGGATCTGAAAATTGATATCATCCCCAACAAAGCTGATCGCACCCTGACCCTCATTGACACTGGAATTGGAATGACCAAAGCAGACTTGATTAACAACCTGGGTACAATCGCCAAGTCTGGTACGAAGGCCTTCATGGAGGCCCTGCAGGTACTACAGGAGAACACAATTTAGACTGCAAAATATGCCGGGCGAGGGGACAGGACAGGACAGCTGCTGTAACTGCTACACATTTGGAATGAATTTGCTTTCAAAATTTTTACTTGTGGAATAACAAAATTATTTTGATATTAGGAATGTCATCCTTTAATGACAAATAATTGTGTGTTCCTCTAGGCTGGTGCTGACATTTCCATGATTGGTCAGTTTGGAGTGGGTTTCTACTCTGCCTACCTTGTTGCTGAGAAGGTAGTTGTCATCACCAAGCATAATGATGATGAGCAGTATGCCTGGGAGTCATCTGCTGGAGGATCATTCACAGTCAAGGTTGACAATGGTATGTGTCCTGTAACTGTTACAATATCAGACTCTTTGCATCTGATAGAACTGCTCCTTGTTTAGACAATTGGATGCATTTAAAGCAATTTGAAAGTTTGAGATGGTGTGCTATATTCTCTGTTTTCTCTACAAGTACAACAGCTAGTTCATGGAAGTTATTTTGGTTGTCAAGTTATTGTGTAACTATCTATTTATTTCCAAGAACTCAATTTTGAAATTCCCTGTTTTCCTTGGTTTTATTTTGTAGTTATGTTTTGATCAGGGAAAGGTGTGCTAATGCAGGAACTGTTTTGTTCATAGGTGAGCCCATGGGCCGTGGCACAAAGATCATCCTGTATCTGAAGGAGGACCAGACGGAGTACATTGAGGAGAAGAGGGTCAAGGAGATCGTCAAGAAGCACTCTCAGTTCATTGGCTATCCTATTACCTTGTTTGTAAGTATTGAATTTGACTCTATACTGTAACACCATTTTAGTTTTAAATTAGTCAAAACTGTTTCTCAGTGGCATTAAAATGAAGTAACATGGTTTTGCAGGTTGAGAAGGAGCGTGACAAGGAAATCAGTGATGATGAGGCAGAAGAAGAAAAGGCAGAGAAGGAGGAGAAAGAGGAAGGTGAGGACAAGCCAAAGATTGAGGATGTCGGCTCTGATGATGAGGAGGATTCCAAAGACAAGGATAAGAAGAAGAAAAAGAAGATTAAAGAGAAGTACATTGATCAGGAGGAGCTCAACAAGACCAAGCCCATCTGGACCAGGAACCCTGACGACATCACAAATGAGGAATATGGGGAATTCTACAAAAGTCTGACTAACGACTGGGAGGATCACCTGGCTGTCAAGGTAAATGGGGAAATACACAAGTGTTTATTGCACATATTAGTTGGTCTACCTTGACTAAACTGAGCCAAAATAGGGGGACTAAAGCAAAGGAAAATGCTTCCTCTCAACAGCACTTCTCTGTGGAAGGCCAGCTGGAGTTCCGGGCTTTGCTTTTTATTCCACGCCGTGCACCTTTTGACCTCTTTGAGAACAAGAAGAAGAAGAACAACATCAAACTGTATGTCAGGAGAGTCTTTATCATGGACAACTGTGAAGAGCTTATCCCAGAGTACCTGAGTAAGTTGGCTTTCTGTTTTTTCCACATTGGTCTGAAGAAGACTCAACATATTCCAAACATGAACACTAATGCCCTTGCAGCGTAGTGACCGGACCCTACTTATTGGGCTGCACATGGACATCTGTGGTGACTCTGGCGGACAGATGATGGAATTTATGTTGTGTCTTGCATACTCTGATGTGGAAACCATAACACTGGCCTTAATTTAATGCTGAAATATTCACAGCTAAACATGTTTTGTGTTCATTCCAGACTTTGTCCGTGGTGTTGTGGACTCTGAGGACCTCCCCCTCAACATCTCCAGGGAAATGCTGCAGCAGAGCAAGATCCTTAAAGTCATTCGTAAGAACATCGTCAAGAAATGTCTTGAGCTCTTTGCCGAACTGGCTGAGGACAAGGACAACTACAAGAAGTTCTATGAAGCATTTTCCAAAAACATTAAGGTACCCAAAATGTTTCCATTGTACTGGTTGCATTTCCTTGGATTCATAAGGATTGTCTTCTTCTAGTGGTTGTTGTATCTTCTAGCTTTCCATGGCAGCATAGCTGTAGCTTGTAGTTTTTGCTCAGATTTTCAAAACCTGCTGTATATCTGAAGAATAGTTGCCTTTGTGTACTCTCATCCTCTTCCATTTGCATCTCATGCAGTTGTACATTGCTAAGTGTGCATAGCTTGTCTGTAGTAGACTTAGTGCAGTGTTTATGTGCTGTAAATTGAGTATCCCTATATAGTATGAACTCAAAATGTGCTTGAGTGACTTTGTCTGTTGGAACTGTTTTGCGCACACTCACTGCAGTATACTGCAAAGTTAGATGCAGAATTAACAAAAAGTTTAAGCAACTCAGTCATTTTTGTGATTTGTATCATGAAGAAGGTTTAATTGTGCCTCACAGGCAGACAGACAGTTTCCTGGAGAAACTGTCAGGAAGACCTTTAACCCATGAGTTAACTCCAAAGTTTCAGATAATCTTGTGTTGAGTTGCAGGCTACTGATGTACGGGATTGTTTTTAGTGAGTAAATAATCATTCTTTATTTTCCATCTGTAGCTGGGCATCCATGAGGACTCTCAAAATCGTAAGAAGCTGTCTGAGCTGCTGCGCTACCACAGCTCTCAATCTGGAGATGAGACAACCTCCCTTACAGAGTACCTGACCCGCATGAAGGAAAACCAGAAGTCAATCTACTACATCACTGGTAAGGTTGTCCTTCAGAAAAATTGAATTATTTTGTCCGATACCTTTTTAATTTTTTTTTTAACTTTTCAAACTGCTCTGTATGCATGAACACACAAAGTTTTAATTCAATTTAAACTAAACGGTATTAACTCTGTCAACATCATGTTGTTTACTTATGCCTTTGTAGGTGAGAGCAAGGATCAGGTGGCCAACTCTGCCTTTGTTGAACGTGTCCGCAAGCGGGGTTTTGAGGTCCTGTACATGACGGAGCCTATTGATGAGTACTGTGTTCAGCAGTTGAAGGAGTTCGATGGAAAGAGTCTGGTCTCTGTCACCAAAGAGGGTCTGGAGCTACCAGAGGATGAGGAGGAGAAGAAAAAGATGGAGGAGGACAAGGCCAAGTTTGAGAGCCTCTGCAAACTCATGAAGGAGATCCTTGACAAGAAAGTAGAGAAGGTCAGTGATCCTTACAAGTTCCGAATTAATATTGGCTAAATTTTAATGCCATACTGTGGGATTTGGATTCTTCAAGTTTATCACAGTTGACAGTATTTTGTTTGGAAACAGGTTTCCTAATTGGTCTCAACTGATTGTGGTGAGTCTATGCAGCTTTGAGGTGGCCCCTTACGTCTCCAGCGCCATCAAGTGTGAACTGAATGAACTGACTTGTAGCAGATGACTAGCTATTACTGTCCAAACCGTATCTGCAGTGATGAGGAGATGGAGTCATAGCATTGCATGTTCATACAAGGCTTTTTATGCCTTTTTTTGGCAGCAAATATCTTGCACAACTTGGAGCTCACACACATAACTTCAGCCACTAGTTCCCACAAAACTGCCCCAATTACACCGACTAGCGGTTGACTCAGCCACTTGCCAATACACTCATCCAGTTGCCCAACACTAAAGTGCTTGTGACGTTGTTCTAGCAGATGCCTGGATTTTTAGTCTGTATCAAGATTAACAAAATGTCAAGATGCAATTTGTCATGTGAAGTTTAAGATGTTTTTTCTTTTCCTAAATATATGGTAGACTTACCTTCTGTGTGCTGGTGTTATTTCTAACATGATTGTTTTGCATGCTTAATTTGAGTTTGCCGAAAGATGTTGACAAGGATGTTAGATTGGCCTGCTGTTCCTGCAATTTTTGCTCTTAATATTAAATTCAGTCTTATGTCCTCTGTGTTGTCAGGTCACTGTGTCAAATAGGCTGGTGTCATCACCCTGCTGCATTGTGACGAGCACTTATGGCTGGACGGCAAACATGGAGAGAATCATGAAGGCCCAGGCACTCAGGGACAACTCCACCATGGGCTACATGATGGCCAAGAAGCACCTGGAGATCAACCCTGATCACCCAATCGTGGAGACTCTCCGGCAGAAGGCTGAGGCTGACAAGAACGACAAGGCTGTGAAGGATCTCGTCATCCTGCTGTTCGAAACCGCACTGCTCTCCTCTGGCTTCTCCTTGGACGACCCACAGACCCACTCTAACCGCATCTACAGAATGATCAAACTTGGACTGGGTAAGAGCGTGCTGCAGATCAGCATGTTGTCTGATTTACGTGAACGTTTGTATTGCTCTCAATATAACATGTTTCAATCTCTAGGTATTGATGATGACGATGTTGCCCCAGAGGAGACCACCACTGCAGCCATTCCAGATGAGATCCCTCCCCTAGAAGGTGACGGTGATGATGATGCTTCACGTATGGAAGAAGTTGATTAAATTGACCACCCTGCCAGACTTCTAACAACACTTTAGCTTCACTTTCCCATTGTTCATCCTAAAAACTGCAACAAATTAGTCATTCATGTTGTGTGGTGGACCAGTGTTGCTCTTGTGTCTCGAGCATCACACTGTAAGACCTTTTTAAGAAAAACAGTTTTGGTTTTTGGTGACTGCACATTTGCTTTAAAGTATCCTCTTGCACTGAGTTTTAAATGTTGGAGTGGTAAATGTGCAAACATCAGAATGGTACATTCCATTATCAGATCAGGTTTGAGAAGGTTCTGTTCAAGTGCAACATTGCACGCTGCATGGAGAGAGGACTGTATGATTCCTTTGCCTGAGTCCAGGCTTGTCTGTATTCGAAGTCTTGTTTTGCAGAAAAATTAAAGCTGTAATACCTGAATTGTCATTTTGTTGCATCCATCTTACTGGGGAACTAGAGTTAGAATAAGTATCTGCACATACTGAAATTCAACAAGGGCACTAAACTGCAAGCAATACTTGTGAAAGTTTTTAAAGGTTTAATCACTCTTGACCCTTGCTTCAGCTGATCACTCGATGGGGACAGAACAGTTTTAAGTTTTGCCAAGTAGAACTTTTAGGTTGCATCTTAAATGTCCACTTAAAACAAGAACTGTTCCAAATCTGTGTTTTGTGTCATTTGCATATATTGCTGCCATTTAAAAATTTGAAAAACGTAAACAAATATGGACTTCCAGTGATACTTGTACATGGAAAACTTTTATGCTGCGGTCTACAGCAATTGCTACAAAAAGCTACATTCCCAATTCCAACTCAGGCTTATATATCATTCACAAACGAAAATCTTTATGTTTAAATATTTACACATCAAAATTGATAACTTGCCAGTTTCTTGTCAAATTCAGCTGCATACTTCATGAAATTTGGTTTGAAATGCTAGATTAGATGAATACAACAACACTGCAAAAAAATTCATGAACTAAAATCCATAATCAACTAAATTGAAAGAAAAGGCTTGAAATATTTTGAAGTGCAATAAAGTTTACCTTTTATGAAGAATTTTTTTTTACTGTTATATTTTTTGAGAATCATTAGTAGCATTTAATTTCTAATGGAAGAATATGCAGCATACATAGTGCCCCCCCCCCCCCCCCCCCCCCCCCCCGACCCTACGACCCTACAGAGGATTAGGTGGTGTATAGATAATGGATGGATGATGAAGTGGAAATGTAGAGACAGGTGACATTAATGGGCCGCCCCAGTTTGTAGTAACATCTGTCTGGTTGAGCACTAGCGGAAATTTCCTGGTGAAGTCAATTAAGACTAAGCACAGGTTTCAATCTAACAAAAAATTTGATTCCCGTGTAAAAATGTGTTCTCAACCCACAAATGCTGAGTTCATTAATTTGGCAGGTGGCTGGTGTTTCAGTGCATAGCATTTGCTTGTAATGTAACCATTGTAAATCCGTTGTGTGACCTTGCATGAATGCAGCCATCTATGGTTTGTTGGTATGTCTTGTTTGTAGCTGTCAGTGAAGAAATGCCACAAAACTGGTTTAAAATGTGCAAAGTGGCAGATTGCAGGCCCTACTTTAGACTTCAACAGGTTTTTGATTTGTTCCCAATGATTCTGGACCAACCTGACAAAATTTGTTCATACATTTGTCTTTGACTTAGTAGAATTTATGGTGACCTCTCTGAATAGATCATTTAGTGTGTTAGTGCTGCAGTACCAACAGGCCACCATAGAGAGGTGTAGTTTTTGTATCACAGCAACACAATCTTAAGAAAATATGTAGCTTTAAATTACAGTCTATGCCTGCAGCTACAACATTCTGCTGGCTTGTGTGCAAAGCATGATTGGCATAACTTATTTTCCATGACATTTAGAACTCCAAATGCCACAGAGAGCATAACTGCTAATCTGAAAGAATTTTGTTACACATAGGCATGGTGTACTTTTCATATTTGACAGCACTTGCTAAATACCAGACAGGAACGGAATTAACACCTACAGAGTAGGAAGGAAGCAAGATCTACAGATTGAAGGCCTAAAGGAGAAGAAAAAGCCCTACAAAAATTTTCAAAGAAACAAAAAGGTGGTGGTTTGTAGTACTAGTAACATACAAAATAAACATGTTTGACATATGGAAATGAGAAATTCACATATATATATATATATATATATATATATATATATATATATATATATATATATATATATATATATATATATATAATATATATATATATATATATATATATATATATAATGACAAAGCAAGAGATGGTCTGCTGCAGCCACTGAAGATTCTTGGCTACTCTCAAAATTTCAACAAGATCTGGATCAAACCCTATGTCAGACTAAAAAAGATCTTAGAATTTGCCCTTTATCTGTTCAGCGTGGACTCATAGGATGTAGTCTCTACAGTTGCATTTGCAGTCAGAACCTCAAAAATTTTAATGTAACATGTTGAAACATAACGGGCTGCACAGTGGCGTAGTGGTTAGCACTTTCGCCTTGCAGCGAGAAGGTCCCTGGTTCGCGTCCCGGCTTTCCCGGGACCTTTCTGCATGGAGTTTGCATGTTCTCCCTGTGCATGCGTGGGTTTTCTCCGGGTACTCCGGCTTCCTCCCACAGTCCAAAAATATGCTGAGGTTAATTGATTATTCTAAATTGCCCGTAGGTGTGAATGTGAGAGTGATTGTTTGTCTATATATGTGGCCCTGCGACAGACTGGCGACCTGTCTAGGGTGTCCCCTGCCTTCGCCCAAGTCAGCTGGGATAGGCTCCAGCCCTCCCCGCGACCCTAGTGAGGATTAAGCGGTGTATAGATAATGGATGGATGGATGTTGAAACTATTTTCCAATCAGAGCTCAAACTCCAAAGTCTGATATTTCTGAATGCATTTAAGACCATGATCAATCCAATCATATCCAGGCTTCTGGAGTGCAAATGTTTTAATTGAGAGCAAATGTTTTATTTTAACTAATCTTGTAAAACTAATTATTTGTATTTTTTAAGTCTATGTTTAAATGTGATTGTGTGTTAAAACTGTTTTTAACTGTATGTACTGACATTCTTGGCCAGGTCTCTCTTGTAAAAGAGAGCTTGGATCTCAATGGGCCAAACCAGGTTAAATAAAGGTAATAATAATAATAATAATAATAATAATAATAACAACAACAACAACAACAACAACAATAATAATAAATAATTGTCACTAACTCACATTTCTATATTTAGAGTAGGAAAATTCCTACCTCTGTTTCACATTTCTAACACAAACTGTCCTTCATTAGGAAGAAACACGGAGTTATGTGACAGTCTGCATTTGTCTGTCCGTCTGTTTGTCTGTCTGTTCGCAACATTACTCAAAAACAGACTAATGGATTTGGATGAAATTTTCAGGAAAGGTCAGAAATGACTCAAGGACCAAGTAATTAGATTTTGGCAGTGATGCGGCTTATAGTCTGGCTCCACGGATTTGTTAAATATTTCTCTGTCATTGTGAGGTGGCGGCACGTCACTGTAACTATGAGAACAAGCGAACAATACGATCACATGATTGCGATCCTACCATCCACCTCTCATCGGGACTTATCCATCGGAAATCATACAACGATTGAGCAGCCTTGGCGGAATACTGCGCTCTCTGATTGCTTTTCTTGTTGGTACTGTGTTAGTCTGTGTATTATCGCACATATTTTCCACAATGTGACAAAATATACTTTCAGCACCTCTAAAGCTCACTAATTGACAAATAGCTCTAAAACCTAACTCTTCACCTAATGAGCTTCAGAAGGAGGTTTTGTGACATTTGGACAGGTAAGGCCAGCTGTTTCCCCATATGTCTAGACTTAACTAAGCTAGCTGGAAGTACGGTACCTTGATAGTTACAGATGCTACAGATGTAGCAACATCAACGTAATGTCATAACTCGGAAACAAGGCCTGAAGTTAAATTCAGCTGCTCTGCAAGATAAGATGAAAGGCAAAAAATGTTTAGGGAAGCCCCGAAGTTATGAGAAACAGTCAAATGTTCTTGCTGGTTCCTAAAAGAAATGAAAAGATGAATTCGAACATCATGACACAGTACTACTAACATGATGGGGTGTAGTACTACGTGAAATGACAGGTGCAGGGAAATTCCCTCATCAAGCCACTATAAGATTGATAAGCGAGGGGGAACGTTTTCAAGAACTTCACAGTCAGACCTAGTATTCAGTTTGATGCTCAGTGACTCATTATAGGGGACTGGGTAATGAATCAGTGAAGAGTGCAGCATCTCAGACTTTCTAAAATAACATTTGTTGTCTCACTTGATGGACTGGAGAGAGTGGGATGCGAACAGAGAGACAGCATTGCAGAAAGAGAATTAACCCTTAGATGCATAAGTGGGTCAAAAATTACCCGGTGAAGTCCATCCATCCATCCATTATCTATACACCGCTTAATCCTCACTAGGGTCGCGGGGGGGGCTGGAGCCTATCCCAGCTGACTCGGGCGAAGGCAGGGGACACCCTAGACAGGTCGCCAGTCCGTCGCAGGGCTACATATAGGGACACACAAGCACTCACACATTCACACCTACGGGCAATTTAGAATAATCAATTAACCTCAGCATGTTTTTGGACTGTGGGAGGAAGCCGGAGTACCCGGAGAAAACCCACGCATGCACAGGGAGAACATGCAAACTCCATGCAGAAAGATCCCAGGTCCGAGCCGGGACGTGAACCAGGGACCTTCTCGCTGCAAGGCGAAAGCGCTAACCACTACGCCACTGTACAGCCCACCCGGTGAAGTCATTTTCTTGAAATATCTTTGTAATAAAACATTTTTATCATTTCATGTTATTGCTCAAAAAACGTGTTTTTGATATCATTCCATTAAATTTTTTTACTTTTATACTTTTTAAAAAATATTTTTTTTCAGCTTTATTGATAGAACAGCAGTGAAACATTCATATCCATTAATGAGTTTAAGAATACAGGGTTCGTCTCAAGCATCGCAGCCCAAGAAGAAGAAGTCTCGAATGGGATTTTGATCGGTTTAATTGGTGGAATTGTGTAGTTTTTTTTGGTTCGTGGATTTGTAATACGGATCTGTATCGTGAACTGGATCTAATCGAGGAGGATCGTCAGGCTGAGGAAAGTTACCGGCACACTGGTTTGGTAGGACCGAATGTAATTTATTATTTATGTCTTGTGGTTGTGGTTTCTGTTTAGTTTGGTGATATTTTTTATGTAAGTCACCTGCCTCAAGCTGAGCAGCCCTCAGCCAATAGGGGTGCTGTCTTGCCACGACTCGCCTGCTTCATTGGGTGAGTGGAGCTTAAGAATGCACCTTTCTGACAAGTTAGTCGTTAATTGCATCACCAGGCAACAATACAAGAAACTTACTCTGCCTAGCCAGCTGGAATGTAAGGACGACGCAACCTGGCTTCACAATGGACGTCAACACTATTTCCGATGCTCGGAAGACTGCCATTATTGACAGGGAACTGAGCCGCCTAAACATTGACCTAGCTGCACTTCAAGAAACTCGCATTGCAGACAGTGGGACCTTAAAAGAAGATAACTACATGTTCTTCTGGCAAGGAAAACCTGAAGAAGCAGTACGGGAGCACGGAGTCGGGTTTGCTGTGAAAAACTCGCTCATGCCCATGGTTGAGCCACCCTCCTCAGGAACAGAGAGGCTACTTCAGCTACGCCTTCGCGCCACCAAGGGCTTTGTGAATTTTCTGTGCATTTATGCACCTACACTCACATCTTCACCAGATGACAAAGACAAGTTCTACGAGGCCCTGGACACAGCCATCCAGAGTGTTCCGCAGAGCGAGTCACTCTTCCTGCTGGGGGACTTCAACGCAAGAGTGGGCAGCGACCACAACTCCTGGCCAACCTGTATCGGGCATCATGGGACTGGCAAGATGAATGAAAATTGTCAGCGTCTTCTGGAGCTATGTTGTCACCAGGACCTATGTGTTACCAATACCTTCTTCCAACAGAAGCCACTCCACAAAGTGTCCTGGCGCCACCCAAGATCAGGTCACTGGCATCAGCTTGACTTAATCCTGACCCGGAGGAAAGACCACAACGACATCAAGCTTACCAGAACCTACCACAGTGCTGACTGTGACACTGACCACTCTCTCATCTGCACCAAGGCCAGAATTCAACCCAAGAAGCTCCACATGTCCAGACCCAAGCCGCTACCAAAGTTGGACACCTGCAAGGTCAAAGACCCATCAAAAGCAGTCGAGTTCCAGATGAGACTCAGAGATGTCCTGCAACAACCAGTCGGCACCTCTGCAGTAGAGATGTGGCAAGATATCAAGGACAACACATACCAAACGGCCTCTGAGGTGTTTGGCAAGAGAGAGAGAATCAACACAGACTGGTTCGACAAGTACTGGAGGGAAATGGAGCCTGTAGTCGCAGCTAAGAGGAAGGCACTACTGTCCTACAAGAATTCTCCCACCACCCAGAACCTAGAACGGCTAAGGGAAGAAAGGAGGAACACGCAACGGATAGCCAGACATTATGCTAACAAGCACTGGCTAGAAGCGTGTGAGGACATACAGAATGCAGCAGATACAGGTGACATTCGACGTATGTTCGAGGGCATCAAGAAGACACTTGGTCGTGCTTCTGCCAAAACAGCACCTCTCAAATCCAAGCCTGGGGAGATAATCATAGATCCCAAGAAGAAAATGGAGCGCTGGGTAGAGCACTACCTTGAGGTATATGGCAGAACGAACGTTGTCACAGAACGAGCCCTGAATTCCATCCCACATCTGCCTGTCATGGAGATCCTGGACAGCGAGCCAAGTGAGGACGAACTACAGAAAGCAGTCAAGCAACTAGCAAGTGGTAAAGCAGCCGGCAGCAACAGCATACCTCCTGAGATCATCAAGTGTGGATCACCAGCCCTCATGGGACCTCTCACCGATCTCTTGAAAACATGCTGGAAAGAGAGAGCTGTGCCACAGGAGATGCGCGACTCAAATTGTATAAACTTATACAAGAACAAGGGTGACCGTGGATGCTGTGACCACTATCGTGGAATATCTCTCCTGGTCATAGTAGGCAAAGTCTTCACCCGTGTGGTTCTGCCTCGCCTCCAGAAACTGGCTGCAAGGATTTACCCAGAGTCACAGTGTGGTTTCAGGGCAGGTCGTTCGACAGTGGACATGATCTTCTCTCTCAAGCAGGTCCAAGAGAAGTGCCGGGAACAGCAGAGACCTCTGTACATTGCCTTCATTGACCTGACCAAGGCCTACTAATGAGTTTAAGAATATCATAAAGAATGCAGTGAAGGAGGAATATCAGTGTTTTTCTTGAGAGGTCATTGTCCTTGAATAGCTGTTAATCTGTTTTATTGTTTATTTGTGTATCATGTATCTGCTTTATAAAATCTTTTAAAATTTTGTATGGCTGTTACCATGACCAGGTCTCCCTTGAAAAAGAGATATGTAATCTCAATGGGACTACCTGGTTAAATAAAGGTAAATAAATATTCTTCTTTTTCAATTATCAAAATGTTCAAAATGTGTTATAAAGTGAAAAACCAACATATTTCAAACATGAAATTATTCTTGTGTGGACAAAAATATAATACAAACAAATAATACAAATGATCATTCTTAACCAAAATGACAAAAAAAAAGGCATAAAAACATATTGATTCTTATGCGGTCTTTTTTGACCACTTATGGAAGAGTGTAGGGTTCAATCACTCAGGCATCTAAGGGTTAAACAACTGACTTGATATAATTTGAACCAAAAACACTTACAGTTAGTGGAATATACTTGTGTGCCTTGACCAACAAGCCACAGGTTGATGTCCTTGTTATACACACTGGGCGTTGTCGATGCATCATAGGAGATGAGGTTGAAATTTCAAAACTACCCCAAAAATACACACCTTTGCAAAATTTAAAGCCATATGCACTACCAGTAAAAAGTTTGGACACACCTTCTCATTCAACGGTTTTTATTTATTGTAAATATTTTCTACATTGTGAACTAATACTGAAGACATCAAAACTATGAAAGAAAACATATGGAATTATTTTGTAAACTAAAGTGTTGAACAAACCAATCTGGTTTGTGAAACTGGCTCTCGTGATTTTCTTCTCACCGTGAAGCATCGAGGAGGAGGTATGATGGTGTGGGGGTGCTTTGCTGGTGACACTGTTGGGGATTTATTCAAAACTGAAGTCACACTGAACCAGCATGGCTACCACAGCATCCTGCAGCAACATGTCATTCCATCCGGTTTGCATTTAGTTGGACCATCATTTACTTTTCAACAGGACTATGACCCCAAACACACCTCCAGGATGTGTAAGGGCTATCTGACCAAGAAGGAGAGTGATGGAGTGCTGCATCAGATGACCTGGCCTCCACAGTCACCTGACCTAAACCCAATCCTAATGGTTTGGGATGAGATGGGCCGCAGAGTGAAGGCAAAAAGGCCAACAAGTACTCAGGAACTCCTTCAAGACTGTTGGAAAACCATTTCAGGAGACTACCTCATGAAGCTCATCCAGAGAATGCCAAGAGTTTGCAAAGTAATAATCAAAGCAAAAGGGGGCCACTTTAAAGAATCTAAAATATAAAACATATTCTGGTTTGTTTAACATTTTTTGTTTACTACATAATTCCGTATGCATTCATAGTTTGGATGTCTTCTGTATTAATCTACAATGTTGAAAATAATTAAAATAAAGAAAAAACATTGAATGAGAAGGTGTGTCCAAACTTTTGTCTGGTAATGTACATTAGAAAAATCTAAATTACCCCCCCCCCCAAAAAAAAAAAAAAAAAAAAAAATCATACATGAAAAAGACAAAAAAAATATCCATTACATAGCATCGGTTCAAAATGAGTTTGTCCAATAATGATCAAACAGGTTAGGTGTCTTTACAGAGACTCACTGTAAAATGAACTAGACTTAAAGCTTTTGGTTATGTGAAACAGTTAAATCAAACTCCTTCATTTGATAGTGTTCAGTTAATTTAATAGGTTTTATTAATAATCCAGTTACCAGAGGAAAGAGAATGATATAAACAAGGTACCAGTAACATTGCATGTCCTTTGTAGGCATTCTGTTCTGAAAACAGCAACTTCACATCCTTGCAACAGTAATGGGGCATCAACATCATCCATTCAGTTTTTTTTTTTTTTTTTTTTACAAACATGAATCATATGAAGCAGTCCTTTTACAAAAGTATACAACAAAAGACACGTAGCTTGGAAATAAACAGTGACTTAAAGGTGGAGTCTGCAATTCTGGAGAAAGATATTGATACTGAGATAGCGCCAGATTTATTGGACAACTTGTGTTGAGCAATCTGAGCCACTTTGTCTCCCCTTCACATGCTGAGGGCTGTATACGAACACCAGATGTTTTTTTTAGTATACATACAGAACAATGGTAGCGATATCCATGGAATTTAACAAAAGTGTGTTGTTTTACAACTACATACTCCACCTTTAAGAAATACATTTATGTATTGTTTAAGCCATGATTTTAAAACAGTAACTGTGTATGTTTTATTTGTTTTATTTATTGTTTTAATGTTTTAATTTATTGTTTATTGTACACTGTGTGTACTTTGTTTCAGCGGCTGCTGTTTAAAGCGCTTTATAAATAAAGTTGAGTTGAGTAACTAAAATCTGTGAAAAACAATCCTGAAATATTACGGTGAAAAGAATCCACCACAGCAACTTGTTCAGTGATGTTAGGGGAAAATTATACAGTTTGTAAATAGTGTGCATTTTATTATGCAAAATACAGTTTACCCCCACTATAGTGATGGCAGCTGCTGGAACATGTTAATATATCTTAAATTTAACAAAAATGTATGAATTATATGTTCAAACTATGCTAACAGCTTAAGACATATAAAGGCCCTGGCTCTCCAACATTGAGGATAGTGAGATAAATGCATGGCTACTGTGACCGAAAGTTAAATCAACAGACAGACAGTGTCATTATGGAAGGTGACCACCCGGTTTAAACAGCTTGGATAAAGTAGAATAGGGGACAGTGTTACTAACACTTCAAAAACAATGCTGAGCCATACATCTCACATCCATTTGTCAGGGTCACAATAACTTTAAACTGGCTGCACATGCCACATATGGTGGTTTAAGAAAAAATATTCTACTGTCAAACTGTGAAAGGGCTTAAGAGGCAGTTTGCTTTTTTTTGTATATCAGACAATCTTACAGGCACTCAAAACTTCTGTGACCTGACATATCACATGGACCCCTGGAGGACATCTTGGTGTAAGAGTCAAAAGTGAAGAATCCCTTTCTGTACCATTGCTAAAAAAAATAAAAACCAATGGAAAAGAACAGTAACAAAAATAGATACACACAAATAACAAATAGCACCACAAAAACGTGGTCTCAGTTCTCAGTTTAGTGCGACTTTGGAGTACTACACCTTTTGTGTGAGCGGCTGCGCTGCCCGCCGGCCAGACTTCATGCGGCTACGTGCATACACTCGTAGGAAAAGTGCCAGGAAAACTACAGCGACGCCAAAGCCACCTACTAACGTGACGGCATGACCATAAAGGAAACAAGAAAGCAGAATGGCAATGGCCTGCCGTAGGGTCATTATGATGGTGAAGACAGCAGCACCAAACTGGTTTATGGTGTAGAAAATGAAGAGCTGACCGCATGCTGAACACACAGACAGCAACACAGCATGAAAGGCAAACTCAGAGTGGCGTGTCATGAAGGCCAACGAGTCGAAGAATGCACCCTGCTCGAGCAGCGAACCAACAGTGAAGAGGCAGGAAAACAGGTTGACACCAAACATCATCTGCACCGATGACATCTTGTACTTGAACAGGTTGTCCTGCCAGTTGGAGGTGAAGCTGTCGAAGACGATGTAGCCGACGAGGATGACGATCCCGCTGAAGGTGGTGACGGTGGATGGGTGCTTGCTGGTCGTACTGGAGAGCAGAAACATGCTGACACCAACCGAGATCAGCACAGCAGTGAAATACTCCCAGTATTCATAGCTTTTACGGGAGACAATCTTGCCCATGAGCATGACAGGAATAACCTTAGAGGCCTTGGCCAGGACTTGAGTGGGGAAGCTGATGTACTTGAGGGCCTCGTACTGGCACCAGCTGCTCAGGATGTTGGAGAGCGAGGCAAAGGAGTATTTGTACATGGGAGCTCCATGACGTGGTTGCTTGAACAGGATGCACCAGAGGCCCGACACAGTCAGAGCCAAGATACGGTTCATGAAGACCAAGAACTGCGAGTCCTTGAATCTCTCACCTTCAGTCTCTGTGGTCGTGGCTCCATAGGAACGAGTCATCACCCTCTCCTGCAGGACTCCCCACGTCAGGTATGATGCCTATGAATAAGAAAAACAGCTTCACTTTTGCAGGTCTAAGCCTTCGGGTCAATGTTAAATTAATTCACATATTTGAGTTCAAGTTATTTTGTTATACAATGCTACCAAAAAGTTAACGCTGGGCTTTCTTTGGAGATTTTCTGGATTAATGTCAGTTCTACCTAACTCAAGTCTGTTGTAATAAAATACTCATGTAACATTTGTGGTTTGAGAGAGTTAAGCCAGGCAGACACTGTACAGAATTCACTCAATTTTAACCAACCAGTGTTGAAAATGGTAATAAATTACTCAATACAGGTCAAATAAGTAACTATATTACTTTAGTACTTACAAATCAGCAAAGCAACACTTTATATTATTAACTACTTAACTTTCATATCCTACTCCAGCCCTGTCAGGTATCTTGAAACAAGTACAAACCTGCTAGACTCACATAGCACTTTGTATTTAACACATTGAAATAGAAAACTAGACATTGGGGTGTACCAAGCAGGCAGTTTGGACTGATTTACTGACCAGCAGCACCTTCCTCAACCTCTGTAACTGCACACAAATGTGCACACCTTTTAAGTCTAAATAAATACAGATTCCTAAATGTACGTAAACCTCTGGCTAACATTAGCAAACCACCTTACAGCACTTTTTCCAAAAATATTTTCTTATTCTACTTTAATCCTATAGGTACCTTTGTTGCATGCTGCCTTACTATAGGTGCTGTGTACTTGACATACTTTGGCTGGTGAAGCCACATATTAGCTTCAGCTGAACTTTAGAATACATTATTGCACAAAACGACAACTGTGAACTTTGTTCCAAATTTCTTATAATGTAATCGCTCTAGGACGTGTATATTCAGTATTTACAGTAAGAATTATTACAGATACTAGTAATTATTTCAACATACACTACCATTCAAAAGTTTGGGGATGCTTAGAAATGTCCTTATTTTTGAAAGAAAGGCATTTTTTTTCCAATGAAGAAAACATTAAATTATCAGAAATCCAGCCTAGACATTGTTAATGTGGTAAATGACTATTCTCGCTGGAAACGGCTGATTTTTACTGGAATATCTACATAGGAATACAGAGACTCATTTCCAGCAACCATCACTCCTGTGTTCTAATGCTACATTGTGTTAGCTAATGGTGTTGAAAGGCTAACTGATGATTAGAAAACCCTTGTGCAGTTAAAAGTGTGAGTTTTCATGGAAAACATGAAATTGTTTGGGTGACCCCAAACTTTTGAGCAGCAGTGTACATATAACATTATTAGATTTTTCATTGACTTGGGAGTACTAGACAGAGCTGTACAAATAATACTAACAAACAGTTGCCTATTTACATATTATTATTTGTGGAAGTATTATGTAATGAATGACTGTAAGTTCTGAAAGGGTCCCACACCTGAAGTCCAGCAGCACAAAAGACTAATTTCACAGCCTGTCTGACTGATGAGCCCGAATCCCCTTCATTTCTGCTTGTAACGGACACATCATCCAACACACCAGTCTTGGTCTCGCTCCCAAACACACAGGTCTTTATGAGAGGATAACAAATCCCACTACCTGAAAGAAAGGGAAACATAAAAAGATATATGAACTTGGGGTTAGGGGGTGACAGCGACTACAGAAACAAGGTTCTGTTCATTAACTATCATGCATTTCAAAACTTGATGGTAGTATCTAACAAGCCCACACCTGTTTCTATGTAATTGGTACGTTTGAAGTAGCTAATGAGGAGGTAGCCAGGGATGATGATCGTGGAGTATCCCAGCATGTTGATAAGGAAACGGAAGAGCCAGACATCGTGCCAGCCGTCCAGCAGTGAAGACTCTTCTGCAGTCACAGTGGAAGGGAAGAGAAGCAACACAAGTTGCCAAACCCTACACGGTAAAACAATACAGTCTGTTGTCAGAAAAAAATAGAACTCTAAATACAGTAACGTACATCAATCAGCCACAACATTAAAACCTCTGACAGGTGTAGTGAATAAAACTGCAACTGCCAGTGTGTGCTGGAAGCAGGAAAAATTGCCGGTGTAAGGATCTAAGCACCTGCGACAAAGACCATTGTTTAGATCACTGGGTCAGAGCATCTTCAAAACAACAGATTTTGTGGAGTGTTTCCAGCATGCAGTTGCTAGTACCTAAAAAATTGGTCCAAAGAGGGACAACTGGTGAACCAGGGACAGCATCACTGGCACACAAGGCTTGATGTGTGTGGAAACTGAAGGCTGGCCTGGGTGGTCTAGACCCACAGAAGAACTACTGTAGCACAAATTGCTGAATCCTATCTACAACCAAAAGTTCTCAAGTGGGCACATGACTATACTGGACTGACACTGACCTTTGAACAATGGACTAAGCTGGTCTGATGTATCAAGTTGTCTTCTATATCATAAGAACAGCTGGGTGGATGTGCATTCTTAACTTGGGGACGAGATAGCAGCATGATGCACTATGTGAAGAAGGTGAGCTGGTGGAGGCAGTGTGACACTCCACAACGTTCTGCTGGGAAACCTTGGGTCCTGGCATTCATGCAGATGTTACTTTGACACCTGCTTAAACATTGTTGCAGCCCACGTATACCCCTTTATTGCAGCAGTATTCAACGATGGCAGTGGCCTTTCTTAGCAAGGAAGTGACAAAGAGCAGTTGATTAAGGTATTGATTTGAACATCTCAATCTGTTCAAGCATCTGTGGGATGTGCTGGAGAAATAAGCCTGATCCATGGGGGTATTTGCATGGATATAAGGATCTGCTAGTAATGCCATTGGACTCCTACAGAGGTTTGTGGAGTCCAATAATAAATATCACCTGGGTAACAGTATGAAAGTAAAACTATGTTTATGTCTGATGACATCTGAATTGATTAAAAAGCAAAAGTTAAGTAGTGATAATACCGTTAATCTGGCAACACTTGTGATCCATTTCTGTGATTTTTTCTGTTCTCATCATACTATCAATGTATACAGTTATACTAGCTTAATTTATTATACATGTACTGTAATTTACTTTCAAGCTCCTTTCATAGCAAAATAATGTGTGTCATGTCTTTCCTAACTGGCCTGGGAAATTAAAGGTGGGCTTGGGCAGAAACTTTGCTGTGAGATGAAAAACAATGGCAAGAAATAAAGGAAAAGTCCTGAAATACAGTACAGCTTTTATGAGGTTGGGGTATTAGTAACAGACAGGTTATAAAAAGAAAAATAATGTATAAGAAGCTACTCAAACTTTTTGCCATAATTTGAGTCAAATATTAAAAACAGAGATACTACACTTGCCATAATGAAGTTTGATGACATCTTTCATTAGCCCCTTTCCTTCCTGACAAATGTCTATGTGTTTGTGACTGTACCTACTTTGTAGTGCAGGCTTACTTTCACAGATTCTCTGAGCTGCAACCATTATAACCATGATTACATGCCCGGCTATTAACTCCTAGTTTTATTGTATGCACTGTCATACAATGACAGTAAAGGCTTTGATTTGCTTTGATTTATATAACATTGAGGATATGTTACTGAATCAGGTAGAACAGCCATAACCTGTCACACTAGCCATGAGAACGTTAGACAAGCTTCATCACCCTTTTCCACAACCAGCTTAAGTAACTGATGACTCAAGCCCAACTGCGATGAAACCGAAGCCTCCGACGAAAAGGTGTGCTCCTTGCTGTCGTGGCACCAAGTGTGTATCGTATTCGGAGTGAGGCTGGGTCTCCTCCCAGGGGGCCTGTGAGCCTGACTAACACAGAGCCTCTTTGTGTGGGACTCTGCTGTGCCCTGGTCAGCCAGGGCTTGCCCAGGTCTTGCTGCTCACTGCAGCAAGACCTGGGCTTTCAACAAGAAGCCTATTACTTGGAGGCATGCACTGCCCTGGCTGGGCAGCCAACCCATGGGCTGCTACACCACACAGGAGCAAGCACCTCCAAAATTCACTTGAGAACAAAATGAATGCTTGCCATCAGTATCCTACATAGATTTAGAACACCCTACAATATGCACTGAAATGAGGGTAACAGCCTTTCATAATAAAAGTATTACTCACCAATTGCTGGAGGGAGTGTTTTAAATGAATTAATGGACTAACAGTAAACACAACAGTGCAAAGAGAAAAACACTTGTCTTCCACCAAACTTTGTGACCCATCAATGTAGATGATCTCTTAAAGAATTTTGGTATTTCTGAACAAATAATTTAACTGACGTCCTGTGTTTTGTCCCAAAGACTTTGATGTGTCTGCATTTGTGACCCAGCAGATTTTGTGACACTAGAGAAAAAACATTATATGAAAAAAAAAATTAAGAGTGGACAGAATATTATCTCACTATTTATGAGCAGACAGACCTTTTCATCTGTACTACTAAACAAAAGATTCTCTTTGTGTCCAGTATCTGAATATTGTTGACAGTGTTTCCTTTACATTCATTTAGCAATGGCGGCCCGCCATTCCTACATGAATGTAGAAGAAACACTGGTTGAGGTACATTTTTTAGCTGGCAGCTGTCACGATTTGACAACCAAGACACAAACTTTGTGCAGACATGTCTGGCTGAATTATGTGGAACTTAACACCGGTTCCTCACTCATGAACCACAAGTTTACTTTAATCAGTAGGTTGTTTGCACATTTCATACATACAAAAAAATCTCAGTAACTTTGAAAAGGGGGTTAATTACGGCACAGTTAAGTCAGTCAACAGTCTGCCGAACTCTTCCACACCTAAAACTCATCTTTAGCATCGCATATTTCCAGTTAGCTCCTCTTGGTATCAAAGATTACCTCCGTGAGAAAGAAGGCATTTTCCCCCTCTGTGGCCGACACCTGGCGCAGCACACCCGCCGACACACTCAGACGTCTTCGCTGTAACACAGCATGAAGCCGCACGGACCTGCCAGGTAAAGACGTTTAAAGAAGTAGGGACGGCGTTCTTTCTGACAGGCCGTCTTTATCCTTGATGTCTTCGCCTTATCCTCAATAGTCACTTGAGCAGTAGAGGCCCCCTCCACTCCTTCAGCCAACACCACAGGATGCCGGACACAGAAACCGCGCCCTCCCGGCGGCCCTGCCCCCTGCAGATGTGGAGGAGGAACTGCAGAGTAAAGCATCTTCATTTGGAGAGCCTGTTTCATGCATAACTGTGGTGTCACAAGAGTGCCACAATTAAAAAAAAATAAATAAATATTATAAAAAATAAATGTGTAAATATAAATATAAATAAATAAATAAATGTGTAAATATAGAGTAATAAATAAATAAATAAATCTGTTAAAAATAAGGAAATAAATGTGTAAATATAAAGAGAAATAAATAAGATTAAATAAACAAAGAAATAAATTAAAAGGAAAATTTTGTCTTTACTTTTCCCTCTTCTCTTTTTTCCTTTTAGTTTTCCATTTTGTCATTGTCTTTCCCGTTTTGCATTTGCTTTTTCCGTTTTGCAATTGCTTTTTCCATTTTGCATTTGCTTTTTCATTTTGTCATTCCTTTTGTCCACCAAGTAAAAGCAATGACAAAAGCCTTTGCTTTTACTTGGTGGACTGAGCTGTCAATCAAATGGCTCTGGGCGAGGCTTTCTATCCAGGGTGGGTAGTCGTACCTGATCACAGAATTCCTGCCTGACGCCAGCTCCTAGCACGGCTAAAGTGAAGCGATGTCAGCGTGGTGCTTCGGCTGATTCTACCAGCAGACGCTGAAAGGACTCTGATAGTTCAGTAAGTTAATGTTTATTTTCTTAATGGTGCCGGTTTTAATGTACATTAGATACACCTGTAGTGTCAAATATAATGTGTGCCGTGCACTCCAGATGTCGATGGAGTTTTTTTGTGTGTGCTGACCAGAGAAGTTAGCATCCAGTAAATATTAGCTTTAATGTGAATTAACGATGCTAACCAAGCTAGCTGCTCAGTCGTAGCCTGATTAAAGCTAACGTAGTATTAAGCTAACAATGTTTGTGTTGAGTTTCATGTAAACAGCTGAAGTGTGTTTTGTTAGTGTAATGTGGTACAATGTGGTTAATAAAACTGTCAGTGGAGACGCTGGTTCACATTAATGTAACGTTTAGAAACCTAAATGTGATTAAAACAGTAAGGTTAAGGCTCTGTGTTGTCAGTAGTCCTGAATATCTGCTGAGTCTCTGAAGTTTAACTGGAGAAAACAGTAAATCTACTCTCTAGTCGCAGTCACAGTCCAATGCAGTGACAAATGCACAGACCTGTACATTCAGGGAACTAAATAACTGCTTCACAAGAACACAGCAGGAGGGCTAACTCTTCAGGTCAGGACTTAGCAGTACACCTACATCTGAAGGACAATGAACACTCACTCAAGCACAACAATGTGCACATTTGGCCAAAGAAGACTGACAAGAAGAGGTAAAAAGACATCTATAGGCGATAGATGCTGGCTGAGCGGGCAACCCATAAATGGGATATAGTCCCCAATACAGTGCCTGGTTTCGATTCCAGCTCACAGCCCTTTGCTGCAGGTCTTCCCCCAAGTCTTCTCCCTACTTTCCTGTCAGTCTGTCTACTAACTTGTCTAGTAAACCCAACGAAAGGCCAAAAGAAGCCATTTATGTCAAACTGAAATGACCATCACTAAGCAGAGGAAGTGGTGTATGATGCCACTTTACTTTCCACTTACTTTCCACAGACAACTAACCACCTAGTCACACCTCGACTGATCACATTATGGCCTAACGTGATCTCAATGACTCTACAAGTACAAAGGCCCAACAGAAGTTCCTGACACTCCCCATCAGAGATGAATTGTCTTCAAGAAACTAAAGTCCACTTAGCCTCATTTTAGCATTTGGATATATCATAACGTGGAGTACTCAGAATCCTTCTGGACATTTTAAAAATGTTTAAAATTACAGCATTTGGTAAAAATTTAGGCTCACATTACATTCCTAATGGTAAATTATTAAAACAATATTTGTCACTTTATGAGGAGGAACCTGTGGGTAGAATACTCGAAACTTTTTTACATGTTTTGCCTGGCAGCACCAGCATCAACTACACCGTACATAACACAAAAATGCTTCAGAGATTCCCCTTTGAATGAGGAAGTACTAGTTTCACAACTCTGTTCTGACTGCTGACCACAGAGGTTTGTCTCTTTAGTTACTAAATTTGTGCACATGAATCTTCTGCCAAATACTTACAACACTGTTTACCTGATCAAAGGAAAATTATTTTGTAGTTACCAGGAAGTTATTCTAACATTTCTACACAATCATGGAGTGAACCTGTTTTGCTGAATGCATGTGTTTATGTAAGAGTTTCAGTTGAGTGGACTTTCCAGCTGCAACGCAAGCATTGTGTTGTAGGAGCCATCAGGAAGAAGCCACTTACAGTAAAACAAAAGGTATAAAGGGCAAAAGCAGGACAATGTCATTGAATAACACTGCTGCAAGTACTGGTAAGTCATACAAACCACAGTGGTTTACTGTATATACAGCTGAAATAATAATAAATCTTTCCAACTTAAATGGCATGTAAGATTCATCTTTGCATGTGTCTGCATGCCTGAAATAAATTTCATGTAACTTTAGAAAACCTGGGGTTGCCAGTAAAGAACATCCATATGGTCATCATATAGGTCATTACCTATACATGGCTTAACCCTCATTAGGGTCGTGGGGCGCCTGGAGTCTGTCCCAAATGACTTAGGGTGAAGGCAGGGGACACCCTGGACAGGTCACCAGTCTATCACAGGACTACATATAGAGACAAACAATCACACTCACATTCACACCTATGGACAATTTAGAATCACAATAACCTCAGCATGTTTTTGGACTGTGGAAGAAAACCAGAGAACCTGGAGAAAACCCACACATGTGCAGGGAGAACATGCAAACTCTATGCAGAAATATCCCAGGAAGGCCAGGACACAAACTGGGGATCTTCTAGCTGCAAGGTAAAAGTGCTAACCACCAAGCCACTGTGCAGCCCCCTGCACAGAACAGAAACTAGATATTGTCTGTAGAGTTTAGGTGGGTACAGATAGCACAGGTGTGTGTAAATGCAGGTTAAAATGTTCCCTACTTTCTCTTTACCAAGAGAAAAACACAACATGTAGTGATTTTATCATTTTTATTACAAAATAAAAGAACTGCTTATATTGACTAGAAAGGCCAATGTAATTACACACAAAAGAACAGTAACAGTTTTCTGCAGATGAAAGATAAGATTGAGAAAACTGTTTCACAACATGAAGCAGCAAACCTACAAATCAAAAAGATGAAGCTGCATTATGTTGTAAATATTACATTTTTAATGGGCTACCATTTTTCCTAACAAAAGCTGGGATATGGTTAGTTTGTCTTTGTAGATTTACATTTTCATTTAGTAAATGGAATATTCATTTTTCTCAGTGTCTGTTCGTGTTCCTCAAATGCAAAAGTCTTGCTACACCCTACATGAAAAGGCCATATTTAAAGAATTGTACTTTTATCACAATACAAAGGCAATCATAGCAGTGATAGTTTGAGAAGCTGTGAAACAATGCAGTTTCCATGTTCCATCTGTAGCCGTAGCCAACCAAACAAGGCAAATGTGTTAAGGAGGTAGATTTTTTTCTCTGGACATTGAACAAGTGATAGAAAAATTGCCGCTCACAGTGAGGTGGGTATTGTAGTTGAGTACATTCCCTCCTGAGGCACATGAAAAGAAGCAAAATAACTGAACAAGTGACTGACAAACATATTTTCTTCAACAGTGTTCAATTAAGCAGGATCACTCTGTTTCCCAGAAGGAAGTAGGATTTATACGGTGCATATAATTGCCTGGATCAAGATTATATTACATGTAGAGGCACTATTTAATCAAAAATTCAGCTCAAATACAGCTTTTTTATTCAAAATTCTAGCTGCAGCAAGGCTCCAGAAAATGTAAAGGGTGTCATTACACCTACGATTCAGCTCAAAACTTCATGCCAACCACCGACCTTCCAGAGATCTGGATGTCATCAAAAGGAAACAGAGCCAGAATCTGAAAGACAAGGATATAAAATCAGATTTTATAGATTACATTTTTAATTATCCTTATGAACAATAGAAAGAGAAAAATATCTGACAATAAGCATTGCTGAAGATAGTCTCTTGCTATATGCTTGGGGTTGTTGAGATGACTCTGTCGTAAGAATCTAGTCATTTAAACCTCTGAAAACGTATGCACAGTATGTATAGATCAGAAATCACAACATTAAAACCACTGACAGGTAGCATTCCTTGATGGCAGCAGGCCTCTCCAGCAGAACAAAACGAAAAATGCAACTGCCTGAAACTACTCGGGAGCGGCACAAGGAATACAAAGACCCCAAGGCATTGACCCAGTCTCCAACCTGCAACCCATGGGCCCCAAAGGGTCTGCAGCAAATGTCATGGCACCAAACACGACATCTCAGAGGTCAAATGTCCATGCATCGAATGGTCAGAGCTGTTTTTCATGTGGTTTTGATGTTGTGTCTGATTGGTGTGTACTTTATTTATTTATCCATCCATCAATTATCTATATATCGCTTTATCCTCTGTAGGGTCAAACCCAGTGCCTTCTAGCTGTTAGGTGACAGTACTAACCACTGTTGCCCTTTCTGTATTTATATAAAGTTAAAAAAATAAGGAAACTGCTGGTTGTTTTGACAAACATAACTCAGACAGGAGTGAATAGAGAGTTTGTTGGGGACCACAAGCCAGAGAAGGCATTTTATTTTTGGTATAACTGGGCAAAAAAGCCAAATGGTCTGGAAGAAAACAACACTCCCGGGCCTATTATTTTTTCCAGTTTCAGGCACTGGATAATTTACCCATGATAGAAGATTTTAGCCAATAACGCCCCCCCCCCCCTTACAAAGTGTATCTTGAATCCTAGGTGAAGGCACAAATGAAAACTGTCTCTTAGCTTGATGACTTTTTTTGTGCTTGACATGCATGTTTTTAGGATGTGGAAGGGGAACACAGGAGCACTTCGTGTAATTAGAATATGGTGGAGAAAGTTTAATATATTTTCCTAAGACATTGCTCAAAGTGAAAATTGGATATATTCTAGACTCATTACAAATACACTGAAATATTTCAAGACTTTATTTTAACCGTGATAACAGCTTAAAGCTCATGCAAATCCCCCCAAATCAATCTCAGAACATTTGAATAGTTCACAGAGGGCAACAGAGATGTCAATTAAGGACCCCCAGACACTCCCAACTCAAAACACCTACAAAGAGCCATTAATTTCTCAGTCTGGTCAAGTACACACAATCACTACCATGGGGAAGACTGCTGACTTGAAAGTCGTCCAGAAGACAATCACTGACACCCTCAACAAGGAGGGGAAGACTCGACAGGACATTGTTGAAAGGGCTGGCTGTTCACAGAACGCTGCAACAAAGCCTATTAATGGAAAGCTGAGTGCAAGGAAAATGTGTGGTAAGAAGGGTATACAAGCAAATGGGGTGACTTTTGATTTGAGAGGATGGTTAAGAAAAGCAGATTCAAGAATTTGGGACAGATTCACAAGCAGTGAACTGAGGCTGGAGCCTGTGCATCCAGAGCCACCACGCACAGACATGTCCAGGAAATGGGCTACAAGTGTCCAATTACTATAGTTACACCTCTCCTGAACACCCAGCAATGTCAGGGGTATCTTACCTGGGATAAGAGAGAAAGAACTGGACTCTTGTCAAGTGGTCCAAAGTCCTCTTTTCAGGTAAAATTAAATTTTGCTTTTTGTTAAATTCAAAGTTTCAGAGTCTGGAGGAAGCGTGGAGAGGCAAAGGATCAAAGTTGCTTTAAGTCCAGTATGAAGTATCCAGTCAGTGATGGTTTAAGTGCCAAGTGTTGATCCACTTTGTATAATCAAATCCAAAATCAACACAGCTGGTTACCAGAAGATTTTGGAGCACTACATGCTTACTTCTACTGAGAAGCTTTTTGGAGATGCAGATTTTGTCTTCCAGCAGGATCTAGCATCTCTTCACACTGCCAAAACCACTCAGAATTGGCCAGCCAACTCACCATATCTGAACTCCATTGAAAATATGTGGCGTATTGTGAAGAGGAGAATGGGATGAACCAAAAATAAAGAAAAGCTGAAGGCTGCTATGAAGGCAACATGGACATCCATAACACCTCAGCAGTGCCACAAGCTGATTGCCTCCATGTCACACGGTATTGCTGCAGTAATTAGAGTAAAGGGAGCCCCAGCCAAGTTTTGATAGAGCACAACAACATAGTGTTCTGAGTATGGATATTTCTGTTCTCCAAATCCTTTTTTGAGCTTTTGGAATATTCTAATAATGTGAGATTAACTTCAAGAGGGATTTCATGAGTAAGCCATTACCATTAAAGTTAAATCAAATAAAGGCTGACTTTTCAGTTTATTTGTAATGAGTTCAGAATGTTTTTTTCCACTTTAAACAATATCATATGAAAAATATTGAACTTTTTCAACCATATTCTAATTATATCAGATGCAGTGAAGAAATAGCTGTGGGAGGATGGTTTTATATCTACAGATTCAGATTTTGGTGGGTTTTTGCTTGCTTGTTTGTTTTTTGCAGGGGCATTTGCCTCTAGCAGATTTGTCCTTCAGCAACTTTGGTATAGATTTGATGCTCCAGTAAGTATTTATGGCAACTGGACATGGTGGTAGGGATTGACTCAAAATAGACAGTGTTTCTAACAAAGACTGTATATAAAAGATGGATATAACTTCTAGAACTCAATAGTTAAGCTGATGCAGGAAACGATTTACACTTGCATTCTTCTAAAGGCCAGCAAGGGGAAACTCTCTAGTGCAAAACAGGGTAGAGTGCACAGAAGTCTATGAGAAAATGACCCTGCTTCTCACAAAATTTGTTACCTAACTAAACATTTTCTTAATGTTTCAATGTTCTCAGTGGCTAGTTTCAAGAGTTTAATACAGCATGATTTGTATTTATTAAATTATGGTTCCATTTAGGCATGATAGCCCATGTTAGCACTTCATTGTTAATAATACTATAACTGCTTACATCATCATTGCCATCAGCCAAATCAAGCGCCGTCTCGTCCTCCATGTTTCGCAACATTGTGTCAGCGCCAGATTGGCAGAGGAGGTTGGCAATGGCAGTGTCCTGTCTGCCCACAGCGAGATGCAGGGGTGTGCAGCCATTAAACATGGCAGCATCAACATTGGCCCCCCTGCCAAGCAGCAACTTCACCGATGTCATGTCATGCAGCTCAACGGCAAGGTGAAGAGCTGTTTTGCCACTGGTTCCTTCCTGTAAGGGCAGGTGGAATAGTGATGACAAGTCCCAAAAAAACATAAATGGGACAATAATTTACAATAGATTAGATTAGATTTATTCTCTATCACACAATCACAGAAGAAAAGGACACATTAACTCATAAAAAATAAAATAATAACCATTTTACACCCTGGATGTGAGGCAGAGTGATAGAATTAGCCAGTGATTTAAACTAACAGGAATGTTGGAGGTAGTTTTGGGACTGACTGCCATGCTCCCTTCCATCAGTAGAAAGTTAAGAGTGGCTGGACAGCCCAGCCTAATCATATCTCAAATCTAATTATGTCTCTCTGAATTTTGCAGTAAGTTCTGAGCTCAGTTCATAACACTATCAGCATTGCACAAGTGCAGCAGATTTATAGATAGTAACACAACATTGAGGCCAGACACAGTAAACAGGTTGAGAGGGACAAAAGTGATTATAAATGCTGGCACATTGCTATATAACGAATACACTTCATATTTATACAGGCAAATGTTGTTCATCCTCATCTTCAATCTTTTTCTTCATCAGGGTCAATTGGCTGCAGGTAGATGTGTACTTTTTGAAATCAGTGTCAGTCACTTAAGGAGTAATTTCAGCCTAAATTACATTGGCACTAAAACATTTGTTTCTATTCTACAAGTTGAAAGATTGAAAGTACACATTCAACCTTTAAGTAAAGCATAGCTCTAAAAATGTAATATATAATGTGCTTCAAAGCAAAGAGTCACCAACTAACCTGGATATTCAGGTTTGCTCCCTTTTTCATCAGAAGCTTCATAATTTGATGTTGCTTGTTCAGTGCAGCCAAGTGAAGACAGGCAAGACCTGCAAGTACATATGTTATGTGAAATATGGGACATGGGTCTCATTTCAGGTCAAAATGTGTTGTTTATCCAAATGATAAACTAAGACCAGGGCAACATAGATAAAAACTATATTTCTAATGCAAAACCTCCGCATCTGAGTTATACCTGCAATTGTTGGTGCTATTTCTTCCACTATTGCTACTGCTGTTTCCTCTTTTCCTTTTCTTAACCCTCGTGTTGTCTTTACATCCTTTACACTCCCATGTCCTAAGAGACAAAAATGACCCACCGACACTGAGCCTCTAAAATAAAGCCGTTCAATTGAATTTTCAACCCAAAATCTATTTTACATGAAGAAACAACCTGTCATGCATCACACACTTTGTGAATGTCTGAGTTTCTTGCTCTTCAGAGGGCAGAAACACTGTATTTAATCAGTGAAGACCACTGATTAAATACAGTGGTCTTACATGTTCTGTTTTTTTTTTTTTTGTTTTTTTTACTAAAGTAGAGGTTTATTATCACTATTATTGTTGCTAAAGGTATTGCGTGGGTGTAACTGTGCAATGTGACTGTGATTTTAACTTCTGGGTCAAAAATGACCCTAAGACAATATTTGTAACCTGGTGATGTACAGCTTTGATGAAAATATTAACAAAGACAGCGTTTCACTTTTTCTAATGTTGGGGTCACTTTAGGAAAAGTCATTGAATTTCAAGTTGAAAATAGGTCACAGAGTTTTTTCTCTGCTATTAAACATAGTGGCTGGGTAATTTTTGACCCTAAGACAACGCAAGCATTAAAGGTTGACATCTGGGGTCCGTTTCACGAAGCAGGTTCAACAAACTCTGAGTTCAACCCTGAACTCTGAGTTGATCTACTCTGAGATAGAAAACTCTGAGTTTTCGGTTTCACAACGGCTGATTTGAGTTGGTTAAATCAACTCAGAGTAGTTTCACCCGGAGTTAAGCGCGTGCACAACTCTGAAAAGCCAGTATCAATGGAGCGCCGATTCGACGAGTCACCATGGCAACGAGGAAGCGGAGGACTACGCCGCTTGAATTGGAAATCTTAATGCGCTTATATAGCGAGTTTGAACACGTTTTTAGAAAGAAGTGCAACACCGCTGCAGCTGCAAAAGAGAGGGAGACGGCGTGGGAGATCATTGCTGCCCGGGTCAATGTGTAAGTTTAAATCACAATAATATTACAGGGGAAAACTGTTTGAATAGTAGCCTATTAAGTTATTTCATTTAGGTGCAATCCCGCGGGGGAGAAACGCATGTGGCAGCAGTTTAAGAAGAAATATAAAACCATTTTTAAAACAGGTAAGAAGTCGGCATGATGTCATGGAGCTACCTCATTTTGATCATGTTTTACATTGTAAAGTAGCCTAAATATTAAGTGGCTGTTTGACTGTGCAGTGGTTTTATCCCACACATACCCTAAATGTCTGCATCCATATCATGTTCTGTTAAATAATTAAGCCTATTTAAACTAACACAGACTTCTACTCAGCCATATATATATATATATATATATATATATATATATATATATATATATATATATATATATATATATATATATATATATATTATATTATATATATATATATACACACATACACACACACACACACTGACCGGTACCGCTCTAAAAGATAATTGTCCGGAAATGCCAAAACATCTATGCGCGGTCTGATAACAATCTCCCGACGAATATTTCATTCTCTGCAGTAATGCTGCTCCTTCATCTGCTGGATCGTTCATAAAAGGACGTCATTTTGACAAACGGCAGAACTAGACTTCGCCAAAACTCGCCAGCTGACTGAATGAATGAGGAAATCAAATGGCGTGTGTGGCTGAAAGAGGGCGGAGACAGAGAGAAACTCGAGGTTTACTGAGAAAAACCTGATCCCGACCAGGTTAGAGTCAGAGAGTCTGTTACTACGGTAACTGACAGAGAGTTTAAGTTACCCCTCTTTGTGAAACAGGCTAGGGTTACCCCTCTGTCTCTGGTTTGAGTTACCTGCTTTGTGAAACGGAAAACTCTGAGTTTCCCTCATTTCAGGGTTAACAAACTCAGAGTTTTCACTAAACCTGCTTCGTGAAACGGACCCCTGGTTAAATTAAAGAGACTAAATAAAAACAAATTCCTGACTGCAACTGTATTTTTCCGCACCTCTCCAATTCTGGGTCTCGAAGACGGGCACTAGCCTGCTAGAAGAAATGTCTCTGGTCATCTCTGTGGCGCACTCTGTCTGACCATGTTGGCAAGCCACATGGAGCGCTGTGTTCCCGTCCTGGTCCTGCAGCTCCAGGTTGGCACCTTTTTCCACCAGGCCTTTAACCATATCTGTCAAGTTCAGGTAGGTGGCCAAGTGCAAAGGACTCTGAGGATCACCAGTGAAAAAAGTTGTACAACACAATCAAACGGCATGTCTCTGATTAAATTATCGTCACAAACAGTGCTGGCTAAAATGATTTTATATCATATTGAAGTGGAGAGTGAGCTGAAAAGATCAATTAACCGATCAATGGGCATAAATTTGATAATTGATAGATTTTTTTAGGCAGCTACCAAGTAAAAACAAAAACATTTATCAGTAGTAGACCCTTATATGTAAGAATTTCTTCTGATTTGTAACCATGAAATTTGAACATCTTTGTATTTCAGGTGGTATAAACATTAGTCAGCATTTTCTGACATTTTCAAGCATTTAAACAAAAAAATAATGCAAATTCATTATTGATAATAGATACACACTGTTCAAAAGTTTGGGGTAACTTAGAAATGTCCCTATTTTTGAAATAAAAGCTGTTTTTTTCAATGAAGATAACATTAGATTCATTACAAATACAGTCTAGACATTGTTAATTTGGTAAATGACTATTCTAGCTGGAAACGGCTGATTTTATTGGAATATCTACATAGGGGTACAGAGGCCCATTTACAGCAACCATCACTCCTGTGTTCTAATGGTACACTGTGTTAGCTAATGGTGTTGAAAGGCTAATTGATGATTAGAAAACTCTTGTTAGCACATGAATACAAGTGTGAGCTTTCATGGAAAACATGAAATTACCTGGGTGATCCCAAACTTTTGAACAGTAGTGTATAGATAGAAAAACAGAACAATTCCAGCTGAGAAAGAAACTAACTTGAAATAAACCAGTATTGTGCTTATACTCTGTCGTGGTCTATTGAAGTAGTAGCAAGTAGGCAAATGTTTTAAGGTGAATTTTCTTTTCATAAATTAAAGACGTAACAAGAATTCTTCTTAGTAAAGTATCCAAATGTGAGGGCTGAGAATAACAAATGAGAGGAAATAACGCAACCAGGAACAACTCAGCACAGGATTAACTGTGTCACTGCTTGAAGTGATGAATCTTCACGTTTGCTTTCGACTATTCTGTAAGTTTTCTCTGCCTCACTTCGAGTTAAGTCTCAGGTCTGACTTCTTGCAGGACTGGAACAACTCCTCCACCCACATCCACACAAGGATACACTCCACAGCTCCCTGTAGTTGTGTTTCTACATAAGGTAGAGGAGGGGAGTTTCCATTCCAAGTCCCTTATGAGCTAACACTGGAACCACCCACTGTAACGTCCCTGGCAGAAGTCAGACTGCAAATAAAGGGGAACAGCAATTCTCTGGAAGTACAGAGATATAAATACGGCTACTGCTTTCACAAACAAATTACTCATAATGTGGAAGTCATTTTGGATTTTTAAAAAAAGTTTTACTAGAAGCTCAAGCATGCTTATATTGTGAAACAAGTCATGGTATACTTACCTGGTATAAATTGTTTTGGATGTCCAGGACTTCTTTTGGAAATAGCTGTATTAACTCTTGAGCAATGAATTCATCTTCATGGATAATTGCCAGGTGCAGGATTCTACAGGAGTAACAAAGAAAAATAAACATCCTTTTTTCACAATGTTTGCAAAAACTTGTAGGCCTACTTTAAGTTAATTGAGGTCAAAAACAGCATTAGGTGGAAAATAAAAAGACTGCATTCCATCAAAATGTTGTATCACAATTTTCTACTTTAAAATGCAACATTTATTGGACTGAATGGCAAGTTTGAGTGTTTGGGACATTGAGGAATACTAAAAATTCTGGAAAAGCTAGCTGTTTGATTAGTGAGACGTGGTAAAATCACCTTTAA
The DNA here is from genome assembly GCA_027123335.1 of Amphiprion clarkii. Lineage (NCBI taxonomy): Eukaryota > Metazoa > Chordata > Actinopteri > Pomacentridae > Amphiprion > Amphiprion clarkii. The sequence goes on from CM049579.1 coordinate 19,830,318, forward strand.
GCAGATACAACCTCGGAAGCTGTAGTTGAAACACTTAAAACAAAGGAGAAAATAAAGCATACCAACCTTAAAACCTGAGTGGGAAGTTACAGCAAACACATGTATAATGGAGCAGAAAATAGACCTGTCCATAAGGTGCTTAATTTGATAACTGAGAACAACACAAAATGGGCCTCATTTAGAAAATGATTTTAACAGATTCAAATCAAAGTTTGGCTTGAAGTTTTAAAAATCATTGTTCTGTACAAATTCTATTGTGGCTTGTGAGACGGAGCCTCTATGGATAAGGTTTGTCTCACCACATCCCATGGATGCTGAATCAAACTGGTCACACTGGACTCTTTGTTGTGCCCTCTGGGCCTTTTCTGAGCATTTTGCACAGTGTCCTGCTGAGGGAGGTCGCTGCTACCGGGGAGCACTGTTACTGTGGGAGTCATGTTTGGTGTGGATGAATGATTAGGTGGGTGGGGTGTGTCCTAGTCACATATACAAGATTTTCCAGAAGAATGTTGCATTGTAACAAGATGATCAACATTATACACTTCAACTGTCAGTGGTTTTAATATTGAGGCTGATAAATGCTATTGTTGCTCCGCCAAGGAACGCAGCGGAGTTATGTGGCTATCGCCGTTGGTTTGTCTGTCTGTCTGTTCCTGATATTACTCAAAAACTGATTAACGGATTTGGATGAAATTTTCAGGGAAGGTCAGAAATAACAAAAGGACCAAGTGATTAGATTTTGGCAGTGATGCGGCTTATAGTCTGGATCCACGGATTTGTTAAAGATATCTGTATCACTGAGATGGTGGCATGGTGTCACTGTAACTATGACAACAAGTGAACACTACATCAGCTGCCTGGTGACAATCACACAATTAGGATCCTACTACAAATTCCCCACTGCGGACTTGTCGGGACTTATCCATTGGAAATGATACAAGGAACAATTGATTAAATTGTGGGGGTGATTCCGAGTCAGATCAATTTTCACCACCCGCTACATATTTAGGTCACACGATTCGGTATCCGTACATAACAGACACATGGATAACACATGCCTGTGCTCAGCGCAAGGTCATTTTGTTTGTGGGTAAATCTATATAAAAAGAATGATTTCTGATCATCAATAATTAATGAACAAATTTTGCATTTCTTAAAAAAAAAAAAAAAAAAGAAAAAAAAAAGCTGCATTTCTGACAATGCCATATAGGGGAATGAACAGCCTTGGCGGAGCACCGCATTCTCTGAGCGCTATTTTAGTTGTTACTGTGCTTTCAAAGATTAGAAGCAAGTGGCTCTGCAGAATAATTTAACTTAATTTAACCATAATGCAAATGCCTGATGCCATGCCATCTGTCTATGAACAGAGGCCATGGGATCAAATGTTCCTACAAAGTCTCACAGCACAGATTTCAGTTTTTTAATGTTACATATCATACAAACTGATTTGTTAAATGTTAAATGTGAGAGGGCATAAATTTTAATGCAGCATATCACCATGAGCAATAAAATATTACATGACGAATGTTATAGTTTCTAACTGATTAAACACCTCCCTGCAACTACTGGGAAAAAATTGACATATTACTGGTACTTTTGGAACTGTCAGTTAGGGACTCTACGAGAGTTTTATATGCAACTGATATTTTCTTGGCAATAATTCACACAGAGAACCATTAATTGTTCTTTTTTTGTTTGTTTGTTGTTGTTTTTTTGTTTTTTTAAAACAAATTTAGGAATAATAACACAGATTTCACATATATCTGTGTTTTTAAAAGGGAAAAGAAAGTAATTGTTAATCCTTAGTAATTGTGCACTGCTGATACTGACCTTGATGAAAACCTCAAAAGTTTGGGGTCACCCAGGAAATTTCATATTTTCCATGAAAACTCACACTTTTATTCATGTGCTAACATAATTGCACAAGGGTTTTCTAATCATCAATTAGCCTTTCAACACCATTAGCTAACACAATGTAGCATTAGAACACAAGCGTGATGGTTGCTGGAAATGAGTGTCTGCACCCCTTTAGAGATATTCTATTAAAAATCAGCCGTTTCCAGCTAGAATGGTCTAGTCTAGCAATGTCTAGAATGGATTTCTGATTCATTTGTTATCTTCATTGAAAAAAACAGCCTTTCTTTCCAAATAAGAACATTTCTAAGTGACCCCAAACTTTTGAACTGTAGTGTATATATTGCCATGTGAAATAAAAGCATTTTAATTTTGTACACTCCAAACAGTATGCCTTGGATAATTTTTGTAGCAGACTTGCATTTAAACTTTTGGTGCTGAGACTATTTTCTTCACCTGTGCAACAGACCCTCCACGATGGAACAAAAACAAAGTTATAGTTGGTGTTTAATCAACAAGGTAAGCCACAATCACGACACACCGCCATTCTGAAAGTGCTGTCAAAACAAAGACAATTTTCTTGCAGTTACTGCAAAAACTGCTTGTATGAGCTACTGTACTGCTCATATCTTCAATACCAAATGATCGTTGAAGTTGTTTTTCAGCCAAAAGTGCCAACCTTTAATTGGTTCCAGCAAAGGAGTGTCTGCATCGTCTTCAGTTAAATTACAAAAAACTGGACATCTTTGGGTTTTCAACTGCTTTTCAAGCCAAATAAGCAATTTGGAAACCTGTGTTGGCCATTTGTCACTATAGTCTAATGTTTTTATACAAAGAAAGAAAGAAAAACAAAACAAAGTGAAAGTAACAGCTCTTACTTAAACAGTGAGTTCCTAAATAAAGTTGCTATAAACTGTAAAATAAAAAGAAAAGAAAAAACCCAGAATAAAGAGAAATTAGAGGAGCTCCTAACTGAAATAACAGTGTGAACAGAGATTAATCCAACAACGAATTATCCTAATAATGGTAGAAATAGACAGATAATGCATCGCATAATGAAGTATGTTGACACATTGCCAATTTTTTTGTCACTGCAGTATCATCTCCACCTGATTTAAATGCCTGCAGACTAAAGTATTTGCTCTACCAGATAGTCAACCCTGTGAGCAACAAGTGTGAGAAAGGAACTTCCTGGTTTAAGTAAGACTTGAATGAATAAGAACTTTAAAAAAAAAATCCCACAGGGGAAAATTAGTGTTTGCATGACTATGTCGATCGAAGCAGTACAGTGTGCTGTGTTTCAGGCGTTTTTTCCCTTCCAGGTATCTAAACTTAGGGTGTGAGAATGACACCATGTGGCCTGAACATATGTCAAACGGAAATGAAAAGAGGTCAGAGGCACAACAACAGTACTGCAATGATGTGACTAGATCAATCACTGGATTACTCTGGTTGGTGGCTGCAAGACTCACTGGCAAGTCTGCTTTATCATCAAAACAGACTGATGACACTGGGTGATTGGGTCACACATGATGGCCTGCATGGACCGGTGAAGCTGTGTGTGGATGTTGAGGTATTTGGACTGTGTACGAAAAGTTGCAGTTTCACTGAGTCAAAGTGAGAAATCAACAGCAACAAAAAGCTGCTCCGTCACAACTGACATTTTTAGATGCCTGTTCTGAAAAGAAAGAAAGAAAGAAAGAAAGACAGACACTTCTCAATGGCTGGAATAAAAATCACGCATACACAGTGTCCTATCCTGATTAACAAGTTTCTTGGATCAAAAGCGAGCCATACTGCTTCCTCACAGCATGTGCTTTGTCTGTACTGCACGGGGAAGTCCAAGCCTATCTGTTTCACTTCTGTTTTCTGACTGAGACGCCTGACAGGAGACCATCCGCATTCATGAAATGGACAAAGCTCATTAAAAAAGCAACACTGCTATGAAATCTCCTTCAAAACCAGCATCATATAAAAACAAATACGTCTCAGCTTCAATGTGATTTACAGATCATAAACTACAATTTATCTGACGTTTCCCATATTTAGTAGAATAAAAGAGAAATCAGATGACTTTTTGAACTACCAGTCGATTATTTGATTAGTCAGTAAAAAGCAAATGAATCAGCGTCTATTTCGAAACTCTTTAAAGCCACATTCCAAACAAAACTGCACAGGTTTTTAGCTCTGCAAATATACACACTTGTTGTGTTTCACTGTTTAAATTATACACATTATTGCAAATTGTTTAACTTCAAAACAAAGCAATTGATAATGTCAGCTGTCATCCATTTTATAGTCAGAACTGCTAATAGAAAATATAACACAAGAGTAGCAATAATATTATGCCCAGAGAGAAGGGGGAGGAAAACTGGAAAAATTACTGGAGGTAATAGAAAGTACATTTTATTGTACAACACAATGTTGTAAACATTATGTGTGACAAAGATGGTGTGTATTTTAGCGCTCTGTTTGAAATCCCCCCACCGAAATCCCCCCACCAGTGTCAGCAGTGTCAGAAAACACTCGCTGAGAAAAATGTGATTTTTTAAAAAATAAATTCAGATAATATGCAAAAACCTACGTGTCTCCTTCCTCTGTAATAGTTGTGAGCAAGTTCTCCTCGTGTTCAGAGAGTTCACAGATCTGTGCTGGCTCCTCACTGGCGGTGGAAAGCGTGCAGCGCTCCACTATCTCCGACAGACTCTCCACCGTGATGGACGAGGAGCCATAGGCAGAATCCAAGCGCTCCTCCCCGGTAGAGAACTTGTCCCTCGGCCCGCTGAAGTCGGAGCTCGGGTCACGGGGCTCCTCCGACTTCAATATGGAGCGGTACGAGTCGATGCCCGAGTCCGTGCGGTTATCCTCCAGCAAATCATCTTTACCACAATCGTCGCTCGCCATGGTAATGCTACTGGCCTCGCTGGGTTTCCCCTCACGCTTTCACCGAGGATTTATAAAGGCTTCTGTTATCGCAGCTCAGGGCACGGCGATGTGACCGGACTCCGAGGACAGCCTGCTGACACCTGAGAAAACCGGCGTTCCTTTGTGAAACCAGAGGAAAAAGCCGATTCGTTTCATGCCATTTAAAAATAATGCCGTAACCCCGCAGCAACAGGCGTTCACTTTGGATCGATTATGGAGTTGACGAACGTTTCAAAACGAGGCAGGTCATTCTAGAGTCGGTGAAACGGGTTCAAGTCGAGCCGAATGAGGGGAAACGTCGACCAAATATCCGGTAACAGCAGGAGCTACAGGCGGAGAGCAGGGGAGCGTTGAAAGGCGAGAAGGGAAGAGCTGACATGTGAAAGCCAGAGCTGTTTTTGTCACGCTGGGGAATCCCCAGACACACACGCACGCACGCGCGCACACACACACACACACACACACACACACACACACACACACACACACACACACACACACACACACACACACACACACACACACACACACACACACACACACACACACGCACGTCTACAAGAACGTCAAGAGCACTCTTACGTAGTAAGAGTGAAAAAATTTCAAAATAAAAGTAGGAAACCAACCTAACCTGAGGATGTTGAATCTTATGCCGACTCGTACAATATTACAGTCATTGTCAATCTTACTTTTACACTGTGCAGTATTACCATTCTGTATATTCTGCTGTTCAATCTGCTGTTTTTATTGCTGCTTTTAATGTACTTGTGGTTTATTTATTTATTTATTTTAATTTATTGTTAACTTATGGGGGGCTGCACAGTGACGTAGTGGTTAGCACTTTCGCCTTGCAGCGAGAAGGTCCCTGGTTCACGTCCCAGCTTGGATCTGGGATCTTTCTGCATGGAGTTTGCATGTTCTCCCTGTGCATGCGTGGGTTTTCTCCGGGTACTCCGGCTTCCTCCCACAGTCCAAAAATATGCTGAGGTTAATTGACTATTCTAAATTGCCCGTAGGTGTGAGTGTGTGAGTGCTTGTTTGTCTTTGTGTGTGGCCCTGCGACAGACTGGCGACCTGTCTAGGGTGTCCCCTGCCTTCGCCCGAGTCAGCTGGGATAGGCTCCAGCACCCCCGCGACCCTAGTGAGGATTAAGCGGTGTATAGATAATGGATGGATGGATGTTAACTTATGGGTCATTTCAGAATTTGAGGACATTTGGGCTTAAAACAAAACTCTGTCTTTTTCAATTTTCTGCTACATATTCATCAATAATAGGTAATAAACTACCAAAGACTTGATTGACTCAGCTTATACATCAATGGTACCATTTTTATTTCATATTTTATTTGTTGTTTACTAACCCCATTCTAATAACAGTAACAGCGTTGCTAATTCATGCTAATTCATGTTAGCTTTTACTCAGAAGTAGAAGCTAGATATTTAGCTAGCTGTTATTGTTGAACCTAGAGGACAAACTTACTGATGGAAAAAAATAAAGAAAAAACTAAAAAGAATTTGTCTTATCCTGATAATATAAGGTAGAGTGAGACATTCAATCAAGGCTGACAATGTTAACAAACATGAAAAATAAAATAGAGGACATAGCTTTGCTCTACCCATTCTTTTGGAAAACTCTTTGATGATGTTAATTCCAGCATATCATGTGATTCACAGTTTTTTTCTTCTCCCAGCTAAAAAGGTTACTGCACAATTTTTATTCAGAGCAAGGAAAAAAATGTTAGCATTCCAATTACAGAGTAAATTTCAAGAATGTGTTGGTGGTTATAAATTACAAGACGAATTACATTTTAGGGTACCAAAACATTGAACAACAATGAAAAGTTTTAGTCCTACAATAAATGGGGTATGGCTGTGGAATAAACTTGAGATGGAACAGAAACAATGTTCAAACATCAACCAGTTTAAATATAAATACAAACAATTTTTTTTTTGAAGGTATAGTGAATATGAACGTAATGACCACTATGGGGCACAGTAGTATTGATTTGCGACTGATTAATTGATGTATAGTGTTGATGTTGTCTGTCTTTTTGCCTAAGCGAAATTATTGGTGGTGAATTTGTTTTTCATTGAATATTTTTCATGGAACTGATGGGAATGGGTGAATGAATTTAGGGGTGGGATTAAATAAATCTTAACTTCTTCCCACTCCCTTTTGAATATGTTGAAGTTTTGTTTTCCTCTCATTCTCCTTATATGAGAAGCCATCCATCCATCCATTATCTATACACCGCTTAATCCTTTTCGACCAAAGAGCACCAGGTGCTAGGTTGGTTCAAAGTTGAGAGCCAGTGCTTTTTTGGTTCAAATCTCGTGCCGCCCCAGATCGGGTTTGTGTTTCCATTCAGAAGGAGCCAAGTTTGAGCTGCGTCGTTGCGCCACCACAAAACGTGTGTACGTCACTGCGTACGTAGCCTTTCAACAGCGTTCGCACCGCACGGAAACCCACACAACAACAACGGAGGACTTCATTGGAGTGGTGTTCATGGCTTTGCTAGTGTACCTTGCCATCGTCGAACAGCAAAACCTTCTGTTAGGGGTTACCCATCGGCGTCGCCGTTCCAATGCCCGGCGATCACGTTTGAGAAGCAAGGTAATTATCAAAGACGTTTGGATACTTAACAGTAAACGTGTTAGCGTTAGCTTAGCTACTTAGCTTCGACTACGTTTGCATTGATTACTTAGCGGTTAAACAAGCGCAATAAGTTGATGATCATATCTATGTTTATCTTTTTAGATGTTGTGCACGATCGGTGGTAGAAATGGCTTTTGGGAGATTGAAAGGACGATGGAGGTGCCTCCTGAAAAGAAATGACTGCAAGCTGGAACTGAGCAAAAGAATGGTACTGACCTGCTGTGTACTTCACAATATTTGTGAGGAACATGGAGATAACATTGTTGAGGAGCTCCCACACAGACATGTTCACGTTCAGCCTTCTGTCCAAGCATTGCCTGACCACGGTAATCAAGAAGGGACTGACATTAGGGCAGCATTAATGGAGTATTTCAACCCTGTTGAATAGTGATGTTTTTCATGTGACTGAATGCATGTTTTGTATTGATAGGTTGTTGTGAAATACCCACCACTGTTGTTACCGTTGTTGGAATAAAGCTTGAGATGAAGAAATCACTATTGCATGCTTCTACTTAAAAGCCCAAATGCCATGCCATCTCACAGGGTTTCAGCAGACCTTTAAAAAGCAATATTAGTCATGTGCAGATGTACATATCTGACTAATCGCAGTCTACAATTATATATTATCAGATATTGATTTTTGAAAATGGCAGATTTGCTAGTGCCAATGACAATCAAATGTAAGGATCTGAAATGCCATTCAAGGCCTTAATTTTTACAAAGTCAACTTAATGACTATTAGTGCTTGTTAACATAAACTGGACTCTTACCATCTTAAGCCTTGGTAAATTCTGCTGGCATGTTCTGCACTTTTACAGTTACATTTATTCCAGAAGCCACTTTATGGTGATGGCACTTACAGTGTAGTAACACTGTTTTTATTCACTTTTCATTCTTCATTATTGTATATATTAGTATAATTATTGTCTTTACTGTACATATGGTCAGTGCTGTGCAGAAAGATTTTTTGCAGCTATAACACTGGAAATTTCCAGACCTGGAGAATAATAAAGGACTATCTTATCTTATTGCCCTGCTGAAACCCTGCTACAGTAGCGCGGTTCATCTTACAAGTTTGTTGTGACAGTATAAAACATATGACACAAAACAAGCATCTCTTATCAAAGTCTTTATTCACACACTTAAAAATAACAATTTCAAAAACACCACACAAAAACAAATCCAAAAGTATTTACAAAAAAAAAATGTCCATGTGCTCATTTGTTTGCCATGCGCTCCACTGCTGCCACCATCCTCTCCATCAGCCCCTTCGCGTCTCTCATATTATCTAGCACAGCAGTGCTCACGGCATTGTCCCAATCCGCCTGCTCAAAGTATTTTTGATTGGCGCGGTCCATATATTCAATGAGTTCTGCATAGGGACTCCGCTTCCTTTTTCCTGCGTGAAAGCACACAAAAAAGTATTCCTTGTTAGTAATTATGTTCTATATTCACAAATGTAGTAAAAAAAAAATCATTAGGGAATTTAGGATGGGTCGAAAAACTACATATTGATCATGAGTTGGTGTTTGCATAGTCTGAACAAATCTTACCGGTTCTGGACTGGGTGGACGCCGAGGAGCTGAGGGATGGGACTGATGAGCTGCAGGATGGTACTGGTGAGCTGCACCTTGTCATCTGGCCCTCCTCATCCAAGAGCGACAATTCTATTAGAAGTGAACAAGAAACATTGTTGGTAGCATCTGTATTACAAATCATTTTATCCAGTAACAGATTAATTAATCCTTCATCCATACAATGTCTGACAGTGTTACCAGAGATACCTGTAACACTTTATACCTGTAATTATTTCCAACAGTGCTAAAGGCCTAGTTTTATTTGAGGCACAACTAAAAACCCACAAAAGACGTGTATAAGACATGAATACATTACAAGTTCACATCTGCAAAGCTGAAAAACCACACAACAATCAGCATTTTATCCTGAAATTATTAAAATGGCAGCGCAGCGTGTTCTTCACTTAACTGTGTTAATTTGGTCATTTGAATCAGTTTTTTAGACTTGTATTAATGATAGAAAACATAATCAACACATAAATTGGAATTGTAAAGAATGACTACAATATAGCACAGTAATATAAGTAAATGGGACATTATGTAACAACGTGGGAGGTTTTGAATACAGGTCGTGTAATGAAATACTGCTGCTGCTTTTCTCAGGTTCCACTTGGGCCTTGTTTCATTGTTTGTTAGCTTTCACGCAGCTAACTGGCTAGCAAACAATAGCCAACCTCCGATCACTGAGCCTGTGTCCACACTACTTTCTCCGGCGTAACGTTCATAATATTCACGTGGGACTATTGTAGCTAGCATATTCTTGGCGAGTTTACAGCCGATGTTTGAGAAATAAGACTTACCAGTTTCAGGAGCGGGTGTCGGCAAGTCCTGCGGCCAGTCCAGCGCGGCTGTGGCTGAGTTGAGGGCCCCTGTGGCTTGGTTAGCGGGCCGGTCTCCAAGCACAGAGTCCAGTAACTCAAAATGCGGACATCTCTTTTGCCTTCCGCTGCCGCTTCGTCCCAGCTCCCTCCTCTGGGCTCTGTACTCTTTTTTTTTTTTTTTTTTAACTTTTTTGGTTTGTTTAGCAGCTGGTCAAGGCTTCGCTGGTAGCCCTGTGCCTCCATCTCCCGCTGGATTCCCTGGAAGATGGGCTTCATCCTTGTGGCTCCATCCAGCTTTCCCTGAACCTCAGCTGATGACCACAGTGCCAGGAAGCACTGGGTCTCCTCCTCCGTCCACTGCTTGCTCTTGTTTTCCATTTTCCGTTTCCAAAACGTTGTCTTCTCAGGACGAGAGCTGCTTCACCGCTGTTGTTTTTTTAAAAATGGCGGTTCTGTGTTTCCGCTGTTGATCGTAGGTCACCGTAACCCCGCCCCCTGCCCGTGACGTGCTCGGCTCTCAACTCTGGCCACCTCTGGCCCAGCAACGACTTGGTGCCCGAAACGGCCCCAGTTTTTGGAGTCCGGAGCCGCAGCTCCGGTGGTCGAAAAACAAAAAACCGGCGCCAAGTCGGGCGCCGGCTCCAACTCCAAACGGGCTCCACCCCGGTCGAAAAGGGGGTACTAGGGCCGCGGGGGGGGGGGGGGCTGGAGCCTATCCCAGCTGACTCGGGCAAAGGCAGGGGACACCCTAGACAGGTCGCCAGTCTGTCGCAGGGCTACATACAAAGACAAACAAACACTCTCACATTCACACCTACGGGCAATTTAGAATGATCACTTAGCATATTTTTGGACTGTGGGAGGAAGCCGGAGTACCCGGAGAAAACCCACGCATGCACAAGGAGAACATGCAAACTCCATGCAGAAAGATCCCAGGTCCGAGCTGGGACGTGAACCAGGGATCTTCTCGCTGCAAGGCGAAAGTGCTAACCACTACGTCACTGTGCAGCCCTTTAAAGACAGGATGGCTTCTACAAATGGATAATGATCCTAAACACACCTCAAAATCCATGGTGGATTACATCAAGAGGCATAAGCTTAAGGTTTTGCTATAGCCTTCACAATCTCCTGACCTCAACATAATTGAAAATCTATGGACAGACCTTAAAAGAGCAGTGTGTGACAGACAGCCCAGAAATCTCAAAGAACTGGAAGACTTTTGTAAGGAAGAATGGGCGAAGATACCTCAAACAAGAATTGAAAGACTCTTAGCTGGCTACAAAAAGCGTTCACAAGCTGTGATACTTGCCAAAGGGGGCAGTACAAGGTATTAACTCTGCAGGGTGCCCAAACTTTTGCAGATGCCATGATTGTGTTTTCTGTTATTTTGAAAGTGTAAATGATGGAAATAAAATCTAACTTTTTTTGACATATTATAAGAATGTCTCATCTGTAATTTGATGCCTTTTGGAGATGTTTCCATCTTTCCTTGGCTTCTTTATACACATTAATATACATTTTTACCTTGGGTGCCCAAACTTTCTATCCCCACTGTAGGTGGCCAACAGATAACAAATTTAAGATATGCTGATGACACCACCCTGGTCTGTAATAGTAGCAAGGCACTGATGGATGTGCTAAGAGCAGTGAAAACAGTAAGTGAAGAAAGGGGACTGTTGTTGAACACGAAAAAGACCAAAATGGTTGTTGAGGATTGCCACAGTGATGCAGATTGAATCTTTTCTCTGGACGGTGATGTAATGGAAGAGGTGGCAAGCTTTGAGTTCCTGGGTTTGGTCATTAGCACGAAAGAGAACTGCACCCAAGAGATCAAAAGAAGACTAGCAATGGCCCGAAGCGTAGTGCAAAACATGACCAACCTATGGAAAAGTAAACTTCCTTCATCCCTCAAAGTCAAACTACTGAGATCAACAGTCTGTGCAGTAGCATCATATGGCTCAGAATTCTGGACTTATGAGGTCAGCAGATAAAAAGAGACTGGATTCTTTTGAAATGTGGTGCTGCTGCAGGATCCTGAGGACACCATGGACAGACAAGAGAACAAATCCATCTCAACTCAAGGAGCTAGGAGTTGAAAAAAAAAACAGCAGGCTAACATCATCACAAGGAAACTCAGCTACTTTGTTCATCCTACCAAACATCACTGCCTTGAGAAAACAATCATTCAAAGAATGGTTAACAGAAAGAGAAAGAGAGGTAGACCTGCAGCAAGTTAGTTTGACAACATCAAAGAGATCACAGGAACTGGAATTGCAGAGGCTGTAGAGCTGCTGCTGACTGTAGACGATGGCGCTCTCTCATTCGAATCACACCAGCATTTACTTATGCTACATGACTTTAGAGAGAGAGAGAAACATTTAAACCAAGAATAATATTATTTTAGAAATTCATGAGTTAACCACCAAAACCTAATTAAACTATATTCCCAAGACAACTTCAGTGTGGGGGAAACTATGTGATTAATCTTGTCTGCTAGTAAAAGTATAACAGGTATAACTGATTACAAACCATCAAACAAGAACTGCAACCCAAAAATGATTATCATTCCAAAATATGACAAGGTGAAAAGCAAACAAATGTAAAATCAATTGCCTGTCTTTTGTTTTGCATTTCTTATTTTTGATTTGTGACTCTTTTATTTGTGGAAATAAAAATTATAGACCACATAATTGTATGTCCAACTGAATAAATAAAAGAACAAAATTCCAAATAATAAAACAACTTTAGAAATCATGGAGTCTTGATCTAAGTATTTCTATACTCTTTATCCTGCGTGAGTTGTTTGTGAAATTCGCATTATTGTTATGATGTCCTGCAAACCAGACTAATAATCATGCCACAATAGTGAACAATTAACAAAAAAAAACACTCAATTCATGGTCAGAATTGTTTGCAATAATATTAAATACGTATGATTTAAAAAAAAAAAACTAAAATTTGCAACTACAGTTATATGGGGCTTTAAGCCTTCTGGGTTTCATATCTTCATGAATAGATTGTCAGTTGCAAGTGTTTTTAGGGTTCTCGGCAACGTAATTATAATCCATATGGTTAATAAATGATATATGTTCTTCACTCAGACTTATGGTTACTATTAACCAAGTCAAGTTTCATAGTAGTCAAATTTCAGTGCTCACTTTGTGACCCAAGTCTGGTTTCTGCCAAAGTGTCGTTTTCCCTGGACATAAACCTGTCAGAGCCATCAAGGCTCTCTCTCTCTCTCTCTCTCTGTGTGTGTCTATATATATATATAGTTGGCTGAGTAGAAGTCTTTGGTAGTTTAAATAGGCTTAATTATTTAACAGAACATGATATGGATGCAGACATTTAGGCTATGTGTGGGATAAAACCACTGCACAGTCAAACAGCCACCTAATATTTAGGCTACTTTAGAATGTAAAACATGATCAAAATGAGGTAGCTTCATGACATTATGCCGACTTCTTACCTGTTTTAAAAATATTTTAATATTTCATCTTAAGCTCCTGCCACATGCGCTTCTCCCCCGCGGGATTGCACCTAAATTAAATAACTTAATAGGCTACTATTCAAACAGTTTTCCCCTGTAATATTATTGTGATTTAAACTTACGCATTGAGCCGGGCAGCAATGTTCTCCCACGCCGTCTCCCTCTCTTTTGCAGCTGCAGCGGTGTTGCACTTCTTTCTAAAAACGTGCTCAAACTCGCTATATAAACGCATTAAGATTTCCAATTCACGCGGTGTAGACCTCCGCTTCCCCGTTGCCATGGTGACTCGTCGAATCGGCGCTCCATTGATACTGGCTTTTCAGAGTTGTGGTGCACGTGCTTAACTCCGGGTGAAACTACTCCGAGTTGATTTAACCAACTCAAATCAGCCGTTGTGAAACCGAAAACTCAGAGTTCAGGGTTACACTCAGAGTTTGTTGAACCTGCTTCGTGAAACGGACCCCAGGAATTACCTCAGCTATCGTGTCGTTTCCCTTTTTTAAAAATTCTTGTTGGGGTTTGGCCTATAGAGGGCTCACTTACACAGCTGCTGTGTTTTCAGAGGGCCAGAAATGTATGAATCCACAACTAAAGGCATAGACTAAAGTTATCTGCAACAAATGCAAATATCTCTCTCACTGCTCAATTTGCCAAATCTGATTAGTGTTTATATGAATAAACTCCAGAATACACAGTGGCCTACAATGACAGTTGTGACAACAAAATGACAATGACAACAATAACAATGTATGGAATTCACAGTGCAATGTAATTTGGGTATTTTATGATGAACTAAGTAGGGATTTTAATTACTGGGTCATTAGATCCCAAATTTTTGAGCAAACGTTTTTGTTTACAACATAATTCCATATGTGTTCATGCATAGTTTTGATTCCTTCAGTGAGAATCTACAATGTAAATAGTCATGAAAATAAAGAAAAAACATTAAATGAGAAGTTAGGTTCAAACTTTTGACTGGTAATGTATATGTCCAGACTTTAGGGACACCCTAATATAGTAATAAGCATAACCTAGCAGTTTTTGAAATGGGCCATTTAAATTTACACGGGGTCACAAATAAAATCATGACGCTATTAGGATGCAGCTCTGAACTAACGTGCTTTACACTACAGTTCAAAAGTTTGGGGTCACTCGGGCAATTCCATGTTTTCCATGAAAACTCACACTTTTATTCATGTGTTTCAAGAAGTCAAAACTGAGACTTAGCTCGAAGTGAGAGAGAGAACATTTACAGAATAGTCGAAAGCAAATGTGAAGATTCATCACTTCAAACAGTGACACAGTTAGTCCTGTGCTGAGTTCTTCCTGGTTGCCTTATTTCCTCTCATTTGTTATTCTAAGCCCTCACATTTGGATACATTACTAAGAAGATTTCTCGTTTTGTCTTTTAGTTGTAAAAAGAAAATTTGCCCTAAAACGTTTGCCTACTTATTTATGAAAAAATCAGTGGATGACGTATTTTTAGGTCACTTTAATGTGTGTTGCAGAGTTACAGTTTAGCCTTTCTGGAGAAATGACATGCAAAAATTCAATCCATCACAAAAAAGAGGCAGAGGAGTCAAATCTTAGACCTATACTAGTTTCAATCTACCACGATAGAGTGTAAGCACAACACTTGTTTATTTCAAATTTGTGTCATTCTCAGCTGGAGTTGTTCTGTTTTTCTGTCTATACATCGCCGTTTTGTTTGGGGTCACCCAGGTAATTTCATGTTTTCCATGAAAACTCACTTTTATTCATGTGCTAACGTAATTGCACAAGGGTTTTCTAATCATCAATTAGCCTTTCAACACTATTAGCTAACACAATGTAGCATTAGAACACAGGAGTGATGGTTGCTGGAAATGTTCCTCTGTACCCCTAGATATTCCATTAAAAATCAGCCATTTCCAGCTAGAATAGTCATTTACCACATTAACAATGTCTAGACTGTATTTCTGATTAATTTAATGTGATCTTCATTGAAAAAATGCTTTTCTTTCAAAAATGAGGACATTTCTCAGTTACCCCAAACTTTGGAACAGTAGTCTCTACAGTATGTACACTTAACAGTGGAACCAAACAGATACTGGCCTTCACCCTGGGCTTGTTCAAAAACATTCAAGAAATGAATGGGAGATTGGGACTGAAGTAGAAATGATGTAAGGACAGCTTAATTTGGACTGCAGCTAACTATTATTGTCAGCATGGGATAATGAATTTTCATTTTTAATTTAATTTAATTTAATTTTTTGTTTAAATGCTTGAAAATGTCAGAAAATGCTGACTACTGTTTGTACCAACTGAATGTTCATATTGCATGGTTACAAATCAGAAGACATTCCCTATGTACACACATGGACAAAATTGTTGGTACCCCTTGGTTAATGAAAGAAAACCCACAATGGTCACAGAAATAAATTGAAATCTGACAAAAGTAATAATAAATAAAAATTCTATGAAAATAAAACAATGAAACTCAGACATTGCTTTTGAACCATGGTTTAACAGAATTATTTTAAAAAATAAACAGCAGACTGCTCCAGTTGTCTCAGGTTTGAAGGGTGCTTTCTCCAGATAGCATGTTTCAGCTCCTTTCACAGATGTTCAGTAGGATTTAGATCAGGGCTCATAGAAGGCCACTTCAGAATAGTCCAATGATTTCCTTTTAACCATTCTTGGGTGTTTTTAGCTGTGTGTTTTGTGTCATTATCCTGTTGCAAGACCCATGACCTGCGACTGAGACCTAGCTTTCTGACACTGGGCAGCACATTTCTCTCTAGAATACCTTGCTAGTCATGAGATTTCATTGTACCCTGCACAGATTCAAGACACCCTGTGCCAGATGCAGCAAAGCAGCCCCAGAACATAACAGAGCCTCCTCCATGTTTCTCAGTAGGGAAGTGTTCTTTTCTTGATATGCTTAATTTTTGCATCTGTGAACATAGAGCTGATGTGCCTTGCCAAAAAGTTAGAGTTTTGTCTCGTCTGTCCATAGGACATTCTCCCAGAAGTTTTGTGGCTTGTCAACATGCAGTTTGGCAAATTCCAGTCTGGCTTTTTTATGATTTGTTTTCAACAATGGTGTCCTCCTTGGTTGTCTCCAATGAAGTCCACTTTGGCTCAAACAATGTGACGGATGATGCGATCTGACACTGATGTACCTTGACTTTGGAGTTCATCTTTAATGTCTTTAGAGGTTGTTCTGGGCTCTTTTGTTACCGTTCGTATTATCCGTCTCTTCCATTTGTCATCAATTTTCCTCCTGTGGCCACGTCCAGGGAGATGGTCTTATAGCCTTTACCTTTAACATGCTTGTCTATAATTTTCTTTCTAATCTCCTGAGACAACTCTCTCCATCGCTTCCTCTGGCCCATGTTTAGTGTGGTACACACCGTGTCACCAAACAGCACAGTGACTACTTGCAACCCTATAAATAGGCTGAGTGACTGATTCCAAGTTTGTAGACACCTGTGACGCTAATTAGAGGACACACATTGATTGAACATGTCCTATGGTCATATTATTTTCAGTCTTTTCTAGGGGTACCATCATTTTTGTCCAGGCCTGTTTCATGAGTTTATTTTTTAAAATAATTCTGTTGAACCACGGTTCAAAAGCAATGTCTGATTTTCATTGGTTAATTTTCATAGAATTTTTATTTATTATTACTTTTGTCAGATTCAAATTATTTCTGTGACCATTGTGGGTTTTTCTTTCATAAACCGAGGGGTACCAACAATTTTGTCCACGTGTGTAGATATTCCATTAAAACTCAGCCGTTTCCAGCGAGAATAGTCATTTACCACATCAACAATGTCTACACAGCATTTCTGATTAATTTAATGTCATCTTCATCAAAAATAAGGACATTTCTAAGTGACCCCAAACTTTTGAACAGTAGTGTACATCTGAGTGTTATTTCCATGTTGGTTTCTCTCCACAGCATCACTGGCTGCCATGGCCACTGTCCACAGGGAGAGCAGCACTACCGCCTCTGTCATTTCCGAACATTGCATCCTTAGCAGCACTCTTCATTATCATCCAGTTATTGCATTGCGGGAGGAGTCTCAGGCTGTTTTGCGAGGCACAATGACCGAATTCCCCTCGACTATACCCTGCTAAGTCTGCCCTCCTGCTCGGCGCAATTGGGCTGGGATGCGTCTTTGTGTTTGGGTTCCTGCCGGACGGGTTTGTTTTGGATGATGCGCAGAGGGGCTCTCGGCGTGTTCATGTCTCATCCCAACAGGAGATCCATGCACCGCTTTTTGTATCGCTGTCATCATGTCCCCAGCATCGGCTACAACGGAGAACAACACCGCCACCGTGACCGAAGAGGAATCCGACAGCTCCCGGGAGGAGGTAAGGACCAGTTGTTGGCAACGTGTTTTCTAACCCAACATTTGCCTTTAACTAGTCAGGTATGTTTAATTAACGGGATTGCGGGCCCCCAAGTCTCACTTTAATATCAGGATTTGGGGGGTTGGTTTTCCATTGGTACACCATTGTGTACACCAAAACACTGACGTGCTTTGTGCTTCTTTATTGGCTTATTATGGTCTGGCTATTATTATTATTGTTATGATTATAGTGCGTGGAGCTGTACGTTCTAAAGGCGCGTCATGGAGTGAATGTGCTCGTCCCCTTTACTCAAGTGTTTCCAAAATCGGGTCCAGTCGGGTCAATGAAAGTATCAGGAGAGAAACAAAACAATGAACTGTTTTTTTGACCGACAAGAAGTGGAAACATAACGGCATAAAGACAATAACCATAAAGATTAAAAAGATTGTATTCAACATTACAAAAGTAACTCAGTGCAAAAAATTCAACGTAATAATGCATCTTTAAAGAATGTTTCCTATTTCAGTGACAGAAATATTGCACAAATATTGACCTAACTGTCAAAAATGAACACTCTTTTTTTGTGATTTCATTGGCAACCCAGATTATTCCTTGTCTGACTTATAGAAACCTATCCAGAAATTAGTCTGATTCTTAGACACTGTTAGCATTTACAACCCCATCATCATTCCAGATCTGGACCATATATAGCATCTAACCTTTGTTCTAAATCTGCACTGTTTAAAGCATTGGTGTCAAACTAATTTTAGTTCGGGGGCCACAGTCAGCCCAATGTGAGCTCAAGTGGGCCGGACCAGTAAAATTTCAGCATAATAACTTATAAATAACGACAACTCCAAATATTTCACTATAAGTGCAAAAAAATACATTTTGAAAATGTTCATATTTAATGAACTATCTTTTTTGCAAAACATTATGAACAAACTGAAATTTCTTAAGAATAATAAAATAAATTTTAACAATATTATGCCTCAGTTTAGGGGCTGCACAGTGGCGTAGTGGTTAGCACTTTCGCCTTGCAGCGAGAAGATCCCTGGTTGGCGTCCCGGCTTTCCCGGGATCTTTCTGCATGGAGTTTGCATGTTCTCCCTGTGCATGCGTGGGTTTTCTCCGGGTACTCCGGCTTCCTCCCACAGTCCAAAAACATGCTAAGGTTAATTGATTATTCTAAATTGCCCGTAGGTGTGAATGGGAGAGTGATTGTTTGTCTCTATATGTAGCCCTGCGACAGACTGGCGACCTGTCTAGAGTGTCCCCTGCCTTCGCCTGAGTCAGCTGGGATAGGCTCCAGCCCCCCCCCCCAGTTTATCATTTACACATTACAACTTGCAGATCACAGTGTATCGACAAAAGGCACAAAGCCTTTAGTCACAGCTATCTAGAACTGAACTATATAGTATTTTACTTTATGATCAAAACAACTTGGCAGGGTCTAGAAATTATTTTAAATTTACATTCATGTTCACATCTGTGTAGTAAATCCTGCGCACACAAACTAAAGTGGGAATTATAAGGAAAGAAGATTAAGTTGTCCCTCTGCTTTGTAAATGTATTAAATTTATACATAAAAATGCATAAAAGTTGTGGCAGTATAGTGGACAAATTTAAAATAGCAGTTACTTTTTTTTTTTTTTTGAAAAATTGGAATTGTCGGCTCTGTAATTTTTGCATTTTGCAAAGTCATTCTGCGGGCCGGATTGGACCCTCTGGCCGGCCAGTTTTGACCCGCGGCTTGCATGTTTGACACCCCTGGTTTAAAACCTATGGATTAACTTATTATGCACAATGCAAGAACATAAAAATACAGCAAGGCACATTCAATACCATTCCATTTAAAATCTTTTTTTTTTTGTTTAAAGCCATCCATGTGGGTTTGTTACTCTAAGAACAAAAGAAAAATCATCATCCAGACAGTAACTTTGACTTAAAACAAAAAAGTGACTGAGGTGTGTTGTTTTCCACATCCCTAGATTGTAAGGACAGCACTAAAACAGATTCATTTGAAAACACACCATCGTTCCTGCAAATGGTGATAATTTTTCCTTTTCATGAGATGTGATTTATTTTCCCTTATCTTAAGTGACATTGTGTAGACTTTAGTGTGTAGACTTCAGCTACAAACACACGTGTTGGTTTAAGTTACATATCCATTACACAAGAGGCTTTTTATATAACCCAGTTGGACTTGTCAAGAAAAAGTGTCCGTGAGTGTGAGACACTGAGGTACCTCAGTGGTCTACTGAATCGTGAAGACTGACTTGTATAGATTTGAACCTTCCTGAAGTAGTTTTTTAAATGTTAGATACTTTACCTAAGATAACATTAGATAAGATAGCTTTATTATTCATCACTCACTAGTGAAATTCACGACACGCTAACAAGGTTATATGCAGCACAATTTTAGGTTTCAGTACAGTATTCTCCTGCTTTTTGCACTGTAGCAATAATCCTTTTACACTACTGTGTTTATGTATTTTTTTCATATGTATAAATATGTGTATGTACTTTTTAAAATTTCTATTACTATTATTTTTTATTATTTTTTTCTTTTTCATTTTTATTTTTTTCTCTTCTTTCTATAGTTATTTTATAATTCTCTTTCTTTATTCCTAGGGTGACACCAACATCCAAATCCAAATTCCTTGTATGTTATGTATGTCCTTGGCCATTAAAGCTGATTCCGATTTACAGATATGATTACTTGATAGTTCCTGTATTTTTACTTCTATGTAGCCTGAACACAACTTGTTTACAGTACAATAAATACAACAAAACTGTAAACAAGTATCAAAAATAATATCCGAGCCTTCCTTTTAAGAGACAGATCTTAAATCCAACTGTGCACCTTCAAGTGACACTGTAAGAAAACTTATTTTTGCACCATAAGTACATTCTCTAGAGCAATGTAATTCATTAAATACAAATGAGATATTTGTCCTTTCTTTATACTTAATTAGAATCTTGTCTCACTATTCAGGCAGCAGAAGGAATTTCTTTGTGTATTGTAGTAAAAGCATCAACACCCTTGCATTTATTGTGATGAGTCATCTCCTATGTATTTTACTATCCACAGACCAAATAGACAATGGTGTCAGGATCTCATGCAGAGGTTTTCAATTTAAATATCGATTGTTGTGAAAAAATATCTTCCATTTATGGCTCTTTAAATCTTGGTTGTTACTCCTTGTCTGTGAATATTGCTTCAAGATTTTTGTTTCTTTTCTTTTATATGTTTATAATCCAATGCTGCCACATAGACATAAACTAGATTACAGATTATTTGTGTTCTATATGCTAAGTCATGTTTTCTGCTAAACAACTGTTCATCATCACCCTTGCTGCTGAAACAGTGCCTGTAAAATGTAACATGAGCCACCAAGTATGTCATGTTGTATTGATTATAGTTGTTGAGCATGCACAGGATGCTAGTGAGCAAATACTGGTCCTGCACTAGGTTTATCTCAGCCGGGAGTTACATTGTTAATCTCCTTCGCCCAGTGGGGTGTAGTCTTGAATTGGCAAGGAACTATGGGACCATGTTACCAAGGTAGAGAAGATAATTATCGAGAAAAAACATCTATTATTTATGCTTGCCTGTCACTCAAAGCGCACAGAGCTGAAATGCTGAGTTCAATACATCAATGCAGTGATCCTGCTAGTTAGATGTACAGACTGTCCGATGTATTTAGACAGCAAATGTAGCATTTATAGTACAATACAAAGAGTTTCCTATCTACTAAACAGCAGATTGTGTTCTATAAATGTTGTTGAATGAATTATGTTACTTTTGATCCTGCCTGGGGCTTGTGAATCTCTGCCAGGCTTGTGCAGCTGTATTCTTTTAGGGTGGTACTAGCTCTTCAGCTCTTGATGCAGCCACTGGGGCTTGCTGTGCTCTGAGGTAATAAAGAATGGCACCAGCTTCATGCTGCCAGAGTCAAACAACCGCCTTTTTCTGCCTTGCTTGGTATTAAATGTGGGGTCTACCCCTTAGATTATCCCTATCGCTTTACCTTTGTTCTATTCTTTCTATATAGCATAGCATAGCATAGCATAGCATAGCATAGCACAGCATAGCATAGCCATATATCTATATCTACAATGCCGTTCAAAGGTTTGGGGTCACGCAGGCAATTTCATGTTTTCCATGAAAACTCACACTTTTATTCACATGCAAACATAATTGCTTACGGCTTTTCTAATCATCAGTTAGCCTTTTAACACCATTAGCTAACACAATGTAGCATTAGAACGCAGGAGCGATGTTGCTGGAAATGTTCCTCTGTACCCCTATGTAGATATTCCATTAAAAATCAGTCATTTACAACTAGAATAGTCATTTTCCACATGAACAATGTCTAGACTGGATTTCTGATTAATTTAATGTTATCTTCATTGAAAAAAACACTTTTAAGTGACCCCAAACTTTTGAGCGGTAGTGTAAATATATATAAAACCAAGGTAATATATAACTGTAACTGATAACTATATCCTATCACAGCCTCAATTAGCCCAACTAAACATATTACAATTAAGAACAAGCAGGACAGTATCAACCGAGTATATAATCTGTGAGGAAAAAATATTGTACTGCCTTACGTATTTTTATAAATCATCACCATGAGCACACAAACACACAAATCAAACAGAAGTTCAAATAACTATATACTGACAAAAAGGTGTTTTATACTTTTGCATTCATCAGACTTTTTCTTTTCAATTTTCATGATAACAGTGGGTTCTGATTATAACAAGGTTAGAGCAAGACATGAGAAGTTGGCTCACAGCTGATGCATTTACTATGCAAAAGCACTTACAACACAGAATATTTCCTTAAATATTTTATATACATGAGGCACTGCTTTTTAACTTTATGCCTGCCATGTATTTAGGTCATGTTCTTCAATATACTTTCCATTTTATACTAACATAGTTCTTATGGTAGCTAGTTGGGTAGTTTTCTCTTTCTTACAGTTGTCTTATTTTCAGACAAATTATGTCTGCGCACACTCAGATTTACTACATATTATTCCTGATCTATTGCTTTTTTTCATCTTCTTTGTAGCAGCTGCCTCAGAAACAGTCTCTGACTAAATCCTTGTGTCAGAAAACCCACTGGAAATGCCTGCTACTGTCCCTGCTGATGTACGGCTGTGTCGGGGTGATAACCTGGTGTCAGGTGACCAAGGTTACACACCTCTCCTTCAACAGTGCTTACAAAGGAAAGTCTATGATGTTCCACGGCAGTCCCTGCTCCAACGGCTACATCTACATTCCTCTGGCCTTCCTGGTCATGCTCTATGTGCTATATCTGGTGGAGTGCTGGCACTGCTACACCAGGAATGAGATGCAGTACAAGGTGGATGTGGACAACGTGGAAGAGTGCCTACAACGTATGCAGCAGGCTACGCCCTGCATCTGGTGGAAGGCCATCAGCTATCATTATGTCAGGAGGACACGGCAGGTGACCCGTTACCGCAATGGAGATGCCTACACCACTACACAGGTTTACCATGAGAGAGTGAATACCCATGTAGCTGAGGTAGAGTTTGACTATGGCAACTGTGGGGTTAAGGATATCTCAAAGCACCTGCTGGGCATGAAGAGCTTCCCCATCACTAGGCTGAGGTTCACAAAGTGCTTTAGCTTTGCCAATGTGGAGTCAGAAAACTCCTACCTGACCCAGCGGGCCAGGTTCTTTACTGAAAATGACGGCCTAGATGATTACATGGAGGCCCGAGAGGGGATGCACCTAAAGAATGTAGACTTTAGGGAGCATATGATTGCCTTTTCTGACCCCCACCAGCTCCCTTGGTATGCTTCCAACCCTACTTTTTGGGTAGCAGCTGCTTTCACCCTCTCCTGGCCTCTGCGGGTGCTGACAGAGTACCACACTGCCTGTGTGCACTACCATGTAGAGAAGCTGTTTGGCTTTGACTATGTGCCAGTAACACCATCTGAAGAGAGGTCATATTGCAGATGCATCCCAAGAGTCAACACAGTAGACAGCACAGAGCTAGAGTGGCACATCCGCTCCAACCAGCAGCTGGTACCCAGCTACTCGGAAGCAGTTCTCATGGACCTGAACCAGCTTACAGGGAGGTGTAACAGCTACTCCATTTGTGGAAGCTATGGTAGCTACAGGCAGAACTGTGAATGCTGCCACCGTGCCATCAGCAGCTCCTCCATTTTCTCTCGCAGTGCCCTGAACATCTGTAACACGTGGAGCCCTCGCATTCCCTTCAGCGCCAGTCGCTTTTCATTGGGTCGGTTGTATGGCTCCAGGCGAAGCTGCCTGTGGAGAAGTAACAGGAGCCTGAATGAGCAGTCCTACCCAACAGAAAGTACACTCTGTCTATCAGGCCAGCAGACTAGTGAGGACAACCCTCCAGCATATCAGGATGCTCTGTACTTCCCAGTCCTCATTGTACATCGCAATGAAGGCTGCCTCAACCATGACCCCCGCTCTTTGCACAGAAATGGCTCCTGTATAGAAACGTCACTATGATTCACAGCTGCCACACTTGTCTAAGTAAGGAATGCGATGACACGAGCGAAGGCAGAGAAACCTCATTGACCCTGGGCTGGGATAACGTGGAGTCTTGATTCTCTGTTTCACAAGAGGTATAACCAAGGATTCATTCTGATTTTTAAAGAAACTGTAGCCTCAAATAACAACAAGTACAAACAAAATATGTCTGGCAATTTGTCATGGTATATTCAATATGTCAGGGAGAAAGAGACTCAGTGAGATTGTTGTTTAAAATACGTGGCTTTAAAAGATCATACTGCCAAAGTGTCATATACAGCCCTGAAGCATCTAAAGAGTTGAATATCCAAGGAATAGCAAAGGAAGTCATGTCCCACTGTAAATGCTGTATTTCAAGAACTTAGTCACAGGCAATTTGCAAAGATATGAGTAACACTTTCTAGAATCTTATGCTCAAAATTCTTGAGACATACACATCATGTGATCATGTGACTTTAGTGAATCACGAGGGGCAATGCAAAGATATCAGCTTCCTTGTCAAAAAAAATGTAATATTTGTTGAAATAAAACACATGCCTTATGGCACTTACAAAATGAAACTGCCATTGAACAGAATATAAGATCTAATCATCTGCATGTAATAAATTTAGATAATGGTCGATTTATATATGTTTACTTCAAGTCAGAAGTACAAGAAATTCATTCCAAATTTAATTTCCAGAGAATAAAAATAAATGTCTTGGTGCAGATCAACTATCCAGTCAGCGGAAATCGTCTTGTTTGCAATGACATTATACTCCCTGGCTTGCCAAATATAGCACAGGAGGAACATGAATAATTTAGTGCAGTAGGACTAAAGGACACGAGAACTTAAAACCAAATCATTAACACTTCTTCAAACTGTTTTAACTGTACATTTTGAATAGTGGCCAACTGCCTAGTAATAAACCTCACTGTAATATTAATAGAGCAGTGTCATCTAGTTTAAAATCTTAAAGATCCATTTAATTTGACATTTGGCGATATTTTTATTCAGCCTACCTCTTTATTTAATTGCCTAACATCAACTGTAACTGACAACAATATCCTATCGCAGCCTCAATCATCCCAACTCAACATCTTACAATTAAAAACAAAGGAGAACAGCATCACAGAGTATATAATGTAGAAAAAAATATTTGTAGTACCTGATCTCATTGTTTAAAAACCCAAGTTTTTAAAATTCCTGTCCAAATGCTTTTTAGATGATTTTACTCATAATGTAACATCGGTCTTATATAGCCAGCTCTGTGTTGCTGCTGCTGCTGATGCAAATCAGAGAGACAGCCAGAGAGCCAGCCATCAAAAACACTAAAAATAGGCCTGGATTCAGATTTGTCAAATTTAATAATATGAGGGGATTACATTAAAGAAACTCAAAAATACTTCCTACTTGAGTGCATGTGGTATCTTTTGGTAAATTTAGTTTTACAGTCAGGGCATACACAATAATTGGTGCAACGTTTAATGCAAACACTGCTGAAAATCAGGCAGAGAGACATAAAGCACATTCAGAAGTATGACATTAGTTAT
This sequence comes from Amphiprion clarkii, assembly GCA_027123335.1. Classification (NCBI taxonomy): domain Eukaryota; kingdom Metazoa; phylum Chordata; class Actinopteri; family Pomacentridae; genus Amphiprion; species Amphiprion clarkii. Next base: position 19,856,065 of record CM049579.1, read on the forward strand.
TTTGCAGTGTAAGGAAAAATTGACAAGGATTGTTGGTAGACCATTTTCCGTCATTATGACCATTAGAATCATTAAACAGAATGAATCCGGCGTGTGCTCAAACATTTTCTGCCACGAGTCCATGTGTGGTCTTAAGTTGTGGACTATCTTAATAGCAATACTGAATAGGGTGAAAATAGTTAAAGGCAGTAAAATATGTCCAAAAACAAACAATGCCATTAAAAAAAAACAAAAAAAACACAGATTTTATGAAACCACACATTTCATTAGGTTCAGAATAAGATCAGTTATCACCGTTCTTCACAACTCAAAGTCATCTATGCAAGCCCCCCAAATGCAGAATAGTTTTCTGGCCAACAGTTTCACTTACCTGAGTGCTGTACTACAAAGTGACATTAGTGGGTTAGCGAGGTATGTTTAGTCTGAAGTCAGAGTTTTCAGTGTCACGAAGGTGACCATCTTTTAACCTGGTTAGATCTCCATGGTGCTGTGGCGCTCACCTGATCTGAAGCAGGTTGTCTTCAGGGTTTAAATCAGCTGTAGGAAGCCTTTCCCAAAACATTTTCTAATGATTCTTCATTAGCGATCAGATTATCAGCTGACACAATTTGTTTTGTGTTAAACTGTACCTTATTAAAACCACTAAATGAAGTCGTGTAGTTACACTATATGCATCGTGTAGCTGGTGATGCAGAAATCAAATAAATATGTTTTTATTTTTGGTCCTGATTTGCTGCCAAGTTCATTTACTACAGCTAATAGAACACAAATTAGAAAATGAAATAGTCCATTGGTATTTATTACAGACAATATTTAATCATTAACATTAATTTCACTTTGATTTGGTCAAAAATTAAAGTAATATCCTGCATTATGGGACAGTGTCAGATCTAAATGCACATGAATACAATATGTATAAATACAGGAAGTAGTTGCTACGGCTCTCCATTAAAATAATCTGTTGACTCAAGCAACTACACGATCGTTTCAGTTTGTGTGGGAGAAGAGTCATATGACCCGTTAAACATCCCCTTTTATGTGAACATGCAGAGTCTTCAACTGTAAGCCTGAGTTAACAAGGAAAGTTGATATCCAAGGTTGCGACTCCCATTGTCTCTGACTGAGGTTTTGTCAAGCCGACTTACACCAAGAAAGCCCGGCTATGTCAAACTTGTTTGTAGTACAGCCCTCTGGGCATCACTCTTTTTGCCAGCTTCAACTGTACAAGGCTCTCACAAGTATGAGTTGCATAATAACTAGATCATTTCTGAATAAGAAGTTTGTCAACATAAGATGCTGAACCAAATAGTCATATGTGTATTTAGTGTTCTCATTCAAGAAGAGAAAGATAGAGGCAGATTGTGTTTGATCTTCAAGTTCTACTTCAGGGTTTGGTTGAACTATCTGTAAATCTAAGTTTTTGTGACTTTGTTTCATGTATTTATGGAAATACGTACAGCTGACATTCACTCACTGACTTCACTCTAAAATGTCAGTGATCTAATCTTTGAAATATGTGTTTTTGTCACAAAAAACTATCACGCATCTTTGTTTCTTCAAGTTTTCTGGAAATACACATACTGCAATGCTAATATCTGGTTAAAAGTCTCTTGGTTGGAGTCAGGTGAGTAGGACCTAGGAAATGGCGGCACCTTAGAGGAACTCCCGGCCTCCGCCTACAGTTATTAACGTTAAACTATCAAACTCTCCATGAAAGTTCAGTTTCTGTAGTAAGGGGTTAGTGTTTCGACACAGCCTACAATCAGAAGGAGCCACTCCTGCCGGAACAACGCAATGAAACACGGAAAACGAAGTGTGCAAACTCGCTTGAAGACCACGGCCATCATGGAAGCTAACCCTGCTAGCCCCACTAGTGTTGAAGCAAACCAGAAAAACAACGAGGATCTCTTCGCTGAAATTGTAAAAATGAACACGACTTTGAACAAAGTAGCGAGTGACGTGTCGATAATTAAATCGGACACAACAGAACTGAAGAACACAGTGAGTGCTTTGCAGACTCGGCTGGATGAAGCTGAGAGCCGCATTGCTAACGTGGAGGAAAGTAATGCTAGCATGGCTAACGAAAACAGAACCCGAAAGCATAAAGTAGAACAACTGTGGAGCCGTGTCGAGGACCACGAAAATCGAGGGAGACGGAAAAATATCAGGTTGATCGGGTTGAAAGAAGGAAAAGAAATGGCAAGTACAATGAATGACTATGTGAAGAAGATACTGGGTGACGGATTGGGACTGCAGGGGGATGAGTATGAGATCGAGAGGAGCCACAGAATTGGCGGACCACGGCCCGGAGATGATCAGCCACCAAGGATTATACTGGTGAGATTTCTGCGCTACACAGCTCGGCAGAAAGTTTTGACAACTGCAAAAAAAGAACGAGGGATGCAGTGGGAGGATGTACCCTTTCTATCTACGAGGACATGACCAAGGAGCGATCTGATCTACGGAGACGGTTCTCCCCCGTAATGAAAGAAGTGTGGGAGCACCAGGTGAAACATACCTTAGCACATCCGGCTATCCTGAGATTCATATGGAAGGGGAAGAGATGGAGCTTTACCGACCCGAAAAAGGCAGGGGACTTCGTTCGTGCAAATAAACACGGCACGGAGAACGACTGACCGGGCGATATGAACAAGAGTGAGAGTATGACTCTATTTTGAAGACACGACGGAGACTCACGGGTGCTGCTGTAACTGGACGGTTGGTGTGGAGAGCAGAAGGAACCGTCTTCGGGACTCACACGGACCAGAATCACATTAAGCTAAGCTTAACATACTACACTGTCATGTTCATTTTAGATACAGTGTTTTTTGAGTTATTGTTATTAAGTGCTATAAGTCTCCCGGTTCTGGGATACTGGTTCTGGAGTTGTTTTTATTTTTATTATCAGGATGACAGGTACAGAGCATTAATGCGTTGTATTATGTTAATGAGGGGTAACTAAGAGTTGGTTAAGGCAAGTGATTACATAGGAATTAATGGGTAGCAGACATATCAATATAGTCACATGGAATATTAATGGCTGTGGCACACCAATTAAATGGAAAAGAGTACTCACATATCTTAAATCTAAAAGCACAGATATCGCATATAGTCAAGAAACACACTTTAAGAACCAAGACGAAGCTTTAAAAATGAAACGTGATTGGGTTGGTAATGTCTTTCATAATTCTATATGAAGTAAGAGCTGTGGAGTTGTCATTCTGGTCAACAAGAAGCTGAACTTTGTCGTATTAAAACAATCCAATCAATCAATCAAACAAACTTTATTTATAGAGCACTTTTCATACAGTTAAAAATGCAACACAAAGTGCTTTACAACATTAAAAACATTAAAAACAAGAAAACCCGTCCCTTCCTCCCTCCATATATACATATATGCACACAACTGCAGAAGCACGCACACGTACACATGTCCACACACACATACATACACACACACCCATACATACACATACACACACACGCCCACAGACACACACTCCCACCACTGACAGTAGGGAGACATGGCATGGCACTGACGATTGTGGAAAACGCCTCCAATTGGAGTTGTCCACACTGGGAGGAGTCGCAGGCCATGACCACTGGGGGCGCCGGCACCCAGACCCACAGACCCCCCGACCCCGACAGACAGGGGGACCCCCACACCGATGTGGGGAGCCCCCCCACCCACCCGGCCGAAGGGACTCATGGACAGCACCCCCAGCAGCAAGACCGCATACAGCCCCCAGTGTGGAGGGGCATATATTAGAGGGAAATGCATAGCCTATAGTTCATGGAAGAAAAAGGATAATAAGGAAAGAGTACAACTATTAGAGGAGGAAATAGGCAAAATTGAGAAACATCTGGCTGACCAATACAATGAAGAACACTTCAGGAAAATCTGTCAGCTAAAATTTGAACTACACGACATATATAATAAAAAGGCAGAGTATTCATTATTTAGACTCAAAACAAATTTCTACGAAAATGGTGAAAAAGCTGGATGACTACTGGCTAGACAACCAAAACATCTGGATTCAAATAACACTATTACGGCAATTAGAAAAGAGGATAGACTAATTACATCAACCCAAGAGATAAATGATATTTTTAAAAACTTTTATGAAAACCTATATACATCTACATGTTCGGCTAGTAGTGAAGAGTTGAACTCTTTCCTCCAGAAAGTGGAGCTCCCACAACTCCTCTCTGAGGAAAAGGTTTGCTTGGACACCCCTATAACAGAGGCTGAAGTTAGAACTGCAATCAAGGGTATGAAACCTGGGAAGTCACCTGGTGTAGATGGCTTCCCGGTGGAATATTACAGGAAGTATGTAGATATTCTCTGTCCATTTATTACAGAAGTTTTCCAAGAAGCGTTTCAGTATGGTTCACTTCCAAAAAGCTTTAATGAGGCTATAATATCACTGATACCAAAAAAAGACGGATGGAACAGGTCCAGCTAATTATAGACCCATAAGCCTTATAAATGTTGATTGCAAAATACTGTCTAAAATATTAGCACTACGGTTACGTAAGGTTTTCCCTAAAATTATTCACAAAGACCAAGTGGGATTTATAAAAAATAGATCTTCGGCTGACAACATGAGGAGACTACTGCATTTAATGTGGATGAATAAAACCAGCCCTCATCCTGTGTCAGCTATATCACTAGATGCTCAAAAGGCCTTCGACAGGGTGGAATGGGCCTTTTTATTTGCTACCCTGGCAAAATTTGGATTTGGAGAAGGATTCTGCAGATGGATAAAAGTTTTATATTCATGCCCTAAAGCTGTGGTTATTACTAATGAGACAATATCTCAGTTTTTCAATATAACCAGATCGACAAGACAAGGATGCAGTTTAAGCCCACTCTTGTTCACAATTTTTTTAGAACCACTGGCCACATTAATTAGAGTGGAGTCGAGAATCAAGGGAGTTATGGGAGGGGGCAGGGAGCATAAGCTCTTTCTTTATGCAGATGATATTTTGGTGCTTAGTCGGGACCCCACCAGCTCTGTATCAGTTCTACTAGAATCTATCGAAGCATACTCTAACGTTTCTGGTTACTGTATAAACTGGCACAAATCAGCAGCCATGCCAGTATCTCAAACTTGTACACATGATCAACTACCTGCCTTCAATTTTAAATGGCTACCAAAGGGTATGACATACCTAGGGATTGACTTAAACCCAGATATAAAGGAAATTATGACAACTAATATGCAAAAAGTTCTCGATAAAATTAAAGTTAACTTGGATAAGTGGAGTAAATTACACCTGACATTGTGGGGTAAAGTGAATACAATAAAAATGTCTGTGGCCCCACAGATAAATTACCTAACAGGGATAATACCAATGTGCATACCGAAACAATTGTTATTAAGATATGACAAGATGATTAAACATTTTCTTTGGGATGGGAAAAGACCTCGAATTCATATAGACAAATTAAACCAGCCCAAGAAAAGAGGGGGCTTATCTTTACCGAACATAAAATATTACAGTATCTCCTTTGAAATGTCTAAACTTACAGAACACTGGGATGGGTCTGGGTCTGGGTCCTGATCGAGCAGGAGCTTACCTCTCCTTTTAAACGTATTGAAGTTTTGGCACAAATGGTTAAACACAAGGGAAATAAAGTGATTAATCCCGTTCTACAACACTCAAAAATGGTTTGGCAGGCGGTACATAAAAAATGTAAAATCTCCCAGTACACTCAGAAATATGCACCCATTTGGCATAATCCAAAGATAAAGATAGAAAAACAGACTATCTACTGGACTCAATGGCTAAGAAAAGGTATCAGAATATTGGATGATCTATATGAAAATGTAACTTTCTTTCATATGTCAGATTTAAGGAAAAATTTCATCTGGAGGGTCGAGACCATTTTTGGAAATATTTACAACTTAGACACTGTATTAAAGACATTGCTCCCTTCAGTCAAGACAGAAGCCTGATAGAATGCTATTTACAACTACCTAAAATGTATTATAAGGCATCAAAATGGTATGAGATATGTCCCTGGACAACTAATAATGGATGTAATAATCTTAAACTAATTTGGGAAAAAGACTTATCTTGTACATTGGATGAAGAGACATGGGAGGGGATTCTTTCCAATACTGAAGAATACAAAAGAGAAGCCAGAGGCAAATTTACTCAATATAAAATAATTCATAGATATTATTTTACTCCGTCAAGACTTTTCAGGATGGGCCTACTTAATGACGATCTGTGTTGGAAATGTGGGGAAAAAGGCACATTTGTCCATGCATTATGGGAAAGTACTAAGGTCCGCCCCCTGTGGGGAGAATGTTTTGGATTATATGGGAAAGTGGTTGAATTGTGAACTTCCCATGTCACCAAGACTGTGTCTCCTTGGAGACAGAACTATGGTACCCCACTTAAATAAATTTATACTTAGAATATTAAAAAATGGCCTAATGACTTGTGCACAGACAATTCTGAGGTATTGGAAGGACCCTGACACTCCCCCATTGAATATATGGAGAATAGAAATGACAGAAACTGTTGCATGTGAGAAAATGTTGGGGAGACTGAATTGGCAGAATGATATGTCCATTGAACAGTGGGAAAGTTTTGGAATATACATGTCAGGAAGAAACAGCCAGACCATGTAAGACTAATATTGAAATGATATTGTTTTAGATACCCGGAATGTATTACAACACATGATAGCCTTACACTTTGCCGGGAATAATGAACTACCCTCCATTTATTGTCTATTGTTTTTATCTATGTTTGAATTGCCTATATACCTGTCAATACTGTTCAGGGGTTATGTGTTATGTTTTGAAATCTTTGTTGTGTTGGATGTAATGAAAATATAATAAAAAAAAAAACTTTGAATTAGAAAAAAAAAAGTCTCTTGGTTATTTTCATCTTAACTTTGTGCTTTTGTTGTCCACAACCTTCTGGCTAGCTTCTGGTTGGTATTATTGACCACAACTCTTGACAGAATTAGTGCAGCTTGACTAAATGTGCTGGCTTTTTGACACCTACTTGTTTCTTCATCACAGTCCACAGGTTCTTGACAGAGTTTAAATCAATATTTTGAAGAGGGCCAGGTTGATTCTAGCCTGGTGTAGCCATTTCTCACCAATATTTTTGATGTGTATTTTGGGTCCTGGTCTTGTTGGCACACCCAACTGAGTCCAAGACCCAGAATTCTGGGCAATATTTCTTAGGTTTTCTTTAAAGAATGTGGAAGTAATCTTTAGCTTAGTCCTCTTTGTCACCAGTGGGATATAGGATGTGGATCTGCCTCAATCTGGTTCTGCTTTGCCTTCATGTTGTGCCTTGCCCCATGTCAGGCCCATATCCTTTAGCTCTGTGTTAACAGTTTGTCACCAGGTTTTTTGATACAGCCTGCTTTGTGTTTACCGGGTGCAGTCCATCTCAAAGCTATCTTGGGTATACAGTTCTGGTCCATTCAAAAGACATGCCCAAACCATCATAAACATCACCGTATGGCAGGCAGGAATAGGATTGCCCGAGATGCTGTGAGATCGCGAGATTCAGTGAGAGTGACGAAATTCAATATGGCGGCTCCCAGCTGCGAGATGAGAAGTAAACAAATCGCCGTTGTCTCGACGTATTTATATTTAAAAAAAACAAAACAAAAAAACAACAACAACCTAACTAAATAGCCTGCTCAAGATCGGAAACGGTAGTGCTCACAGTGGAGGACCTTGAGAACTGTATCGACGACTACTTCGTCCGGTTCACCATGGAAGACGCCAACTCCGCCAACCCGAACAAGAATAAGAAGGCAGACTCCTCGACAGACACACAAGACTTGGAGATCACGGATATCCAGGTAAGTGTTCTCGAGTCAATTAATAAGAAGGTCGATATCCTTTGTTTGCTTCAGAAGGAGATAAAGGACCTGAAAGCAAGCCTGGAGTTCACCCACCAGCAGATAGAGGATCTGCAGAGGGACAACAGCGAACTCCGGTCCACGCTGACAGCTGTCACTTCAGAGGTGTGTACACAAAAAAGAAAACACAACCCCGAGGGAGACCGTCCTGGACATCCAGTCGAGGAGCATGCGGGACAACCTGATCTTTTCTGGTATCCCTGAGTCCACACCGGATAACCCAGAGACCCTTGTTAAAAAACTTTATGGTGTCGGCGCTTAAAATCCCTGCGGAAACGGTTAAAAACATCACTTTCCACCGCGTCCACCGGCTCGGACCCCGAGGAGGAAACCGACACCGTCCTACAATCGCAAAGTTCGAGCACTTCCAGCAGAAAGTGCTCGTAAGAAGCAAAGGACGGGAGCTGAAAGGCACGGCGTTCGGGATGAACGACCAATTTCCCAGGGAAATCAACGAGAGGCGCAAAGTATTATACCCCATCATGAAAGAACACAGACAGAAAGGTAAACGGACTGCACTGGTTGTGGACAAACTGTACATAGATGGGCAGCTTTTTCGGGAACCCTCCATTACCCCCTGGCTCTTCTTAAAAAAAAAAAAAATGGTTTAAACGTTTAATATATCACTTCTCACTCTCCTAACCTACACTCCCCACTGGAGAACCCCCTCCTCCTTCTACTTTTCTCTCTCTCCCTCTCGATATGTCTCCCTTTAGCTCTCTCCCCCTCTCACACACTCACCCCCCACACTCTCACTCACACCCTATGTACTCCCCATGTTTATTGTGCTTGTATGTTTTATATTGTGTTTGTTGATAGTTTTTCAGGCAATGATGTGATATTATATAATGTATATATAGATCCTGACCTGCTGTATACATCTCTCTCCAACACTCACAGCTCACAGACAGCAACAGATAGCTCACAAGGACACACACAGATGTTACATTATATTGCTACATACTCAGTGACAGAACATCTTCTCTCTCTATGTTCAAGTTTAATATCGTAGCCTGGAATGTTCATGGCATACGCTCACAAACAAAAAGTTAAAATCATGGACTATGTCTCTAAATTAAAAGCAGATATTTTGCTCCTCCAAGAAACACATTTACTACAGTCGGAAGAAAAATCTTTATCAGACTTGAATTATAGTATTATCTTTTCATCTTGTTATAACAGCAGACAAAGAGGGGTCTCCATTCTAGTCCATACGAGAGTACCATTCACTTTAAACAGTACAGTAACGGACTCAGAGGGCAGATATATTATTATCCAGGCAACAATCTTTAATAAATTATATTCTATTGCAAACCTCTATGCTCCAAATAATGACAATCCAGCCTTCTTTCACACTGTTTTCTCTCACTTAGCAGACTTATCTGCTAACTCAACAACTATTATCGGTGGTGACTTCAACATAGTTTTAAACCCTTCAGTAGATCGATCTAATAGTCCAATACATGCAAAACAATCACAATCAGTTAAAGTCATACATGATTATATGAAAGATTTTGGACTAGACGACGTCTGGAGACTCAAAAACCCAACAAAGAGGGACTATACGTTTTTCTCTCCGGTACACAAAACATTTTCAAGAATTGACTTTTTCCTCTTAAATAACTCTATCGCACATAAAGTTACCACTAAAATCCACCCAATCGTTATCAGCGACCACGCACCAATATCTCTCAGCCTGCAAACAGATTCCATCCGTAAACCTCCTCAGACTTGGCGCCTCAACATCTCTCTACTCAAAGACCCAGAATTTGATCGAGTAATAAGGAGTGAGTGGGCAGACTTTCTAAAAAACAATGACTCTAATGACTTATCTCCATCTTTGCTTTGGGAAACTGGAAAGGCCGTAATCAGAGGTAAAATAATATCGTACTCCTCATACAAGAAAAAAAAAGATCTACAAACAGAGAAAGAAATTGAAGAAAAAATTAAACAACTTACAGAGAATTATGCAATAAACCCAAGTGATCAATTATGGTCCGAACTACAAAATGCAAAACTAAACCTCGATAATATCCTATCCAAGAAAACAGAGTTTTTATTACAACAACTAAGATATAATGATTTCGAACACAATAATAAATCAGGAAAATTTCTGGCGAACCAACTCCAGCGCAATAAAGAAAAATCCTTCATAACAGCAATTCAGGATCCCTCAGGAAAATATACTCAGTCACCTCAGGAAATTAACCAGACCTTCTATAATTATTACCAGAGTTTATACTCAGCAGCAGTTAACCCAAACATAGAAGATATTCATAATTTTCTCAACAATTTAAACATGCCCAAACTAACGTCAAATTACAGAGACATATTAGATGCTCCATTGACTATGAAAGAATTACAATGTGCATTAGACAGTATGCCAGCAGGCAAGGCACCTGGTCCTGATGGTTTCCCTGCTGAATTTCTTAAACATTTTTGGTCAATGTTAGCACCCCTTTTCTTCAGGACAGTGACAGAGATTAAAAATAATGGTTATATCAGTCCGCACATGAATACAGCTGCAATTAAATTATTATTGAAACCAGACAAAGATCCTACGCTTCCCTCTAGCTATCGACCTCTGTCACTAATCAACACTGACATCAAAATTATCTCAAAAGCTCTCGCCTCTAGGCTGGAGAAAATCATCCCGTCAATAATTCACAGCGATCAAACAGGATTTATAAATGGCCGACACTCCACCAACAATATCAGAAGACTTCTAAATCTAATCTCTTTGACGCAACGCCACAACAAAGAAGCTATTGTTATGTCACTGGACGCAGAAAAAGCCTTTGACAAAGTTAATTGGTCCTTTCTCTTTGCTGTGCTCCACAAATTTGGCTTCGGAGAATCGTTTATCCAGTGGGTATCAACTCTGTACAACTCACCCAAGGCTACAGTCACCACTAATGGGATCACTTCACAAAGCTTCAGTCTGCAAAGGGGAACGAGACAGGGATGCCCACTCTCTCCCTTATTGTTTGCGATCTTTATCGAACCATTAGCAACAGCTGTACGTCAGAACACCGATATCAAAGGTATCTGCGCTCTGGAGTCTGAACATAAAATTAACCTATACGCAGATGACATTTTACTTTATCTACAAGAACCCAAAACTTCAGTAAAGGAAGTATTTAACCTCATCACAACCTTCTCGCGTCTTTCAGACTACTCCATCAACTGGTCAAAATCAATTATATTACCTTTAACAGAAAACTCGTGGAATCCCGCAGTCCAAAACTCGCATTATTCTTTTCCTACTGGCAACATCAGATATCTGGGCATAAATATTTCCTCCAAACTCTCAGAATTAGTTCACCTGAACTTCACTCCACTTTTGGACAAAGTCTGTGATGATCTGAGGCGTTGGAACAACCTCCCCATCTCCCTTTTGGGACGAATAGCTACAGTCAAAATGAAAATATTACCTAAAATCAACTACCTCTTCTCCATGATTCCATTTAAACCCACATCAAAGTGGTTCCAATCGTTAGACTCCGCTATTGGTAAATTCTACTCAAAGAATAAAAAGGCTAAAATCAGTTTGACTACCCTCCAGAAGAATAAATCCGAAGGGGGACTGGAGGCTCCCAACTTCATGTATTATTATTTATCCAACCAAATACAATATCTCACCAAATGGATACATCCACATGAAGAATATAACTCCTGGCTGGAACTAGAACAGTTAGATTGTAACCAGATCAAAATCTCTGACCTTCCCTTTATCACTTCTGCCCTTAAACATCATTCCTGCTTCAAGAACCCTATGATCGCTTCCACCTTGTCTGCTTGGTGGAAAGCACTGGAAATCACAGGCTCCCAATTAAAACCCAGTATACTCTCCCCAATCTGGCACAACCCTGATTTTGCAAACAACAAAATAGCTCTTTATTTCAGCACATGGGCAGAGAGAGGAGTCACCCACCTCCATCACCTTCTGGATGATAACACATTTAGGACATATATAAACTTATTCCAAACATTTGAAGTAAGAAATGGAAATGTTCTCCAGTACCTACAGGTAAAGAAGACGATTACAAGTAGAATTCCATTGCTTCAGACTACTTTACAGCCAACGGATTTACAGCCACCTGAATTTGTCGAATACATTGGGAAACTGTCTCCAAGAAATAAGAAGAATCTCTCAAAAATTTATAGTTTACTTTTAGAGACACACTCTATACACCTACCAACTCAAAAATGGGAAAAAGACATATCCAAATCTTTTGACTCTGATTTTTGGACACAGATCCGTGAAAACACATTTAAAATGACTAAAAACACCAACTTACAATTGATCCAATTTAAGGTGCTTCACAGAACGCATATAACGCAATATAAACTGTATAAAATGGGCTTCTCGCGCTCAGACACAATGCACCCAAAACATGACTGACACTTACTTTCACGCTCTGTGGCTTTGTACACCCATCTATCAATTCTGGGTAACAATCACACAGAAACTCTCCAATATTTTGGACTGTGGGATTCCGCATTCCCCGAACGTTTGCCTAATTGGCGCTCTAACGCAAACAGCCTACCAGACATCAGGGGCGTACCTAATTGTGGGAATATATACTCATTAATGTTTGATAATATTGGATGCTTACTGCTAAATTGCTTATAATAGTTCATCAGAAAAATGTATTTGCTAAACAGATATACAATGCTTATTATACTGAGTGACACTGATTCATTTCTAAACATAGAGTGCCCTTGACATTTTTTTCAAACAGCAGTAGAAAAGTAGCTTTTGTTGCTGTGCAGAAGTATCCTTGTTTTACAGGAAAACAGAAGAAGAACCAAGGCCACAGGAGCGAGTCAGCAGCACATCAGAGAAGGGAGGAACCGGAACTCGCCCAGCGGCCTGCGCATCAACGATTACATAGTCACACAACTCTGTTAGATTATAAAATACTGGGTCAGGGAAAAATAGCCAGTCTGATTCTGCTCGAACTGACTGAACACTTGTCGTCTGTTAGGGAAAGGCATTCGGACCCAGAGCTCTGTATTGCACATTCAATCTTGGTGTAATAAAGACTCTTTTTAACCTGAATTGAATTCTCCTGACTACTCCATCAAAAGAACCGGAGGAAACAGCCTAAGACATTGTTTTATTCTTTTATGATTAATTTCAGAATAGGCTGATTTCCAACAATTTGGTGCCGAAACCCGGGATGGAGAAGGAGATCTGAAATTCTACAACTACTTTAACTGGACACCGGACAGCTGGAGAATTTCTGACAACACGAGTGACGCCACACTGAAAAGAGGGTAAGCAGATGCCTGTTATATCAAAGTTCTGCGATTGGACATTCTAAAAACTGTTGTCAGAAGTTTCATCTATCTGTCCTAGTTTTACCAATATTTGAATGTGCATAATTTTATAGAATATTGAAAAGAAGAAGAAGTGAAGAAGAATTGAAAAGTCACTGGTCCACAGAGGATAGAATCTCCGGCTGGACATCCCTGTCCTGGGTTAGAAAACCCTGAGGGTTTTAGGAGTCCCTCAAAAAGGTGGATAGGACAGGGGTCTACAACTCAACCCTACATGTAATGTAAACCCTGTAGAAATACAGTTTTGTAGGCTGGGGTTTGTAGGCTGCACGGTTAGGTATAAACCTTGACTCCTGATGAGGGGTAGAAAATACTGGGTTTAGAAGCCCTGAGGACTTAGTGCACCTCTGAAAGTAAAAATATAAAAAGACAAAAAAAAGAGAAATGCCAGTGACTAAAGTGAAGTAATACAAGTTGAAGAAAAAGTTGATGCAATTGCAATAAAGTGAAATCCTTGTACTCAGGATTGCTGATCAGTGCATGAATGACGGTGAATGGAGAAATGCAAGTATGAATGGAATGAAAAGTGACTGAATCAGCGGACAACCTGAAACCAAACGGTGCAAACGTACGGTTGTTGCCAGTTGAAGTAGGTCATTTATTCATTCATTAAGGATTTAGGTGTGATTGACAGTGACCCTAACACGATTCTCAGTCCTGGGATTAGGACCCCAAGCAGAAAACCAGACCACGTATACAGTGGCCTAGAAGCTTGTTTTCTGAGGACTCTGAATTGGCTCTTGTAGCATTGTTGCTTGTCATACACACACTCTGTAGTACACAGACTGAAACATGACTGACAAAACAGAAGACATGACAATAGACAAACAGTGGGAAACAGGACTTACTCAACTCATGAGTGGGGAAAAACCAAAAGAGAGAAAGGACAAAAGACAACAATATGATGCTAAATACACAGCATTTAAAGGGACTGGACAGGTCAGTGAAGAGAAAAACAAATTACTGTGGAGACAATTGGCAGACATTGAGGAAGACATAGTCAGACAGAAAAAAAAAAGAAGCAAGCCAAACAAGAATCAGGAATGTTTGCACGCAGAAAACTAAAAAAAGAAATTGAGGAGTTAGAAGAGCAACGCAGAACAGTCCACATAATGGGATTAGCTTGCAAATCCTTAGGTTTACCTGACAAGACAGAGGTTACATCTAATGATCACACACACGCCAGTGAAAAGGCTCAAGAAGCCAAACAGGACCCCATAACGCCTGCGCCTCTGTATCCTGCCTTGCCGTGTACTCCTCTTCCACCACCTTATCATATGCCCCAGTTACTCGTGACTAGCGGAGCAATGAATGTACAAGTGCTTGATGATGAAAAACATGACCAGGAAGAAATACAGGGAACACTGAGCACCCTCAGAATAGAGAAACAGCAAAAATCAAGACAGGAAGAGCAAGCTCAGGCTGCACAACAGACTTCTCTTAGACACATTGAGGAAGAATCCACCCCACGTAAATTTCCACCACACCTAACTCCTTTGACAGGTCCTGGCAGCAGTCTTAATGCCACCCTGCCAGTATATGACTAAGATGGAGAATCTTTAGACATAAAAAGCGTTTGTAGCGCATCCACACAGGCCTCACACTCCAACCCACAAAATGAAGACAACTCCATCAACAAAGAGAGAAAAAAGGCTCCATTAGACAGATCACATACTTGGGAGGTTAGAGAAGTACGAGAGAAGCATCAAGAAATCATGAGTAAATTGCATCAGGAACTGCAGGCTATAGAGGATGAGTGTGAGCAGGAAACACAGACAGAACAAGATGAATAAGAACAACATGACATACACATGAAAGGTACCATGGTGAAACAGACACACAAAAAACCCACACATGATCATGCCCTTAGATCTAGAAAACAAATGCAAATGCCACTAATGCAGACCAGCAGCGGAGCATGTGATAAATATGTTCCATTTTCATTCACTGACATGAACTCCATAGTGGAGAAGATGCCCCCTCCCACATCAGGAGGAGGGCAATGGATGACCGAATTTGAGAGACTGACACAAGGACACACATTGGCTATCGGTGATTTTAGAGCTCTGCTGAGCAGACAAGCCTGTACATATGACCTAACTGACGTGGAGGAAAGAGCAGGAACACTCTACCTTCCTGACAATGCTAGAATGGCTTCTTGGGGTGACCAGATAGGAAGAGCAATGAGAGAAAAATATCCATTACCAGCTGGAGCGTTGCACTCTCTTTCCTTTTCCTGTAAAGAGGGAGAGGATGGCTTAACATATCTGAGCAGATGCAGAACACAGTGGATGAATGCTACAGGCATGCATCCTCAGGGAGACCCCTTGCAAGTATCCTTATTCAGAAATTCTGTTCTAAAGGGTGCCCCAGACATGGTGAGAGCTACAATGGAAGAGAACCCTGACATTCCTGGCTGTTCAGATGACACCTGGGAAAGACTTTTCACACACCACATGCAAAGAGCTCAAGAAGTAGCACAAAAAGAGACTAAAGAAATTGAATCTCAACAAGTCCAACTCTTAAAACTACAACTGGCCAAAGCACGTAATGAAGTGAATGAGGCCAAGAAACAACCTAAACAGCAAATGGTGCAACAAGAGGTTCCTCCGCAGCCTCAAAATCAGGCTTAGCCTCTAGCTCAGGTTCAATCTCAGCGGCCTCGCCCTTTGGACCCACCTAATGATCCCTACATTTACATGGGACCTCCACAAAACCATTATCCCATGAGAGGGGGATATGGTCAGAATAGGAGAGGCAGGGGAGGTTGGGGAGCCCGTGGGACCTATTGGGGACGGGGTCAGGGGTCGTATGTTTGCCATGGGTGTGGTCAGCTCGGTCATTTTCTCAGAGACTGTCCCAATGGTCAGTACATATATGTAGGCCAACAACCAGCTGGTCCACCTGGACGAGGCAGAGGCACATACATGGCGCCAAACCCAGCAGCAGCGCCCCCGCCTGGGCAAAATCCTGTTATAGCCCAGCCTGACTACTATGAAGCCTGAAGATGCCCACAGAGGACCCAGAACCTAGGGCTGGCAGACCCTATGGTTCAAATGAAAGTGAATGGACATGATTTGCCATTTCTAGTGGATACTGGAGCCACTTATTCCACATTGACTGTACCACTCGCTCCTGACATGTTTTCTCGACGCTCTGTTGAGGTCGCAGGGTTTTCTGGGGATATTGAACAACTGCCTATCACCAAGCAACTGATCACATGTGTAGCTGAACAGCAGTTTACTCACTGTTATGCTCACTCACCAACTTCACCTGCTAATCTATGTGGCAGAGACTTTTTGATTAAGGCTGCGCAGCCATTCTTTGTTCCCCTGATGGTGTCGTCCTGACCCCCAATGGACATTCCATAAATTGCTCCACCCAATGCATCACGGTGGGCAAACAGATGTTACTCACAGCCGACGTTACACCAGCTGCACCAAAGACTTGGGCTGACATCTATTGGGGTCTCTTGGAGTCTGATTCGGGCTCCCACTCTGGCTTGCTGTCGTCCTTCTTGGCCTGGAAACATTGGATCTCCACTGTGGCTCCCTATCTTCCTCCTGCAGATCCTTATCATATCACTCTTAATTATGACCGTACGGGTGATGATGTATATTATCAGAATTTTATGTCTGAACTTGATGGCGTAACATGGCCTATCACTTCCAATAATATCTATGTGGGACAACAGGGAGTTGCTGCTGACGTTGCACTGACTGCTAAACAGCTACTTTGGTACTCTATGTCAGAAGAAGCTGTTCCTCATGTAACATTACTGATACACAGTGGACATCAGGCCAAGGACTTAGGTCCCATGTCTAAAATCTTATCTCAGTCCACTGATTGGGTGCATACGCAGATTCCCAATGTATTCTTCTCTCCCACGAATGAGGCCTACAAAATCAAGGTTACAGCTAATGATACTGTGTTGCTAGAACACAGACAAATATCTCGTGACCATGGTAGGGAATCTTGTGACCATGAGGACAGCGACGAAATGTTATCTACACTACCTGAAACTCTCTGGTCACGCGGCAGCACAGATGTCGGTTTCTGTCACAATGTTGCACCCATCACCTTCTCCTTGACAGATCACACACCAATTTGGCAGACACAATACAGACATAAACCTGTGGCGGAAGAAGGTATAGCTGACACTATCGCAGGGCTGCAAACAGCCGGAGTGTTAGAACCTTCTGCTGGAGCCTGGAACACACCCATTCTTCCTGTAGAAAAACAGAACACAGGAAATACTGTTTACAGATGGCTGCTGCTACAGGCATCCCACAGAAGGCTTAAAAGCAGGTTATGCAGTAATGAGGCAGAGAGGACAAGGAATTGAAGAAGTAGAAACAGGACAGTTGCAGAGCAGACAGTCAGCCCAGTTGGCTGAACTCACAGCAGTGATAAAAGCTTTACAATGGAGCAAAGACAAGAGAGTCACCACATATACAGATTCAGCTTATGTGGTTGGAGCTATACACGTGGAATTGCCCCAGTGGAAGAGAGTAGGATTTCTTACAGCAGCAAAGAAACCTATAAAACATGAAGAAGAGATGACAGAACTGACAGAAGCACTTCTACTGCCCAAAGAAGTGGCGGTAGTTAAATGCAGAGGCCATGACAGGACAGGAACAGCAGTGGCACGAGGCAACAATGCAGCGGATGAGGCAGCAAAAAGAGTGACAGGCTATAGCCCTCATTTGGTGATGCTACAAACTGAAAAACAGGTCACAGACACCCTCCCAGGGTTAAATGCTCAGACATTAAAAAAAGCACAGGATAGAGCATCACCCCAAGAGAAAACCATGTGGAAAGATAGAGGAGCGAGGAAAGACGATGAAGGAGTGTGGAAGGGAGATGCAAACAGACCAGTGCTACCTCCATCTTGGCAAAAGGCTTTATTCCAACAAGCACACGGCCTAGCTCATGTAAATAGTGTACAGATGAGAACAAACTTAAAGCATTGGTGGCACCCATTCCTGACAGACATGACAAATCAGTATGTCAGAGACTGTAAAATATGTAGAGAACACAATCCTAAAGCCACAGTAAAACCAGATGTGGGACAGTTCCCACAACCCACCATGCCAGGCCAAGAAATAGTAATAGACTACACTGACATGGGAGACAGAGTGAGAGGATGTAGATATCTCCTAGTGGCGGTAGATTCATTCACAGGATGGCCTGAAGCCTGGCCAGCTAAGAAAGAAGACAGTAAAACAGTGATAAAATGTTTGGTGAATCACTACATACCAACACATGGGTTCCCCAGAAGAATCAAATCAGACAATGGGACTCATTTCAAAAACAAAGATCTGCAAACCGTTGAACAGATGTTAGGTCTAAAACATGCATTTGGTACAGTCTATCACCCACAGTCCCAAGGCAGAGTAGAAAGGATGAATCAAAACCTGAAAGGAAAATTAGCCGAAATATGCTCTCAGACTGGCATGTCTTGGTTAGATGCACTACCTATTGCCTTAATGACCATTCGCAGCGCAGTGAATAGACAGACAGGATTCACTCCTTATGAGTTGTTGACAGGGAGACAGTTTCCAGGACCAGCTGAGCCTCTGACAGCCTCTGGCACAGAAACTAGAGTAGGTTATCAACCTTACTATGACCAACTAACGGCTATTGTTTCAGCATTCTCAAAACAGGTGGAGGAACGGAGAGGAGAGCAGAAGGAGAGGACCGAGCCCCATTCGGCTGAGTGGGTAAGTGAGAGAACATCACATGCAGCCGGATGAGTCTCTCTTAATTTGGATTACTGCTAATAAAAATGTGGATAGAATAAATTATGTTCATTATAATGTGCAGAGACTTACCAATCTGACTAGAGATGCTATTGGAGGTGTGGCTGAACAATTACATGCTACTTCCTTAATCACGTATCAAACCAGAATGGCTGTTGACTTCCTATTAGCTGAAAAAGGGGGTGTATGTGCTATGTTTGGAGATCAGTGTTGCACTTTCATACCCAACAATACAGCTCCTGATGGATCAGTGACCAGAGCGCTGGCTGGCCTGAGGTCACTCTCCGACGAGCTGAAGGAGCATTCTGGCATCTCTGACCCACTCACTGACTGGCTGGACTCATGCTTTGGTAGATGGAGTGGTTTCATGAAAAGTTTTGTTATTGGAGCTATGATTGCTATTGCTTTGCTTATTTGCATTGGCTGTTGTTGTATACCCTGTGCTAGATCTCTTTGCACTAGGATGATCCACACTGCTCTAGGTCCTCTTCCACTGTCCACTGGGATGCAGATGACGCTGTTGCTGCAGGGTGATAAACCCAATGAAGAAGACGTGGACACTGATGAGGAGCATGTTGGTTTAGCCTTGACTAACATTTAGGTGTTGGCCTAAGACCAGCTTAGGCCAAAAGGGGGAATTGTGGGAATATATACTCATTAATGTTTGATAATATTGGATGCTTACTGCTAAATTGCTTATAATAGTTCATCAGAAAAATGTATTTGTTAAACAGATATACAATGCTTATTATACTGAGTGACACTGATTCATTTCTAAACATAGAGTGCCCTTGACATTTCAAACAGCAGTAGAAAAGTAGCTTTTGTTGCTGTGCAGAAGTATCCTTGTTTTACAGGAAAACAGAAGAAGAACCAAGGCCACGGGAGCGAGTCAGCAGCACATCAGAGAAGGGAGGAACCGGAACTCGCCCAGCGGCCTGCGCATCAACGATTACATAGTCACACAACTCTGTTAGATTATAAAATACTGGGTCAGGGAAAAATAGCCAGTCTGATTCTGCTCGAACTGACTGAACACTTGTTGTCTGTTAGGGAAAGGCATTCGGACCCAGAGCTCTGTATTGCACATTCAATCTTGGTGTAATAAAGACTCTTTTTAACCTGAATTGAATTCTCCTGACTACTCCATCAAAAGAACCGGAGGAAACAGCCTAACACATTGTTTTATTCTTTTATGATTAATTTCAGAATAGGCTGATTTCCAACACTAGTCATTTGGGGACCCAAGGCAAACCCAGTCATTGGGGCCCTCGACATTCTGGTACTGCACTGTCTAAAGTTTTATTCTCACCTCAACGTGTCTTCAGTGTGGCAGCAGGAGCAGGTTCAGCCTGGAGTTCCCTGCACGCTGTGTTACTATAAAAGAAGACACCACAAAATATAACAAGGTCAATTATGAGAACAAAAATTTCAACAGTATAATTTTTTTTTTTAAATCAAATTTACCTTTTGTCTTTCTTTCTTTCTCCCTTTTCTATTTTCTTTCAGTCCCTCATGTCTTTGTGATGTTTTCTTCTCTCCCTTTTTTGTCATGTTTTCTTCTCTCCCTATTTCTTTCTCTCTTTTTTCTTTGTAATGTTCTCTTCCTTTCTTTTTTGTGTTTTCTTTTCTCCCTCTTTCTTTCTCTCTCTTCCCTTTTCTTTGTGATGGTTTTTTCTTTCCTTTATTTCTATTTCTCCCCTATTCTCTTTGATGGTTTTGTCCCCCTTTTTCCTTTGTGATATTTTCTTCTCTTCCCCTTTCTTTGTGATGTTTCTTCTCTCCCTCTTTTTTGTTTTATTCTCTCCATCTTTCTTTCTCTCCTTTTTTCTGTTCTTTGTTCTCTTCCTCTTTGTTTGTTGTTTTCTTCTCTCCCTGTTTCTTTCTCTCTCTTCCCTTTTCTTTGTGATGGTTTTGTCTCCCTGTTTTCTTTGTGATGTTTCCTTATTTCCCCTTTTCTTTGTGGTGGTTTCTTCTCTCCTTTCTTCCTATTGCTCCCTTTTCTTTGTAATGGTTTGTCTCCCTTTTGTTTGTGATATTTTCTTCTCTTCTCTTTGTGATGTTTTCTATTCTCCCTTTTTCACTTCCATTTTTCTTTGTGATTTTTTCTTCCTCAATTTTATTAAAATTATCACACTAAAATTTGACTTTTCGAGCCTTTGCCTCGCGCGCGATCGGTATTTTACCTCGTGAATCCGCCTGTATTACTAACTATACGTACCGTTCCTAATATTTTCCTCGGGCCGCTGCTGCTGAATGAATGTAGAGGAAACCCTGAGCATTGATCAACATTCAATATATAGAGATGAAAGTGGCTGCTGGCAAAAAACCCTGAAAATTTTTTTTCTAAGTAACTTTGCCAAGTGAGCGCTGAAGGTGCTCCAAGAGGCTGCCGAAGGCAACCTTATGCGAGTGCCGAATAATAAATTATAATAGTGTCATTGTTACAATTAAATTAACATAGCATTATAGTCTTTATTAACAATAAGAATATATATAACAAATTAAAATGACCACGCAATATTCAATGAAGATAAAAATTTAAAAATGACCAAACAATATAGATCTTCAATGGAGTCTATCTTATCAAAAGCATGCACAAATGATATCTATTCACTCAAAAAAAAGAAAAAATTGAGGTCTATCTATTTTTGTAAAATAAAAAAAAAGTTCTTAGTTTGTCTAATTTCCTGATATATTCAGACAAGAAATCGTCGTTCGTATCTTTCTTTTCTAAAACATGCACAAATAATATTCATTAAAAAAAAAATGAAAAAAATATTCTAAGTCCTGACCTGAAAAAAATTGGGGCAGAACTTCCCTTAAGGGCCAAGCCCAGAATTTCATAATCCCTTCCCTCATTAAAAGAATAGCACAAAACTGTGAAAATGTTAATAAAAATGCGGAAACATTCCTGTTAACATGTTCAGTAATGTAAACTATTCAGTAGTTTAGTACCCCATATTTCATATATTAATCATTTCATACTCTAGTCTAGATGTGTCACTAATCTATTATAAGGATTATATTATAATATCATTAAGACAGGAACCTTAAGACACAGTAAACTATCAGTATATTGATATCTATTTTTGTAAAATTTAAAAAACATACCTAGTTTGTCTAATTTCCTGATATATTCAGACAAGAAATCGCCGTTCGCGTCTATAGCACGCACGTCAGCGTGCCTGTCTACCTGTTTAAACATTGTCCTGACAGGTACGGGTCATTACATTTACACAAAAGCAAAGGTCGTCTATTCAATGAGCGCCATTCAATGATTAATGTCTCCTTTGTACTCAAAACTGGCGCTATTCAGTGCATCCGCTCTCGCAAATTCTCGCAGCATTAGATTGGAATCGCGTCAATGAACGAGATTCAAAATGGCTGCCTCCGTACAGGAATATAAACAACAAATAACGCATTAGCGATAAGAGTAAGATTTTCAAAAAGAATACTATCAATCAAATTCAGATTTTCCCTGAAAACTTAGATCAATTTTCCCAGATTCCCGGAAATGAACTCACAAAATTTGAAATCCCGGATTTCCGGGAAAACCCGGAAAACTTTCATCTCTGAATATAGTTTTAGTTTACCATCACGACCGATGTAGTACTCACAACTTCGTGAAAAGCATCCCTTGCGTCACTTTCCACTTTCTCTCCTCCTGGGCTGACACTGACAGCTGAGCTGCTACTGACAGCAGCATCTGGCTCTGTCTGTCGTCCTCCTGTATTTGGCACCACCGTGAAAAAGGTTGATACCTTTGGTAGTTTTGATAAAAACTGTTGGTTTTCCTCTCGCCTTCTCCTCTTCTCTGCTCCACTGGGATAACTCCGCTTCATCTTGCTCACCGCTCACCTCTCAAAACCGCGCCAACAAGTTTGTTTTGCTGCCGTCTTCCTGAATTAAGCCTGCACATGCGCAGTAACGTGGAATAGTCCATTGTGTGAGAAATGAGGGGGAGAACAATCATGACAGTGATAGACCAACCATTTTAATGTATTTTCAAGCGCACAAATTAAGACAAGAAAAAAGTATTTGTTTCAAATCAAAGAAGCGTTTATTATTCAGATTTTATGAGACGTTTGGGGGCCCCTGGAAATCTCGGGGCCCTAGGCAATTGCCTATGTTTGCCTAATGGTAGGTACGCCCCTGCCAGACCTTCATATCCAACCCACACTTGCAGCTATTGCCATTGCCAAAAGAACTATTTTAGTTAACTGGAAAGATAAGAAAGCCCTCAACATCATCCATTGGCTGAACCTCCTCACAGAACACATTTCACTTGAGAGAATATCTGCTATCAGAAAAAACCAATTGGACTCCTTCAGAGAAAAATGGTCTCCATTTATTAAATCAATAAATATTAATCTATAGCCTCCGCTTGTATGTGGGCGTATGCCACTTCCCTCATAAAATTGTGATACTTATTCTGTCTGTGTGTATGGTCTGACTTTTCTCTGCTTTATTTCAGTTTATTAACCCTCTACCTTTTTTAAGTAGGATGGCACCGTGGATTTCAAGGCCGTGTGCATGCACTGGTGGTGTCCTTTCACTATTGCTCCTGGGGTTGCTCTCTGGCTCTGCGGGGCCTGCGTGGCTCGGGCCCCTCTGCCTGGGGGTGGGTGTCCCCGGTGTCTCTCCCTTTGAGCCCTGGGTCTGCTGGGTCTGTGTGCTCTTCCCGGGGCCTTGGGGGTGGTGGCGGCTGGTCTCTTCTGGGGTGCCCTGGGTCGGCCCTCCCGTCGCTCCCCTGTCCCTTCCCGCTCTGCTTCCCTCCTCCTCCCTCCTCTCCTACCTGGTGGCGGGTGGGTCCTCGTGCCCCGGGCCGCCTGGGTCGGTCTTGGCGCGCTGCGGGTGTCGGTAGCTGCTCCCTCTTGTTCTCCGGGTCCGCGTCGTTCACTGTGGCCCCGGTGGCTCTCTGGGGGCACCGCCCTCTGGCTCCTATGGCCCGGGGGGAGGGGTGCCCTGTTGGCTTGGCCCTGCCTTGCCGTGATTGCTGTTCTGGGCTTCGGGGTTCTTCACACTTGCATGTTTGATCAGGTCTCGCCAGCTACTGCCGAGTCCCATTGTCAGCGAATGATGGCACCCGCCAGAATGTGCTGAGACTCTCTCCAGAGTCTCTACCGTAAACTCATTCTCTCTTGCACGAGTATCCTCTTCTATTCTCTTCTATTCTATTCTATTCTATTCTATTCTATTCTATTCTATTCTATTCTATTCTATTCTATTCTATTCTATTCTATTCTATCAAGACATCCACAATTATGGTGCTCAGTACCATTTGTTTAATTATTTATTTATTGAATGTCTTTTTCCTTTGTGTTGGTTTGGTTTTCTTTTCTTTTTTAAATTTTTTTTTTTTATTGATGGACAGTTAGTAGTTGGGAATAACACACCACCTTACAATCTTTAATTGCAATAGCACCGCCTGTTAATTTCTATCCCTGTTCGTCCTGTTCGTCCTGTCCAGTCTTTGTTTCCCCCACACATCACTGAGGTGTAGCACTGCCCTCCCTGGCTTATAATAGGGAATTCTAATAAAGAATGTCTGCTTAGCTTTCAGGGAGGGCTGGTGATGGTCACACACATGCACTAAATATTAAAATATTTGGCTGCAAGACTAAAATATACATCAATCTCATACAATGTTGACACCTCTTTTGTGGAGTTAAACAATGAGAACAAATGCAGACAAGAAAAAATAAAAAAATAAACATCACCGTATGATCTCCAGCACCACTGTCTGGCTCTTGGCCTTTCTGTACACATCCTGATTTTAGATATTTTCAGACCAGAAGATGTCACAGATGTTTCTAAGGGACCCATTGTAGAAGGCATCAATCTTGTTTATATTGCTGTTTACCACACACCATCACTAGGAGCCATACAAAAGAACAGATTTGACATTGCTGTTATACTGTATAGTCTGACCTTCATTCTCAGGCTATACTCCTTTGACTTCCAGAAGGGCTACAGTCTTGCAATTGCATTGTATATTTTCTTGAGCCTTGCTCTGATATCCTTTTGGGCTGCATTGACTCCCAGCTTTGAAGAGAGAGCAGCTGGGTCATCAGCAAAGTCTAACTCTCCAAATTGGGAAAGTCCAGAGGCATCCAGTGGGATGTCTCTACGTCTGTCATGACCCAGTCAGTGGCGAGCTGGAAGAGAATGGGAGAGGGGATACAACCCAGTTGTACACTGGACTCTACAGTGATGATCCTACTTCTTTATTAGTCCATTTACCAAACAGCCCCAGTGGTAATACTACCACCACAATACTTTACGGTAGGTTTGGTGTTCTTGCCATTAAAGGTTTCACCTTCTCTATTCAAAACATATTTATTTATTTATACATATTTCTATTTTTGTTTGGTCTGACAACAGAAGTTTCCTCCCGAAGGCCTTTTCTTTGTCAATGTAATTAACAGCAAACTTCAGTCGAGCCTTAAAGTGTTGTTTCTGAGGTAAAAATTCTTGTATAGCAGCCTCAGCCCATGGAGATGTAAAACATGCTTGACTGTTTGAACCGATGATTTGGGATCTGTAGTAGCTTTGAAATGACTCCAGGTGACTTTCCTGATTTTTACGTCAATGATTTGCTTTTTCAGATCTGTGCTGAGCTCTTTGGACTTTCCCTTTGTAACCTTTGTGGCTGAGTCTGCTCAGTGTATCTGACTAGTCCTATATAAATTGGATCAGATGAGCAACAGCTGTAGTCAATCGTAATCACAACAAGTTGAGAGGTTGTGACACAAACAAAATTTGATCAACACAACTTTCTATATCTATATCTGCAATGTTTATTTGTGACCCAGGATATTCTGTCATATTTCCAGAGGATCTACAATAAATTTCTGAAGCAACCAAAATGCATGAGTGCTTTTGGTGACAAAGATGCATGAGTTTTATTGATTACATCATAGAAATCTAAGAGTTATAGAAGTCAGTGGAAACTCAAGACTGTAACGATATATGTACAGGGTTTTTTACAACCACAACTGTATATTTTCCAAAGTTTGTAGAATTCATGCCTAACTGTCATTGTTTGGACAGATGTTATTTACCTAAGATTTGTAATTTGCAAATAAAAGAATAATAATAAAAAAAGCTTACATCATTATCATAAAAATCAGCATTTGAGTCAAGTAGCATGCAAGAAAGGCCAGCCACATCTCATATTACCTCTTTAATGACTAATCTGTACTTTATATGGTGCCATCTGTTTTAAATCAGTGATGTGTAAATCTACAAATACAAGCATGCAAACTCTACAAAGGATTAAAATGTACTGAAATGTTTTTTTTTTATAAAAAACAAAACAAAAAAAAAACATTATTTAACTTGTAGGAGGACGCACTGGATGAGCACGTTAGATTTAATTTACTGTGCCACTCTGAAATCTTCACTTTTTTTCTAATATAAGACGAGCCAATAAGCCTCTCTGGTGGCTTCACTGTGATATTCGTACATAATAATGTGTAAGAAGAGAATAAAGTGTTTACCAGTGCAATGTTTATGTAAAAACAGAGACAAAAACTATGTAGGGTATTGGAAGTGATTATAAATCTGACTAAAAAGGTTATAATATTTGCTCCATAGGTGGACTGTTAGAATAAAGGCTTTTGTCATGCAAAGCCCTAAACACTTTATCATGTCTGTTAGGTTGTTAGGATATGCACTCTTTCACTTAGGAGTTCTTTTTCAGCTCATCTTTTTGTATTTAAATATTTTTGTGAATTTTCAAGACCATAGGCTAGAATGGCTTTGTATTGTAAATATAATCGAGATGAGAATGTAGAGTGATTGTCAATGTGAATCTTGCACTCAGATGAATGTGCTTCACACACTCACTAGAGGTTAATAGATCAGGGACATTTAGATGTGCAGATGTTCAGTCGTGAGCTTGTTCTGCTGCAGTGCAATCCCTAGTAATATGCTAGAAGCAACACAGCCCACAGTTTCTTTTGGCAGTTTTTAATTTGCTATTGTGAATGGGTTTTGTTTCCTTTAAAAAAAAAAAAGTTAAATATTTTAACACACGGGCTGCACAGTGTGTAGTGGTTAGCACTTTCGCCTTGCAGCGAGAAGATCCCTGGTTCGCGTCCCGGCTTTCCCGGGATCTTTCTGCATGGAGTTTGCATGTTCTCCCTGTGCATGCGTGGGTTTTCTCCGGGTACTCCGGCTTCCTCCCACAGTCCAAAAATATGCTGAGGTTAATTGATCATTCTAAATTGCCCATAGGTGTGAATGTGTGAGTGCTTGTTTGTCTCTATGTGTGGCCCTGCGATGGACTGGCAACCTGTCTAGGGTGTCCCCTGCCTTCGCCGGAGTCAGCTGGGATAGGCTCCAGCCCCCCCCCCCCCCCCCCCCCCCCCCCCCCCCGCGACCCTAGTGAGGATTAAGCGGTGTATAGATGATGGATGGATGGATGGATTTTAACACACCCTTTGTAACTGCAAATGTTTTCAGAATAATTTGGCTGACTAGGATACTGTACAACCAAACATTTACAGTTTTAGGAGACAGCTGAGTCATTGCTGATAACTGACCTAAATAACATCAGTGTTCTATTGCAGATTTTTGTATTTTCAGCAGAACCTAAAGGATAGCCTAACCTTCATGTTATTCTAGGGAATGACTAGGGAGTTTGCAAGATTAAAAAGTGAATAAACATGACATTAATTACATTGAAGATGTTTTTGTTGCTGACAATCAAAGGAGTTACACTATTAACCGGTAGATATAGGTAAATATAAAACAACACAAGTCTGTATGTATTCCAACATCACCACAATGTTGTCTTGTTGTTACGTATGGTCTAAATACCAAATAAGTATATCAAAGTGAGAAAAAGGATCAATAAATTGAAATATTCAGGAAAATGTCTGGTCTATGTTTTAATATACGTAACAGACATATAAGTAAGGCTGTGCTTGCTATTTTGATGCAAATTTTGATACAAGCCCCATCCTACAAGCTGACTGGATTCGTGTCTTTGGTTTGTTACTCTGCCAAGGAACGCGACGGAGTTATGCGACGGTCGGCGTTCACTGATTCCTAATAAAGATTTTAAACACATCACAAATAAACATATTCCTTTTCTAAAAACTGTACACTGCTTGCATTTTTAGGTGTGGATGACACTGACTCACTGATGTGAATTTTGATCTTTTCATAGATTTGACAAAAAAAACCCCAAAAAACTAAATATCACCAGAGTTCGTTTCAGCAGCAACTTGATACCAGACACTAGATTCACGATAGTACAAAGATCGTAAAGTGGCATCATATTACCTGGATGTAGAAGTAGTACAGGACACAATTATACCTTTTCTGTTTTAGATTAAGTTTGAATTTTGCTATTGGTTAGTGATGCGGTGTTAGTATACAGAAGAAGGGTTTTAGATGAACACATGGGACAAAGGCGATGAATGGTAAAGTCGGGTATATATTACAAAAAGGGGGGTTGACGTCCACGTTTTCTTTTATTTAGCATGTTTCTTTTGTTGTAAACTCTGGTTGGTCCAAACCAACTGGTTAATGGAGGAAACACTCTGCTCATTAACTTCTGTCAGGTGGATATCACATTCTGTTACACTGGTGTTATGAGACATTGCCTTCTCCAAAGCTTTTCCTCCAACCTGCAGACACACACACACAAAGAGGGGGAATGAGTGAATGGAAGACAAAAATACATTTGGCACTATACATGTTCATGTTAATCACATTACAGGATATTGTTTATGTGCATATTTGTGAATAAAGTCTGAATAAAGTGAAGAATATTAATGTAAAAGTGACCTACACCACCAGTCAAAAGTATGGATACATCTTCTCATTTAATGTTTTTTCTTTGTTTTCATAATTATTTACATTGTAGATTCTCACTGAAGGCATCAAAACTGCAAATGAACCATGAGAAATTATGTAGTAAACAAAAGGCAGCAGCAGAGGTGACTCTCGGTCTTCCTTTGCTGAGGCGGTCCTCATGTGAGCCAGCTTCGTCGTAGTGCTTGATGGTTTTTGCGACTGCACTTGGGGATACATTCAAAGTTTTTGCAATTTTCCAGATTGACTGACCTTCAGTTGTTAAAGTAATGACGGACTGTCGTTTCTCTTTACTTAGCTGATTGGTTCTTGCCATAATATGGATTCTAATAGTTGTCAAATAGAGCTATCAACTTGTGTACCATCCTGACTTCTGCACCACATAACTGATGGTCCCAACCCCATTAAGAAGGCAAGCAATTCCGCAAATTAACCTTGACAAGGCACACCTGTGAAGTGAAAACCATTTCAGGTGACTGAAGGTGTGCAAAGCAGTAATCAAAGCAAAGAGTGGCTATTTTGGAGAATCTAAAATAAAAAACATGTTTTGGCTTTTTGCCCCCTTTTTTTTGTTTACTACATAATTCCATATGTGTTCATTCATAGTTTTGATGACTTCAGTGAGACTCTACACTCGGTGGGTTATTTTCCTTTTCAATTAATCTGCTAAATGCCTATTACAAATTTACATGACCAAAGCTGACATATTGTCATATTTTTCTGTTTTTTGACAAGCAGTCAAAACACACAAAATATAAAGTTTACAATCTAACATATATTCACACTTTTGAAACTGGAAGAGAAAGTTGGCAATATTGCTTTTAAAAGGTACCTGAGCTATCAAACAACTAAGTGTTGCTGATTCATTTTCTGTTGAATGATTAATCAATTCATTGAGTAATATTTTCAGCCATATCTGGCTGTTGCTTAATTTAATGATTCCTGATTTTTTCAAAATTTCATGAATCCCTTGTCAAATTTATCAAAGACTTAGGATGCTTACAAACCAAATTTTGGTCAGGTGCAGCTTTACTTTAAAGGGGCTAGAGGAATGGCAGAAGTTAATATTGTCATATCTTGACAGCTTTTATTTTTATTTTTTAACCACAACAAAAATGGTCAGCACTGCCATCTCACAGCTCGAAGTACTTTGGTTCACATCCCGGCCTTTGATCTTTCTGCATGCTGTTTGTATGTTCTCCCTGTGCAGGTGTGGGTTTTCTCTCGGTTCTCTGGCTTCCTCCCACAGTCCAAAAACATTCCAAGGTTAATTGATGATTCTAAATTGTCTGTAGGTGTGATTGTTTGGCTCTCTGTGTAACTCTGTGATAGACTGGTGACCTGTCCAGAGTGGTGTTCCCTGCTTCACTTTAAGTCAGCTGGGATAGACTCCAGCTCCAGCCACCCCCCCCCCCCAAATGAGCACTGAGCTCAAAACATATTAAAGCTCAATTACATCTGTTCATTATCTATACATAGCTTAATCCTCATTAGGAGGCTGGAGTCTACCCCAGCTGATTTAGGGTGAAGGCAGGGGACACCCTGGACAGGTCGCTGGCCTATGGCAAGGCTACATATAGAGACAAGCACACTCACATTCACACCTGTGGAAAATTTAGCGTTAACAATTAACCTCAGCATGTTTTTGGACTGTGGGAAGGAGCCAGACTACCTGGAGAAAACACACGTGTGCACAGGGAGAACATGCAAACTCCATGCAGAAAAATCCCAGGAACGCCGGGACGCAAACCGGGGATCTTCTAGCTGCAAGGTGAAAGTGCTAACCACCAAGCCACTGTGCAGCCCCCAGCTCAGTTACAGCAGAGGTCAAACAAATTACAACAAAGACAAAGGACAATTGCATGAAATGGAGCCTAATAAGCTGAGACAACGTCAAAATTTTCATTGAACAAAGCTTCAAACCTTCGGACAAACTTGCCCCAGTAGCAGTAGGGACCTTGGAATGGCAGTTCCCTCTTTCTATTATTCTTTGTTTTGGGCAAACTTGTTTTCTGTTATCACAGAGACAAATTATTTTGCTATGTTATTAAATGCCTTACTTACCTCACCCAACTTGTTGCTGGAAAGATTGATGCTTTTCAGGGAGTTATTCTGTACTAGCACCTCAGACAGGGCGATAGCAGTAAGCCAAGTCACCTTATTGCCTCCAAGGTGCAGGTGAAGAAGGGTGTTGTTTTTCAGCATAGCCTTGCCAATAGCCTCACCCCCCTCATCCGTCAGATGGTTGAGACGCAGGTTGAGTGACAAAAGACTGGAGGGCTTGGACAAAGCGTGAGCTATAGCTTTGGCTCCCACACCGCTAATATTGTTGTCACACATGTTAAGGATCTCCAGTTTACTCTTGGTGAGCAGTTTGCCAATTGCTCTGGCTCCACTGTCTCCGATCAGATTGTGGGAAAAGTCAAGTGCCCGCAGAGAGGGATGATCTATAAGGTATTTCACAAGCAGCCGACACTTTTTGTCTTCAATGTGACTTTGATGGAGCCTCAAAAGCTATATAAAGATAGTACATCATAAGTATTAGCAAAGATCTACAGTGGGTTTTTACCAACAGCACAAGTAACAAATACATTTTGCAGCATGAACCTACTTGTGCTGCTTGCATGCCAGCACTACAGAGCAGTAAGGCATTGAAGTAAATAAATTAGCTGATTAACACATAAATAATCACGAACATCTGAATAGGCAACTACTTGTTTAACTCATTGATTGGGGAAACATGCCAAACTTCTCAAATATGAAAATTAAATGCTTATGCTCTGAAAAAAGCACTATCAACAGATCACTCAATCATTTAGTTGCAGGCCTAAAATTAACTCTAATATACTCATGTAGTTTCATATCCTGCACAAGAAACAGTAGTCCATATATGCTATGCTGTCGGGCAGTAGTAAGTTCATGTGACAAATAGGGACAGTGATAATTTTTCTGTTTCATGACATCAGGGAAATAAATCTTGTAGATGCCAAGAAGGTGATAAAGTACAAACAACATTCATGCTTCAGTATGTCATAAACCAGGAGGAGTAATCAATATTCACCTTCAAGGTCCTACAGGACTTCAGGGCCTTGGCGAGGGACTCGCAGTCTCGGTCGGTCATTTCAAACATCTTCCATTCAAAATTCATACCACATTGTTTAAAGCCGTACGTCAGATGCAGCTCTTCCAAGTTTGTCAGCTTGTCAAGCAGTATGCCAAAGTCAAAGTGGTCTATTCCAGGTCCATCATACTCAATGTCCATTGCCACGTCTGATCCATCCTCCTCTTCCTCCCTCTGGGGCTCCTTGATAGGCGGCAGTAGCTGGGAGATGTCCAGCCTCTTGACATAGTTTTTACACAGTGGGACCATCTGTAGGACTACTTTTGGGTCTGTTTCTTTAGGGATAAAAAGTTCAATAATGTTCTCCAAGTGCCTCTCAAAGAACATTCGTTTCCAGCTGTGACCATAATGAGAGATGTCACAAACGTCCCACTTCTGCTCGCAGCACCGCTTCCAGTAGACACCGTCAGTGACCAAGTTGGCTGTCAGGTGCAGGGGAAGAGAAGGGGACAGCCTCTCTTGAATGAAGTCTTTCTGGCTAGCTGTGAGTTCTTCAAATATAGGCTTTTCTGTAACACATACATTTTGCAGT
Source organism: Amphiprion clarkii (assembly GCA_027123335.1). Classification (NCBI taxonomy): domain Eukaryota; kingdom Metazoa; phylum Chordata; class Actinopteri; family Pomacentridae; genus Amphiprion; species Amphiprion clarkii. Next base: position 19,888,563 of record CM049579.1, read on the forward strand.
CAAGTTCCAATGACATTAAAAGTGTGACTGTGTGTACAGTCAAAGTACAGAAAAACAGCAGTGTACCTTCAAAGTTGTTCACGAGGCATTGCAGACAGAGGTTTGACAAACATGGCACTGTAGCCAGGGTCCAATATGAATCTTCAGCAATAATCCTCCTCATCTTCCTGTAGTCTTCAGCTGAGTGGAGATATGCCCCTGGAGGATGAGGATGTTTGTTGTCTTGTTGATTTCTATAAGACATTTATCTGTCTGTACACATTTAGTTTAAAGTTTTTCAGGGATGAAAAGGGAAAGTTTAGCAGACGTTTAACTGTTTTTCACCTGCACAAATAGCTACGTCAGAAGCATTAGCTAACATTAGATAACATACATGTAAAAGGTTTAAGATGTATTTACACTACCAGTCAAAAGTTTGGAAACACCTTCTTATTTAATGGTTGTTCCTTATTTTCATGATTATTTACATTGTAGATTCTCACCGAAGGCATCAAAACTATGAATGAATGCATATGGAACAAGAAAAACACTCAGAGGGCGTAGTACGCTACCAAGACTGCTCAGTCGTATGATTTCCAACGCATAAATCCCGATAAGTCCGCAGCGGTCGATTTGCAGTAGGATCGCAATCAAGTGATCATCAGCAGGCAGCATATTTCGCATTCACTTGTCATAGTTACAGTGACGCCGTGCCACTATCTCGCAATGATACAGAAATTTTTAACAAATCCATGATCCAGACTATAAGCCACATCACTGCCAAAGTCTGATCAGGCGGTCCTTGTATGATTTCTGACCATCCCTGAAAATTTCATCCAAATCCGTTTTTGAGTAATGTTGCGCACAGACAGATTTATAGACGGATGGAATAACATACACCGATCGACATATAACTCAACTGCGTTCCTTGGCGGAGTGATTATATAGTAAACAAAAAAGTGTGAAATAAGTCAAAACATGTTTTATCTTTTAGATTCTTCAAAATACCCATCCTTTGATTTGATTACTGGTTTGCACACTCTTGGCATTCTCTACATGAGCTTCATGAGGTAAACACCTGAAATGGTTTTCACGTCACAGTTGTGTCTTCTCAGGGTTCATCTGTGGAAGTTCTTGCCTTCTTAATTGGGTTGGGACCATCAGTTGTGTTGTGCAGAAGTCAGGTTAGCGCACACTTGACAGCCCTATTTGACAAATCCAGATTATGGCAAGAACCAATCAGCTAAGTAAAGAGAAATGACAGTCCATCAATACTTTAACAACTGAAGGTCAGTCAGTGTGGAAAATTGCAAAAATTTTGAAAGTATCACCAGTTGAAATCACAAAAACCATCAAGTGCTATGACGAAACTGGCTCACGAGAACCGCCTTAGGAAAGGGTTAGTTCATCCGAGTCACCAGCCTTAGAAATGGCAAGTTAACGGCACCTCAGATTAGAGCCTAGATAAATGCCACACAGAGTTCTAGTAGCAGACACATCTCTACATCAACTGTTCAGAGGAGACTGCAATATACACCACTGTCTCATTCACTCTGTTATTTATAGTGACTTTTATTTATACTGTATATTTCTAAATAGACTGTTTGCACTATCTTTAAGATTTCTTTTGCACTCAATAGAAGCTCTCCAATCTCGTTATACACTGTATCATTATAATAATGCACATATAATGCTCAGCATCTCTGGGAACTCCTTCAAGACTGTTGGAAAACCATTTCAGGTGATCATCCAGAGAATGACAAGAGTGTGCAAAGCAGTAATCAAAGCAAAGGGTGGCTATTTTTGAAGAATCTACAATATAACACATGTTTTGACGTATTTCACACTTTTTTGTTCACTACATAATCACTCCGCCAAGGAACACGTGTTCATCCAGAGTTTTCATGCCCTCAGTGAGAATCTACAATGTAAATGGCAATGAAAACAAAGAAAAAAACATTAAATGAGAAGGTATGTCCAAACTTTTGACTGGTAGTGTATGTGAAGAGAGTTTGTTAAATGTATTTTTGAATTGTTAATGAAAAAATAAGCTATCTCAAGGAACTGCTAGCTTGTAGCCCAAACAGATTTTATAGCAGTTACCTTAGGAGCGAGCAGTCCCTCTACAACTGTCGCTAATCCGCTGGTAGATGAACATACAGCTTCAGCTGGTCACACATTTATTGTTACTTTCATGCAGTTTAGATACGTATTTAATAGTTACTGTTCAGACGTTCACGGACACCGTACCTCGTTTGTTGTTCTTCCGTTTCCACAGTGACCGAACGCTCTTAGTTTAGTTCAGAGTTTCAGGGAAATGTCACGTATAGCGCGTGGGGAGGCCGACACCAGGAACCAACTGTCGCTGCGCTGTCTCTGCGCTGCAACTGTCTGCAGAGCCGGAGGCTGCACGGAGAGGGCTGCACACTTCCGTTCGCACATTTAAAGCATTTTTTAAAAAGTTACCACAAAAGATGATCACTAAAGTACACAAGTTAGGGTTTAAATGCAGAACTTACGGATTTAAAGGATGATTTCACTCAAAATATACTTAGAATTTAAAAGGTTTTTTCAAGGAGTATGCCACTTTCATATTAGCCCCGGTAAGTTTGTCTATGGGCTGTACAGTGGCGTAGTGGTTAGCACTTTGGCCTTGCAGCGAGAAGGTCCCTGGTTCACGTCCCAGCTCGGACCTGGGACCTTTCTGCATGGAGTTTGCATGTTCTCCCTGTGCATGCGTGGGTTTTCTCCGGGTACTCCGGCTTCCTCCCACAGTCCAAAAACATGCTAAGGTTAATTGATTATTCTAAATTGCCCGTAGGTGTGAATGTGTGAGTGCCTGTGTGTCCCTATATGTAGCCCTGCGACAGACTGGCGACCTGTCTAGGGTGTCCCCTGCCTTCGCCCGAGTCAGCTGGGATAGGCTCCAGCCCCCCCCCCCGCGACCCTAGTGAGGATTAAGCGGTGTATAGATAATGGATGGATGGAAGTTTGTCTACAGAGGTTGCACTTTCTGGACCACATCGAGGATACCACACAAAGTATAGTAGTTCATATCCTACGTAAGATTTCAAAGATTTGATTCAGCCAAATAGTACTTATTACAATATCATGACTGGGCTGCTCAGACTTGTGTTTAGCAACATGAAATTTATACGCCTTTACGCATTGCGTTTCGTGACATGCTTTTATTCTGAAGGAGATGTGCACCGATACACGGAAGTGAAGTATTCTGTGAGTGCCGGGAATTGTTGGTTATCGTTTGACGGTCTATGTTGATGAAGCATAGAGGACTAAAAGTGCCAAAATTAAATAAATAAATACATCATTAAATAATTAATTAAATATGTCATTAATTAATTAAAATTGGAATTAAATATTTCATTAATGAATTAATTAAAAATGGAATTAAATATTTCATTAATTAATTAAAATTGGAATTAAATATTTAAATGTGTTATTAAATAAATATATCATTAAATAATTAAATATGTCATTAATTAATTAAAATTTGAATTAAATATGTCATTAATTAATTAAAATTGGAATTAAATACATAAATGTGTTATTAAATATGTCATTAATTCATTAAAATATCAATTCATTTTAAATAAAAAACATATTTCATTATTTCACTATTTAATTAATTATTTCATGGTCCTTGTGTTGCAGTGGATCATGAATTTATTTTATCTGTCAACCTCGCCTGTCAAAGTCGGTGGGCGGATCCTAACACCTGATTGGTTACCCTGCACATCAAGTCAAGGCAAATCGATTCCAGATAATGGATTGATGCAGAGCTTGTGAACACATTCCGATACACTGGGTGGCGCTATTCACCTCTACGTTCGTTTGGCTACTCAATAAAACAAAACTTTATTAGCAACCGCTAAAGACTCGGCCCTCTTTCCCAAATGTTGATACATGCGGTGCAAGACAAATTTTCCTTTAGCATTTCCTTTAGCATCTACTCGGCGCGCCATGGCTCGTCTCGGTTTAGTTGTTTTTCCATTACATTGAGTACCACCTCATCGTGGGTGGAGTCGTCATAGCACGGCGGCCCGAAAGTCCCTTACCGTCATTTCTGTGCCACACAAACGCAATGCAACAATGTACATGGAGGCGATAGTACAGCTGCTGCTCGGTCTGTGGCTTTCTGTCAGATTCAGAGTAATAGAAGAGTCGGAGAAAGCTGAGAGCGGCGAGTCGAAACACTCTGGAGACACACAGGAGAGTTTGGGAGGCGATGCAGCAGCATCAAGCCGAAGACAAGAGGATATGAACTGGACGACATATCAGGGTAAGCTAATGCTAGTTCGCTAGCTATCGTGTATCAGTCCTGTGAACGACCCTGTAATGGCTGCAGTTTATCGCTATTAGGTATTAAAATATGTATGCTCTGTATATGTTTCAGATGGCGCTCTGATGAGACTTCATGGGATTTACCTGAAGCAGCAGCACATGAGCCTGCAGTGGCACAAGGTGTAGAGGAGGAGGGCAGAGATGTACAGGATGCACTGATGCAGTACGTGTCATGCAAAGTTATTCTTGTTATACTTCTGTTTTTCGGTCCCCGCACCGCTATTGTTTTCTTTAATGCAATTCTGACAATAAACTTTTGTAGATGTGTCTATGCTATTGTTTGTTTGTGAAGGTTAGCAAGATTAAATAAAAAATTAAACGCCAAGTAAGTATTAGCTTAAGTATTAGCTTCTGAGAGCTAAACGGTAGAAACAGCAGCACGAAATACAAGCAGAGCACGGAGTTAGCGCCGATGGCTAACTAGCTAGCGCCGATGGCTAACTAGCTATCTTATTGTCTGCTACAGAAGACAACGACGTTACTTTCTAAAAATACTTGTTTGCTTAAAGAAGCTTGCCACCAATGGAATAAATGATGTATAAGTTTCTTGAAGTCACAAAACACTCACCGCCCTCGAACGTCTCCAACAATGCAGCGGCTGAGTCTCCCTCCTGTTGCTGGCGGTGCGGTGCCAGTAAATAGCGTTCATTAAACCTCTTCCAACACCTCCTGGTTGACCCACGCCGGCCGTTGTGGTCCTGGGTGGACCGATAGTCACTTTTGAGCTTTTTCAGCTTCTCCCTACACTGCTTCTGTCCTCTTTATATACGGTCTACTGTATATGTGAGCGGCCATCCGCTCAGAGACCTCCTGATAAACTTTCTCCGTCCAGCTCTCTCTGTATTCTTTGGTCCGCCACCAAAGACAAAGTCTCGACCTCTTCATTCACCCACGGTACAGGTCTGGCTGTCATATTAAAATTACAAAGAACAGAGAGTTCCGTGATGAGCAATGCACACCGTCGCTGTTTACAGTCGTTTTTTAATGCAGGATTTTGTTTTCGTGCTGGAGTTGCTCTGTGTGTCGTCACTGCCTGCCCAATCAGTGGGCTGTACTATGTAAACGCCACATTATCGGCTCATCTCAGCTCGCTGGGAACCTCAGCCGAGAAGGTGCTGAACATTAGTCCGTATGGAAACGCTCGCAAACAAAGATGAGACGAGCCGTACCGTGCCGAGTAGATGCTTGTGGAATCGCGGCTAAACAAAGACGAGCGGAGCCGTGCCGCGCCGAGTAGGTCCTAAAGGAAAAGCGCTCGACACTCCGAGCATCGCTGCAATTTGACAGGCTGGTAATCCACAAAGAACGTGATGTTCCAGAACTTCCCTCGGTATGCCAAACGCCCTGGTCCCTGTGTGTGCTCCTGTTGCACCCTGGTACCAGAAAACCGGCCGAGTACTTCCTCTAAATTTGCAGTCACTCTACGGTCAACATCTTGGTCGGAAAGTGCAGAAATAACTTCAACAACTTCAGTAAATTCCTCTGCTTTACATGCTCGGGGTCAACAGGTCCTGCTTCCACATACTCTGCAAGGTCTGAAATATCTCTCACCAACTCTCTAGAAAGTTCACAGCGATTCTCCCTCAACACAGCCTCCATGTTTAGAAAGACTTCTTCTACTTCCGGTTTCAAGGCAGACAAAAGCAGTGGATTAGACTAGATTCACGTTAGTCCCGCCCACGGACTTTGACGGGCGAGGTTGACAGATAAAATAAATACATGATCCACTGCAACACAAGGACCATGAAATAATTAATTAAATCGTGAAATAATGAAATATGTTTTTTACTTAAAATAATTGTTATTTTAATAAATTAATGACATATTTAATAACACATTTATGTATTTAATTCCAATTTTAATTGATTAATGACATATTTAATTCCAATTTTAACTAATTAATGACATACTTATTTATTTAATAACACATTTAAGTATTTAATTCCAATTTTAATTAATTAATGAAATATTTAATTCCAATTTTAATTAATTAATGACATATTTAATTAATTAAAAGACAAAACACAATAACCATAGATGTACTCTGGTGTGGTGGTCACATACAGTTGTTGTTTTATGTTGTTTTATATTGTTGTAGTTGCTCACATTGGCAGAAAACATGTCAAACACAACTTTTAACTGTAAACAGGCCCCGGTGTGACTCCTCCTGAACCCCCCTAGGGTCCTTTTTCTGTTCTTCCAGCCAAACACAACTTGTCACCCTAAACAGGCCCCGGTGTGACTCCCCCTGAACCCCCCTAGGGTCCTTCTTCTTCTTCTTCTTCTTCTTCTTCTTCTTCTTGTCCTCCCCCTTCCCCTCCTCCTCCTCCTTCTTGGTCTAAGTCGCTCTAGTCTCCACTCTCCTCGTCGCTGTCAAACGGGTCAAATCTCCTCTCGACCTTTGACCTTGACTTTGAGCTCAAGGTCGCCTGTGATCTCCCCTGAGAAGCACAGGTCCAGCTGTTCTTCGGTCAGGTCCATGAGCAGTGACTGGTCAAAAAGCTCTGGACGGGGTTCCCCCGCGGTCATGCCTAGAGTGGGGCGCATAGGTAGTTCAGCTTGACCAAATTTTTGTAATACTGCAGGTGCAGCAAGGGAGACTTGAGGATCTTGTAAGCGGCGGTCTTGGCCCGAAGGTTGTCTCCTGCCACCGTGATGGAAGCCGTTAGCTTGTCCCAGCTCGACAGCACTACCTTGTAGACGATCGAGAACCGAGCCCCCCAGTCACATGTCCAGGCCACTTTGTGGAACATCGGCAGCTCCGCAGCAACGTCGGCGATTGGTATCCGTTTCTCTTGTTGCTGTTGCTCTTGTCGCTATTGCTGTTCTTCCTCATCGCTGTTGGTATTGCTATCGTTGTAGCCGCTTTCGTAGCTATCATCGTCGTCATCACTATCGACGTCGTCGCTATCTGGTCACGCTGGCTCGCCCATGACCGTGTCACGTTGCGTCTCCGAAGCCTGGCTAGCTGCGCTCTCGCCGCTCCCAGAAGGCATCTTTTGTTGTTTGTTGTTTCTCCCCTTGGGCTACTGGCAGACTCTCTGGCTGCTTTGAGGCTGACTATATTCCCTCCCTGCCTCCCTCTCTCTTCTCTCCCTCCCCTCTTCTCTCTCTCTCTCTGTCTCTCTCTCTCTCTCATACGTGTACGCGAGTCATAAACAATAATAAAAAAAAAAGTTCTGAAGGAGTGGATGTCTGGTACCCTAGAAACCTGGGGTCGATTACTCAGGAACAGCATTTTAAGCGTATAAAAATCACGAAGGCTGTAGTAACGTGAATTTCATGTTGACACACAAATTTCTTGTTCATTTTCTTGGCATTTGAAACTTGGATTGTGAACCTCGTAACTGAATTTGTGAGCTACATTTCATTTATGCTTACTTTGCATAATCCAAGCAAGCAGGTAGGTCTACTGCACAAGAGAGCATTTTTAGATGGTGTGTCTTTAGCAGTGAAAGTTCAGATATTTTAAACATTATTTTCTTATGACAATCAAGCACCTGCTTACAGGTCTAGTTTTAGTTTAAGTCCTAATATATTCAGTTCACTTTTTTTTGGTTGCTTTTGTGAAGCTAAGTTATGTACAACCCTGCTAGCATCAGCAAATGTCAATTGCTAGTATAATTTGCTGCATTTTTTCTGGTGTTTTCCTCTCTTTTTTGAAAAAAGTGAAAAAACACTTTATATCTTGCTGACTGCAGATGTTGCATTTTATTATTTTTCAGAGGAATTACCCAGTTCATTGTTGGAAACCAGACTTCGTGAAATGTTTTATTCTTAACACAACATGCATTTAGTCGTTTGTCACTTTTTGTCATTCTAGACTTGTAAAAGTAAATTTGAGATTTAAGTTTTTACGGTGTTTGACAGGTTACAGTTTGTTCTGTACTGAATGCAGTGAGCATACAAAATGATAACATGCAACATTTGCTCCAAGACCTGCAGCGACACACTGGCATATTTGAGGCACATGCGAAGTCATAAAAGTATGCCAAATGTGAGATTCAAATGTGGTTTTCTTGGATGCAGTAGAGTACTTTGTAAGTTTTCAGCCTTCAAGTGTCACATGTATCGCCATAAAGAATCACACAGGACCACACTGAGAAGTGCAGTTGATGTAACACGTCATGTTGACTTCTGTAATGTTAGGTGACATTATACACAGTCTTTTCTCTCATCTGAAAACTCATATTAAAGAAGGAAAATCAGTTCTATGCCCTTTCCAGCAATGCAAGCAGAGGTTTAAAGTTAAGTCCACATTTACATCACATTTGTCAAGAAAGGATAGAGATTTCTCTGTAGACAACCTGATAGCCTCAGTTGTAACCTCAGGACATCCAAGCAGCTCCCATGAAAGTCTTAATGAGCATTGTGATGCTGAACCACATACTTCCAGTCAGTTCAATCGTGAAGAAGAGATTTTTTGAGAGGATGCAGACAAAGGCCAGTTTTTGAGAAACGTAGCTTTGTTTTATTTAAAATTGCAAGCAAAACTGCTCCTTCCATCCTCTACTATCCAAACTATCATTGAAGAAGAAATACATGCTATTAGTCAGTCACATCTGCTTTTCAAACTTAAAGAAAAGTTACTCAGTCTTGGGCTTCCACAGGCAGACACAAGTACTGTGATTGATAAAATAAAAAGCGAGGATCTTTTCAGGGCTTGTAATACTCAGACACTGCAAACAGATCACAGGAGAAAAGCTGTTTTTAAAAACATCTTCAATTTTGTAGACCCTGTATCCTTCTGTCTTAGCCAGAATCAGTCAGGCAAAGAATGTTTTGTGCAGTATATTACCGTGAAGAAAACTTTTGAGTCTCTCTTGCAACGTAAGTCAGAGTGGGAACAATACAATCAACTAAAAACTGCCATGAGCACTGATCATGTGTTTCAGGATGTGTGAGATGGCACAAATATTAAAGGAAACATGCTATTCAAAAACACAACATCTCCATTGGGTATCATTCTTTATCAGGATTCATTTGAGGTAGTAAACCCTTTGGGACCTGGGAGAAAAAAACACAAGATTCTGGCAGTGTATATGACACTTGCAAATATTTCACCACACAACAGATCTACCACTGACTGATCAGATACAGATGGAACTACTTTGTCGAGAGCAAAATTTTAAGTATTTTGGCCAGGATCTTGTGTTTGGCTCTTGCTAAAGGTCCTGATCACACAGCGGAATCATATCAAAATCATGTTCTGGCTCAGACATATAATGTTGAAGCAAGTGGAGTTGGAGGTGTTAAATTTGATTCAATCTTCCATGTTTGCCAGCATGGATTACCTCCATGTCTTGGCCATGACCTTTTTGAGGGTATTGTTTCCTCTGATCTGGCCTTGTATATTCATTGCCTTGTTACAAAAGAAAAACACTTTTCTTACCTTGAACTGAATCGCCGTGTAAGTCAGTTCAGGTATCTTGGTAATGATGCCAGCAGCAAGCCTTGTGAGGTAAATCCAGGCACTGGCAAACTCTCTGGACATGCAGTGCAGAACAAGTGTTTTTTTAGGATGTTACCAGTGTTGATAGGAGACAAATTTTAAAAAGCTGAAAAAGTGATGTGTGGCAGCTAACTTTACAGTTCAGAGAGATTGTCGAACGTGTTTGCACTCCAAAAATCTCCACTGGTCAGGTTTGCAAATTCTAATAGAGGAGTATTTGCAAACCAGAAAGCAAACTTTCCCGGATCATCCACTGAAGCCCAAACATCACAATCGATGCCACTATCCAGACCTTATAGTTAAGTTTGGGCCATTGAGCCGCCTTTGGACATTACGATTTGAAAGCAAGCACACTTATTTCAAACAGTGTGCAAGGAAGTTGCATAACTTCAGAAACCTCTGTCAAACTCTTGCTGAAACGCATTGGCTTTGCAGGCTTTTGTAAGTGCTGGTGCTTTATTCCCACCAGATGTTGTGATAGACAGAGGCACAGAGTTTTTCTTGAGAGACTACAATGAAGATATACAACAGTCAGTTGCACATTTTGATTTTAATCCTTTAAATACTCTGATTGCCCATGATGTGACAGTGAAAGGGACAACATATAGGAGTAACATGTTTGTAGTGCTAGGTCATAATGATGATGGCTTATCAGTTGGAAGTTTTTATTTATTTCTACATTTATTTAATAGGGACAGAACAAGAAGCATTGTTACAATAACCAATGCCATGTTCATAGGTCAAAAGCTGACAGCTAATTCTCAGACCAGGTCCCTGAAACATACAAAAACAACAATAAATACAACAATCAATGTTACATGAATACATACATTAAACACATTTGCATATAATAAAATGTCTATCAGTGCTCACAGTTTTGGTTTGATTTGAGCCATCGTTTGATTTTACAGGTAAACTCATTCAGATCTGTCAGATGTTTCAGTTCAGATCTGTGGCCCTTTCACTGAGAATGCACTTCTTCCAAAAGCGGTTTTACACCGGGCTGTTCTACAGTCTCCATTTGCTACTCCTCTTGTAGTCATACCACGAGTTTCACTTCTTTGAATCATATCGCTAACAGAATCTGGAGCAAGACCAGTAACACATTTAAAAACTAATTTTAAAAAAGAATAGTTTAAGAAATTTTTAAAACTTAAAAGATTGTGTTTTTCTAAAATTTTACAATGGTGCCACCTCATGGGCTTTTGGTCAAGCACTTTTAAAGCTTGTTTGTAAAGGGAGATTACACCTGAAAGAGCTGACTGGTTTGCCTGGTCCCAGACAGTGACGCAATATGAAAAATGGGACATGATCATCGAATGAAAATACAATTTGGCTGCATTGGTTGTCAGGTAAGGTCTTATTAGGCGAAAACACCTTAAATTAGTCCTAATTGTTTTTGATATTTTCTTAATATGGGCTTCAAATTTCAGATGAGAGTCTAAGACAACTCCCAGATATTTGACCTGATCTACTCTTTGAATTATATTTTCATTTATCTGTATCTGGAAGTCGTCTAAAGACCTTGGCATCAAGGTAAAACACACAGAGACCGTTTTGGAGCAATTTAAAAAAAGACAATTGTCCTCCAGTCATTGGGAGACCCTGACCAATTGTTTGTTTAGTAACTCTGCAGCTTTCTCTGGAGTCTTTGCTGAGACATAGATGACAGTGTCATCAGCATACAGTTGACGCTCAGCCTCTGTGCAGATGGATGGGAGGTCGTTGATGTAAAGACTAAATAGAATAGGACCCACAATGGAACCTTGAGGTATTCCTATTCTATATTCCTTAGGTTCCGATATAGATGGTTTATTTCATCACTGAGAAACATCAGGCTACTCGTCTTCCCTACATTGACACTTATCATGTCACACCCATGCCAAAGTCCTACTGCTGTGTCAAACAAGAAGACCTTTTTGATTTTTACCCATTGCCTGAATACATTGTTTGGGGTATGTCACCGCTAATCTTGCACCATTTTTTCCCTACTTTCTAGATCAATGTCATCCTTAGGTGAGGCTATAAGGAACATTATCCTCAGGGCGTTGCCCTGTCTGTCTGAGGATATCCAGCAGAAGCTTGTTTCCACACTTGAAAGCTCTGGAGTTGAATGTGTAGATGATCTGAAGTATGTGCAACAAGAGGACATCAAAGAGTTTTTGCCTGTTACTCAGCAACGAAAACTGCTGAAGACATTTAAATTGGGTAATTTTTACAAATATTTTGGACATCAGCTTTGTTATCTGTAAATGGTTATATAGAAAGTTTTCCAATTTATTATGTCTACCTATGACCTAAATATGCTGTTTTATCACTATCATAAGGAAAGAAAAATGAAAGTGAGGTGAAAATTAAATTCCTCCTTGTGTGGGCTAAGGCATTGACTATTTAGTTTTGGTTTTGTTTTGGTGTTTTTTCAATTTTTCTATTGTTTCTTATTTGTCTTTTATTATTTATTTTCATGTCATTTTTTTCTTGCTTTAATTGTTTATAGTGATCACATAATTTTTTTTCTGATGATACATAAATGATTGCCCGGAGATACTGTCAACTACTCTTGAGATTAGTGTCCTGTTCCATCAGTTTTGAATGTGTAAATGTGTAATGTGAGAAGAGCTGTATGCTCGAAACATTGCACAAGAGTAGATTTTGAAAAATGCCTGGCAAACTAACAAGTGACAAATATTTCAGATTTGTTGGTGTGTAGCAGTTTTTTTTTTTTAGGATGAGTGAATCCTTTACTCAAAATTACTTAAACCTGCATGTAAGTATATTGTAACGTTCAAGAGATTTGTTAATATGTTTGTTTTTTGTTGTTTCAGAAACTACCACCATCACACTTAATATCCCAGCCTCTCCAATTGATTAAAGTTCTTCGTCCCCTGTCTCCAGTGCGTCGTCTGCTTCTACAACCTCACTGTCCACCCTATCATCCCATGCAAGCTCATGCTCTTCATCCTCACTGCACGATCTAAGCAGCGCTGGTTCAGCAAGCATACTAAAGTCATGGCGTGAAACATTTCAGTACCATGGGACAAAATGCCACAGGAGATCCAGACAGCCATTTCAAATGGCACAAGACCTGCTCCTGACAAGAGGCGGCAGATGGTGCGAATCCTAGCAGAAGTAAGAAAGTATGAGGCCAATCCCACTCATTCACAATGTCTTATAATCTGTCAGCACATAACTAGACAATACCTCAAAACCTTTGCTGATATGACATCAAGCGGTGATGTCACCACTGGAGGTTTTACTTCTCTCCTGTCTCAACTTAAAACACGGATCGAGCATATCAATCGCTCTGGGAGCTTTCAAAGATTCAAATCATCAGGACCCTGTGGTACTACTGGATTCAAGAGACGGCCAACTGACACTTATGGCTGCACAAGGTTCCAGCCTGAACTCCTTCCAGAAGGAACACATCAAACAGTTGAAGAGAAGTGCCAAAAACTGGAGAGCATTTACAGACAGGAGGGCATTGATGGAGGAGAGAGGGCAGAAGTGGCAGAATTCATGAAGACCACATTCACTCTTCAGTGCAGACATATTAATGAGATCCCAGCACCTACTATTGCTGATTTGCAAATCAAGTGGCCTTACCTATTTACTCAAAAGGGAATCTTTTCTCATTTTGAGCTACTGACTGTCCTTCGTGCTCTGGAACTGTCAATTGAGGAATGTGGAACAGCAATTGTGAAATATTTCCGCAGAAAAATGAAAAGCAAAGACATCCAGACTGTCTTGTCCAAGACACAAAACACTGACTTGACTCATCAAGTCATTCAACTCTTGATGGCCCACTTTGCCGAATCACCTGAGGGACTGATATTCCATGCTGATGTAAGTTAAGTCCAATATTAACTTTTGACTATGATGCTTATACTGTATGCACCGTGTTTCTAATGTCAAATTCCACTGTCTGTGCTTGATAGGAGTTTGCCACAGCAGCTGATATTGAGAGCTCTTTGACTGCCAGTCAGCCCTCGTCTGATACTGTGTAAGTAAGAAAATTAATATTAATGCACATGTTTAAATTCTGTATCTCCTAGAACTTGCATTTGGATATAATTTGTAATTATACAGAAGACAAGAATGGAAAAAAGCATACAAATATGCATTAGACCTACATTATTTTTAAAAGAGACAGTTTATGTAGGCATGCTAAAGACACACCTACACACGTGGACAAAATTGTTGGTACCCCTCGGTTAATGATGTTCAATAGTATTTAAATCAGGGCTCATAGAAGGCCACTTCAGAATAGTTCAATGTTTTCCTCTTCACCATTCTTGGGTGTTTTTAGCTGTGTGTTTTGTGTCATTATCCTGTTGCAAGACCCATGACCTGCGACTGAGACCTAGCTTTCTGACACTGGGCAGCACATTTCTCTCTAGAATACCTTGCTAGTCATGAGATTTTATTGTACCCTGCACGGATTCAAGACACTCTGTGCCAGATGCAGCAAAGCAGCCCCAGAACATAACAGAGCCTCCTCCATGTTTCACAGTAGGGACAGTGTTCTTTTCTTGATATGCTTAATTTTTGCGTCTGTGAACATAGAGCTGATGTGCCTTGCCAAAAAGTTCCAGTTTTGTCTCATCTGTCCATAGAACATTCTCCCAGAAGCTTTGTGGCTTGTCAACATGCAGTTTGGCAAATTCCAGTTTGGCTTTTTTATGATTTGTTTTCAACAATGGTGTCCTCCTTGGTCATCTCCCACGAAGTCCACTTTGGCTCAAACAACGACGGATGGTGCGATCTGACACTGATGTACCTTGACCTTGGAGTTCACCTTTAATGTTTTTTGAGGTTGTTCTGGGCACTTTTGTTACCATTCGTATTATCCGTCTCTTCCATTTGTCACCAATTTTCCTCCTGCGGCCACGTCCACAGGGAGGTTGGCTACAGTCCCATGGATCTTAAATATCTGAATAATATGTGCAACTGTAGTCACAGGAACATCAAGCTGCTTGGAGATGGTCTATTTATATTTATATTTATAGCCTTTACCTTTAACAAACTTGTCTGTAATTTTCTTTCTAATCTCCTGAGACAACTCTCTCCTTCGCTTCCTCTGGTCCATGTTTAGTGTGGTACACACCATGTCAAAAAACAGCACAGTGACTACTTGTAACCCTATAAATAGGCCAACTGACTGATTCCAAGTTTGTAGACACCTGTGATGCTAATTAGAGGACACACCTGGATTGAACATGTCCCTATGGTCACATTATTTTCAGTCTTTTCTAGGGGTACCATCATTTTTGTCCAGGCCTGTTTCATGAGTTTATTTTTCAAAATAATTCTGTTGAACCACAGTTCAAAAGCAATGTCTGACTTTCATTGCTTCATTTTCATGGATTTTTTATTTTCTTATTACTTTTGTCCGATTCAACTTATTTCTGTGACCATTGTTTTTATTTCATTAACTGAGGGGTACCAACAATTTTGTCCACGTCTGTATCTCTTTTAACTAAACTCTCATCTTTGTTATAGGGGACATTGAAAAGGCAATGACTGGATGGATGATCAGCATCGAGGGCCGAATTATCTGTGAGGGGGTCCAGTCAACATTTATTACAGGACTTGCTGCAGTGTTTGCAACCTTTTACATCTTCAATCTACAGTACAAAGATGAGGCAGCTCAGACACTGCAGTTCATTCAGCGGTAAGGCCTCATCAGATACTGTGTATTCCTGTGACAGAACTCCAAATTAATATGAAAACTATTTATTTGGAGACAGATACCATTTTTTTTGGATCATTCATTCATTCTGTTATATGTTATTCACATTTTTCTGAGGGAAAGAAAATGGCTTTGCTTTTCTGTATCAATATGTATTACATAATTAGCCAAAAAATATGCACACCATATAACAGTAGAGGTAATTTGCACTTTAAAATGGTATATTCTACTATGCAGTAAGTTTTTTTTTCTTTTACTTTGAACTGCCATCCAAGTGGTATTTTTTTATAATCTACTGAAATGTGACATTACTTTCTGTGAGTTCTTACATTCCCTGATCTTGGCTGGTTTGTTCCAGGCGCTTCACTGGGATTAACCCTGAGAGGGGGACAAAAACCAGATGTGGAAAGATGGTGTCTAAAAAAAAGTGGCAATGTCGTTCAAAAGAAGACACAGACAGTAAATTAACATGTTGCAACTCTACTAAAAAACCTGCTGAACTTTGAGTGGAACTTTGTACAGGTTAGTAAATTCTCTCTTCATGTTAAAAAGTTGCTGTGCCCTTCTGCTGTTTCGTTTCTCACTCTCGCTCTGTGCTTGTTTCACTCGTTTCATGCAGTGAGCATTCCATGTACAAAGCTGTATGCCAACCCAGGAAGAGGAAACGCTTTAAGGCATTGCAAGCTAAGTTAAACAGTTCAACTTTGTGTTCACTGTATATTGTTTTTTTTGTTTGATTGAACCAAAAGCTTTTGTGCAAAATTCCAGAAAGTTCATACTTGTGATTTCGGGCAGGCAGCTAATAACAAAATTGGTAACTTTCTTCTAATGCCCTGACACAGGCATTTTCTATTTTTTTTTGCACTTTCAGTTAAATAGTTTTTCCTTGGTTTCTGAGTCATTTAATTGATTCTCATTTGTAGTGCTGCCTTTAAATAAATGTTCTTATTCAACAGAAATGTCAGTTGCCTTATCCTCTATCCTTTGTTGTTTTCTGTGTTTTACTGGTATATGCATTTTTCAATGTTAGATAATTTTTATATGATAATTCTGGTTATTTTTTTAGATTGTGGACTTGTTATTTAAGGTATTTACAGATTATTTGTAATTCAGAGTACTTTGTCTACATTATTAAAGATAAATATGTAATTTCCAATGTTCGAAGTGAAACATTGGCAACCACAATTGCCAGTACTTTACTAAAAACTTCAGACTCTACAGTAGAACACCGAATTTTTTTTGACAGTAAGTAGCTCTTTAGTCAAATTACAGTAGTAACACTGTGAAAATACAATAAAATACTGGTGACCAGAGCTACCAGTACTCTGCTGTAAACTTCTGATTCTACAGTAGACTGCCATAATAAAATTTTACAGTAATTAACCATTAAAATAAATTATGGTAGTAACAGTGTAAAAATACAGTAAAAATACTGGCGACCACAGCTGCCGGTAGTTTACTGTAAACTTCAGATTCTACAGTAGAATACTGTAATACATTTTACAGCAATTAGCTGTTTAAATAAATTACAGTAGTGACACTGTAAAAATACAGTAAAGTACTGGTGACCACAGCTGCCAGTACCTTACTGTAGTTTTACAGGGAAATTTCTTAGTGTGTTTTTGTGCAGTTTGCTCATCAAAAATAGGTCTAGTGGACTGCAATGCTGCAGATCATCAGAGCCTCATAATACTAATGGAACAGTCATCATATTCATTCATCAAGGATACATTCCATGTAGCTGTCACTCTCCTTGATTTTGGTTGTTAGAGCCAATTTGAGAATTATTTGTATTGTAAATCTTTATTTACTTGTTTGCTTGCTGTGTAAATTCACAATTCCATGTCAGTGTCTCGGTTGAATGTTGTATTGCCAAATGAGTGTACTGCATTCATTCCTCGGAAAACATTTCATTAGAACCTTTTTTCAAACATTTCTCAAGGAAAAAACGATTTAGTCCTCACTTAAAACTGTATTTAAATAACTGGACTGGCACTATAATAGCACTTAACTCCAAAAAACTGAAGAGTATTGTGAACATGTTGAGCTCAGGGGAAAACATTGACATAAAATTGACATTACTTCTTCCAGTAAATGTCCTTAACTTTGGACATTACTGAGAAGAATCCAGGTTTTCATCCATTGGCTGTCCTCACCAAATAAGTGTTTTATGTGTTAACTTGGACAGAGTAGATTAGATAGATATAACCTTTATTGATCCCACAACGGGGAAATTTACAGTGCAACAGCAGCAAATAGAGGAACAGTTTGAATAAAAACAGAGAGCAGCACACAATGCACACAGTGCATAGATATATTTAAAAAATACAATATTTACAGCAAAATTCCTATGAAATTGCACAGCATCATTATTTACATTCTTATTGCACTTAGTAAGTGTAAGACACCGTTGGTCCAGCAGTCTTGTAGAGCTTCATAATACTAATGGAACAGTCATCTTCTGTCTAGTTCTAGGCTCTCTGCAAATGTTTCTCTGGAAGAAATGCAGTCCTAATTATGTATTATTACATTATCGGCTGCAGTTATTACTTTTTCAAAGGATTATTTTAATGCTAGGCCATTAACGTAATAACCAACCAATAACCTAATCACTTATTACATTTAAAATGACCAGAATTATTACGTTATTGGCAGGTGTTACATTATTGGTCGTTACTCCATTTTTGGTTGCTACAGGCCTCTTCAGGCTGTAATCCACAGGATTCTACTTTAGTAGATGCAGGATGATTGCAAACCCTTGAGAAGGAAGCCATTGAACTGTCAGGTGATAGATGTGCCGTTGTGTGGGTTGTGTCCTGGCTCTAGTCTAACATGTATAGAGGGTGTTATTATTTAACACCCTAATATTCACCACTTTTTGAATAAAAAGGACTAAAAGGTTGAAAGCATTTGCTTGTTGGGCAGTCAGTTAGAAAAAGGCAGCACATAGTAATTCAGTTCAGATGATGCTGTTGCTTTGGTCTCTTAAATCAGTTTACACCGCTTGTACTGTAGTTCATCAAATCTGATTTAGAATCAGCTAATGCCAATCACTCTCAAATATCCCGACACTGCAGCCCCAATATAGCTGCTGAGTATCAAGTGGTTAAATGGTATCAGCACTAAACAAAAAGCACACTTGGAGCAGGAATACTCATTAGTTTTGTGAGGGTTTCGATCATTAAAAAAAAAGCACTGGAAAAATTACTTTGGCACTTCTAAAGATGGTGCCAGAAGAAAAGTTAAATGAGACAAATTATTAGGCTTTAGCTTCTGGGGAACAATAGAGTCTATATAAAATGTATAGGATGAGTCAAAGTGTACCCCCTGGTGGAACTACAAAAAAAGACAAACAACTTGGGGATCACCGAAGTTATTTGGATTCATCCTTTGGTGACTGTATATGTATGGTATGGCTACAAAGAACCGCACTAGTATAAAGAAATCTTCTATGTCTCCCTCAAAAAAGGTCCAGTTTTCATGTTAACTTTTGAAAATCTGTAGTAGATCACATTCTAGATTTCTTCAGATGTGCATCACAACAGAGGCAGGAGTTACTGTGAAAATGCAGAGGAAGAAACTTTATTTCCCTTTGTAGAAATTAACAAAATAATTAATCATTTTACAAAATGAAACACAAACCATAGCAGAATCTTGTTACTGGACTCATGATGAGAATAAACTTTGTGTACAATATCATAAATATTCCAGGAATATTTCATTGAAATGCTAAACTCAACAACACAAAGTCCACTGGATTAAAGGGCTCATCTTCAAACTCTGGAAGGGTTTTAGCAGAGTAAACACTACTAGTAGAACTGGAGTCCAAACAGATACTAGTTTGTGTCTATAGAGCTCACGGAGCTGAGGTTGCGATCTATGGACACCATGCTGACATTGATATTGCTGCTTTTGTCATCGTGGATCACGATCACCTCTGTAGCGTCAGCTGCTGGAAAATAAAGAAAAAGGATGAGGGTTTCTCTTGGCCAACATTTAAAAAGACGACAGCATCCCTGTGAGTCACTTTCAAGTCCTGTAAATGACTGGTATTCTATATCTTACTTTAAAAAATCTAATAAAAAGACCCGAGGGCTTCACTAGGAAGCAAGATTAGTGTGATTGTTGAGCTGTGGAAGGTGGTGCTGTTCAAAACAACAAACATTTTACATTTGCTGACAACATAATATCAACACACAGTCTGCTGAACAAATTCCACATACTGTCAGTGCTCTGCCAAGGAACACAGCAGTTATTTGACGATCAGCGCTGGTCTGTCAGTTCATAAAGCAATGATGAACTGTTGTTTTTCCTTTACATAGCTGATTTGTTCTTGCCCCAATATGGATTCCAACAGTTGTCAAATAGGGCTGTCAACTGTGTACCAACCTGACTTCTGCACAACACAACTGATGGTCCTAAACCCATTAAGGAGGCAAGAAATTCCACAAATTAACCTTGACAAGGCACACCTGGAGAGAATGCCAAAAGTGTGCAAAGCAGCAGTAAAAGCAAAGGGTGGCTATTTTGAGGAATCTAAAATATAAAACAAGTTTTGACTTATTTCACTTTTTTGTTTACTACATAATTTCATGGTTTCATTCAAAATTTTGATACCTTCAGTGAGAATCTACAATGTAAATAGTCATGAAAATAAAGAAAAAACATTAAATGAGATGTGTCCAAAATTTTGACTGGTAGTGTAGAACAAAATCCTATTTATCCCTATTTAATCCTTATTTATAAGTAGCAAAATGTTGAATGAGAGATTTTGGTTCAATTTCACTTGTATACTACATTTAGTGACAAGATCTAAAATTTGATTTCCAAAACAGCAACAATGTAACTGAATTAACAACAAATCCAATATACAACCTGAAGAAACTTGGCACCAATCATAACATCAGAGCAGCACCACAAGTCATTACTGATGACAAGAGGTGAGTCAGAGACCAAGTAGCAGTGTTTGCAGTCAGTGGAAGAGCCCCTAATCTCTAAGACCAAAGGCAAATCAGGTCAGGACATCAGGAGCATCTTTATTGTTTTCTTGAAGAAACTGTTGAATTTGCTCCCTTGGGTCAGACTGCGCAGGCTGACTTCTACTGTAATATCCAGAGGTATCTGAGGAAAGCCATTCATCGCAAATGGCCTGAAGTGTTACACAATGACATTTGGGTGCTCCAATTACACTGTGGGCACAGTCACAGTGAGTTGAAATGCATGGGGTTTTTGGTCAAAACAACACAATCACAGAGTGCTCAGATAGCTCAGGTGGTTGAGCGGGCAACCCGTAGACAGGGGCTTTAGTCTCAGGTGCAGCGGTCCAGCCCATGGCCCATTGCTGCAGGTCCTTCCCCCACGTTTCCTGTCCTATGTAATAAAGGCCAAAAAAAAACCAATAGCCCTGCTTGCAAGATTTGGTTCCCTGTAACTTCTTCCTCTTTCCCAAAATGAGATTTAAGTGACATGCGTACAGAGCAGGACTTCCAGGTGTATCAGGAGCACTGGGAGGAGAGTATAGCTGACTACTTTGCAGAAGATGGCAGCCACAGCTAAATCAGACACCATTTTAGCTTTACATAAAGACAGTGACAGAACTTTTTGAACACACCTCATACAACAAGACAATTTAAAATACTCCAGTGACCTAATCTGGTGATTTCATGGACCGAGGCTTGCTTATCTGAAACAAGGAAAACTCACTTTAAGAGGTTAGTGGTTACACTACCGTTCAAAAGTTTGGGGTCACTTTTATTCATGTGCTAACATAATTGCAACAAGGGTTTTCTAATCATCAATTAGCCTTTCAACACCATTAGCTAACACAATGTAGCATTAGAACACAGGAGTGATGGTTGCTGGAAATGGGCCTCTGTACCCCTATGTAGATATTCCATTCAAAATCAGCCGTTTCCAGCTAGTATAGTCATTTACCACATTAACAACGTCCAGACTGTATTTCTGATTCATTTAATGCTATCGTCATTGAAAATAAATCCTTTTCTTTCAAAAATAAGGACATTTCTAAGTGACCACAAAGTTTTGAATGGTTGTGTATATGTAGAACCAGAGGTCTCACTGACTACATACATCTCTGACTGTATTTACTGTAGGAGACAAATAAGGACGCACCTCTCACCTTTCCTTTCACTGATGAGGGCCTGCCTCCTCGCCTTCATGTCCAGGCTCAGGTTTTCCACCATGCTGTCAATGCAATTGTCCAGTGCTAGACAGCGGGTCTCAGACTGAATGACCTGTCGGCAGATGGGGCACTCGTCTTTCTTTTTACGCCACAGCTTGATGCAGTAACAGCAGAAACTGTGAGCACAGTTCAGGATGACTGCCTGCAGGAGATGTCAATACAGATGCAAAAGGTAGATTGATTTAAAAGATTTTCACTCTTTGTGTCTACCTCACAAAGCAGCACAAAGACAAACACCATTTTATAGTTGGGTCATTCCATCTAAAATCTGATTTGTATAGCAATTTCTACTCGACCATCTCTAATTTGCCTAAAAATTAATAGCATACAATATTAATATTTATAAAGATATTTTGATGTTTTTACAATACAATGACTTTATTAATCCCCGAAGGGAAATTCAATTGTCTGGTCTCATCTGTTTACTTTTGAATTAAATAGT
Organism: Amphiprion clarkii; assembly: GCA_027123335.1. Taxonomy (NCBI): domain Eukaryota; kingdom Metazoa; phylum Chordata; class Actinopteri; family Pomacentridae; genus Amphiprion; species Amphiprion clarkii. Next base: position 19,910,689 of record CM049579.1, read on the forward strand.
CTGATTGCTGATGGCAAGAAAGATTTTCTGAATCTTTCTGTCCTGCAGCGCAGAGATAGGAGCCGTCCACCGATGTTTTGTTGTTCACTGAGACAGATGTGAAGTGGATGATACAGGTTTGTCAAAATGGCCTCCATCTTTCTAATAAGTGCCTGTCTCTCCACCTCATCCTCCAATGTGTTCAATCTGATTCCAACCACAGAGCCAGCTTTTTAAATCAGTTTGTTCAGACACCTTGCATCCTTGTTTTTTATACTGCCTCCCCAGCAGTCTGCAGCATAAAACAGGACACTTGCTACCAGACTGATAAAACATCTGCAGCATCTTACTGCAGATATCTAATGATCAAAGTCTTCTGAGGCAAAAAAGTCGGCTCTGGCCCTTTTTGTAGATGAAGTCTACGTTTTTAGACCAGTCCAACTTATTATCAAGGTGGACACCTAAATATTTATACGATGTCACCACCTCAATGTCCACACCACAAGTGTTCACTGGCTGAAAAGGGGGTTTGGATCTGTGGAAATAGATGATCACTTCCTTTGTCTTTCAGGCATTGAGTAGCAGGCAGTTTTTGTGACTCCAGTCACTGAAGGCACTCATCAGATCCCTGTATTCGGCTTCATGTCCATTTCTGATACATGCCACGATAGCAGTGTCATCAGAGTATTTCTGAATGTGGCAGGACTCAGTGCTGTATTTGAAGTCATATGTATACAGTGTGAACAGGAATAGAGCCAGGACTGTTCCTTGTGGAGCCCTAGTACTGCTCATTAATGTCCCAGAAACACAGTTCCCCAACCTGACAAACCGTGGCCTTCCTGTCAGGTAATCTATGATCCAAGAAGCACAGGAAGGATCCACTCCCATCTCTGTGAGCTTGTCTTTGAGTATGGTGGGTTGGATGGAGTTGAACGCGTTTGAAAAATCAAAGAACATGATTCTCACATAAACTCCAGGTTCCTCCAGATAAGACAGGACATGGTGAAGAATGAAGAGGATGGCATCATTCACTCCAATGTGTTCTTTGTATGCAAACTGCAGTGAATCGAGTTTGTCTTTGACTTCAAGCCTCAGTAGGTGTAGAATCAGCCGCTCCAGAGCTTTCATGATGTGTGATGTAAGGGCAATAGGTCTGTAGTCATTTAGTTCAGCCGGACATTTGATTTTTGGTACCGGTACAATACAGGAAGTTTTCCATAGAGCAAGCACCCACCCCAGCTGTAGACTCAGGTTGAAGATCCTGTGGAGAGGTTGACACAGTTGTGCAGCACAGTCTTTAAGCAGCCTTGGACACATACCATCTGGGTCAGCTGCCTTCCCAGAGCAAAGTCTCCCAAGTTCCAGCATCACCCCTGTCTCTGTGACAGAGAAGGGTACAGGTGCTAGAAGGAAAGTGGCTGCAGCTGTGAAGACATGTGTAGGAGACAGAGGAGGAGAAGAAGGAGCTATAGTGGGGATTTCCATATGTTGAGGAGAAGGAGGAGGAGCAGCAGTGGAAGTAGGTGTGTCCACAGTGTGAAGTCTGTTGAAGAACAGGTTGAGTTCAACAGCTCTTTCCACATCACATCACATTGGCTCCCTTTTCAACAACAATATTTCAACAATATCTCAGGAACTACTAAAGTTACTTTTCATCGTGCTTTTTTTTTTCTAGAATGTACAATATTGGGCAAGTACATCAGAAAGTCTCTGATTCCAGGCAAACTGAAATATTAAAAAAAGCACAGATTAACCAAAAAAACTAAAAATGCAGAGGTCAGCCACTGATATGTTCAGAATCACATGTACCTGCATGTCACATTAATACAAAACAAGACATTTAGATTATTTTTTTTAATATGAAATACCCTGTCATGAGAAGGGAAAAAAAGTATTTTTCATTGGACGTGCATGACCGACTAAGTACACTACTGTTAAAAAATTTGTGGTCATTTAGAAATGTCCTTATTTGTGAAAAAAAAGCATTTTTTTTTCAATGAAGATAACATTAATCAGAAATACAGTCTAGATATCTATGAAATAAACATTCTGAAAGTGGTTCTATGGGCAGCTTTTTAAAATCTAAATATCACAGAAACTACTTGATATGTCAATCTAAAATTTCACATATACCACCTTAAATATCCAATAATTAGGTTTTAAGCAACTCAGCTTTGTAGTTTCACATTTGTTGAAATTTGTTTTTACACTGGTTGTGCTCTTAAACAAGTACTTCCAATTAGGAAATAAAATACAGAAGCAAGGATGATATCATTTCCATGCTAGTCAGACTTTCAACCTCACCTCAATAAAAAGCTCTGAGCAAATGATGCACTGAAGCTCGTTCTCCAGGACTTCCGTCACTTGTGTAACAACCTCCTCTGTTTGGGCCCTTGCCTTTTCTTTCTCCTCCTGTAAACAAAATAAGTAAAAAAATGGAAAGAATAAAGCCTCAAAATTGATGAGCTAAGTATCAGCTAAAATATACAAACAAGTAAATAATTTTAAGTACACCTTTGTCACTTCTAGCTCCTTGTTTTTGTCCGAGAGGATCTGCTCAAAGGCTTTTCGAGAGAGGGCAAGTTCATCTATCACTTTCTTTTGCTGAAGATGTTGGAAAAAGAATCACATATGAGAACCAATTCAAAGTTTATTTGAATTCTGTACAGATATTTGCACTCTACTCACGTCTCTATAATCCTAAAGCTTTACTGTTACAGAAACACAATTTATTTTTGTTTCCATATCATACATCACAGCGTTCTTACCTCTTGTAAAGCCCCTTCCAGTTGTTTTTTCAAAACCTCCTCTTGTTGCTGTGTTTTCTGTTCCTAAAAACAGAAAAAGTTACATCATGATTACGAAGAATGTTTTTAGCCTAGCAGGTGTTTATCCAAAGATAGTTTTCTGACAGATTATATTTGCATCTACTTCCTAAAACACTGTCCTGCAACAACATTTGTGGACCAACTACTGGCCCATTCCACAAACAGCACAGAAAGTGGAAGTCTGTGTGGTATTGAGAAAAAAAGGACTGTGACTGTTGAGGCATGCAGCCTTCTTTGTAAATGCAACTGAGATTACTGTTAGATAAGTCTTACATCCAGAAAGAGCTATGACTTCTGGGCATTCATGACATAGCAAAAGCAACCTGAACCCATGACACCAAAATTAATTTTAAAAAAAGTAACTGGCACTTCAGAACTTCTATGGCCAATTCATACTTTCCATGTCTGCTTGTTTGTAGAAGTGACAAATTTTCATCATCAACTGAAGTCTGCGGGTGTCAGTATGCAGCCCAAAATTTGAAAATGTGCAGACTGTTTGCAATGCAAGCACATCCATCCATCCAATATCTATACACCACTTAATCCTCATTAGGGTCATGTGGGTCTGGAGTCTATCCCAGCTGACTTAGGGGGAAGGCAGGGGACACCTTTTACAGGTCACAGGGCTAAACACAGAGACAAACAATCACACTCACATTCACACCTACGGATAATCTAGAGATACCAATCAACTTCAGCATGTTTTTGGACTGTGGGAGGAAGTTGGAGTACCTGGAAAAAACCCACATATGCAGAGGGAGAACATGCAAACTCCATGCAGAAAGATCCCAGGAAGGCCGGGACACTAACCGGGGATCTCCTAGCTGCAAGGTGAAAATGCTAACCACCGAGCCACTGCCGACTGCACATGCACAGGGAAAACAAAAGGTGCTCAAAAGATATGCTTGTTTAGAAGGGGGGCTTATGAAGAGATTCTCAGCCATCCATACTTTTAGAATTCATCGTTAAAAGAGCTGGAATTGAAGTAGCTGTCGCACTTTGGAGATACTTTGATTTGTACATGCTTTCCACCGACAGAGCCCAAACACAGTGGCACGATCTAAGTTCTCCAAACATCCTGTGCCATGTTGGCGAAAAACTTCAGAAATATTCATTGACACCACAAACCAATCTATGAGTAGCTGCTATATCTTATAAATAACTGCCTTGTGTGTTTTTCTGTGTTTCATTTGAGGGGCAATGTGACCACCTGACTGGTTCACTCAAACCCCGAAAACATTTTCTCTCACACTGCAAATGTTGCCTAGCCATGGTAGGCAACATTTGCAAAATATTGGCCCCATAACATTTGTGTAAAAACACTATGTGCATGGTTAAACAAGAAAAGCACTCAGAGAGCACAGTACTACACTAAGGCTGTTCATTCCCCCATATGGCTTGTCAGAAATGCAGCATTTGTTTATAAGTTATTGATGATCATAAATCACAACAACATAGACTGTGGCCATTTAATACAGATGTACCCACAAACAAAATGACCTTGCACTGAGCATGGGTGTGTGTTATGCATGTGTATTATGCATGTGTATGTTATGTACAGATATCGAACTGCGTGACCTAAATATGTAGCCGACAGTGGGAATTGATGGGATTTGGAAACACCCCCACAATTTAATCAATTGTTCCTTGTATTATTTCCAACAGATCAGTCCTGATAAGTCCGCAGCGCTCGATTTGTAGTAGGATCGCAATCATGTGATCGTCAGCAGGCAGCTGACGTAGTGTTCACTTGCTGTCATAGTTACAGTGATGTTGTGATATCTCGCAATGATACAGAAATCGTTATCAAATCCATGGATCAAGACTATAAGCCACATCACTGCCAAAATCTAATCAGTTGGTCCTTGTGTCATTTTTGACTTTCCTTGAAAATTTCATCCAAATCCATTAGTCCATTTTTGAGTAATGTTGCGAACAGACAGACAAACCAATGCAGATCGTCACATAACTCCACCGCATTCCTTGATGGAGTAATAATTATGAACTGACGCTTTCATAACATGAACATTTCAGAATCGTTATGATTTAAAATAGTAACATCCAAATTAAACAAACAGAATTATTTACTCACAGCAATCGTTAACGAGTACATAACAATTAGGACTTAGCAAAAGAAATGCATTATGTTTCCAGCTGTTGTTAAATAGGGATGTCCTGTGTGTCTAAGATGAAACAAGAAATACCCTCTCACCGCTAGCCGCCTCCTAGTTTCACTGAAGGACTTCTCTAATGTTGCCATCCTGTCCATTTTGGCTCTAAGCATCTGCAGCTGACCATGCAGCTCCCTGACCTGCTCCTCTCCGAATGGGTCAGCTTGTCGGGGTTCTCCCTCTAGAGAAGCTACTTGCCTCTGAGTGTCATCCACCTGCTCCCGCAACAGCAGAATGTTCTGGCTGTACCTGCAGACAGTAAATAAAAATCAGTGTTTATACTCCTAACAGAAGTGAACATCTTTAAGTCAATGGTTGGAATAAAGCAGAAGATGGGGGCGGAGGAGTCTCACAGATTTCCAGCAATATCTTTACCGCCAAAACAAGTCTTAATATAAGGGAGCATTCAGGGTAGAGCTTAACTGATTCTCAAGTTGAAGATCAACATTTTAATTTCTAAATTGAAATTATTGTTCAAATCAGTTTTTAAAACTGACAAAATATGGCTCTCAAATGCAAATACTCTCTTTTTTGGCCATTTATGACATTTAGCTGAATGTGTTTGTTGACAAAACAAGATTTCTAAAGCTTAAAGAAGCCATATTGAACTTCTATGCAATTAAATAATCACTTGACAAAGTATTTAGTAAACTGAACTACTGAAAACATTAATACTGAGAAAGCTGTATTTTGAGGTTTGACTGCAAAGAGTTTACCTTTCAGAGAAATTGGGACTTACATCTGCAAGTTGTCCAGGTCTGAAGGAAGGCTGGTGTCATCAGAGGGCCACTCTGCCTCTTGGACTCCTCTGCTGAATCCAGTTTCCTCTGTCTGTATGTGACTGAGCCCCTGTTGGTGTTTCGCTGGAGACAGAGGGCAGGGCTTTGCAAAAGACTTGTCTGCAGATGAGCAGCAGTAGAGCTTGGGGTTTGAGGTAGAGGGCTCAATTTCTTCCACAGTCAATTTCCTCTTGGGATTCTTGGATATGTGGACTCCTTTAGCACCCTCTCTCTGCACCTTTGCCAGGTAGAGTTTAATGTCTTTAAGTGGCCGCTGGACAAGGATGTAGTCAAACTCCATTTTGTATCCATTTAAAGGAACTCCAAGCTGAATGGAGTCTCCAAGTTTGAGCTGATGGGCTTCATCAGCAGTTATGCGATTTCCATTCACCGACACTCCATTCAGACTCTGAGAAAAAAGTAGCCATGTTTATATTGGCTCCTGTTGAAAATACTCATATACTATTAATACAGATGTGTCGGACAAATGAAAAAAGAATCATAAGTTTAAGATACTTTGTTTAAAAAAAGAATGGATAAAATTGCACCATAATACTATATTTTAAATACTGCAGGAAAAAATAGGTGTGCTTTTCTTGCCAAGATCCTGTATATATCTGTATGCATGTATCCTGTAAATAATACTATACAGATGTAGTTTCTTGTGCACATGTCAAATATGGGAGTCTTCACCAAGATGATTCATCTGGCATACGCTACTGTTCAAAAGTTTAGGGTCACTTAGAAATATTATTTTTGTAAGGATTTTTTTTTCAATGAAGATAACATTAAATGAATCAGAAATACAGTCTAGACATTGTTAATATGGTAAATGACTATTCTAGCTGGAAACGGATGATTTTTAGACTGTGATAAAAAGTGAGGATTTGAAAAGTTTTAACTGAACAGGTCAATGAAAAGATAAAAGTCATTTGAAATTCTTTTAATGAGAGCACACAAGCAGCGAGTCCAAAAAACATCATGAAGGCAAAAGTGGCCATAAAATGTGATGAATGAAGCATACTGCACTGAAAATGTTTTAAAATCTGTCAAAACAAGATCAATTATAATTGGTTTTGTTTAATAATAATTTTCTTTGTCATTTTTAAAAAGCATCTTCTCAGTATTTTTAGTATGACTTTGTATTTAGCTTTATATTAGCATCTCTTTCACTTGGAGTTTGTGTGCACTACATATACTACCATTCAAAAGTTTGGGGTTACTTAGAAATGTCATTGTTATTGTGGTAAATAACTATTCTAGCTGGAAACGGCTGATTTTGAATGGAATATCTTCATAGGGGTACAGAGGAACATTTCCAGCAACCATCACTCCTGTGTTCTAATGGTACATTGTGTTAGCTAATGGTGCTGAAAGGCTAATTGATGATTACAAAACCGTTGTTGCAATTATGTTAGCACATGAATAAAAGTGTGAGTTTTCATGCAAAACATGAAATTTCCTGGGTGACCCCAAACTTTTGAACAGTAGTGTAAATCTAGTGCCTGGTATATTTTAATGGTAAATAGTAGGATGTCCCCGACGTAACTCAAATAAAATGCAAAATGAAGAAGGCATTTCTTAACAGAACAGAACACATACCAAACACTGGTCCTGTCCTATAATTCTATAGTCTATATATTGCTCAGATTTTTTTGCAACTAAGTGTGTTGATACAGCAAAGGCAATACAATATAGTTAGGAAAGAAATGAAATAGTCATCGTTCAGCTCATCAGAGGCCTAATCACCTTCTTGTCTGTCACTGTCCACTGTCCATCTTCCCTTTGCTTGAAAGTACAGTGCAGTCTAGAGATCATCAGAGGACAACTTGGAGACAGCAGCTGGTAAGTTACATCCACACCTCGACCAACGGCGATCTGGGCGGTCAAAAGCAAACACGCCTTTCAACTTCTACTCAGCAGCTCTTTAACCCATTCAAACTTATGAACACTCTTCTACAACGACATGCTCAAGTACAATTACAAGAGTACGTTTTCTGTCGGGATTTAAATCTGCCGTGAACTTAAGTAAGTTTTATAGTTAATTTACATTTAGCTACTTAGCTAACATTAGCAAAAAACTGTACCTCTGTGTTTTCGAACAGTCGAAGCCAGTCAGAATTTCTCCCGACTCGCATCAAACAGAACACCTCTACATCAGAACCTGCGTCCCTTTCAGCCGCACAGCTATCCGTCTTGGCATCATCCATCTTATCTCATTCTGTCAGCTACAAACTACACACAGGACACGGAGTGAGTAGAGTATGTCTGCACTGCGCAGAGCTGGACGCTGCACCGGGAGGACTACTGCACTTCCAGGCGTTTTCTGGTGCCGCACGTTTAGAGAATGTTTTACAGACAGCGCCACCTACCGTAGTGGATGATCACTAAAGTGCACAACTTAGGCCCTAAGTCTTAGGGTTTTAAAAGATGATTTCACTCTAAATATACACTAGCAGTCAAACGTTTGCACACACCTCATTTAATGTTTTTTCTTTATTTTCATGACTATCTACATTGTAGATTCTCACTGAGGACATCAAAACTATGAATGAACACATATGGAATTATGAAGCAAACAAAAAAGTGTGAAATAAGTCAAAACATGTTTTATATTTTAAATTCTTCAAAAATAGCCACCCTTTGCTTTCATTACTACTTTGCACACTCTTGGCATTTTCTCCATGAGCTTCATGAGGTAGTCACCTGAAATGGTTTTCCAACAGATGTGTCCTGTCAAGATTCATTTGTAGAGTTTCTTGCCTTTTTAAATAATAATAATAATAATAATAATAATAATAATAATAATAATAATAATAATAATAATAATAATAATAATAATACATTTTATTTAAAGCGCCTTTCAAGGAACTCAAGGACACTTTACAAAAGAATAAAAATCAACGACAATAATTAAAAACTATACAATAAAAATAACAATAACAAGAATAAAACAAAGAACAACAAAGAGGTGTGACACAGTGAGGTTAGGATGTGAGGGAGTATGCAGTTCTGCACAGGTGAGTTTTGTTTTTGGATTTGAAGATTTGAAGAGTGTCACAGTTTCTGATATCTGGGGGAAATGAGTTCTAGAGCTGGGGAGCAGAGCGGCTGAAGGCTCTGCTCCCCATGGTGCTGAGACGATGGAGGAGGAGGATCTGAGGGAACGGGATGGAGTGTTGACAGAGATGAAGTCGGAAAGGTAAGGAGGAGCGAGATGATGGATGGACTTGAAGGTGAACAGAAGGATTTTGAATTGAATTCTTTGCTTAATTGGGAGCCAGTGGAGTCCTTGCAGGATGGGGGTGATGTGGTGGTGGGAGGGGGTTTGGGTTATGATACGGGCGGTAGAGTTATGAACAAGCTGAAGTTTATGGAGGGACTTGTGAGGGGGGCCGAACAGAAGGGAATTACAGTAATCCAGGCGTGAGGTGACAGGGCCGTGCACATGGATGGAGGTGGTGTGGGGAGTGAGGAAGGGGCGGAGACGGTTGATATTACGTAGATGAAAGTAAGCAGACTGGGTGATGTTATTGATGTGTGAATGAAATGATAGTGTGCTGTTGAGGATGACACCCAGACTCTTTACCTGAGGGGAAGGGGAGACTGAGGAGCTGTCAATGGAGAGGGAGACACTGTCAACTTTAGATAAGGTGGATTTGGTGCCGAAGAGGAGGAATTCTGTTTTATTGGGGTTTAATTTTAGAAAGTTAGAAGTGAACCAGGAATTAATTTCAGAGAAACAGGTGGTAAGGGAGGGAGGAGGAAATGTTGAGTTTGGTTTGCAGGAAAAGTAGAGCTGGATGTCATCTGTGAAGCAATGAAAGTGAATGTTAAATTTACGGAAAATTTGGCCAAGGTCTGTAATAAAGAGGAGGGGCCCCAGGACAGAGCCCTGGGGCACACCTGAGGTGACTGGGGAGGGATCGGATTTGACGGACTTGAGTTGAATAAAGTGAGAGCGGTCTTTGAGATATGACTGAAACCAGAGGAGGGGGGTGTGAGTGATACCGAGTGAGGAGAGTTGACTGAGGAGGATGGAGCGTGAGATGGTGTCAAAGGCCGCACTCAGGTCAAGGAGGATGAGAAAGGAGATTAAACCAGTGTCGGCTGCAAGGAGGAGGTCATTGGTGATTTTGATGAGGGCTGATTCGGTGGCGTGAAGGGGCCGGAAACTGGACTGAAATGGCTTGTACAGGTTATTTTTGTGAGGTGAGAGTGGAGTTGAGTGGCTACTGTTTTTTCAAGGATTTTGGAGAGGAAGGGTAAGTTGGAGATGGGGCGGAGGCTATTAAAATCATTGGGATCTGAACCAGGTTTTTTGACAATCGGGGTGACAGCAGCAATTTTGAAAAGTGAGGGAACAACACCCATGGAGAGTGAGGAGTGAATAATGTCAGTTATGAGGGGAAGCAGAGAGGAAAGGCAGGATTTTACAAGGGTTGACGGGAGGGGATCTAACTGGGATGTGGAGGGCTTGGATTTCTGTATGATGACAGATATTTCGGAGGGGTGTGGAAGATTAAAACAGGGGAAAGAGTGAGATTGTGGGAAGGATTCAGGAGTATGGGGAGGTAAAGAGTCAGAGTGGAGGAGCTGGTGGATGCTTTGGATTTTCTGGTTGAAGAACAACTGTTTGATGCGCAGCATGGGTCAGGAGATACACATTTTCCACTGGATTTGGGTCACTTTTGACCCATGTTGCGCATCGAATGGTGAATGGGGTTGGCACCATCAGTTGTGTTGTGCAGAACTCAGGTTGGTACACAGTTGACAGCCCTATTTGACAACTGTTAGAATCCATATTATGTCAAAAACCAATCAACTAAGTCAAGAGAAACGACAGTCCATCATTACTTTAAGAACTGAAAGTCAGTCGGTCCGAAAAATTGCAAAACCTGAATGTGTCACCTAGTTGAAATTGCAAAAGAAGGAGTTCCCAGAGATGCTGAGCACTTGTTGGCCCTTTTGCCTTCATTCTGCGGTCCATCTCATTCCAAATCATCTGGATTTGGTTTAGTTCAGGTGACTGTGGAGGCCAGGTCATCTGACGCAGCACTCCATCACTCTCCAATTGGTCAAATAGCCCTTACACAGCCTGGAGGTGTGTTTGGGGTCATTGTCATGTTGAAACATAAATCAATCAAGAATCATTCAAGAATCTTTATTGTCACTGTCTTCACACAGTGAAATTTTGACTGGTGACCCCCAGCTTATAGATAAAAAAAAAACTGAAAACGGCACTCTAAATACAAATAAAATATAATCCTCAAAAGATAAAAATATGTAAACAGAATTAGCCCAAATGAGCAGTAGGATGGGTGGTAAAGTGCCGTCCAGTGCAAGATTCAGTTCTTTATTGCACATAATGCATCTGATTGTGTGTGCAGGGGGGGAATGGATTGGACAGATGGGATAAAAACTGCTTTTCAGTCTGGTAGTTTGAGTTTTTATGTTTCTGTACCGTTTGCCCAAGAGAAGCGGAACAAACAGCCCATTTCCCGGGTGGGTGGGGATGGCATCCCATCTGGTTGAAGCTCATCGAGAGAATGCCTGTATATCTAAAATATTGCTTTATTAAATAAAAGTAGTGGAGTAAATAGTAGATATTCCTCTGAAAATGTCATAAATTCCAACAATCGGTAACTTTGAAGGAACACTCCCTTAAGGGTTGTATTTGCTGGAATAATATGTAATTACTGTGTCATATTTATTGTGTATTTAATGTGTATGTTCCCTAAATGTTCCCAGAAAGTAACTGTTTACTGGGTACAACATAGAGTTTCAATTCTATACTATTCTATGTAGGACTTTGCAGTACTTTATGGGTCATTCCAGAATTGGAGGACATTTTATGTCCCACCCGTCAAATTTTAAATAATCCATTTAAAAAAATACTAAAACATGCAGTTGTTGTGTAAATTTACTTGTCCTGAGACCAAATTGAAAAAAAAATAGGAGAAAAGAATTTTTGAAAATATTTTTTAAATACCAAGTAAGTCTGGAGTTCCCCTTAAAAAAATCATTTTTCTCTTGTCCCACCCCCCCGATGACCAAACTGAATCTCAAATAAAACAGTTAAAATGAAATTTAGTTCTCCTTTTTCTGGTATTATTTTTTCATTCATTTATGTCTCTTGTAATTGTGGGAGCAGTTTTTAAATCAACATAATATTTTAAATAATAATTATTGTGTGTGGAACGTGTGTCCCACAACAACCCTGTTAGCATAACCTTTTTATCTGGTAGAAGAAAACAGTGAATGACATGAAATACTGGAATTAACATCATCAAACAGTTTTCCAAAAGAATGCACACAAAGCTATGTCCTCTCTTCTATTTTTCATATTTTCATATTATTGTCAGCCTTGCTTGAATGTCTCACTCGACCTCATATTATCAGGATAAGACTAATTCTTTTTAGTTTTTTCTTTATTTTTTTCCATCAGTAAGTTTGTCCTCTTGGTCAGCAGTAACAGCTAGCTAAATTACTATGGAGGACTAAAACTGCCAAAATTAAATAAATAAATACATCATTAAATAATTAATTAAATATGTCATTAATTAAAATTGAAATCAAATATGTCATTAATTAATTAAAATTGGAATTAAATAGTTAAATGTTGTAGCGTTAGACATCTCGCAGCAGTCTATCGTGTATGCAGTCACCACTGTGGCTAACTAGTACTAGCTCTAGTGGCTAATATTCACGGGAGAAAATAACTGACGCTTCATCTTGTCTTCGGCCTGAACTCTTTCTCATACACACTGGCCATTTATTCTGCGCATGCTCACAATATACATTCCGGTGCACGCAGGCACTCACGTTCAGCATGACGTCACTACGTAGGCTATTCAACATGGCTTTGCCACTGTTTATCAAATATGCTTAACAAATGTGTTATGAAATAAATACATCACTAAATAATTAATTAAATATGTCATTAATTAGTTAAAATTGGAATTAAATACTTAAATGTGTTATTAAATATGTCATTAATTCATTAAAATACCAATTCATTTTAGGTAAAAAACATACATTATTATTTCACTATTTAATTAATTATTTCATCGTCCTTGTGTTGCAGTGGATCATGAATTTATTTTATCTGTCAACCTCGCCCGTCAACATCGGTGGGCGGATCCTAACACCTGATTGGTTACCCTGCACATCAAGTCAAGGCAAATCGATTCCAGATAATGGATTGATGCAGAGCTTGTGAACACATTCCGATACACTGGGTGGCGCTATTCACCTCTACGTTGGTTTGGATACTCTATTAAACAAAACTTTATTGGCAACCGTTAAAGAATCGGTCCTCTTGCCCAAATGCTGATACAGCGCGGTGCAAGACAAAATTTCCTTTAGCACCTACTTGTCGCGCCACGGCTCGTCTCGGTTTAGTTGTTTTTCCATTACACTGAGCACCACCTCATCGTGGGTGGAGTCGTCATAGCACGGCGGCCCGAAAGTCCCTTACCGTCATTTGTGTGCGACACAAACGCAACACAACAATGGACATGGAGGCGATGGTACACCTGCTGCTCGGTCTGTGGCTTTCTGTCAGATTCAAAGTAATAGAAGAGTCGGAGAAAGCGGAGAGCGGCGAATGGAAACACTCAGGAGACACACAGGAGAGTTTGGGAGGCGATACAACAGTATCAAGCCGAAGTAAAGAAGATATGAACTAGACGACATATGAGGGTAAGCTAATGCTAGCTCGCTAGCTATGTGTATCAGTCTTGTGAACCACCCTGTAATGGCTGCAATTTATTGCTATTAGGTATTGAAATATGTATGCTGTGCATGTGTTTCAGATGGCTCTCTTATGAGACTTCATGGGATTTATCTGAAGCAGCAGCACATGAGCCTGCAGTGGCACAAGGTGTAGAGGAGGAGGGCAGAGATGTACAGGATGCACTGATGCAGTACGTGTCATGCAAAAGTTATAAGTTATTCTTCTTGTTATACTTCTGTTTTTCTGTCCCCGGACCGCTATTGTTTTCTTGACTGCAATTCTGACAATAAACTTTTGTACCTTTTGCAGATGTGTCTATGCTGTTGTTTGTCTTATGTGAAGATTAGCAAGATTACATGACAAATGAAATGCCAAAACATTAAAACAGCAGTTTTAAGAAAATTCCAGTTTGATAAATCAGTATTGCTTTGGTGTAATTCAGTCAATGGAATTATGGATCATAAAGTAATTTGTGTTAAAACATGTTAAATCCCATTAAACACAAATACATTATTAGGGAATACAGAATGTTTGGTTCAGACTGTTAACTCTTTTCCTACCAGTGTCTTAACAGACAAAATGAAGAGTTATGATGCAATCACATAAGTCACAAAATAGTTTATTAATCAGCAGCAAAATCAAAACTATTTACAATGTGCAAAGTACAAACTGTGGTGGGCCTCTCCTACAGTGGAGGGCTAAAAGTAAAACTACATACTACAGGTGCTGGTCATAGAATATCATGAAAAAGTAATTACATTCAAAAAGTGAAACTTGTATATTATCCTCATTCATTACAGAGACTGATACATTTCAAATGTTTATTTCTCTTAACTTTGATGATTATACCTGAATACTAACGAAAATCCCAAATTTGGTATCTCAGAAAATTAGAATATCGTGGAAAGGTTCAATATTGAAGACACCTCTAATCAGCTAATTAACTCAAAACACCTGCAAAGGCCTTTAAATGGTCTCTCTGTCTAGTTCTGTAGGCTACACAATCATGGGGAAGACTGCTGACCTGACAGTTGTCCAAAAGATGAGCTTTTTCATGATATTCTAATTATATGACCGGCACTTGTAAATCTCAAGTCTATGGGAGGTGTACTCGCTCACACTCGCCGGCTGCCCACTGCCTGCCCCAGCTGCCCCAGCACACCCAGGAATGACTGGTTGAAGACAGTATTCTGGGCCATCTCCTCCTGCTGCAAGGCCGCTTCATTCTCTCTTGCCTCGCTGAGGAGCAACTAGATGTTCTCATCATGCTGGGCATGACTCCACTCCTCCTCAGCCTGCATCTCCACAAGTACGCAAGGGAGGTCCAATTTTCTGTGGCCCCTTTTCCTCTTGCCCAGACCAAAGACAGAAAAGTGATCAGAATCAGCTTTAATGGCCAAGTAAGTACACTATACACGGAATTTGGTTTCAGCTGTTGGTCTCACCCTAGGAATATAGAAGAGAATAATAAAGAATAAGACAATAGAAAGAGGAACAGGGAGGAAAAATAAATAGTAGTAAAATAGAACACAATATAAACAGAAATGTACAGCTAGACTGGAATATATAAGCACATTAGCAAAATGGTAATTGCTATAAACACCGTAGTGCAAAAAGCAGAGAATGCTGTTCATGGTGAAAAAAAATACTGTGCATGTCCACAGGAATACTGACTATTGTACAGGTGTGTAGGAATGGCTCAGCTGTTTATTACAGTGATGGCAGTGGGGAAGAAACTGTTTTTGTGTTTGGTGATTTTTGTGTACAGAGCTCTGTAGCGCCTGCCAGAGGGGAGGGGGGAAACAGTTCATGTCCAGGTTGAGTGGGGTCTCTGATGATGTTTTCTAGGTCCTTACTATAGGCTGTAGTCTGTTTCTGTCCTGCTGTGTGGTTGATCCAGAGGTGCACAGGACAGATCGGATGACTGCAGTGTAGAACTGGATCAACAGCTCCTGCGGCAGGCCATGTCTCCTCAGCTGTCATAGGAAATACATCCTCTGCTGAGCCTTTTTCAGGATGGAGTGGATGTTCATCTCCCACTGCAGGTCCTGAGAGACTGTCGTCCCCAGGAGCTTGAAGGACTCCACAGCTATGATGTGATGTGTTTAGCCATCTGTCCATCCATTTTCAATCATAATCATGTCTTTGATACTTTAATAAATTTCTGGCACTCTTCGCTTTAACCAAAGCACAAGCAGTACCTCCTCCACCACAAATAAAAACAACGTGGTGTGAACTTCATTTCATCCTGCGCACATTTTGGAGTTGCTAAGAACAGCTGTGTTTTCTTATTTCTATGTATACTTTCATCCAGTCATTCAGTTTCAGTTACCTAGTGACTATAAGAAGAATGGTTGCAATACTACACTGCACCAGAACGTAAATTAATTAGAGTGACTTACTTGTTAAGTCAATGGAAAAAAAAATGCAGCTGCATGTGTTCTGTTTATGTGTCACTGCAACTACATGTAGCTTTCATCAGGCGTTCCTGAGCTGGCATGCTGCACAGTTTGCATTTACACCTGTCTGAATTCTTGGTCATTGGTCCACTGTTCTGATCATGCTTGCAGGCATTTACACCTGTAATAATAATAATGTTTTTTTTTTTTTTTTTTATAATATATATTTTTATTGAACATTTTGTGCAGAGCGTTACAAAAACATAAAAATTAAATAAAATGAAAATTGGTGAATCCGGAGCAATTTTAACATTCTTTTGGCCAAGCCATTGACAGTAAGCCGGATCGCAGTCTTTGTGCAGAGGAGAAGTCCAAGTAGTCTAAGAAAGGGTCCCAGGTCTTGTAAAATGCATATGGCTTATTCATCAACAGAGTGGAGAAAGCCTCCATTGGTATTATGGCAATAACCGTTTGGAGCCACTGATGATGGGAGGGGGCTTCATCCGAAATCCATTGCATCATTATGCACTTTCGAGCGCAATGTATCAGTATATGCAACAGCATTCGCTTACCAAATCGCATAGGCAGTTCATCCTCCAGACCAAGGAGACAAGTTCGAGCACTCAAGTTCAAATGACACTTAAAAATTGTACAGAGCTTATCAATAATTGATTCCCAGAACTGCAAAATAGGTGGGCAATCCCACAAACAGTGGAAAAGGGTACCAACAGCGGAATGACATTTGTTAAATATTGCAGATAATGAAGAATACATTTTATGCCTTTTCTCAGGAGTTATAAAGAGCCTATGCAGAATCTTAAATTGTCTCTCCCAGATGGAATTAGAGACAAGAGCCTTAAAAGGCCGGTTACAAAGTTCATCCCAGGATTCAGCTTTAATAGGTCCCAAATCCGTTTCCCACCGCTTTTTAACTTTATCTGCATTGTCCTTATTGAGTTTGGATAGGATATTATAAACTGATTTTGAAAAAGATTTAAGTTTTGTGGTTTTTAGGATCAGAGATTCCATCTGGGAGATAGACATTCGGCCATCACATTCGTTTAGCCTACCTAGAATGAAATGTTTCACCTGCATATATCTGAAAACATCTCCACTACCAATACCGTATTTGTCTTTCACTTGTTGAAATGACAAAATTGCATCTCCGTCGACCAAGTCACCAACTGTTTTAATTCCTCTATGAAACCACTCAGAAAACCCTGCATTAAGGCCCGGGACAAAATCAGGATTTTGGTGGATTGGGGTGAGTAAAGAAAAATGTTTTTTATAACCTTCTAAACTTCTCACTTTATTGCCAGATACTTAGCATATTTTTCAATAATAAATTGTCCTTTGTGAGAAGTGAGGATTTCGGAGGGGAAATGTAAAGTAGATTCCACAAGGGGATATCGTTTAAGGAAGCGGATTCAGCACTTAAATAGATTGAACCCTGATCCGATCTGTACCATTCTAAAAGAAATTTAAATTGAGCAGACCAGAGGTAAAGTGATAGCGAGGGAGCTGCAAGACCACCCATACGTATTGGGAGAGAGAGGTAGCTGTATCTTAACCTGGGTCTTCTTCTGTTCCAAATAAATGAGACTATAGAACTATTTAATTTTGCTAAAACTCTTGAAGAAAGAACAAGGGGCAACATCTGGAATAAATATAAGAGGCGTGGTAGGATGTTCATTTTGACAAGGTGTATACGACCCAGCAGGGATAGTGGTAGACTGCACCATCTGTCCAAGTCCCGGTTAACAGCTTGAATAAGAGGAGTGTAATTAAGATTGTATAAGTCCTTTAAATTAGGAGAGATCTTAACACCTAAATAGGTGAATCCATTCGGAGATCAACGAAAAGGCCGAGAAATACTAGGGGAGGCTTTGTATGAACTAGAAAGAGGCATAGCCTCGCTCTTAGAAAAATTAATTTCATAACCCGAGAAGGTGCTATATTGGGTGATTAGATTGATCAATTTTGGAATAGACCTGGACGGTGAGTTCAAAAAAATTAGGACATCGTCAGCATAGAGAGATATCCTATGCTGACAATTATTTAAAAGAAGCCCTTCAATACAGGGGTCCATCCTAATAGCAGCAGCTAGGGGTTCCATAGCTAGGGCAAACAACAAGGGGCTTAAAGGGCATCCCTGCCTACTTCCACGTTCAATGCTGAAATTATTGGATTTATGGCCATTAGTGATCACTGCCGAGAGAGGTGATGCGTACAAGATTCGTATCCAATTAATGAACCCATCAGTCATACCAAACTTTTGGAGAGTAAAAAATAGATAAGGCCACTCGAGCCTATCAAAGGCCTTCTCTGCATCAAGAGAAATAATCATAGAATCAGAATTGAACGCGGAAGAGTGCTGGATGAGGTTAAGTAGACGTCTTACGTTGTGTGCAGAATATCGACCTCGGATGAATCCTGTTTGGTCATTATGAATAATGCTAGGCAAGATTATTTCCAAGCGTGAGGCCAGTGTCTTTGCAAGAATTTTCAAATCAATGTTTAAGACTGATATGGGTCTATAAGAAGAACACTCCTCTGGGGGTTTATCCTTCTTCAGAACTAGGGAAATATTGGCCTCTAATAGGGAAGGAGGCAGAGCCCCACTTGCAAACGAAAAATCAACCATTTCAGACAGAGGAGACAGTAGGATTTGACTGAATTTCTTGTAAAATTCCCCATTGAATCCGTCCGGCCCTGGGGCCTTGTTATTTGGTAGCCGCTGAATGATTTTTAGAATTTCACTACAGGTAATCGGTTTAGACAATTCCTCTTTCTGAATTTCCGTAATTTGAGGCAAATCAAGGTTCTGAAAAAAGGAAGACATATCTTGATAATTGGATGATTTAAATTGAGAAGTGTATAATTGCTTATAAAATGTCTTAAATGTATCATTAATCACTATATTATCGCAGCTGAGTATACCCAATGCGTCCTTAATGCAAGGAATATTGCGGGATGATCCCTTATTTTTAAGAATATTAGCAAGGTAGCGATTAGGTTTGTTCGCAAATTCATACAGCCTCTGTTTCATAAAAAAATATAGATTTCTCTGCCTTTTTTGTCAGCAACCCTTCCAAGGTTGTCTTAGTCACATGGATCTCACCTCTTAACTGTTCAGAAGGAGAGAGGTTGTGTTTTATTTGTAATTCATGTAATTTCAGTTCTAATTTTCTTTGATCCATTTGAGTCCTCTTTTTGAGCCCAGCAGAATATGATATAACCAGACCACGTGTATAGGCTTTTAAAGTGTCCCAGAGTAATCCAGGGGATACATCTGGGGTTTTATTATCTTGTATAAAATTATTCAAATGGTCATTCAGGAACTTTTCAAATTTTGGATCATGAATCAGGAAGTTATTAAATCTCCAATTATAATTTTGAAAATTTGCGTTAAGATTATCTAATTCAACAAAAACCGGTGCATGGTCTGATATAATTATATCACCAATTCTACAATTAACAATGTTGCCTAGTGACACCTTGGGGGTAAATACAAAGTCAATTCTAGAACTTGTTTTATGTACCCCCGAAAAAAACGTGAATTCCTTGTCTTTAGGGTGTAGCACACGCCATGTATCAACCAATTCAAGCTCTGCACAAGTGTCTAAGAGTGCCTTGGCCCTTTTAGATGTAGGAACCTGAGTTGCAGGAGATTTATCCATAGATGATGAGAAGTAGCAGTTAAAATCACCCGCTATGACCGTATTGTCACAGATCCAATCGGAAAAAGAGGAGAAAGCAAGTGTGATGAGGTCAAGTGATTGAACAGGGGGAAAATAAACATTTAAAAATGAAATGGGTTTACTATGCAATGTGCCCTTGAGTAATAAATATCTACCAGATTTATCACAAACAGATTGTGTATTTGTCAGAGGCAGATGTTTGTGTATCAGAATGGCTATGCCACGACTCCTACTTGTGAAAGACGAGTAAAACACTTGTCCCACCCAATCGCGTTTCAACTTTAGATGCTCATCAGATGTCAAATGTGTCTCTTGTAACAGGGCTACATGTATATTTTCCTTTTTCAGGAAGTTAAGGATTTTCTTACGTTTGATGGGACTATGAATACCCCCCACATTCCAGCTACACACTTTTAGAGATGTACTAGGATTAGCCATTATAATTTAAAGCAAGTGCTAAACCATGCCACAGAAATAAGGATATTCTCAAAATAACAAACCAGGATGCACCAGTTTGGAAAAGTATGAAAAATAACATATGCTCTGCTTTGCTGAGGGAAGAACAAAAACTATTTACAAAAAACAAAAACACAAAAAAGAAGAAACACAGAAGGGTCAGACGATGGTCTAAAACACCCAATAGGGGGTGCAAGCTAACCTTCCCAACTAAATAGGGAAGGATGGTGGACCAGGCTGTCATTAAATGGAACGAACTACAGCCTGACCTGCAGCTACCTTAGAAAAAAGAACATGTCAGAAAAAGCTACATTCTGAATTATATGCACATATATTTGCAGGCGATATATAGACATGGATTAACAAAAGATGATGTCCAAAGTCTTACCATGTATAAAGCACATTATCAACTGGAATATCCTGTTCATGTTGTAAATACCACATCTGATGCTTAGGGTGAGCGAGAAGCGGGGGATGAAAATGATCCAGCACCGGGCAATGTATCCAGGAATCCCACGGCGTCCTCTGGATGCTTGAAGATTTTTTCTTCTCCATTGTGCTTAATTCTGAGGACAGCTGGGTAGAGCAGCGCAAATGGGATGCCTTTCTCTCTGAGACGATTCTTGACTGGGAGGAATGCCTGACGTTTCCTGGACACCGCTGCAGAAAAATCCTCAAATATCATGATCTTAGCGCCCTTGTAATTCAAAGTTTGTTTTTTCCTGGCCTCTTGCATGATCCGGGCTTTGTCCTGGAAGTTGTGAAGTTTGACGATGAAAACTCGTGGCCTCTGTCCCGGGAGGGAGCGATAGGGGGGGGGGGATATGCGATGGCAGCGGTCAACCTTAACTATACCCCCTTTAAAGTCTACGCCAACTAGCTGAGGGAGCCAAGATTTGGTAAAGGAGACGGGGTCGGTACCTTCGCTGAGCTCGGGGAGACCAACAATCCGAACGTTGCAGCGCCGGTTCCTGTTCTCCATGTCGTCAATCTTTTCAAGCGCTGAGTCCATTTTGACTTTCATGTCGGCAAGTTGCACGTCTTGAATGGCGATCGTATCCTCCAGGGTTGATATTCGCTCCTCAGCGGTCGTGTGTCTAGTACAGCGATGTCAGAAGAGCATGCCTGTAGTTTCTGAAGAACAGGGTCAATCTTTTTGTCAAAAGATGTCTCCACCGCTTTTAAAACCTCCGCAGTAATCCTCGCCACTAAATTGTCGACATCCAAAGGTTCAGCCAAGAGAATAGAGGGCGGCGTGGCAGCCGCCATTACGCTTACCCCCTCGGCCTCGGTAGTCGTGGTATGCGTAGACGAGCCAATTTCTCCCGTTTTTGACTGTTTTACAACAACAGATGTAATTTTCTTTTGTGTCGGCATTCTTGCATGCGTAGATGCACTGGTTTAGTCGTGAATTCTTGTAGCAATATAGCTGAATCGGATATCGAGCTGCAGGAGCTGTAGCGAGAAGCTGTTACTCCGCCATTAGCGTCACGTGACCCCCCAATAATAATAATGTTAAAATCAACCATGCTCTCTATTTACCGTGTCTTACCAGTGATAAGACGTTGCTGTGACGTGCTGGAGGTTGATGTTGACAGGGTCGGTGTCCAAGCTGGTACTGGTGTCGAAGCTGGTGCTGGAGAGGAGCCGCTGCTGGTGTCGGAGAGGAGGCAGGGGAGCTGAGGGCTCCGCGATGGAGGTGGAGTAGGCTTCGCATGTGGAAAGGGATTCTTGAACAGAAATAAACACTCACCCTAAGTACACGAAAAACACGACATGCTGACTGAACTATTAGCTTCTGAGAGCTAAACGTTAGAAACAGCAGCATGAACTACAAGCAGAGCACGGAGTTAGCGCTGATGGCTAACTAGCTAGCGCTGATGGCTAGCTAACTAGCTAGCGCTGATGGCTAACTAGCTAGCGCTGATGGCTAACTAGCTAGCTTACTGTCTGCTACAGGAGACAACGACGTTACTTTCTAAATATACGTGTTTGCTTAAAGCAGTGGTTCTCAAATTTTTTCTGTCGGCCCCCCCCCTTCGGAGGACAAAAAACTTCCGCGCCCCCCCCCCAATAATTTGTGTGCGTGTGTGTGTGTTTTAATATTAAAACGTGAATATGCAGGGCTGTGTTATTTTATCTGATTTCATTTTGTTTTTTTTCACAGTAAAAATCAGGAATGTCAAACTCAGAGTATGTGCAGTATGTCCAGGGACCACATAAAGCCCAATCTGATCTCCAGTGGGCCCTACCAGTAAAATCACAGCATAATAACCTATAAATAACCACAACTCCCACTTTTCCCCTTTGTTTTAGTTTTTTTTTAAAAAAAAGTACATTCTGAAAATGTTCACATTCAATGAACTATCTTTTTACAAAACATCATGAACCTTAAATTTCTTATGGAAAATATGTTCAGTTTCAACAGTAGCCTATTATGCCTCAGTTCATCATTTACACATGCATTGTAGCTACCAGATCACAGTTTATCTACAAAAACACAAAACATTCAGTCACAGCTATCTGGAACTCAACAATCTAGTATTTTACTTTATGATCAAAACAACTTGTCAAGGTCTAGAAATTATTTTAAATTTACAGTTTTACAAATTTATAATTAACAGTTAATATCGTTGAAATGTTTATCCTTTGTAAAGTCATCCCGAGGGCTGAAATGGACCGTCTGGCGGGCCAATTTTGGCCCGCGGTCCATATGTTTGACATCGCTGGTAAAAAATAATCTGAGTAAATGAGCCGAGGTGGTGACGTGATCAAGTACGCTGGTGTTCCGACTGCACATCAACGATGCGTTCTCTGGAGTCTGTACTTCCGAGTCCGAATGGCCAGCGCATATACGGTCTTTGGGCCAGCGCAATTTCAGTATTGTTGTATGCCACGAAAAACAGGCCGACATTAAAAAAATAGTTCAGCTAATTAGTTCCGTGTAGACGGACCTTTTCCTCCCAGTCGCTCGCGCCCCCCTTGACATGCCTCTGCGGCCCCCCAGGGGGGCGCGCCCCACTATTTGAGAAACACTGGCTTAAAGGGAGCTTGCCACCAATGGGATAAATGATGTATAAGTTTCTTAAAGTCACAAAACACTCACCGTCCTCGAACGTCTCCAACAATGCAGCGGCTGAGTCTCCCTCCTGTTGCTGGCAGTGCCAGTAAATAGCTCCCATTAAACCTCTTCCAACACCTCCTGGTTGACCCACGCCGGCCGTTGTGGTCCTTGGTGGACCGATAGTCACTTTTGAGCTTTTTCAGCTTCTCCCTACACTGCTTCATTGTCCTCTCTATATACAGTCTACTGTATATGTGGGCGGCCATCCGCTCAGACACCTCTTGATAAACTTTCTCCGTCGAGCTCCCTCTGTATTCTTTGGTCCGCCACCAAAGACAGAAAAGTCTCGACCTCTTCATTCACCCACGGTACAGGCCTGGCTGTCATATTAAAATTATGAAGAACAGAGAGTTCTGTTTAGAGCAATGCACACCGTCCCTGTTTACAGTTGTTTTTTAATGCAGGATTTTCTTTTCGTGCTGGAGTTGCTCTGCGTGTCGTCACTCCCTGTCCAATCAGTGTCCTGCACTATGTAGACGTCACATTATCGGCTCATCTCAGCTCGCTGGGAACCTCAGCCGAGAAGGTGCTGAAAATAGTGCCTGGTACCAGGCAATAGTCCATATGGAAATGCTCGCAAACAAAGATGAGACGAGCCGAGCCGTACCGTGCCGAGTAGATGCTTGTGGAATTGCGGCTAAACAAAGACGAGCCGCGCCGTGCCGCGCCGAGTAGGTCCTAAAGGAAAAGCCCTTGACACTCCGAGCATCGCTGCAATTTGACAGGCTGGTAATCCACAAAGAACGTGATGTTCCAGAACTTCCCACGGTATGTCAAACGCCAAACGCCCTGGTCCCTGTGTGTGCTCCTGTTGCGCCCTGGTACCAGAAAAGTGGCGGAGTACTTCTTCTAAATTTGCAGTCACTCTACAGTCAACATCTTGGTCGGAAAGTGCGGAAATAACTCCAACAACTTCAATAAATTCCTCTGCTTTACACGCTACATGCTCGGGGTCAGCAGGTTCTGCTTCCACATACTCTGCAAGGTCTAAAATATCTCTCACCAACTCTCAAGAAAGTTCACAGCGATCCTCCCTCAACACAGCCGCCATGTTTAGAAAGACTTCTTCTACTTCCGGTTTCAAGGCAGACAAAAGCAGTGGATTAGACTAGATTCGCGTTAGTCCCGCCCACCGACTTTGACGGGCGAGGTTGACAGATAAAATAAATTCATGATCCACTGCAACACAAGGCGCATGAAATGATTAATTAAATAGTGAAATAATAATATATGCTTTTTACTTAAAATGAATTGGTATTCTAATGAATGTGACATTCATTAAAATGTAATGACATATTTAATAACACATTTATTTATTTATTTCCAATTTTAATTAATTAATGACATATTTGATTTCAATTTTAATTAATTAATGACATATTTGATTTCAATTTTAATTAATTAATGACATATTTAAATAATTATTTAATGATGTATTTATTAATTAATTTTGGCACTTTTAGTCCTCCATAAATATCTAGCTTCTACTCCTGAGAAAAAGCTAACATTCGCATGGATTAGCAATCCTGTTACTGTGATTAGATTAGGGTTAGCAAACAACACATAAAACATGGAATAAAAATGGTACCATTGATGTGTAAACTGAGCTGATCGAGCCTTTGATAGTCTATTACCTATTATTTATGAATATGAAGCAGAAAATTGTCAAAGAATTTTGAAAATGTCCTCCTATTCTGGAATGACCGTTAACATCGTGGTACTGTGGCAAAACATGCAAACTGCATCTAGTTTAGATTAATATAAATGAATGGGTTTCTAAATGAAATACCAGCCGTGTTTACCCACCACGCACTCATCCGGGCGAACCCGTGTCCCGAAACGCGCGCACCCCGAGCTCCAGGCGGGACTTCCTTTCTTCAGCGGATACGACAGTGGGTTAAGCTGGCAGAAGGGCTCGGTCGAGTTGTCACCGGTACGTCCGTACACCTCTGGACAACAGACAACCTGGTTGACGACGCCGCTGTCGCCGAAGCCCGCTAGATGCGCCTCCTCCCCGGCTATGCTGCCTTGAGAGTCACCGCCTCGCCAAAATGTCTGATGTCAACAAGACTGTTCAGAAATGGCAGGCCAGTTTTAAGAAAGGCACAGACTTTGACTCGTGGGGACAATTAGTGGAGGCTATAGATGAGTACCAAATGTAAGTTGCATTCAACATGTGTGTCCTGTCTCTACACGGCTCGGTTGTGATGACTGCAGCGGGGGCGGCGAACTTGTTTTTCTTCCGTTTAGTCTGCTTGTCCTTAAATGTGCGGGGAGATAACATCATGTAGTGGACGGTGGGTGCATGGTACTTCCCAAGAAGTTAGCCTCTTAGCTGTCCGTCAGTAAATAAAGCCTACCCACCCCATGACGTGATGTGGGGCAGTGGTTGCGGAGTGTGCATCCAGCCTCAGTCCCAGCAGCTTCAGGCTGAGCTGATCAAGAGTCCATCTGTGAGGAAGATCCTCCGGGGTTCTTCATGATGTGTCAGGCTGTGCAGAATGAGCCCTCAGAGGATTGGCAAATAGTCAGCCACACCCTCTCATTGTTGCGGGTGGGTTTTTAATCAGTTTAGCAAGGAGTACTTTCTGAGTTCTTTTTCAGATGAGATCATTCTCTTTGCATGTTTTTTTTTCTTTTTTGCAATACGTGAATTGCTTTGTTAGCTATTTTTTTTGTTTTATTTAAAACTGCAGTAATAAATCCAGTATCTAGATCCTAATAAACACATTTTTTGACCGGAAGGGGGCGCAATGATACACACAGCAGGGTGTCCCTAAAGTCTGGACGCAGGAAATCTAATTAACTATAATTTTTTTAGCCTCCACAGACTTAATGTCTTTGTCGAAAGAAGAAAGAGTTGAACTGGTACTTCACAGTGGATATGAAGGATGAACAAAGCCATATTTCATTTGTGGAGGCAAAAAATATAGTTAATGAGATTTCATACGTGTCCAGACTTTTGGGACACCCTGTATATAATTTAATATATATTTGATAGAGAAAAAAATGATTTTTCATTGAGCTTTCATGACTGACTAAGTACACTACTGTTCAAAAGTCTGGGGTCACTTAGAAATGTCCTTATTTTTGAAAGAAAAACATTTTTTTAATGAAGATAACTTTAAATGAATCAGAAATACAGTCTAGACATAGGTAATGTGGTACATGACTATTCCTAGCTGGAAACAGCTGGTTTTTAAAGGAAAATCTACATAGAGGTACAGAGGAACATTTCCAACAACCATCCCTCCTGTGTTGTAATGCTACATTGTGTTAGCTAATGGCATTCAAATGATAATTGATGATTAGAAAACCCTTGTACAATTATGTTAGCACATGAATAAAAGTGTGAGCATTCATGAAAAAGATGAAATTGCCTGGGTGACCCCGAACTTTTGAACAGTAGTGTATATTAAATGTGACAGTCATATTTAAACTCTGGAGGAAAAAAATATATAGTTAAGGAGATGTCCTATAGGGCTGCACAGTGGCTTGGTGGTTTCGCCTTGCAGCTAGAAGATCCCGGGATCTTTCTGCATGTTCTCCCTGTGCATGCATGAGTTTTCTCCATGTTGTCTGGCTTCCTCCCACAGTCCAAAAACATGCTCAGGTTAATTGGTGATCCTAAATTGTCTGTAGGTGTGAATGTGATTGTGCTTGTTTGTCTCTATAAGTAGCCCTGTGATAGACTGGTGACCTGTCCAGGGTGTCCCCTACCTTCACCGTAAGTCAGCTGGGATAGACTCCAGCCCTCCTGCCACCCTAATGAGGATTAAGCTGTGTATAGATAATGGATGGATGGAGATTTCCTATGTGTTCAGACTTTAGGGACACCCTGTACAATGAACCTTCAGGAGTGGTCCAGTCAGTTATTAATGCATCTCACTGTGTTCCTGTGGGTTCATTTAGTCTAGCGAGACAACTGCAAAAAGAGGTCCAGTCAACAAATTCATCAGACTTCACGGAGGAACAAAAGGTACTGATTACATTTTTCTGCAGCTTCTGCACTGACAACGCTGGTGTTCTGTTTTAGCTGACAAGTGTTTCTTTATTTTCAAGAAAACCTTAGGCAAGATTGCAACATGTCTGGAGATGAGGAGTGCCAGTTTGCAGGTTTGTGTTATTGTTTTTCAGTCTGAATGAATATAACAAATATTACATATCCACAGTCATATTAAGGATTTTAGACATACTGAGGTCAGTTGGTTAGTGTTTATTATCTTAAAACAAAACTGATTAGAGGCAAATCATATGCATCCTCCATTAAACAATGTTCACTTCCAAAGTTTACCCACAACCTGAGTGACAGTGAGCAGCGACAACACAAATGAATGTACACTAAAGTTGAAAAGTGTGGGGTCACCCAGGCAATTTCATGTTTTCCATAAAAACTCGCACTTTCATTCATGTGCTAACATAATTGCACAAGGGTTTTCTAATCATCAATTAGCCTTTCAACGCCATTAGCTAACACAATGTATCATTGGAACACATGAGGGATGATTGCTTGAAATGGGCCTCTGTATCCCTATGTAGATATTTCATTCAAAATCAGCTGTTTCCAGCTAGAATAGTCATTTACCACATTAACAATGATATTTCTAAGTAACCCCAAACTTTTGAATGGTAGTGTATGGAGTGCACACAAACTCCAAGTGATAGAAATGCTAATATAAAACTAAATACGAAGTCTCACTAAAAATGCTGAGAAAATGCTCTTTACAAATGATAAAGGAAACGATTATTAAACAAAACCAATTATAATTGATCTTGTTTTGACAGATTTAAAAAAAAATTCAGTGCAGTATGCTTCATTCATCACATTTTATGGCCACTTTTGCCTTCATGATGTTTTTTGGACTCGCTGCTTGTGTGCTCTCAGAATTTCAAATGACTTTTATTTTTTCAGTTCCCTGTTCAGTTACATCTTTTCAAATTCTCGTTTTTTTTTACAGTCTAAATTCTGATTCAAATGCTAATTCTGGCGGAGAAAAACATTCCATTCATTCTGTTGAAATTGCATGCGTTGTTATTGTTTTTGTTGGCTGGAAAAACCCAAATTTTAGACATCTGGAATCCAAAGAATTTCAGAAGCAGCTTTAAAACCCCAAATGTACGATTTGTGTTTAGACAGAGAGGTGTGGTAAACGTACTGCAAGAACTAGTCATTCAAATGCTAGTATATATATAACAGAGATGGTAGCAATAAAGAAGTGGCTTTTTGTCAGATTGTAGCTTACTTTGAACTGTCAGAAGTTTTGATGCATTGATTGCTAATTTCATGTACTTTAATTATCAAAGCTTCATTTCCCAAAAATGATGTGTAGTATTAAACTGCTCCTTTGACTGTTCTTCCTCAGTGCACTCAGTCAGAGGAGGAGTTGAAATTAGAAGACCTCAAAAAACTGGAAACCAGTAAGTGTATCATTAATAGCTCTAATAAATGTATTGTAGCACTTTGAGATTTTATATGTAAAGTGCATTATAAATTAAAGGTATTATTATTATTATTAAATGACAGGATATTTTGATGTAATATGCTATAATCAACTTAATTCTTTTCGTCTAACAGTAATTAAGAATATACTTTCCTACAACAAAGAATTTCCCTTTGATGTCCAGCCGGTGCCCTTAAGGTAAAAATCCATCGCTGAATTTGTTATTACTATTTTGAGCTCATATTTTACTGCACCGTTTGAACATTTATGTCAAGTGATTACCCTAGGATCACTGTGTGTTAAAATAATCTTGAGATGAAACTTCAGCTTACTGTCTGTCAGAATTATGAGTAAAGATCAGTGGTTATCAATCACTTAGAGGACTTAGAGGACTGAATTGATGGTGCTACCTGACCGAATGCAAGGGATATGAGCTTCAGTATCTACATAAGTGTTTTTTTTCAGCCATGTATTTTGGAAAATGTGTTACCAGCCTTCACTTATGCAGCTAGATGTAAACTTTTAAAAGAAATGAGAAGTAGAGTGTTGCTGTGGATACGGTTGTGAAATGATATTTGCATACACTTGTAAAAAAAATTTTATGTCATGGTAAATCATTGACTTGAGCATGTCAGGAAAACATTTGGAGCCATTTCATAGCAGCATTTCTTACAGATCCCAAAATCAACTGTGCAAGCAATTGCAAGTATAAAGTGTACGGTACAGTTGTGTCACTGCTACAGTAAGAAAGAAAAAAACTGTCACTTCCTCCTGAGAGATTGCTGGTCAGGTTGGTCAAGAGTCAATCAAGAATTATTAGAAAGCAGATCTGCAATAAATTAGAAGCTGCTGGATCACAAGTGTCAGGGTACACAGTCACATTTGCCATTGGCTGAGAGGCTGTCATGCCAGAAGGAAGTCCTTCCTCTAGAACCTGAACTTTAAGGCTCAACTGAAGTTTGCTGCTGATCACATGGACAAAACAGGCCTTCTGGAGGAAAGTTTAGTGGTCAGATGAAACAAAAATTGAGCATTTTGGCCACAATGACCAGAAATACACTACCGTTCAAAAGTTTGGTGTCACCCAGGCAATTTCATGTTTTGCATGAAAACTCACACTTTTATTCATGTGCTAACATAATTGCACAAGGGTTTTCTAATCATCAATTAGCCTTTCAACACGGTTAGCTAACACTATGTAGCATTAGAACACAGGAGTGATGGTTGCTGGAAATGTTCCTCTGTACCCCTATGTAGATTTTCCATTCAAAATCAGCTGTTTCCAGCTAGAATAGTCATTTACCACATTAACAATGTCTAGACAGGATTTCTGATTCATTTAATGTTATCGTCACTGAAAAATGTCTTTTCTTTCAAAAATAAGGACATTTCTAAGTGACCCCAAACTTTTGAACAGTGGTGTGTTTCGAGGAGAGAAATTGAGGCCTTTAACCCCAAGAACACCAAACCATAATGGTGGTAGGGTAGTATTATGTTCTGATGCTGTTTTGCTGGAATATTGAAGGAGGATTACCTTCACATTCCTCATGAAAACCTAAAATCATCAGCCAAGGTTTGGCCTTGGACACAGTTTGTTGTCACCGCAACAAAATGGGCCTTTTTAAATTAGCTTAGGAGTCACCAGCTGTAGTCAGTCTTATTCACCTGTTAAGAAGTGAAGAGGCCATGCCATGGAGAAAGTTTGATTACCAAAACTGTCTACATCACCATAACTGATAATTCAAGTTGCTGTATGTACATTCTTTACCAAGCAGATTTTGTCATATTTCTAGAGGACCTATGATTGAATAACCAAAATGCATCACTGTTTTTTGTCACGTGTTTTATTGATTCCATTACAGAAATCTAAGAGTTACAGAAGTCATTGGAAAATCAACTCTACTATGATATACATGGTCTTTGCAAGTGCATGTGAAAATAAAATGTTTTTTCTTCTCTTCTCTGTTAGGAAAATCCTTGCTCCAGGTGAAGAGGAGAACCTTGAAGTAGAAGAGGAGGAGGAGGATGCTGCAGCAGGAGCAGGTTCAGCAGAAACTTTTCCACCACGAGCTCCTGGTATTTCACACCTTTTAATCAAAGACATGTGCTGTTGAGGCTGCGAAAATTCCTGTCTCATTTTGTCACATTGTCCTGTTTTGGAGGACCCATTGACTGTGTTTTTTTGCCCTTTTTGTCGGTGCTGTGCATGGCTTCATCGCTCATTCCTGCCTGCCTGCTTCATTTGCAGCTTTGCAAGGTATGACCGCATCAAAATTCATCATCTACTGCCTGACAGACTTGTTTTATTGGCCTTGCACCACAGCTTGACATTGAATTGGCAAATTAGGATAAAAAAAAGTGTGTCATTCCAAGTTAAATTTAGATTTAGGTGCTTCTTTTTAGCTGTCAGGGAAAGTTAATGATTTGCTCTTTTATTGATGGAGAACCTAAGTCCGTTCCACTTACCAAGTTAGTCACGTTTCCCTGGCTTTGGCCGAACAGTCTGCTTTTTAGTGAGAGGACTTCTTTTAATGATGTTTCTGAAGTAGAAAAATATTATAAATAAGAAAAGCACTCAGAGAGCACAGTACTCTGCCAAGGCTGTCCATTCCCCCATATGGCATTGTCAGAAATGCAGCATTTGTTTATTAGTTATTGATGATCAGAAATCACGACAACATAGAATATGGCCATTTAATGTGCACAGCACAAGGTCGTTTTGTACCCACAAACAAAACGACCTTGTGCTGAGCACAGACTTGTGCTATGCATGTGTATGTTATGTACAGCCCACTGTTATGTAAAGCCCACTGTAGCTGGTGAATGTGGTGGAGCATTTAGCGGCTACAGAGCTGAAGATTTCCATCTGGAGTTGCTAAAACAAAGCTAAAAGAAGACTGAATATTGGACTTGAGTCCCTCAAGTAGCCAGAAACAGGACTTCAAGTGAAAAAAGTGCAGTGTATGTGGTATGTGTAGAACTGGCAACTGTTTACGGAGGAGCTCAACATAACAACTTAGTCGGTTGGTATATAGTCAGCATTGTGTTTCACTTTCAGGAAGACCATTGAAAGAAGTGCTCTGTGAAAACTTGCAGGAACAACGTAATGCTGTGGAACAGAAGCTAACTAGGAAGTGGAGTAACACTTAACTTCTTCAAATAAATGTGTCACATATCACTTTCAAATTGTAACTAAGTAAATAAAGCATGACATCAAATGGTAAAAAGCATCCTGCTGAAACACTATCTATAGATTGTTGGTTACACTTCAGTGCTCACGTCTTCAACCTTTGTCCTCTTACAGGTACCTTGTTGCCACGGTTACCTTCAGAGCCTGGGATGACACTACTCACAATAAAGATAGCAAAAATTGGGTTGAAGGATGCCGGGCAGTGCATTGATCCATACATGACCATTAGTGTTAAAGGTACAAATACACTGAGCCTGCAGTGTGTGATGAATGAATGTGCATTGAGTTTGGTGAGGCAGTGAAGAGCTTCATAGCTGCAAGTTTCAGATTATAGTCACATCCTTTCCCTACTACAGTCTCACACGGTTCTGTAGAGGAAAGCTGGTCCAGTGCTTCTCCTTGCATTCCCAAATCTGAAATTGAGTTTGTTGTTGTCTGTTTCCCTGCCTGCAGATTCAAATGGTGTCGATTTGAACCCAGTACAGGACACCCCTGTGGCCACCAGAAAGGAAGACACCTACGTTCACTTCAGTGTTGATGTAGAGATCCAAAGACATGTGGAGAAATTGCCAAAAGGTAATGCCTGACACTAACCAGCTGAAGCTACATTTGTCAGATAACATAACTTATAGCATATTAACACTACATTGCAAACAACATTGTTTCTACTCCCACTTTACTGAAAAATGTTTCCATACTTCATCATAAAGTGAGCAGTAAAACATTCAGATTACACAATGAAACTAGAAAAGCACTCGGAGAGTGCAGTTCTCCGTCAAGGCTGTTCATTCCCCATATGGCAGTCAGAAATGCAGCATTTTTTTTTAGGAATGCAGCATTCGTTTAATAGTTATTGATGATCAGAAATCAACATAGAATGTGGCCATTTAATATAGATGTAACCACAAAAGTGTGTTTTATGCATGTGTATGTTATGTACGGATACCGAATTACATGACCTAAATATGTAGTGGGTGGTGAGAATTGACTGGACTCGGAAACACCCCCACAATTTAATTGATTATTCCTTGTATCATCTCTGATGGATAAGTCTGCAGCGGTCGATTCGTTGTAGGATTGCAATCATGTGATCGTCAGCAGGCAGCTGACGTAGTCTTCACTTATCATAGTTACAGTGACGCTGTGCCGGTATCTCGCAATGATTGAGAAATCTTTATCAAATCTGTGAATCCGGACTATAAGCCACATCACTGCCAAAATCCAATCACTTGGTCCTTGTGTCATTTCTGACCTTCCCTGAAAATTTCATCCACATCCATGAATCCGTTTTTGAGTAATGTTGCTAACAGAGAGACAGACAAACCAATGCCAATCGTCACATAACTCCACTGTGTTCCTTGACGGAGTAAAAGGCCTTTTCTCTGCAGGGAAAACAGTAATTCAGTTATGGTGTGCCATCTCACCAGGACAGCTGGGCATATATACTTACACTACTGTTCAAACATTTGGGGTCACCTGGACAATTTTCCATGAAAACTCACACTTTTGTTCATGTGCTAACAAAATTACACAAGGGTTTTCTAATCATCAATTAGCCTTTCAACACCATTAGCTAACTCAATGTAGCATTAGAACACAGGAGTGATGGTTGCTGGAAATGGGCCTCTGTACCCCTAATGTAGATATTCCATTCAAAATCAGCCGTTTCCAGCTAGAGTAATCGTTTACCACATTAACAATGTCTAGACTGTATTTCTGATTAATTTAATGTTATCTTCATTGAAAAAAACTGCTTTTCTTTCAAAAATAAGGACATTTCTAAGTGACCCCAAACTTTTGAACGGTAGTTTCTATTTGTATTTGAAGACTGTCAGTAGTGCTAATAATGATGCTAATAACAATTATAAGAAGAATTGTGCTCAGAGATTTGTCAAAATCTAACTGGAAGTTTATTCCTTCTTTCCTTGTACTCATGTGATGCTGAATTAAGCTATCTAATTACATCAAATAATTTAACATAACATAAACACCCTGGGGCCAGATCATAAACTAAATTCCTTACCTGTGATAATGCCACTGAGATATGTAGCGGAACATGTAGAAATGGTAGAAACTACACTTTATGATTAAAATTGCACTCGTTAATTTAGGGGTACCATCCTCAGCTTGCCTGAGGAAAACATCAATTTAAGCCAGGTCTCAAAGAGACTTTGATTAAAATGAAGTTGATCAGTCTCTTTCTGAAAGTCGTAAACTCTGATTTCATTGACCTCCAGTTCCCAAAACAAGGAAATACACAGTAGAACCGATCATAATTATACACAAACATTTATTAACTGATACTACAAACGAACAATAAACAACAATGACATGACAACAACAGACAGTGAATAAATGAATGAATAAATGCAGATAAGCTAGTGAACTGTGATCGTCACTGGAAGCAGTTGGTAGAAAAGGTGATGAATTTAGAATTTGAAATTGGAAGACAAATTATAATTTGTAAACTCACCCATTTAGCAGAAGGAAAGTAATACTTGCGTAGCCTTTGTAGCAGTGAGAGGGAGGCCGCTGCAGGATGTGGAGCTGTGATGATCTGCTGAATGGGTTGGTTTAATCCATGAGCCAGATAGGTTGGTCGGTACCACTCAGGGGGGCAAACTGCCACCTATACCATTTTATTGTGCTGCCCATGCATATATCAATTTGGTATGATAGACCTCTCAAAGTGGCAGCTTAATGTATTGTATGCAAGTTGCAAGTTTTCGCAGACTGTGTCCCTGTAGAGCAGGGGTCACTAACTGGCGGACCGCGGTCCGGATCCGGACCTAGACCCCGTCTTATACGGACCCGGACTTGTAATCAGTAAATTGTAACAGGATTTAAATTTGACGAGTCGCTTCTATTTTACCGGCGCAGCTTTTCCAGTGTTTACGGCATTGGTTTATCAGCTCAGGAAACGCACAGACCAATTACGTACGAGTTCAGCCATCCCACGTGACGCTACTCAGCCAATGAAGGTATTACAGGCGCGGAACATCGCAGCTCTGTCTGCATTCCGATAACAATTGAGAGGCGAGGGACAGACGAGAGGAGGACAAGCAGTAAAGAAAAAGAAATAAAGCGACACCGAGAGGAAGACGAAGGGACGTGTGAGCCAGATAGGGATAGAGTAAAAGGCAAAGAAACTGGTGAGCCATAAAAAAAATTACAAATGTCTAAAGAAAGTGGACAGAGTCGTTTGTGTTCATTCTGCCCTCTGGGAGCACAAAACCTCTGTGTCTGATATGTTCAGAGACCGTGGCACTCATTTAAAGTGGCAATGTGAAACGCCACTATGAAACAAAACACAAAGCTTTTGACCAATCATACCCCATCAAATCTGAACTGAGGGTACAGAAAATAATAGCCTTAGAGCCCAGTATGATCAGTCCACCAGGATCCTGACACATTCATTCACTGCCCAGCAACGTGCTAACGAATGTTCCCTCAGACTTGCTTGGATTCTGGGACAACACAAAAAACCATTTAGTGATGGGGAGGTTGTCAAGGAGTGCATGAGTGCAGTAGCTTAAACCTTCCTTGAGGGAAAACAAAAAGAAGAGCTTTGTAACAAAATAAAGCAAATACCTATGTCAGCATCATCAGCTCCAAAGAAAAGTGACATATTAACCAAAGATGTACTACCTCAGCTAGACGAAGCTCTTCATAAAGCACCATGTGTAGCCTTGGCTGTAGATGAGTCCACTGATGTGACTGACGATGCTCAGTTGTTAGTTTATGTCAGGTTCTTCAACAAGGACAAGAGCATTTTCTGTGAAGACCTGTTAGGTCTTACTCCCCTTCAGACCAGTACAAGAGGAGAGGACATCTACTTGGCCATTAAGGAAATGTTAATAAAGAGAGGAATAGAACCAAAACAAGTGGTTTCAGTGACTACAGATGGAGCCCCTGCCATGATAGGGAGAGAGAAAGGAGCTGTGGTGAGACTGAAGAAAGATAATCCTGAGCTCATTGCTTACCACTGTGTAATTCACCAGTCTGTCTTCTGCTCAACCCTGTCAGATGAGCATGCTGAGGTGATGAACACAATGATGAAAATGATAAACTTTCTCAGGGCATCCTCGTCCTATCAGCATCGCATGCTCAGGGAATTCCTCAGAGAAGTTGAAGTGAATGCTGATGATCTTTTGCTGCACAGCAATGTGAGATGGCTCAGCAAAAGCAGGGTGTTGGAGTGGTTTTGGTCCATCAGAAGGGAGGTAGCAGCTTATTTGACAGAGCTGAAGAGTCAAAAGGCAACACACTTTTATCTCTTTTTAAAAAGATGAGAAAAAGATGGATAATGTGGCCTTTTCGGTTGATATCACCTCACATCTCATATCTCATATAAGGTGGTTCAGATTGTTCAGTCTTTTTTTCACATGCTGCACTTTATTTTCAGATGTACAGTTATATCGAAAGTTATTTATTAATAAGTGTTGTCAAAATGTTTTTGAACTGTACTGAATTCATTTGATTTGACGGTCAGTTATTGATTACATGCAGATGCTGATAGAACTACTAGGTTACATCAACATACTGTATATCACACTAATTCAAGTTAAACATTATGATGTTCCGGACCTTTGCTTTAACAAATTATCTTTGACTGGACCTCTATGAATTTTAGTTGCATACCCCTGCTGTAGAGCAAAAGGGCTAGCCATTTACCAGCCTATCCTTTGCATTGGTTTGGGAAGAATGTCTTGAACATTTCAGAAATGTTCCAGAGTACATTTTGGAATGGCCTTTTGTGTTCAAAACAGAACTTGATGTAATCTAAATGAATACATTTACATAAATGATAATATTTTTATTGTTTTCTTATGCCTGTAATAAACTGTTTTCCCTAACGCATGAACTGGCTGAGTATACACTATTGCTATGACTGTGGGCAGCTGTGAGCTGTCCGAGGTGTTAACATTACAAATAGTACATAAACCAGACAGATACTGGAACCATCTCAGGCGACCAGACCTAAGTGGTACTAAAATGTACATTGGGTTAATATAAGTACATCAGGATATGAGCTTTTCCACACTGGCAGCTTTATCACTTATTTGTGGAACAGTCACATTTGCCATAACCGTGGTTTTGCACAATTCTTTTAACCCTCTGAGGCCCACAGCTGCAAAATTGCAACATTTTTTTTATGGCTGTCTAGCTGTACCTATTTCTGACTGAATGTAGACAAACACTACATATCCCAGCACCTGACACTCTGAACTACAAAACTGCAACATTTTTGGCAGGAAAATATTAATACAGTGTTCAAACAACATGTCTTCCACTGACTGACCTGACTGATTTCAACAATTTTCCTAGTAAGTATTTGACCTGTAGTATTTTTTTCTTCATCCTAAACATGTTTAGCGATAGACAACTCAAATTATTTTTTTTAGAAGCACAATACATGTGATTTTTAGGGATTTCTTTCAATGGTTCAAAAATGCAACACTGGGCCTTAATGGGTGCTACTTGTTTACACAGAAGGCCCCATCACAGGTCATGAGTAAATTCATCAATTGTGCCATCTATAGCAATATACAGTGTCTATACTGTATATATACAGTCATGGAAAAAATTATTAGACCACCCTTGTTTTCTTCAATTTCTGTTTCATTTTAATGCCTGGTACCACTAAAGGTTAATTACCTGATGAACACGACAAAAAATGCAGCTGATTCCGTAATACTTTATGTCCTATTTGACATGCTTAAGCGTAATTGTATTCCTAGGGTATATAAGAGAACATTTCATGTCATCAGCAGCACTGCACATGCAAAGGCCTAGAGTGGTTTCCTGCTGACATTCAAGCCGTCGCACAACTCAGAAGCTGTCTGCTCTCACATAATGCCTAAAACTAAAGAATTATGTGAAGCCACAAAGGCAGCCATCTTCGCACTGCTGGAATTTTGGCATGAGTGAGAGACAAGTAGCGAAAAAACTGAAGATCTCCAAGACAGCCATTCATTACACCAAGAAAAAACAAGCCCGACATGGTTCTACCAAACTGCTAGCTGGGTAAGGAAGCGTCTTTCTACCCATCAGATGACTGTCACTCATCTGTTCCTGTGTCAACAATCGCCCTCAGACCTCCAGGGACCTTAAAAATGAGTGAACACTGTGGAGAAATGGGACTTGTTCAGCAAGGATAGTGGGAAACTGACTTATTGAAGCTGATCTGAAGTCACACAGGGCCGGAAGAAGCCCTTTATCAAGGAAAGGCAGAGGAAAGCCTGGTTACTCTTTGCTGGGATCACAAGGATTGGACTGTTGATGATTGGGCTAAAGTTCTCTTCGGGGATGAATCCAGTTTTCACTTGATGCCCACTCCAGCCAACTTGCTGGTTAGGAGGAAGCCTCGAGAAGCTACAAACCAGACTGTCTGACGCTACAGTAAAACATGGGGGTGGATCAGTGACCATCTGGGGTAGTTTCAGTCTGGGTGGAACAGGGCAAATGCAATTGTGTGACGGGCCAATGAACCAGGCTATGTACAGGACTACTCTGGAAAACAGTCTTCTTCCATCAGCTGGAAAACTCTTTCCTGCTTCCAATGACTGGATTTTCCAGCAAGACAATGCCAACAAGACAATGGTTATCCGGTTAAGGTTAAAGGTTAACCCTGGTACAAGGGCGGTCAGAGAAATTGATACTGCTTTGTGTTTGCAAAAACGGACTGAACACTTCAGCTAAAAGTGTTCCATTGCCACCTAACATCCGGCTTCATGTTCCGAAAAGAGTGACATGGCACAACATTGATCACAATGAAGAGACACTATCTGGGGCTGGAACATCACACAGGGTAAATTGTATAATTGTGCAATCAAAGGTGTATGACTCAATACCTGAGCCCAAACCCACAAATGTCATCCAAAAAGACAAGGAGATGACTATTGAACCAAGAGAGGTGTTTATTCTAGTTTACAGTGCAGGAGAACGCACTGGCCACATGTTGCCTTAGAATGTGAGGAAATACTGAGAGATACTTGAGCAACAAACCTGCTCTGGTTGTTAGCTCGCATGCATTGTTCCTCCAGAGAAACTGTAAGTGTATGGACTGGCTTCAATATTCAGACAAGAGATGAGCAAGAAGTTATCCAAGACACTCTGGGATATCTTCCAACAATTCCAACTGACTTATCAGCAGTTCTCACACAAACTCTGAAGATTAAGAACATGCTGCAACTGCCACATATAGTGGTAGTTTTTGACCAAGCCTTCTACGCAAAAGCCACTGACATTTTGTGAAAACACAAAGAGAGGTTTCCGAACATCATTCAGAAGATGGGAGCCTTCCACACCAAATGTACGCTGCTAGGAGTAATTGGCAAAAGATTCCAAGACTTGTGTATTGAAGCAGGCGTGATTGCAGAGGGATCGGTAGCTGGTGCTATAGAAGGACGCAACTACAACAGGGCCATCCGACTACACAAACTACTGTATGAAGCTTTGTTCCGCCTTATATGGAAAGGCTTTCTTTCTTGGATTCAGCAACAAGAAAGTCCATGTAGACAACATTTCATTGTCTATGGAAGAGCTGTGTGAGAATGTGAGACAACAAACACTCCAAGAAACATTGAACAATCCATCATATCCACATTTAGTTGACCCTTTTGAAGAGTATCTTGATCACCTGTGGAATCACAATGGAAAGTTGTCATCTTATTGGCTGTCTTACATGGATAACCTTTATGGTGACCCTTAATACTTCCATGTAATGGTCAAAGCCATTGGATGTAAAAGATTATAAGGACACATTTTCCCATGTCATACTAAAGATGTATTACATAAGTCATGGATGTGTTACAATCTACCAGAAGGATGACAAAAATTAGTGTTAAACGCTCTGCTTTAATTTCAATTTGTAAACTAAAATATGTGGATGAAAACATTTTGTTCTTTGTATCACAACATATCAGTAGTAAACTCATTATAGTTTCCAATGCTTTTGAATGTCTTTTTTGAGTGTAGTTATCAATGTATATGCTTGCATTTACCAGATCAGAGGCTAGAAAATTGTATTGACGTACCTATTAAAAACCCATGGATATCTCACATAAAGCTGCCACCTGTGCATGTCTATCATACAGGAATAGTTACTAGGGATATTGTCCTTAACAAAAATTGATATGAGAATTTGCCCCCCAAAGTGATACCGATGACCCCAATTTTACCTACTTGGCTCATGGACTAGTTCAGGAATGCAGAGACAAGAAGGTACTTTGGCACATTACAAAAGTGTGCCAAAGCAAAAACACTAAGAGTGAAAGCTCATAGTTATCAAGAAAATATTTGCGCTGTTGTAGTTCTTAACCCTTTGATGCATAACCTGGGTCAAAAGTGACCCAAATCCAATGGAAAATGGGTATCTCCTCATGTGGTCTATGCATCAAAGGGTTAAGTAATTCTTAAATCCAGTTGTATTCTTCTAAGAGTCAATTTTTCTAAGATCCTGTTACAAGCCCATTCTTACAAGCCCAGTTACAAACCTAAGTTTAATTTTTCTAAAAGCCAAAGTCACATTCTTAAGGTCAAAAACAAAAACTAAAACAAAACCAAGTCAAAAACTAAATTGCATTACAGTGACTTAAATTGGCTTTGGAGCCAAATGCAAATCAGCATCTAGCCAATCATGGATGTGTTCCTCCCAAGGGGTGGTGTTAAGCTTCACTGTCCAGAAGAGGTCAGAGGCCAAATACCTTTAAAACTTACTCTTAGTTCATTTCTTAAATGTACAAATCCAATTGCTCAATAGTTATGATGATCGCAGATATAAAATAACACCGATTAAAATGACACGAAACACTATGTTTTTATCTCATATGGTTCCTGAGATAATAATAAAATGTAAGAATAAACTTACAAATTGCAGACTTTAGGCTGCATGAAGGTAAACTTATAACATGGTTAAACACAAAAGCATATACATTGACTAATAATAAGAAAATGAAGACATAGGGATAATATATTCTTAGAGTAAAAAGTCTCTCTGTGTCTTTTATGGCTGTGGTCTGTGACAGACCACAGGAGGGGTGTTGGTGTCTTGTTAGTTCTTGTCCACAAACACTTCAGATTCGATGTGTTCTTCTTCCATACTGGTCCTGATCAACCTGGTATCAGAAACTGAGTCCAGGCCATCATTCTGATGATGGTGCATTTCTTTAATGTTCTGATTAAGCTGTTCTATTCACTCCTTTGTAGAAAGTTCTGTGTGTTAGGTTGGGAGATCAGAAGGTCAGGATGCCAATCCTGCAGAGGTGTGGTTTTCCTCACAGTTGACACTTTATGACCCTTGTCAGATTCTAGTGGAGGTAGGAGGCATCTTGTTGTCTCCAAAAGTTGTCTCCATGTTTAGTAGTAAACATCCGATCAGCAGATGTTCCATTTGGAGGTGAATTTTGGGTTAGCTGTCTCCTGAAATGGTGTCTTACCAAATTTACAGCTTTGGGAGAGGGTCTTTGTATCTTTGTGTGGTGCTCTGGAATGTTCTGCTTCTTAGTACGCTACATATAGTCTTACATGTCATGTAATCATCTTGTTAATGTGAAGAAGGCGATGTTCAAATACACCTTATGTTAGCTCTCACATATTCTCATAACATTAATATTATGTTTTTCCAGGAGCAGCTATCTTTTTTGAATTCAAGCACTACAAACCCAAAAAGAGGTTTACCAGCACGAAATGTTTTGCCTTCATGGAAATGGACGAGATCAAACCTGGACCGATTGTAATTGAATTGTGAGTCGACTAATGAATATTTTTATAGATGAGATTCCTTTAATGTCAGTGAGATTGTGGCATAAATGCTGTTCCTTCTTGAATTTCAGGTACAAGAAGCCCACAGACTTTAAAAGGAAGAAACTGCAGCTTCTCACAAAGAAACCACTTTATCTCCATCTTCATCAGACATTACATAAGGACAGCTAAGTCACAGCACACCTGAAAATCCACCTCTTTAAATCTCTCTCATCCATATCCAGCAAAATGTGGTGTGCCCTCTCATCACATTCAGCAATACTAAATTAAGGCTGTGGTATTTTTTCCATACCTTAGTCACTTTAATTCACACTCAGATTTTTATATTTTTGATTTTATTCAAAAGTGCATTTCAAAACCCCCAAAAGATTTTTTTCTTAACTGGATGGTTTCCATAATGAAGCAATACCATGTTGAAACAGTTAAACCTCCTCATCTTTAGTCTTCCATAGCTCACCGATTTTGGGAAACGAGGACACAAGTCACTGTAGCTGCTTAACTGGAGCTGAGGTCTTTACAGTTTGGCTTGTCATATCTATGCTGTTGGACTTTGGACTGACAGGCAAAAGTCAGCAACATGTTAACCCGTCAACATTCAACCCCTGCTTTTATTGCAAGAGACTAAAAGCCTGGAAGCATTTTGTGTGTTGGACCACACGGTGATCATGAAGTATGTGCCTCTACAAACGCAAAATGCTATGTGTGCATTCTTATCACAAAGTACTGCTTCTGTGGTATTGGTATCTTAAAAATTGTTTACACTGTTTGAGGTTTTGTGCTTTTTTTAACATTGTTTGATTATTGCCGCTGCCGTTTACAATACAGTGGCAGGTCATCTCCCACTCTTACTTTACCAGGAAAAGCGAGAATCTCTTTTCCAAGAACGTCCTGGTCAAAACAGACAGCAGCACAAAGTGTGTGTGTGTGTGTGTGTGTGTGTGTGTGTGTGTGTGTGTGTGTGTGTGTGTGTGTGTGTGTGTGTGTGTGTGTGTGTGTGTGTGTGTATGTGTATGTGTATGTGTATGTGTATGTGTGTGTGTGTGTGTGTGTGTGTGTGTGTGTGTGTCTGTGTGTGTGTCTGTGTGTGTGTGTGTGACCACATTTCGTGGAATTGTTAAGGAAGTAATGGCAAATTCACCAAGGCTATTCCCTACATGAACTGAACACAAAACAGCCTCTATTTTTTTGGACTACAAAGAGCATTATTTGGGGGTCATTCCAGGATTAGAGGACATTTGGCCTTCAAAATTATTGAAAAATAAACCTTCTCTTTTACAATTTTCTGCTACATATTTATCAATAATAGGTGATAAACTATCAAAAGCTTGATTGGCTCAGCTTATGATAATTATTATTTAAAATATTATATTGATTAAAACAAAGTTCCCATAATTACGAGAGACATCAATGAAAAATATAATACCAGAAAAAGGAGATAAAATTTTTATTTTAACTGTTGTATTTGAGATTCAGTTTGGTCATCAGGGGGGTGGGACAAGAGAAAATGTCATTTTAGGGGGAACTCCAGACTTATTTGACATGTTAAAAAACATTTTCAAACATTCTTTTCTTCTATTTTTTTTTTTTTTTTAGATTCTGTCTTAAGACAAGTAAATTTACACAAGTGCATGTTTTAGTATTTTGTACATCGATTATTTGAAAGTTGATGGGTAGGACGTACAATGTCCTCCAATTCCAGAATGACCCATAGATATTTCAGGATGGTTTACAGAGTCTCATAAATAAACTGGAAGGGCACTTAGCGCATTCTCCACCAAGGCTAATATGTTATTTGCAGTTCTGATGAACGGGATCTGGCTCTGCACTAGAATGTAATGGGTTCTCTCTTTGCTCATGAGCCACTTCTCCACCAAATTTCATGAAATTCAACTTCGTAATTTTTGGAGTTCTTGCAGACAAATAAATGGCAATGATCACACAGCCCTGCCTTGACAGAGGAATGAAGATGAACCACATAACATTTAACATTGTGAATTATAAAACT
Organism: Amphiprion clarkii; assembly: GCA_027123335.1. NCBI lineage: Eukaryota > Metazoa > Chordata > Actinopteri > Pomacentridae > Amphiprion > Amphiprion clarkii. The sequence goes on from CM049579.1 coordinate 19,954,265, forward strand.
AAGTTCATACTGTTTGGCAGTTAATTTTTTTATTTTTGTGAAAAGGGTCTAGGAATGTAATTTTTGGTATTCTTATTACGTGCCTGTCATGTATTCAATCTCACCATTTCACATTTATAGTTTCTGTTTTGTAACAACTTTGAAGATGAATGTCTTTTATTTAAAGGAATAGTTTGTGTTTGTGTGCTTTGTCACTGAGAGTTACAGAAGATGATCAATATCAACCTCACAGTAAATGTACCACATGAAATCTGCCTAACAGCACCTGTAAAGCTCAGTAATTAACATGATGTACAGTACCAGTCAAAAGTTTGGACACACCTTTTGATGGTTTTTCTTTAATTATTTTCTACATTGTAGATTAATATTGAAGACATCACAACTATGAAAGAACACATGGAATTATGTTAAAAAGTTTTAAACAAACCAGAATATGTTTTATATTTTAGATTCTTCAAAGTAGCCACCCTTTGCTTTGATTACAGCTTTGCACACTCTTAGCATTCTCTCAGTGAGCTTTATGAGGTAGTCAACTGAAATGATTTTCACTTCACAGGTTCCTTACAACAACAACAAAAAAAAAAACATTGAATGAGAAGGTGTGTTCAAACTTTTGGCAGGTAGTGTATCTTTTCCCTGAAAAATTGAACTGCAGTATATCTGTTTAGAAAGTTATTATTGTGATATCAAAACTAAAGAGCTATGTTCAGATAACTTTTAACGGTATCACAAAGAAGAAGATTATACAAATCCAGTCATTGCAGTGGTACACTACAGACCCTAAAGTGGATTAATTTAAAAGATCTAGTTATATGTTCAATTTAACATTTACATTTGCATCTACATTTTAACAGTGAGTTAAAATACGTACATGTAAAGTTATAATAAAAGATAACATTTATGATGATGACGACAGATTTAAATACGTCTATTTTTTTTAGCCCAGAATTAATACGACTATGACCTAAGAGGAAGTTAACGTCTCCACCATTCAGACAATTGCTGCACATCACTGTCACTACTGCAGTGTGGATATAACCTGAGGTGTTTAAATACTGATGCAGAATGTTTTATAAATGTATAAATAGTAAAATGGTTGAATTATGCTGTGTATTCTGCGTGAGCCTGTCTTTTTTAAAGCATAAAATACAATGTTAAATCACACAGACTATTGATTACCTGCCAGGAATAGACTTTGAATCCACTGTTACTTTGCAGATCAAATGATTTCTGTATTCAGTTATCTGAATGAAATGCTTGCATGGGACTGTGTTTAAAAGATAAATCTTTATTGCTCTTGGAGTGACTTTGTAAGAATTTAAGCTGAAAGCCCACTACTTTCATTTTGAAATTTCATGTCATGCAACTTTATTTCCATTCTGACAAATTCATTCGTCACTAAAATATCTACATTGTCATATCTGTTTTTCGATTTTCGTTTTCGACAAAAAAATTTGACTTTTTTAGCTATAATACACTAACTGATGAATATAACTTATGAAGCACTATGCACCCATGAAATACACTGCCTGGCCAAAAAAAAAAAAAAAAAGTCACGCACTAATATTTCGTTGGACCGCTCTTAAGCTTTGATTATGGAATGCATTCATTGTGGCATCGTTTCAATAAGCTGCAGTATCACAGCATTTATGTCCAGAGTTGCATTAATTTTCTACCAAGCTCTTATATTGATGATGGGAGAGTCGAACCGCTGTGCAAAGTCTTCTCCAGAACATCCCATAGAATCTCAGTGGGGCTGAGGTCTGTACTCTGGGGAGGCCAATCCATGAGCCCCATGAAACCTGGCATCGTCATCTTGGAACATGCCCATGCCATCAGGGATGAAAAACTCCATTGATATAAAGACCTGGTCATTCAGTATATTCAGTTAGTCAGCTGACCTCATTCTTTGGGAACATAACGTTGCTGAACCTGACCAACCCCAGATCATAGCCCTAACCCCCACAGGCTCGTAGGCACTAGGCATGATGAGTGCATCACTTCATCAGCCTCTCTTCTTACCCTGATGCACCCATCACTTTGGAATAGGCGGAATCTGGACTCATCAGACCACATGACCTTCTTCCATTGCTCCAGAGTCCAATCTTTATGCTACCTAGCAAATTGAAGCCATTTCTTTTCTGATTAGCCTCACTGATCTAAACAGCTGTGTAGCTCTAAGAAAACCACTTTTTCTTTAGTCCCAATCCTTTGAGTTCCCTTTGCATTGTGAATGTGGAAATGCTCTTGCTTTCACTATAGAACATTGCCCTTAATTGTACTGTTGTCCAGCTCTTAACCTGATTTTTGTAGTTTCGGAAATCTCATTTCCATGACAGGATATTTCTTCCAACATGGTTGTTTAAGAAATAAGAAGCTCCTCACTGCATCAGCTAGGGTTAAATAAGTTGTTGCATCTGAAACATATTCATCACTGCAGTAATTATCCAATGGAAGGCTCTTACCTATCTGCTAAGTTCAGGTGGTGACATTTTTTTGGACAGGCAGTGTAACTTCTTTTATTGCTCACACATACCTAAATCTAAACCCAGGACAGTCTATTTCGACTATTTGCCAAGACTTTTTTTCCTGAGTATTTTTAATGCTTTCATTCTTAAAGCTAATTAAGCTCCAATTTCAAAGCACATCTTTTCACTGACCTCCACTTCTAATTGGTCATTTATTTCCTATTTTCCACTCAGCTTAATTTGATCAGCATATTTTTGATCAACAAATTGAATCTTGGGTTTATGTGATCCATTTTATGTGAAGGTGTGCAGATGTTACTGTTTAATGCGTAAAATTCCATTTTTCAAAACTGAGCACTAATGAAGTTCTATTTACCATTGCTGTGGTTTGATGGACACAGAAAATGTCAAGTTCTTTTAACAGCTGGACAAAAACAAAACTATCCGATTGGCTGATTATGAATGGAGCAGGTAAGCAAGATGTGTTATTTTACTTTGGGTGAAATGACACTTATAGCTTTGCATGTATGTTAATTTGGATTTTGGGTAAATTCAAAAGCCAATGTGTCTGAATAAACTGAATAAATGTTGAGTGCTCTTGCCACTTGACAATGGCAAGAAGCAGAAAAGGAGAGGTGACTTATGCTAACCTGAGAAAAGCCTGAAATGGTTACCAAAACGCATCACTCCTCTTTTCTGTTCTTACCCACACCTACAGTATAGCAAGCAGTAGGTATAAATATGGAATATGTCAACTTGGTGGCTTTTTTTTCTTTAATAAACGCCTCGTCACACATTTGAGTGTGTGTATAAAGCAAATTCCATGCTGATAACATAACACCAACAGCTTTTACATTCTTTATTATTAAAACTTCTACCAACATAGTAAAATAAGTTATACATTTGGCCATCAAATTACACATTTGCTTTACAGGTCATACTAAAGCAACAGCTTTGGGAAATTATGGTATTCCTGAAATGCTAGAAACTAAGACCGACTTCGTATTCCTCCTTTTTTAAAATAATTTCCACAGGAAATGACATTTTAAAAATTGTCCTTTAAAAATCATTCTATTTATTTGTTTTAAAAGATCAACACTAACGAAAGTTCTCTTAAGTATAATTGTTATTGCACAGAAAGCTGTTTATAAAAGTGGCAACCCTCTCCACTCATTGATTTCAGACACATAATTATTGATGATTCTTCACTCTAAGCATTTTGTTTTTTAATGAACAAAGCACTTTTTAAATAACAGAAATATGAAAACAATTATGATCAATGCTTCACTGGATGTAATTTGTTATTTTAATAGATTTGAATATGGGGGTGTTCCAAGTCCTCTGATGTAGCTGGTGGCATTTTTAAGGCTTGACCACTGCTGGTCTTGCTGAGTCCTGAAGGGCCTCCTGCTTCACATGCACATCCTGTCCAGGGACATTGTGAGTTCCTGCTGAGTTCTGGAGGGCATTTGGTGCAACCGGACCATACGCATCACCTGGATGTACAGGATGCAGTTGGACACCTGCAGGCAAGTTCACTGGTGGACTGGTGTGGTCACGCAACCCTGAGAAGCGCATGTCAGGAGGGATGGGTGGACGTAGTCCGACAGGGCCACGGACACCTAAACAGACGAATGCAAAATGAAAATATGCATGAACTACAGTGACACAATGTCAAAAAACATCCCAAGAACTTAGCGGTTGGCTATACACTACTGTTCAAAAGTTTGGGGTCACTTAGAAATGTCCTTATTTTTGAAAGAAGAGCAGTTTTTTGCAATGAAGATAACAATAAATTAATCAGAAATACAGTCTAGACATTGTTAATGTGATAAATGACTATTCTAACTGGAAACTGCTGATTTTGGAATGGAATGGAATATCTACATAGGGGTCCCAGAGGAAGATTTCCAGCAACCATCACTCCTGTGTTCTAATGGTACATTGGTTTAGGGCTGCAACTAACGATTATTTTAATCGGCCGATTATTTTTCGATTAATCGAGATAAAAAAAAAACAAATTTTTAATTTCCACCACTTTATTCACAAAGAGCAGATTTGGACTGACAGAGCAAATAAGATCATTGCAGCGAAGCCTTTGTCTTCAACCATCGACAGAGGGCCTCATGTTAGTGATGATCAGTCAAGACAGCTGCTTGCTGTGGTGGACATGTCTTTCTCATCATGAAGCCTGTCATTTTTGGCTGTTGATGAAATGAGAAAGATAGCATAGTTTGAGTATGTATTATAGCACAATTTACAACAACTCAGTAGTTATCTTGTTTTATTTGCAGTATTAGGTTAAGGCATGTAAGCAGTCCAAAGAGCAAAACACAAAGTGCGCGCGCATATATATATATATATATATATATATATATTATATATATATATATATATATATATATATATATATATATATATATATATATATATATATATATATATACATATAGATAGACAGATAGATACACAGATAGGACAAGCACCATAAAAAATACTTCATTATATAAATTGAGAAGATGTAATAAGTTAATTTAACCCCAGTCTAAATGCAGTTCATCTTGCCTCACTCAAACACAGACCAGTGTCTTCACTCAGACTTTGTCAGAAAATTTAAACTTGAGGTTCAATCTTTAAATTATTATCGCCATTGTGGGCAAGTTCCGTTTATTTATAAAGCATATTCACACCCTGCTTAAGCTGATTAAAGTGAAATAAAAAGTTCCGCGCGCACACGCACGCACGCACACACACACACACGTGCCCTATCACTGTCATTAATTAGCTAACAAACAAATGCTAGCATCAGGCAAGCTACCAGAGAGACTAACGTTACGTTTCCTCACATAAAAACAGAACAAACGTAGGATACTGTAGTGACTTACCTGCTGTTGAGCTCCTTCATCCTCATCGGTGACATGTTGCGTTTCAGGTGCTCTATCATCATCGTGGTGCTCCCGTGCCATCTCTTATGACTTTTGCAAAGCTTGCATGTTACGCATGTTTTTTGCTTTGTGAAGTGTGAAATGCTCCCACATTTTTGAGGATTTCGGTCTGTTTTCTCCGTGTCGGTCATGTTTCGTTGAAATTACTCTGAATTTACTTTCGCTTTGCCGCCACCTCGCTCTGTTCAACTCGCTCTACAGGTGGAGTTATTTAAAAAAAAACAAAAAACAAAAAAAAAAAACGTTATTTCCGTCAGCCAGCATTGACAAAGCTCTGCAGGTGAGGTGGACGGCTCCGCGACATGGCGAGTGACACACGAATTGCGCGACACAACGAATCGATAATGAAATCTGTTGCCAACGCTTTTAATAATCGATTATTATCAATTTTATCGATTTGTTGTTGCAGCCCTAATTGTGTCAGCTAATTGTGTTGAAAACCTAATTGATTAGAAAACCCTTGTGCTGTTATGTTAGCACATGAATAAAAGTGAGAGTTTTCATGGACAACATGAAATTGTCTGGGTGACACCAAACTTTTGAACAGTAGTGTAAATGAGTGACATACAAAGAGGAACAAACACATTTTTCAAGTTCAGTATATACAAGTTTGCATGGGTATACACTGCATTTGCCTTGGACTGCCTCCCTGGCTTTTATACATCATAGTTCAACACAGGTTTTGCAACGGCATCCTTACCAAGTCTGGTATGACCACTGCCGCTCATCAAAAGTGATACTGTCTCCATTAAAACAGTTCTGTAGTGAGTGATGCTTGTATCCCTTCAGGCCTGCCATAGCACTGTGTGGTTAGCAGCATTTAGTCTGACTGCGTCTGGATGTGTCAGGAATTGTCTCTGTAGAGACTCATGTCCCTTGACTCTTCCTCTGCATACTGATCTACAATCATGCACTAAAGAATAATGAACCCACAGCTAACAGGGTTATTCACTCATACCAGAGTCAGCCTGTCCATAATATTCCTTTCTACCCACCAAGTGAGATGACTTCTACATTTCAATCGGTAAGCTACTTGAAATAAGTGCAAGTGTTAATGATTGATTAAAGGGTTTCCTTATTTCAAGTTACTTTCTTTTTTCTTCTGCTGTTTTTGAAACAAGTTTTTGATAGATTTCTAGAAAAAACAACATTCTGATGAAATGTAATGACAATAATCATATTAGTCAAGTGAAACAGCTTTACCATTAACAGCTTTATGCTGCCTACAACTTAAAACACTCCTCAGTACCAGCAAATCTTTTGGCCACTACTTGACTGAAAAGGTGAGACATTTAGAGGTTTGGACCAGGTTTATATGGAGGCAAGAAAACATAATGTGCTGACATGAAAACAAAAGGGTGAACATACCGTGTGGTGGAGGCATCGGTCCAAAGTGATGAGGTGGAGGGGGACGGAAGTGTGGTGGTAGTGGACCACAAGGATCATGCACAGGGCCTGGTCTGGGGTGGAATGTATGTTCATTGGCTGGTCGAGTTCCAAACTCTCCTCCTACTGGGCCAGCCAATGGTATACCTGGGTGTCCATTGGCTGTTAATGGAGGCCCATGCAAAGGAGGAGGTACATTTGGAAGAGGAGGGCCAGGTGGGAGGTGGTAAAGTCCTGGTCGTGGTGGCCTGTAAGGTCCAGGTAGTGGAAGACGGCCATGGGCTCCAGGAGGGAGCAGTGGATTGTGCGGTCCAGGGCCAGGTGGAGGTCCTTGGACAATAGGGCCAGATGAGTCCCTGATTGGTGATGCTATGAAGGATCCAGGTACCTAATAACAACAAAGTCAGACAACCAGAAAATATAATACGATGATTGTAATCACAATTTTCCTGTGAGTATAGCATGAATTGAAACTTTAGTCCTGCTGTAAAGACATCCACAAACCACACAGTTTACTCCCAAAAACGAAAGGCATTTATCCATCCAGCCATCCATTATCTATACACCGCTTAATCCTCATTAGGGTCGCAGGGGGGGCTGGAGCCTATCCCAGCTGACTCGGGCGAAGGCAGGGGACACCCTAGAACGTTCGCCAGTCTGTCGCAGGGCTACATATAGAAACAAACAAGCACTCTCACATTCACACCTACGGGCAATTTAGAATAATCAATTAACCTCAGCATATTTTTGGACTGTGGGAGGAAGCCGGAGTACCCGGAGAAAACCCACGCATGCACAGGGAGAACATGCAAACTCCATGCAGAAAGATCCCGGGAAAGCCGGGACGCGAACCAGGGATCTTCTCGCTGCAAGGCGAAAGTGCTAACCACTACGCCACTGTGCAGCCCCCGAAAGGCATTTAGTCAGGGCTCAATCACATAACCAGTAACCACACACCACGATCGTTTGGATGAAAGATCAAACCACTTTCACAAACAGTCTGACACACACACTTTGCAACTGTTACAAACCCAAATATTTCCAACACACATTTTAGTTGTAGTTGACTTGAAAAGAGCTGCTTCCGTCAGTGCTGTGAGAACAGGTCAATCATTCACTGTAAGAATTGTTAAGTAAGGACCAGAGACGCAAAAATGCCTTCAATCTCTTCCATTATCCAAATCCAGCATTAGGGAAGACAGGGTGAAGCACCTGCATCCATCTTCACACAAAGCACTTGGACTCAGGCATGGCAACAGCAAATTTTGATTTCAGCTGAAAATATTCGGTATATAATCTTCAGGGGGGGTCCAGGGGGGCGCAGCCCCCCTGAAGCCGAGAGGTTTTCAGTAAAATAGAGGTGATTTAGAATGAAAAACATGCATAGAATTACAGAAGACTAGATTGTAATGAATAAGTTAATTTAATGAAAAGTTAACTTACTTTTTCTTCAATGTTGTCTCATTGCATTTAGTCCTACAATTTTTACAGTTCTATAGGTCTTTTAACACTATTTACACTGGAGTTCTACCCTGGTCACAAAGTCACTTCTAATTAGGGTTGCCACCTTTCAGAAATGAAAAATAAAGGACGCCCACAACGGCTCCTCGGGGCCACAGTTCAGTAAAGTTGGAAAGATATTCACAGATTCGGACTTCCAGCATCAATAACTCATTAGATATATGTTGTGAAAACATAAACGATGCCTCTTTCCCATCATTGTAAGGTAGACAATGTGGTACTTGATAAAACTGGGCTTGTAGCATATTGTGTACCTACAGAGAACAAGATTGAAGTTATTGAATATTTGTGTCTCTCTTTGCTGTTGCAGCGGTTTTGAGGACAGTGCCTGTGCATTCGTCACACAGCCGGCTGCATATAGACATCAATGTTATTTGTGCAGCTTGAAAGACAGCTACTTTTGATAAAACTGGCCTTGTAGCACATTGTCTGGCTTACAATGATGGGAAAGAGGCATTGTTTATGTTTTGACAACCTATATCTTTTTTTTTGTCTGCATTTGTTCTCATTGTTTAACTCCACAAAAGAGGTGTCAACATTGTATGAGATTGATGCATATTTTAGTCTTGCAGCCAAATATTTTAATATTTAGTGCATGTGTATGACCATCACCGGCCCTCCCTGAAAGCTAAGCAGATATTCTTTATTAGAATTCCCTATGATGAGCCAGGGAGGGCAGTGCTACACCTCAGTGATGTGTGGGGGAAACAAAGACTGGACAGGACGAACAGGACGAACAGGATGAAAAGGGATAGAAAATGACAGACGGTGTTATTGCAATTAAAGATTGTAAGGTGGTGTGTTATTCCCAACTACTAACTGCCCATCAATAAAACAGAAAAAAAGAAAAAATTAATTAAAAAAAGAAAACCAACACAAAAGAAAAAGAGATTCAATAAATAAATAAACAAGCAGTACTGAGCACCATAATTGTGGATGTCTTGACAGTATAGAATAGGATGGAATAGAATAAGCCAGAAGAGGATACCAGTGAAGGAGAGAATGAGTTTAGGGTAGAGACTCTGGAGAGATTCTCAGCACATTCTGGCAGGTCCCATCATTTGCTGAAAATGGGACTCGGCAGTGGCTGGCGAGACCTGGTCAAACATGCAAGTGTGAAGGACCCCGAAGCCCACAACAGCAATCACGGCAAGGCAGGGCCAAGCCAACAGGGCGCCCCTCCCCCCGGGCCGTAGGAGCCACAAGGCGGCGCCCCCAGAGAGCCACCGGGGCCACCGTGAACGACGCGGACCCGGAGAAGAAGAGGGAGCAGCTACCGACACCCCCAGCGCGCCAAGACCGACCCAGGCAGCCCGGGGCACGAGGACCCACCCGCCGCCCAAACCCCAACCCCGCCCACCCCAGCCCCCACCAGACCCCCCACCCCACCATCCCGCCCGCCCCCCACCCCCGAGGGGGCCAACGGCCCCACACAGCCAGGAAGCCAGACACAAGGGATGGCAACCAGCCCAGCACAAAGCAGGCCGCCACCGGGAGCCGGTCAGAGGAAATCGGAGCCGGGACCCGATGCGAGTCCAGAGGGTAAAAATGGACAGTGTGGTGTGGCCCGGCGATGCTGACAGGGAGGCACCCCGCATACTCCCCGCACCAGGCCCCAGGTGAGCTCAGTACACCCAGGGCCCCCACTCCCCGCAACGCGCCCTGACAACCCACCAGGACAGAGCCACCACACGCCACCAGCCCGCAGTACAGCTACAGCGCCCACCAGGACGGCCAATCCAGCCCTCGCAGCCCACCAAGAGCCACCGCACCAGCCTGGACCCTTCGGGCACGCAAGAAAACCCCCCCCAGGCCACAGCCCCCAGGTCCCGGGGACCCCCCAGCCACAGCAGCACGGATGATGGTCCACCCCCGCCACCCCATAGCCATAAGGGGATCGGGTCCCACCAGCGAGGCCATATTAGTGAAATCCCCCCCATTACTCCCTATTAATACGTCTCCTGATCCCAGACTGGAGACATTATCCCTGCACCGTGATATTGTAACCCTGAGTGTCATGTGGTGCATTAAAAGTGAAGAGGCTGGGTGAGGCGTCAAGGGGGCAGGCCAGAGGACCGCAGAGGATGGCTACTCTGCAGCCTACCCTGACCCAAGTTCCCCGAGCTGTCCCAGATCTACCCCCAAGGTGTGAGTGTGTGTGGTGCATTAAAAAGAAATTAGAGAGCAGGGGAGGCAAGCAAGAGGGTGATGGGGAAGAGACAAGGCCATAAAGCCCTGCCATCCGCCCCACCACAGAGCCCATCATTCCTGCCCCCACCTGCTCTCAGGGCCCCAATTGTAGCGTCCCTATATGTGCCTAAGAGTAGCTATATACAGTGATGTGTGAAGTATGTGAAGTGCACAGTAAGAGGCAGTCTGGTGTGGATCCGGCCCATGAGGACAGAACAGCAGGGGAGACAGGTAGTAAGACCACCGGTACTGATGCAGAGGGCCCCCAGAGCCCGGAGGCAAGAGGCCAAGGTGGGCCCACACGAACCCGACCGGCCCGGCCAGCACCGAAACCCCCAGAAGTCACAGCGCTAGAGCAGCGCCCTGGTAGGCGCCACAGCCCCACCACGGGCTGGCCGCACACAGCACCCTGCCCCGGAGGGAGGACCAGGCCGCATCACCAGGAAGCAAGGGCCATGAGCCCCCACGCCCACCCCGGAGCCGGCACGTCCAGGATGCAGGGTGCCCACCCCGCAGCATCACCGAGACCCCACCCACCCCACCACACCCCAGGACCGCACCGGGCCCGGACAGAAGCCCCCAGCCAGCAGAAACTGATCTCCAGTGGCGGCACACAGGCAAGTACCAATACCTGCGCCCAGATGAGCCAGAGCCACCCCCCCAGAGAGACCACCAGGCCCCCATGCCAGACCCCCAGGCAGCGGAGGGCCGCAGGCCCCCCCAGGGGAGGGAGAGGGGCGAGGACGAGCGGCCAGGCAGGAGAGGAGGGAGGAGGAGGGAAGCAGAGCAGGAAGGGACAGGGGAGAGACAGGAGGGCCGACCCACCCCAAACCCCAGGGCCAGCCAGGGCGCCCCAGAAGAGACCAGCCGCCGCCACCCCCAAGGCCCCGGGAGAGCGCACAGACCCAGCAGACCCAGGGCTCAAAGGGAGAGACACCGGGGACAGCCACCCCCAGGCAAAGGGGCCCGAGCCACGCTGGCCCTGCAGAGCCCGAGCGCGACCCCAAGAGCAATAGGGAAAGGACACCACCAGTGCATGCACACAGCCTTGAAGTCCATGGTGCCATCCTACTTAAAAAAAGTAGAGGGTTAATAAACTGAAATGAAGCAGACAGAAGTCAGACCATACACACAGACAGAATAATAATTACAATTTTATGAGGGAAGTGGCATACGCCCACATACAAGCGGAGGCTATAGATTAATATTTATTGATTTAATAAATGGAGACCATTTTTCTTTGAAGGAGTCCAATTGGTTTTTTCTGATAGCAGATATTCCCTCAAGTGAAATGTGTTCTGTGAGGAGGTTCAGCCAATGGATGATGTTGAGGGCTTTCTTATCTTTCCAGTTAACTAAAATAGTTGTTTTGGCAATGGCGATAGCTGCAAGTGTGGGTTGGATATGAATGTCTGGTAGGGCTGGTTGCGTTAGATCGCCAATGAGGCAAACGTTTGGGGAATGCGGAATCCCGCAGTCCAAAATATTGGAGAGTTTCTGTGTGATTGTTACCCAGAATTGATAGACGGGTGTGCAAAGCCACAGAGCGTCAAAGTAAGTGTCGGTCATGTTTTGGGTGCATTGTGTACATGTGTCTGAGCGCGAGAAGCCCATTTTATACAGTTTATATTGCGTTATATGCGTTCTGTGAAGCACCTTAAATTGAATTAATTGTAAGTTGGTGTTTTTAGTCATTTTAAATGTGTTTTCACAGATCTGGGTCCAAAAATCAGAGTCAAAAGATTTGGATACGTCTTTTTCCCATTTTTGAGTTGGTAGGTGTATAGAGTGTGTCTTTGAAAGTGAACTATAAATTTTTGAGAGATTCTTCTTATTTCTTGGAGACAGTTTCACAATGTATTTGACAAATTCAGGTGGCTGTAAATCCGTTGGCTGTAAAGTAGTCTGAAGCAACGGAATTCTACTTGTAATCGTCTTTTTTACCTGTAGGTACTGGAGAAAATTTCCATTTCTTACTCCAAATGTTTGGAATAAGTTTATATATGTCCTAAATGTGTTATCATCAAGAAGGTGATGGAGGTGGGTGACTCCTCTCTCTGCCCATGTGCTGAGATAAAGAGCTCTTTTGTTGTTTGCAAAATCAGGGTTGTGCCAGATTGGGGAGAGTATACTGGGTTTTAATTGGGAACCTGTGATTTCCAGTGCTTTCCACCAAGCAGACAAGGTGGAAGCGATCATAGGGTTCTCGAAGCAGGAGTGATGTTTAAGGGCAGAAGTGATAAAGGGAAGATCAGAGATTTTGATCTGGTTACAATCTAACTGTTCTAGTTCAAGCCAGGAGTTATATTCTTCATGTGGATGTATCCATTGGTGAGATATTGTATTTGGTTGACTAAATAATAATACATGAAGTTGGGAGCCTCCAGTCCCCCTTCGGATTTATTCTTCTGGAGGGTAGTCAAACTGATTTTAGCCTTTTTATTCTTTGAGTAGAATCTAACGATTGGAACCACTTTGATGTGGGTTTAAATGGAATCATGGAGAAGAGATAGTTGATTTTAGGTAATATTTTCATTTTGACTGTAGCTATTTGTCCCAAAAGGGAGATGGGGAGGTTGTTCCAACGCCTCAGATCATCACAGACTTTGTCCAAAAGTAGAGTGAAGTTCAGGTGAACTAGTTCTGAGAGTTTGGAGGAAATATTTATGCCCAGATATCTGATGTTGCCAGTAGGAAAAGAATAATGCGAGTTTTGGACTGCGGGATTCCACGAGTTTTCTGTTAAAGGTAATATAATTGATTTTGACCAGTTGATGGAGTAGTCTGAAAGACGCGAGAAGGTTGTGATGAGGTTAAATACTTCCTTTACTGAAGTTTGGGGTTCTTGTAGATAAAGTAAAATGTCATCTGCGTATAGGTTAATTTTATGTTCAGACTCCAGAGCGCAGATACCTTTGATATCGGAGTTCTGACGTATAGCTGTTGCTAATGGTTCGATAAAGATCGCAAACAATAAGGTAGAGAGGTGGGCATCCCTGTCTCGTTCCCCTTTGCAGACTGAAGCTTTGTGAAGTGATCCCATTAGTGGTGACTGTAGCCTTGGGTGAGTTGTACAGAGTTGATACCCACTGGATAAACGATTCTCCGAAGCCAAATTTGTGGAGCACAGCGAAGAGAAAGGACCAATTAACTTTGTCAAAGGCTTTTTCTGTGTCCAGTGACATAACAATAGCTTCTTTGTTGTGGCATTGCATCAAAGAGATTAGATTTAGAAATCTTCTGATATTGTTGGTGGAGTGTCGGCCATTTATGAATCCTGTTTGATCGCTGTGAATTATTGACCGGATGATTTTCTCCAGCCTGGAGGCGAGAGCTTTTGAGATAATTTTGATGTCGGTGTTGATCAGTGACAGAGGTCGATAGCTAGAGGGAAGCGTAGGATCTTTGTCTGGTTTCAATAATAATTTAATTGCAGCTGTATTCATGTGCAGACTGATATAACCATTATTTTTAATCTCTATCACTGTCCTGAAGAAAAGGGGTGCTAACATTGACCAGAAATGTTAAAGAAATTCAGCAGGGAAACCATCAGGACCAGGTGCCTTGGCTGCTGGCATACTGTCTAATGCACATTGTAATTCTTTGATAGTCAATGGAGCATCTAATATGTCTCTGTAATTTGACGTTAGTTCGGGCATGTTTAGATTGTTGACAAAATTATGAATATCTTCTATGTTTTGGTTGATTGTTGCTGAGTATAAACTCTGGTAGTAATTATAGAAGGTCTGGTTGATTTCCTGAGGTGACTGAGTATATTTTCCTGAGGGATCCTGAATTGCTGTTATGAAGGATTTTTCTTTATTGTGCTGGAGTTGGTTCGAAAGAAATTTTACTGACTTATTATTGTGCTCAAAATCATTGTATCTTAGTTGTTGTAATAAAAACTCTGTTTTCTTGGATAGGATATTATCGAGGTTTAGTTTTGCATTTTGTAGTTCGGACCATAATTGATCACTTGGATTTATTGCATAATTCTCTGTAAGCTGTTTAATTTTTTCTTCAATTTCTTTCTCTGTTAGTAGATCTTTTTTTTTCCTTGTATGAGGAGTACGATATTATTTTACCTCTGATTACGGCCTTTCCAGTTTCCCAAAGCAAAGATGGAGATAAGTCATTAGAGTCATTGTTTTTTAGAAAGTCTGCCCACTCACTCCTTATTACTCGATCAAATTCTGGGTCTTTGAGCAGAGAGATATTGAGGCGCCAAGTCTGAGGAGGTTTAGGGATGGAATCTGTTTGCAGGCTGAGTGATATTGGTGCGTGGTCGCTGATAAATTACTGGGTGGATTTTAGTGGTAACTTTATGTGCGAGAAAAAGTCAATTCTTGAAAATGTTTTGTGTACCGGAGAGAAAAACGTATAGTCCCTCTTTGTTGGGTTTTTGAGTCTCCAGACGTCGTCTCGTCCAAAATCTTTCATATAATCATGTATGACTTTAACTGATTGTGACTGCTTTGCATGTATTGGACTATTAGATCGATCTACTGAAGGGTTTAAAACTATGTTGAAGTCACCACTGATAATAGTTGTTGAGTTAGCAGATAAGTCTGCTAAGTGAGAGAAAACAGTGTGAAAGAAGGCTGGATCGTCATTATTCGGAGCATAGAGGTTTACAATAGAATTTATTAAAGATTGTTGCCTGGATAATAATATATCTGCCCTCTGAGTCCGTTACTGTAATGTTTAAAGTGAATGGTACTCTCTTATGGACTAGAATGGAGACCCCTCTTTGTCTGCTGTTATAACAAGATGAAAAGATAATACTATAATTCGAGTCTGATAAAGATTTTTCTTCCGACTGTAGTAAATGCGTTTCTTGGAGGAGCAAAATATCTGCTTTTAATTTAGAGACATAGTCCATGATTTTAACTCTTTTTGTTTGTGAGCGTATGCCATTAACATTCCAGGCTATTAAACTTGAACATAGAGAGAGAAGATGTTCTGTCACTGAGTATGTAGCAATATAATGTAACATCTGTGTGTCCTTGTGAGCTGTCTGTTGCTGTCTGTGAGCTGTGAGTGTTGGAGAGAGATGTATACAGCAGGTCAGGATCTATATATTCATTACATAATATCACATCATTGCCTGGAAAACTATCAACAAACACATAAAACATACAAGCACAATAAACATGGGGGGTACATAGAGTGTGAGTGAGAGTGTGGGGAGTGAGTGTGTGAGAGGGGGAGAGGGCTAAAGGGAGACATATAGAGAGGGAGAGAGAGAAAAGTAGAAGGAGGAGGGGGTTCTCCAGTGGGGAGTGTAGATTAGGAGTGAGACATTTACACCTGTGAGATTTTTATTTTTTTGATTACATTTTGTAGCATAAATGATTAAGTGATATATTAAACGTTTAAGCCAGTTTTTTTTTTTTTTTTTAAAGAAGAGCCAGGGGGTAATGGAGGGTGCCTGAAATAGCTGCCCATCTATGTATAGTTTGTCCACAACCAGTGCAGTCCGTTTACCTTTCTGTCTGTGTTCTTTCATGATGGGGTATAATACTTTGCGCCTCTCGATTTCCCTGGGAAATTGGTCGTTCATCCCGAACGACGTGCCTTTCAGCTGCCGTCCTTTGCTTCTTACGAGCACTT
The DNA here is from genome assembly GCA_027123335.1 of Amphiprion clarkii. Lineage (NCBI taxonomy): Eukaryota > Metazoa > Chordata > Actinopteri > Pomacentridae > Amphiprion > Amphiprion clarkii. The sequence continues at coordinate 19,970,388 of CM049579.1, forward strand.
TCTGCTGGAAGTGCTCGAACTTTGCAATGATAGGACGGTGTCAGTTTCCTCCTCGGGGTCCGAGTCGGTGGACGCGGTGGAAAGTGATGTTTTTAACCGTTTCCGCAGGGACTGTAAGCGCCGACACCATAAAGTTTTTAACAAGAGCCTCTGGGTTATCCGGTGTGGACTCAGGGATACCAGAAAAGATCAGGTTGTCCCGCATGCTCCTCAACTGGATGTCCAGGACGGTCTCCCTCAGGGTTTTGTTTTCTTTTTTAAGTGTACACACCTCTGAAGTGACCGCTGTCAGCGTGGACTGGAGTTCGGTGTTGTCCCTCTGCAGATCCTCTATCTGCTGGTGGGTGAACTCCAGGCTTGCTTTCAGGTCTTTTATCTCCTGGTGAAGCAAACTAAGGATATCGAGCTTCTTATTAATAGACTCGAGAACACTTACCTGGATATCCATGACCTCCAAGTCTTGTGTGTCTGTCGAGGAGTCTGCCTTCTTCCTCTTGCTCGGGTTGGCGTCTTCCATCGTGCACCGGACGAAATAGTCGTCAATAAAGTTCTCAAGGTCCTCCACTGTGAGCACTACCTCTTCCGATCTTGAGCAGGCTATTTAGTTAGGTTGTTGTTTTTTATTTATTTATTTTTTTAATACAAATACGTCGAGACAACGGCGATTTGTTTACTTCTCATCTAGCAGCTGGGAGCCGCCATGTTGAATTTCGTCACTCTCACTGAATCTCGCGATCTCACAGCATCTCGCGATCTCTCCCTCTCGCGATGACAACCTATATCTAACGAGTTATTGATGCTGGAAGTCCGAATCTGTGAATATCTTTCCAACTTTACTGAACTTGGGGCCACTACCACCTAACGAGTGATATATTTAATTTTGAAAAAAGCATTTAGCCATACTTAAAGCTTTAAGTGCTTTATTAACATGAAACTAAGAATTTTGTATTGTTTTATGATCACAGGTTCTGCCTGAACAGAAGTGGCATCATTTTAAACTGTGAAACCATACTAATGAAATAAAATGTAATGAGCAACCAGTGTGCAATACTGGATTCTGCAAAAACATAAACTGAATGCAGAATACTGGACAAAGAAATTCTCTACAGACATTTCTTTCATCTAAATGTAAATCTTAAAACAGTTAATGTATTAGCTTATTTATGCGTGTATGCATATATTTGTTGATTTATTTAGTGCTGTTAGCATATCAGAGTTCTGAGGGAGTTTTTCTTTAGATAGGCAAAGGCCATTTATTGATTACATATTGGCTATTATATAAATGTTTATTAAAAACTAAAAGGCATTAAAAAAAAAACTAAACAAGGCATTTATTGAGTCACTAAAATACTGTAGAGTCTAGGACCACATCAGCATGATTATAAGCATCCTCTGGTAAATTAACAACCATATACTGATGTTCCTTACCATATGGACTTCAGGAGATGATTAGATGATGATAAACTGTGACCTGCTGGTTGGGTTCTCTCTGTTCTCATGCTTTTTACATGTTGGTCTCCTGATGCTGCTTTACTTCAGCCAGTCCATGAGCAACAGAAAACACAGTTTGCCTTGTTCTCATTGCCAGGGGTTCGACTCTTCCCACTCATGTCTGTACATTTGCAAACGTTTTTGCTTCTGTGGACGTAACGGAGCTTCGGGTGTAGACATTTTTAAACACGCGGGTGCAGCGTGATCTGCTGGACCTGGCATCGGGTCCTCGCTACGTGGGTCCTACGAAGTTTAAATTGGCTGCCCTTAGTATTTCCTGTGTTTTATTTTGTTCCTTATGCAGTTTTGATGGCTGTGTGACAGACGTATACGGGGCGTTTATGAAAATACGGAACAATTTGCGTCCCATTTTGATTCAATACAGGACGCGACAATTAATTGTGAAATAAAGGACGATTCCGTATTTTAAGGGACGAGTGGCAACCCTACTTCTAATGTCGCCTCATGATTCCACCGAAAACGATCCCAATAGCTCAAAATTCCAACACGAACATGCCGCCATGAATTGTAACAAAAGAATGCATCGAGCAATTTGATTGGTGCAATCGTTGGCAGCGAACCAATTTCGACCAACCGCAAGGCCTTTTGCAATGCAGCAGGAGCTAGACTGGTTCTCTTTGTTACGCTGCGGGAGAAACGCCGAGCGCTTCTCAAAAACCGGGAGCAAGAGTAACAAAAACATACCTCACCCCTCCTAAAATTTTCTCAACGGATTTGGACGATTCACAGAAATTATCAATTTGAAAATTAAAACGGCGGATTTCCGCGGAACGGTGGAAAACTGCCATGCCTGTGGACCATACTCACTGGCTCGGGACTCTCTGTGGAGCCCTCAACCTGACTCTTTGCTTCTATCTGTGGATCTGCTACTTCTGTCTGTTTTAGAGCAAGGACAGCGGAAAATGTCGGTGGGAGCTCTCGGCTTACAGATGGAATGAACGATGGTGTCATGTAAAAATGCACCTGATCAGATAATAAAATGACTTACAGGTCCATCCAAGTTGGCTGGAGATGAGCTACGAGGCCCCATCATGTCTGAAAGAGGAGATAACACAGTATTACAAGCAGGTTAAAAGCAAACACGAACTTATCTTAAATGTGAAGACTAAAAAGAGACATACCCATCCCAGGAATGTGTTTGTTTTCAGGGTATCGAGCATGTGGCTCTGATGGAGATCGAGGACCTGAAGGCAGAGGAAAATAAGATAATGAATAATGAAAAACTTCAGGAAACTACAGCACCTCTTCAGGGAAAACAAGGATGCATTCCATGATTATGAAAGTCAAAGGTGCATTACATTTTGGAGTACTATAAATCTTCTGAAAAGTTGGTTTCAAATTGAATTATCTTTAATCTAATGAAAAAAAACAAGCTAAAAATTTGGAAATGTTTTAGTAAGAAAGGGTGAAACACAAAAATTCAGCTAATCTGCTTTATCAGGACTGCTCAGGTGCAGGACTCCATCACCTATAGTGAGAAACTGATTGAGAAAATGCATTTTCAAGACACAAATGGTGAAGCACATTTCAACAGCAACACAAGAAAAATAGTCCACATCAGAAAGGACAGTTCTAAATGGTTCAACTAAAAGGAACACAACAAGGGCAGGTACCAGGGAGTGGCAGGATGCAATACACAGTAGAAAGAAATAAAGGAACAAGCTGAGGTGACAGCTGAAAAGAAAAACAAAGTCAAATGTGAAAGAGGAGAGAGATTTAAGGACATGAGGCTGCAGCGGAGGGATGATGAACTTCGGCCAAAATGAAGGTAGGTGAAGTAATCCTCTTTGACTCACCATACGGGTCAATTCTTCGCCCAATTGGGGCAGAAGGAGGGCGCCTGGGACCCTCTATCATTAATGGTGGGGACGGTGCACCCCCGCTTACAGGTGAGGGCCCATATGAATCACCTGTCATGATCAAACTATTAAGTTATCAAAGAAAAAGAAACAGCTGACGATACACCAAAGTCTGTGAATTCTGAGCTTCTCATAGCAGGTTCTCAGAGAAGGTCAGGTACACTGCAATGATATACAGGGTGTAACTAAAGTCTGGACACATAAGAAATCTCATTAACTATATATTTTTTGCCTCCACAGATTAAATACAGCTTTGTCGAAAGATTAAATTCATCTGCTAACTTTCGATATGTCCATCCTTCACATCCACTGAGAATTACCATCTGTGGAGGCAAAAAAATATATTGTTAATGAGACTTCCTATGTGTGCAGACTTTTGGGTAGTACAACCAAAATGTGACAAAACCGTGAGTGTTTTTTTCCATTTGGCAGAAACAGAACATAAGAAAAAAGAAAAAAAAAACAGGACTAAAAAACAGCATAATAATCCTCTGTAGTTCTGAAGAATGAAAACTTTCCTACTCAAAAGAAAACAGAAGGCAGGTTGGAATTGCTTACCTTGGCAAGGGCCTGCAGGTTGACCAGAGTTAGGCCTGAACAGAGGAGCACGTCGCTCATTAAGCTGGGAGGTAAGTATAGCCAGTCTATTAACAGAGAAAAAACAGATAGAGGCTGTACTAAGGACAATCTGAATTTTCAATTAATCTGCTAAAAGTAAAAAGCCCATAATTTGTCAATGTCAAAAATGCCATCAAAATTTGGTTTCGAGAATATCTCCCAAAACTTGTCAAAAAATTCCACACAGTTTACAGTCAAATTTCAAACTGAAAAATAGCACATTCTCTCAACTGAAGAGCTGTAACTTTTTTTTTTTAAACTATTTTGAATGTTCTACTAAAACTCACTTTTCCCGGAGCTTTGATGATTCAAGCTTCTCTTGATTCAGAGCTCGCTCTGCATTACGAGCATTCACCTGGAGATAACATTAGAATATTTATGCAACTCCAATTTTGACTCGGCTTATTAAATCTTAAACAAGCTTAAATATCTGCTTCAACATATTGTTGCAATCCATGGAACTTACCCAGTTTGAATGAGTTTTGTTTTCCTGTTCTTTTATCTAAAAAAAACCAACAATAAAAAACAACAAAACATTTAGTCAGTTTTCAAGTTTGGGTCATTTTTTTTCTTTGTTTATTAAAAAAAAATGTGAATATTAATGAATCTACCTGTTCTTTATAGACTTCCTCCGTCTTTTTCATCTGCTCCTCCATTTCATTAATGCGCTGTCTCAAGACTTTAACCTGCTCCTCGGCTTCTACAGCTTTTCCTCCCACCTCAGATAGTAGATTCTCTTTGCTGCGTCGCTCCAACTCCTCTTTTGTTAGTTTCCTGAGAAGTCACAAAAGCACATTCCTTCAAACAACAGCAACCAAGTCCTGGCACCTCATTTCCATTTCAAAAGTCACCATTATGAGATGCTGTTTTGCTAAAACAGTACGGCTTTTTCATAATCATCAAAGTAAGTAAATTTTACAACAATGAAAATGCAACATCTATGTCTGTCTAGACCAGTGTTTCTCAAAGTTCAGCAGAGGCATGACAGCAGGGTGCGTTTACACGGAAATAATTAGCTTAACTATTGTTTTAATGTCGGTCTAGTTACTGCAGCGCACAACAATACTCAAACTGCGCTGTCACAGTAACCATCACTAAATCATTTTGCTCCACCCACAGTGATTAGCTGTCAGTCGTTGCAGAGAATGGAGAAATATTTGACCAGGACAAAAAGGAAAATAGAGCAGGAGATAAACAAGACACAACCTCCTGAAAAAAGCCAAGATAATGTGACAAGGCTAATTAGTCCGCCAACGAACGCAGCGGAATTATGTGACGATCGGCGTACGCTTGTCAGTCCATCTGTCTGTTCGCAACATTACTCAAAAACGGTCACACGGATTTGGATGACATTTTCAGGGAAGGTCAGAAATGACACAAGGCGAATATTCGGATCTCAAAATAAATATCCGGATACCACCGTCACGACCGAATATTCGGGTCCAGCCCTAGTGTTTTAGGTCAGAAAACTCTCGTAGCAGACAGTATAAGACCAAACAAATTAAGAAGAGACATAGAGACATTACATCCCAGTCACATTAAGAAGCCACTTGACTTCTAACAGAGAAAACTAGATGAATACTGTAAACAGGAACATCGCATGGTAAAAGCTGCATCAGTGAACAGCCAAGAACAAATAGCGCAAATACAAGGTTGTATACAGAATCCCCGAGTGGAAGAAACCACATACAGTAGCTGAGGATCTCACACACTACTAGTTAAATTGCCCTGGAAAAGTTTACCTTAAAAAAACCTCAAAAACACTTGTAGCTTACTTTTTTCCACTAAAGAATGTAAAGATGTTTTGAGCAAATGTTAAAGTGATACCCACCTCAGGCCCACTGGATTGCTGATGTTTTCTGCCTGACACATTTGTTAACACAAGATTATAAAAACAACACTCCTTTGTTGAAATTGATGTTTTTGAAGGAGAATGCTCCTTAACTTGTATCGTATTTTGTCCTTTAGCTTGAAGTAGTGAATGACTGCAGGTGGCTAAATTCGTTAGGCATCTCGTCTTATATATGATAAATAAAATGCATTGATTGAATGTTTTCAAGTCCCAAAGTATGTTATGCATTTTGTAGCAACCACACATCATGGGAAAATGCCAGTTTGTCATGTGTAGTTTTCTCTGTTTTGTGAACTAAACCATTTATACTGTGGTATCACAAAATTTTCCTACACTGAATATCATTAAAACATTTTAAGAACTCCCAGACATGCAGGAAAATGTGGTGACATTTTATAAAGTGTGTAACAACAGCGCTTCACTTACTGCTGCAGAGCGTTTTCCTTCTGCTGGTACATTTCAACCATGATTTCATTTTTCTGCTGGAGGATCTTGAACTGGTTTTCCACATGGCTTTTTTCACTCTTTAAGGTTGCAATTGCATGCTCCAGCTCTTGGTGTTGTTCTGTTCAAAATAAAATGACATGTTTTGTTGAAACCCAAGTAAACAGATTCAACAGCTTCACTTCTGTGTGATTACATTCTCAGTAGTGTAACTCAATTATACAATTTTGCCACAACACTGATTTCTTCACGATCAACATACCTTCCAAAGCCTTCCTAGACTTTTCTTCATTCAGCAGTTTTGCCATGAAGCGATCGCGCTCATCTTCAACTACAGTGAGAGTGGTCTGGACCTGACAGGAAACTTTTTATCATTCGCATGTTTAACATTTGGTACAACTTTACTGAGCTTTAAAGTATTTGTTGGCATCTTACCCTAGAAACATCCATCATCTGTTTAATTCTACTCTTTATGGCTGTCTTCTTATCTGTAAATACCACAGCAAGACCATTAGACACATTGTACTCTAAAATAGCGGTTAACCGAACAGCTCAACACAATTTAACTCCCCACTGTGGAGTTTTTGGCAGCTCTTAATAAACAAATAATGTGTTTTCTTTATTCTTGCTAAATTACGAACAAAGTGGAACTTACCAGATACGACTTCACCATTGGCTAAAACTTTGGTGTCACCCTTTTGCAAATCACAAGCATCTAGGTCTGCCAGAAGTTCAGACAACACCTGCCAGCACACATTTTTATGTGGTGGGAGTAAATAATTTGATACAAGTCAACAAACCAACAAAAGGTGTGACAGTAGTTCAAGAAAAGACTGACCTCCACATTGTGATCTTTGAGCACCACAGAGTCCTCCAGCTCTTTCTGGGACTTTTGATAGACTTTAATCTTCTCATTTAGCTCCTTGTGTTTGTCCTCCCAGCCTTTAATAGTAGCCTTAAGCTGTAACAATTTAGCACTTTTAAAGTTATCCACTTTCAATGACCTCCAATGAAAAGTTTAATTATAGACAAAATAAGATCTCTGGCAATGGGCTTCAGAGATCAACAAATCTATATATATTGTCTATATATATTGTCTTACTGTTTTGTTTTCATCCTTTAATGCAGCAAACTCTTTCTCAAGACATTTGTGTTGAACATTTCTGGCGGTTTCACAAATCTTTGCTTCATCCAGGAGAACAGTAGTCTATGAGCAAAACCACACAGTTTATTAGATACGCTAAAAGCAAGAGGTTACGAAATACTGTGCAAGAATTTGTACCTTAGTGAGGGCTTCCTGAATCTTTTTCCTGCTCAGCTGCAGCTTTTCATTGGACTTCTCTAATTTTTCAATCTGTTAAAAGACACTTACCATCATACATCTGAGAAGACAGTCAAAATAATAACAAGAAGGGAAAAAACAATTACCCTAGTTTCATTTTTGAAAGAGTTTGCCTGCGCTTCTTCAAGTAGTTTTGCATATTTGTTCTTTTCCTCAGCCATGTGTTCATTCAGTGTCTCTGCCTCTAAAACCTTACTCTGCAAAAGACAAGAGAAACCTCATAAACATAAATAAGCAATTTACAGGCACAGCAAGAGTACCAATAATTGTGCAAGACAAAGCCAACAGCAAACAAAAAGATCTTTTCCAAATTAAAACATTTAGCACAGTACAAAAGAGTACATATACGAAAACAATCAAAAGAAATTATTTCCTAGTTCTTACCTCAAGATCTTGCATCCTTTTCATTGTACAACTAACTGTTTCTTTTGACTGTTTTTGATTTTCTTTCAGTTGATCAGCCTTTTAAAAACAGAGGGAAAAACTTGTTTAAAGTGTTTTTCAAAGTAGCTTATGATCGTATTTGTTTTTTCGCCTACCTGTTTTTGTAGTTCAGACATTTTGGCGAGAGTACCATTCTTCTCTTTTTTAAGTGCATGTATTTGCTCTGTAAGCCCTTTTTCATCCACTTTGTCCATAACACAAAGCACACAATCAGTGACACTGTAGACATCTGCATTTTGTAATGTAATGTGAAAAACAAAGTTGAAACTTACCAAGGTATTCACTCTTCTTTACCTAGAAAATCATTCAAAATGTCAGCATTCATTTGATGTCTTTTCAAGACAGTTTGAAATAATTGTCACAGCATGATCACCATGTCTAATGAAGCTTTATCATCAGAGGCATTGTATTAATATTCTCCAAAGATGATCCAAATGAGGAGAATCTTGCATTATGTCAAATTCAATCCACAGATAGTTGAACACAGGCGGACTTTTAGGCGCCAACACTAGCAACTCAACTGAGACTACCTCTTTAAATTCCAAACGTTATAACATGTAAACGTAAGCAAGTACTATTAACATTTTATCTATGTTGTTGTCAAATAATAACACACAGTTCGAGCAAAGATAAGAGCAGTAATATCCCAGTACTCACTGCCAACACAGTCCTCCAGAAGAAGAGGATGAAGGTAACAACTCCAGCTAAAGCAGTGATGACAACAGCTTGCCAAGGACAGCCATACAAAGTTTCCCCTGGTTTCCACTCTTCTGGCAATAATGAAATCATCTGAAGACAAAAACATAACCACCAGTGTTCAAACTGAAAATAGTGCTGGAAAAAGATGGTGACAGGCCCTTTCCAGTTGGTGACTAAACCCCTAAAAACTCATCACTGAAAGGTTTTTCTATAAAAAATATCCCTTCTTGCCTTCATATGGCTTGGATAAAACTCTACACTATTGCTTCATTTAGACCATGTGTCAAACTCAAGGCCTGTGGGCTGTATACAGCATGCCACGTCATTTTATGTGGCCCGTGGGAGAGGTGTATTTCCTAATCTGATAAATGAATGGGATTTATGCAATTATAACAGGGCTCCAGACTGCCACCAACATGGTTGCATATGGGACCTTTTTTTTTTAAAAGTGTGTGAGTTGAAATGTAACGTGGTTGCATTGTGCAACTGAATGATAATCGTTAGGTGATCTGGTGGACCTTACATCACCACAGGTTGCTAGTGCGCAAGTTATTGTGGTTAGAAGTAATACTACTCCTTCCATATTGAATCAGTCTCTCCCTGCCTGACGTGTAAAACATTCAATTTCATTGATTATGTTCAAGAATCCAGTGAGGAGAGAGGAGGAGGCTGGAGGAGAGGGAGAGGTTCCACACACCTGCTGATAAAAGCATTCAGGTACAGACAGAGATCTTGACTTAGTCTGTTAAGAAGAAAAAGCAGCCCCCATATTTAATCAGGATGGCTCAAATTTTAACAGCAGTTCACAGTTTTGACTATATAAGCATGACTGACTCTGTTTCATGTACCATGAGCTTGAATTATGCTGAAATTGCTTTATGAAACACAAATAACCTCACAATAAGTCAGACCAACTGAAACTACCTTGGTTTATATGTAAATTCACTATATGGAACAGGCCGCTGCTCACTTATAACTCGACTTAACAGTCAAACTACTCTATGCTACACAATGGCAAGTTGTAATATTGGGGTATTTTAGACATATATGCTTGTTGTCAGAACCAATTCTGAAGAAGAATCATATAAAATGCTAATACATAGGAACAGAGGACAAGTAAATAGTAATAACAATGCTGCAGTTCAAAATTAGGTTGAGCCTCAAATCACCTTCCGATGTTTTCATATGCCTCAAGACAAAAATACTGTGTATTCACTAACAAAATTCTGATCAACAATAAAGACATTTCAGTGATGAGTCACTCCTGCAAAAAGGGTTATCATATTACCAAGAGCATTAACATAAAATAATAATAAAACCAAGTGCTACACTATTAGGCAGTGCACTTAAGCCAGAGTTGCGGAAACTGTTAATTGTTTACACACAACACAAGAGTACGCCAATATGTACAACAAGGCATTAACTTGTAAAATGAATGAAGTCTTTTACAGGTTTCCTTCCACTCTCCCTGTCAACATGGACCTTTAATCCAGTGGACCTTCCTACTTCAGACCTTTGTTTTAAACTGACTCTGAACTTTATTAATGTTCAAGTATAGCAAGTATAGCTGCACATACTGGTCCAACCACAAAGGCACCTTTGAACTAAGCATGTGGCTGTAAAGACCCACTGCATGGTTATGGTGAAACTGAGATATTATGGTTAACTCATTCCTGACAAGAATGAAAACATTCTCTTAAACCTGTTCAGAGTTGCATTTTAAAAGTCTAGCTAGTCAACGTAGCCTTGAGTGCAATCTACAGACTAATCAGGGTCAGAAAACAAATCATGAAAGAGGAACACGAGAGTGGAATTCCTTCTGTCATCTAACAGATTGTCGAGTAAATTTAAGTCAAGTGGTCACAGCGGCTTTAAAAACGGTACACAGCAGGAGTTGACCCGAGGTGCTAACCAGTCGAGGTACATGGATTAACGATATGGGCATACATGAACAAAAGCAGTAACAAGTACGAATTCAGAAGTAACAAACGCCTTAGTAAGGGTCCATCAGCCATTGCTCATCAATAAGTCAGTAGGCCACAATAGCATAATTAATGCTTGACATGTGGGTCGGTCGTTTTTCACTTACATGTTGCAGTTCCGTAAGAAAAAACAAATAAACGTGATCCGGTTCAAGAACAGGTCGGGATAATGTCTCGCTCTCCATAGCCGCGTTAAGAACAGAAACGGAACTTGCTAGCACATTAGCAATTATGAACTATACAGTTAAGCTAACGTTTGCTAGCCGCTAGCGCCAGAGTCCACGTCGTACTAAAAATAGATAACACGTCATTACAAACACTGACAACGTTAAACAGTCGAGGCAAGTGGAAAGCAGAAGTTGGCAGTAACAGACAGCTAACAGTAATCTTTGAAGAGGCGTCAAATCCCACTCCACACCGACGTTAGCTGCACTATGGGTTCAAATACTAAATTTAGAACAGAAAGCGCTTAAAATGTTAAAATACTTTAACAACCTGGAGTCTATTGCAACGGCGTGTCTTAATAATTATCTGCCTCTACTTGCGAAAGTAAGGCCCACCGGTTGCACTAGCGGCTAGCCCAGCACTGGCCGTGTTTAACTACAGCCGTAAACCGCAACAGTCAACAAGACAGGGGGAGGGGGAGGGCCGTGCAACGTTCAGGGGAAATCGGAAAGGTTTTCTGACAGCGACCTGCCCACGTCGTTCGAGGTGAAAACTGCGCCCCGACTGGAAAGGGGAGGCCAGCAGCAGGCACCGTGAAGGCTGGGTTAAGGCTGGAATATACTTTCCGCACGAACGAGCCGCGCGGAAATCAGCCGCACGGAAATCCGCGCGAGAGAACATGTGTGCATTTATACTCGGTACGGCGTCTGCTCCTAAACAGCAGGGGGCAGTGTATCGCAAACACACGTCTACCTGGTCTACTCTAGTAATAAACTAGAGAAGAAGTCTGCTTCCAAACTGCAGGGGGCAGTGTATCTCAAACACACGTCTACCTGGTCTACTGTGGTACTAAACTAGAGAAGAAGAAGTTTGCCATTGTTTACACCACTTACAACATGGCATTTTACCGAATAAAAGCATTTCAGCAGTTAGTTTTAATTTCACACTATGAATTGTTCATGACACGGTTACCACGGTGATCTCTGTGTGATGAATCGTATAAGTTCCCGTATTTCTAGACTTCAGCTACGAGTAGGTCCTGGCTCGAACGAGCCTAATATTGGGAACGTAATTCTATGACGTTGTATTTGTTGGAATAGGCTAATAAAGTGAGGGTTGGACTTCTTGGGAGTGTTCACTGTTCATTCACACACACAAAAAGTAATTACTGGAACAAAATAGAAAGATCTATCAACCCACCATATGATAAACAATTATGAATTATGTGTATAAGAGTTGATGTTTCTGTTACAAAATTAATATTGTGTTATGATTCAATGCTCTTTATGATTTCAAACTACTGTATAACTGTGTGACTGTGAACTCTTATAACCCAATGTACTCAGTAAATTTCCATGATCTAACTTTGACCATGAAAATATAACAAGTTGATCCTGCAAGCAGCCGGTTTCAGTTTTTCAGAAACTGATAATACCAGTGTAACTTGTTTATGCGCCTGCTTAAAAACTTAAAAACTGTTTCCACCTATTGCCAGTCACTCGTTCAGACTCTGCTCTGTTCAAGTGATTCCTTGCGCAAGTAAAACTTTGCTTTGACTTGAGAGACGACCTGAGTATTTATTTGGAGAAGTCAGGACTCCACTGAAGAATTTTCCTGACATTATTGGTCCTTCGAGCCAGATCCCAATATCTCTCCGCTGGACAGGCTTGGGGCTGAAACCGTGCACAGGGGAGTCTGAGACTCCTGAAACAAAGACCTCCATCTTAAATTAGACGTTCAAAAGAGGCCAACTGCCGTTGTCCACAGGAGGGTGACGGGATCCTAAAGAACTAAAGCGGAGTCATCACAAGTCAAAAGGTAGGCCTAATTTTGTTGTCTCTTACCAACAATCACTGGGATGGTAGTTGTCCAGCAGTGTCTCAGTGAAACAAACCGATGGGTAACCTCAACAATGTAAATTGTAATGGTGTTATAAATAAAAATTAAATAAAATTGAACTGAACTGAATTCAACAAAGGGGCTGTACAGTGGCGTAGTGGTTAGCGCTTTCGCCTTGCAGCGAGAAGGTCCCTGGTTCACGTCCCAGCTCGGACCTGGGATCTTTCTGCATGGAGTTTGCATGTTCTCCCTGTGCATGCGTGGGTTTTCTCCGGGTACTCCGGCTTCCTCCCACAGTCCAAAAACATGCTAAGGTTAATTGATTATTCTAAAATTGCCCGTAGGTGTGAATGTGTGAGTGCTTGTGTGTCCCTATATGCAGCCCTGCGACAGACTGGCGACCTGTCTAGGGTGTCCCCTACCTTCGCCCAAGTCAGCTGGGATAGGCTCCAGCCCCCCCCGCGACCCTAGTGAGGATTAAGCGGTGTATAGATAATGGATGGATGGATTAATTCAACAAACAGTCAGATTGTGGACCTCAACGGTGTGAATTTTAATTGGCGCTAAAAAAATAAAATTGAATTGAATTCAACAAAACTGTCGGATTGTGGAAACCTAATTGTGATAACAAAGCAGAAGTTTCACTGACTGGAGTAGTTGTGTACTCCATAAAAACTGGTTTGCTGCTGAACTACCACAAGGGAAGTGAAACCCTGAGTTTGGGGAACTTAAAGATTTACAGAGAGGGAAGTGAAACCCTTAGTTCTTTGAACTTAAAAATTTACAGGGAGGGGACTGAAGCCCTTAGCTCCACACTGTAAAAAAAGTTGAGAAAACTTAAAATTTCAAGGCAACCTTTTGTAGTAAAGTTTTTGAATTGTCTCAATGATTTGTTAGTTCATTGTCCTAATTTTCATGTTCAACAAATGAGAATACCAACTCTGCTGGATAGACTGTAATTTTCTTTTTTACAGTGTGGGAGCTTAAAACTTAGACAGACGGGGTACTGAAGCCCGCGGTTCCGATGGGAACTACAACTTCAAGTGAGACAGTATAGTACTGCAAGCAGAGATGGGGAGATGAGACAACAAAATAACAAAAATTTGCTGAAACAACAAAATAACTAAATAAAAGTTGTGATAGATAAAAGAACCAATTTGATGAAGAACAATAAAAGCAAAATTAACTATAAAACAAAATAAAGACCGGTAAAATAGACGTCATAAAAAAACAAGAACTAAAATGGACTCCTCAGAGAGTAAAAAACTCACTGGAGACACCAAATGCATGCATGAAACTGGTAAAAACACCACAAAACATATAAAAAATGGAAAAATAAATATAATTTTGATGGAAAACTCGAACGACTGTGCAAGGAACTAGTAGATAAAATAGAGAAAGAATGTGAGGGAGATGAGAGAAAAAAGAAGGAAGGATCAAAAGCAGAGCATAAATGGTTGTCAGGCAAAAAGCGTATACGAGACAGAGAAAGAAAAAAAAGGCGCTGAAACAAAAAGAGCAGATAATGTTAGATGACAAGGACGATGTTAATGCTGTCAGCCAAGCGAGGGGACGCCCACGCCCGGCTGCAGTCCCACCACAACCAGAACAGGCAGCAAAATGAGCAACAGGAGGGAGCGGTAGGGGGAGTAACTGATGTGCAAATACGTCATCCCCCTCCAACCTTGCCTGTTCTTAAAAGGTTATCCTGAATTACAAAAACATCAAGTGCTTCATTGACAAATTGGTTTAAAACATCAGCTCCTTTAACCTCACCAGTGTCAGCCCACACAAGAGCTAATATGGGTAAAATCACTAACCCATTTCTACAAGGCCTGAGCATTATTGGGCTCAAAATCCAGAACAAATAGAAGTACTGCAGTGTCCAATGATAGCGGTTCCAAATTCAATTCAAGGAACAATACAGAACTCTCAAGCACCCACCATGTGCATATTCCGCCCATGGGCCCAAGAAGACACGAGAAAAGCTGCTGAAGGTATCATACTTTACAAAGTAAATATAAATGAATGGGAGACATGGGGGGGCTGCACAGTGGCGTAGTGGTTAGCACTTTCGCCTTGCAGCGAGAAGGTCCCTGGTTCGCGTCCCAGCTTTCCCGGGACCTTTCTGCATGGAGTTTGCATGTTCTCCCTGTGCATGCGTGGGTTTTCTCCGGGTACTCCGGCTTCCTCCCACAGTCCAAAAATATGCTGAGGTTAATTGACTATTCTAAAGTGCCCGTAGGTATGAGTGTGTGAGTGCTTGTTTGTCTTTGTGTGTGGCCCTGTGACAGACTGGCGACCTGTCTAGGGTGTCCCCTGCCTTCGCCCGAGTCAGCTGGGATAGGCTCCAGCCCCCCCCCGCGACCCTAGTGAGGATTAAGCGGTGTATAGATAATGGATGGATGGATGGATGGGAGACATGGGTGAGAGGACTAATACAGAGCTACCACCTGAATGGAGCAGTGATCTAAGGACCATTCATGCTCCTTCTCGGACACGATTGGTACAGAGTCCGTGGAGCTTATACAGGTATGGAGCTCAGATTATAGTACCAGATTCAGTTGAATTAAATAGAGCAGTTGATTTGGTTCTAACTAGTTGCAGAAACACATTCCAGTCCCGGACTGGACCAAAAAATTTTTTTAAAAATCAGTGAAACAACTCAAGATACAGATGAAACAGTGTAACAATAGTCAGACTCCATAAAGTGTTTGATGCACACAGCAGAGTGAAAGCACCTGATGTAGCAGACCCAGCAGGCCCATATGAACAACAGCTAAAAAATGCATTCATGTCTGACCTTAACCCTCAAATAGCCGACTATGTGCGCAAACAAATGGTAACACACCGCACTGGCCCATTAAAAGATGTACTGCAATATGCTGAACATTTTGAAATATGCTCAAAAGTTAAAGCTAAGAAACCTCAAATTGACACATTCTATGGTGAAACTCCAACAGCCCCCTCAGCCCCGATGATGCTAGTTTACTGGACAGTAGCCCCTTTTCGACCAAAGAGCACCAGGTGCTAGGTTGGTTCAAAGTTGAGAGCCAGTGCTTTTTTGGTTCAAATCTCGTGCCGCCCCAGATCGAGTTTGTGTTTCCATTCAGAAGGAGCCAAGTTTGAGCTGCGTCGTTGCGCCACCACAAAACGTGTGTACGTCACTGCGTACGTCACTGCGTACGTCACTGCGTACGTCACTGCGTACGTCACTGCGTACGTCACTGCGTACGTCGCCGTTCAACAGCGTTCGCACCGCACGGAAACCCACACAATAACAATGGAGGACTTCGTTGGAGTGGTGTTCATGGCTTTGCTCGTGTACTGTGCCATCGTCGAACAGCAAAACCTTCTGTTAGGGGTTACCCATCGGCGTCGCCGTTCCAATGCCCGGCGATCACGTTTGAGAAGCAAGGTAATTATCAAAGACGTTTGGATACTTAACAGTAAACGTGCTAGCGTTAGCTTAGCTACTTAGCTTCGACTACGCTTGCATTGATTACTTAGCGGTTAAACAAGCTCAATAAGTTGACGATCATATCTATGTTTATCTTTTTAGATGTTGTTAAGGCAGTTTGTGAGACGGAGATCGCCTGTTGTCTGGGCACATCCACAATCACGCTACTGGTGGGATACAATTGTCCCGGATTTTAGCGCGCAACAGTTTGTGCAAAACTTCCGCGTGTCCCGGGAGTCATTCCAGTACATCTGCGACCAGACCAGAGACATATTGGCGAAAAAGGACACAAACTACCGCTTGTGCATCCCAGTCCGAAAGCGGATTGCGATTGCCATCTGGAAGCTGGCTACCGGCAGTGAGTACAGGACCATCAGCCATCTTTTCGGAGTAGGCCTGAGCACCGTGTTCAACTGTGTCCAGGAATTCTGTAACGCAGTCATCGCTGTGCTTCTTCCTGTACACATCAAGACCCCTGACGCAGCAAAATTAGTAGAAATAGCTAATTTTTTTAGCAGTCGTTGGAGAGTGCCACAGTGCGTGGGTGCAATAGATGGCAGCCACCTGCCAATAATTGCACCAGAAAGTTATCCTAAAGACTTCTACAACCGCAAAGGATGGCATTCAGTTGTTCTGCAGGCAGTTGTGGATGGCAAAGGACTTTTCTGGGATGTGTGTGTTGGCTTTCCAGGGAGTGTACATGATGCGAGAATACTCAAACAGTCACAGTTGTGGAATATTTTAAGTGATGGACACTTACTGGGGCAAAACAAAATGACCATCTCTGGCTGTGATGTTGGACATTACCTTATTGGTGACCCTGCCTACCCCATGCTCAAGTGGCTCATGAAGCCGTTTTCTGACACTGGCAGACTGACTCCTGAACAGCACACATATAACTATAGGCTGAGCAGTGCACGATCGGTGGTAGAAATGGCTTTTGGGAGATTGAAAGGATGATGGAGGTGCCTCCTGAAAAGAAATGACTGCAAGCTGGAACTGAGCAAAAGAATGGCACTGACCTGCTGTGTACTACACAATATTTGTGAGGAACATGGAGATAACATTGTCGAGGAGCTCCCACACAGACATGTTCACGTTCAGCCTTCTGTCCAAGCATTGCCTGACCACGGTAATCAAGAAGGGACTGACATTAGGGCAGCATTAATGGAGTATTTCAACCATGTTGAATAGTGATGTTTTTCATGTGACTGAATGCATGTTTTGTATTGATAGGTTGTTGTGAAATACCCACCACTGTTGTTACCATTGTTGGAATAAAGCTTGAGATGAAGAAATCACTATTGCATGCTTCTACTTAAAAGCCCAAATGCCATGCCATCTCACAGGGTTTCAGCAGACCTTTAAAAAGCAATATTAGTCATGTGCAGATGCACATATCTGACTAATCGCAGTCTACAATTATATATTATCAGATATTGATTTTTGACAATGGCAGATTTGCTAGTGCCAATGACAAATGTAAGGATTTGAAATGCCATTCAAGGCCTTAATTTTTACAGAGTCAACTTAATGACTATTAGTGCTTGTTAACATAAACTGGACTCTTACCATCTTAAGCCTTGGTAAATTCAGCTGGCATGTTCTGCACTTTTACAGTTACATTTATTCCAGAAGCCACTTTATGGTGATGGCACTTACAGTGTAGTAACACTGTTTTTATTCACTTTTCATTCTTCATTATTGTATATATTATTATAATTATTCTCTTTACTGTACATATCATCAGTGCTGTGCAGAAAGGCTTTTTGCAGCTGTAACACTGGAAATTTCCAGACCTGGAGAATAATAAAGGACTATCTTATCTTATTGCCCTGCTGAAACCCTGCTACAGTAGTGCGGTTCATCTTACAAGTTTGTTGTGACAGTATAAAACATATGACACAAAACAAGCATCTCTCATCAAAGTCTTTATTCACACACTTATAAATAACAATTTCAAAAACACCACACAAAAACAAATCCAAAAGTATTTACAAAAAAAAACAAAAAAAAAATGTCCATGTGCTCATTTGTTTGCCATGCGCTCCACTGCTGCCACCATCCTCTCCATCAGCCCCTTTGTGTCTCTCATATTATCAAGCACAGCAGTGCTCACGGCATTGTCCCGATCCGCCTGCTCAAAGTATTTTTGATCGGCGCGGTCCATATATTCAATGAGTTCTGCATAGGGGCTCCGCTTCCTTTTTCCTGCGTGAAAGCACACAAAAAAGTATTCCTTGTTAGTAATTATGTTCTATATTCACAAATGTAGTAAAAAAAAAAAATCATTAGGGAATTTAGGATGGGTTGAAAAACTACATATTGATCATGAGTTGGTGTTTGCATAGTCTGAACAAATCTTACCGGTTCTGGACTGGGTGGACGCCGAGGAGCTGAGGGATGGGACTGATGAGCTGCAGGATGGTACAGGTGAGCTGCACCTTGTCATCTGGCCCTCCTCATCCAAGAGCGACAATTCTATTAAAAATGAACAAGAAACATTGTTGGTAGCATCTGTATTACACATCATTTTATCCAGTAACAGATTAATTAATCCTTCATCCATACAATGTCTGACAGTGTTACCAGAGATACCTGTAACACTTTATACCTGTAATAATTTCCAACAGTGCTAAAGGCCTAGTTTTATTTGAGGCACAACTACAAACCCACAAAAGACGTGTATGAATACATTACAAGTTCACATCTCCAAAGCTGAAAAGCCACACAACAATCAGCATTTTATCCTGAAATTATTAAAATGGCAGCGTAGCGTTTTCTTCACTTAACTGTGTTAATTTGGTCATTTGACTCAGTTTTTTAGACTTGTATTAATGATAGAAAACATAATCAACACATAAATTGGAATTGTAATGAATTTCAATGAGTACAATATAGCACAGTAATATAAGTAAATGGGACATTATGTAACAACGTGGGAGGTTTTGAATACAGGTCGTGTAATGAAATACTGCTGCTGCTTTTCTCAGGTTTCACTTGGGCCTTGTTTCATTGTTTGTTAGCTTTCACGCAGCTAACTGGCTAGCAAACAATAGCCAACCTCCGATGACTGAGCCTGTGTCCACACTACTTTCTCCGGCGTAACGTTCATAATATTCACGTGGGACTATTGTAGCTAGCATATTCTTGGCGAGTTTACAGCCGATGTTTGAGAAATAAGACTTACCAGTTTCAGGAGCGGGTGTCGGCAAGTCCTGCGGCCAGTCCAGCGCGGCTGTGGCTGAGTTGAGGGCCCCTGTGGCTTGGTTAGCGGGCCGGTCTCCAAGCACAGAGTCCAGTAACTCAAAATGCGGACATCTCTTTTGCCTTCCGCTGCCGCTTCGTCCCAGCTCCCTCCTCTGGTCTCTGTACTCTTTTTTTAACTTTTTTAGTTTGTTTAGCAGCTGGTCAAGGCTCCGCTGGTAGCCCTGTGCCTCCATCTCCCGCTGGATTCCCTGGAAGATGGGCTTCGTCCTTGTAGCTCCATCCAGCTTTCCCTGAACCTCAGCTGATGACCACAGTGCCAGGAAGCACTGGGTCTCCTCCTCCGTCCACTGCTTGCTCTTGTTTTCCATTTTCCGTTTCCAAAACGTTGTCTTCTCAGGACGAGAGCTGCTTCACCGCTGTTGTTTTTTTAAAAATGGCGGTTCTGTGTTTCCGCTGTTGATCGTCGGTCACCGTAACCCCGCCCCCCCCTGCCCGTGACGTGCTCGGCTCTCAACTCTGGCCACCTCTGGCCCAGCAACGACTTGGTGCCTGAAACGGCCCCAGTTTTTGGAGTCCGGAGCCGCAGCTCCGGTGGTCGAAAAACAAAAAACCGGCGCCAAGTCGGGCGCCGGCTCCAACTCCGAACGGGCTCCACCCCGGTTGAAAAGGGGGTATAGAGACCCTCTGGTGCACAGGGAGGCAGAAGGAGAGGCCGAGGTAGAGGCAAAAGCAGAGGAACTCACAGAACAGGGCCAGGAAAACTACAATATGATCACGCATGTTATAGTTGTGGCAAAGTTGGCCATTACATCAACGACTGTTGCAGCAAAACAGGAGATGCATGGCTAACTGACTGCGCTCCTCCCCTACACATAGGGGTGTGGAAGCAAAACAATGACTCTCCAAAACCAGACAAAGACAGCTACAGAGAAGTTGAAGTAAATTCTGAAACAGCTTGTGAATTTCTCAAACTGTATGTGAAACTTGAAGTACAACTTAGCATTAATAGCAGACAATTGACATTTCTGTGTGATTCAGGAGTGACTTCCACTGCAGTAAAGATAAAACAACAAAGAAAAAATAACAAGAATTTCCAAAACTGAAACACGCAGGTGAAAGAGTGCTAGTTAGCAGTAACCTGCATACAGAACACTACATAGAACCATTGCAAATAATTGACCTGCAGACAGGGAAATCCTGTGTTGTAACAGTGTCCAGCATGTCCTGTTAACCTTTTAGGAAGAGATTTACTGGAGAAACTACAACTTGGGGTGATATCAACTCAAAAAGGCATGAAGGCCACAGAAACGGCATGCCAAAATGTCCTGTATGAACCAGGTCAGCCATACTATTGGTACAGTCTGGACCTATAAAACAAAGTATCAGGCAGTATTAATGCTGAATTACTTAAACTGGTACAAGATAGCACACCACAAGAAGATGTAATGCCTACTGATGAATTACATTGTACAATGTATTACAGAGGAGCACCTGGACCAGACGCAGAATGTGAAAAATGTTTTTCAAGCACATACATGGCACTGTACAGTTGTTTAGGGTTAAACCCAGCAACACTGTTGCCCACTACAGAAGATAGTGAACGTCATGACGTCATGAGCAGAGGTAAGAGCAGCTGTGTTACAAGACCTGATCTCACTGACGTGCCACTGCATGAGCTAGATTTAGAATTTTTCGTAGATGGCTCGTGCCTAAACAAACAGACGGCACTAATGTCACAGGTTATTCAGTAGTTACACATACTGAAGTGGTGGAAGCCAGACCACTTCCACGTCACCTGTCTGCACAGGCAGCAGAAATAATAGCGTTAACAATTGCATGTAAGTTAACTAAAGACAAAACTGTCACAATTTATACAGTCAGCCAATACGCATTTTCCACGATTACAACTTTGCAACTCAATGGAATAGAAAAGGAATGGTTACCTCTACAGGTAAACTTATGAATCACCAGCAACTAATCAAAGATCTTTTAGCAGCAGCTTAACTTCCAAAGAAAATAGCCATATGCAAATGCACAGCACACACATCTACTAAAGACCCAATCTTTAGAGGAAATGCCAAAGCAGATCACGCTGCTAAAAAACCTATTGAGAACACCAATTAACACCACAATCTTTAGACACTGACCTACTGAGAGACATGCAACAAAATGCTCTAAAGAAAAACACAAGTGGTATAACCATTGCAAACCTGATCAAACAAATCTTTTCAGATGATCAGAAGACAAAATTGTTCTCCCATTCTCTCTCCACACAAATGCAGCAATTTTGAGCCATAGCAGAGCCATGTCTCAACAGGAGGGATGGTGAGGCTGGTAGAACAACAGTTTAAGAGCTTTGGGTATTCAAATTACTCGAAAAAATTTTTGTGATCAAATACTTGATTCGTGCTAAAAATAACAGTAAAGGAGCCATAAGGCCTAAGAGAAGACAATTTTCGAAACCCAACATCCATTCTAACACCTATGCATGGATTGTATCAAACTGAATAAAAGGGAAGGTAAAAAATGGTGTCTTGTAATTATAGATCCATTCTCCAAATGGGTTAAAGCACACCCATGTACATCTCCAGATGCTATAATAGGAACAAAAATACTAGCAAGAGAAATGATATCCAGGTTTGGCATTCCAGAGAAATTATCCAGTGACAATAGAGCACGTTTTGTAAATGAAGTCATAACCAAGCTAGGACAATGTCTAAACATAGACTAAAAAAAAAAAACTGTGTGTACCATACACAGTCAGCTGGACTAGTGGAAAAGAAACAATGGCATATTAAAGTCCAAACTGAGGAAATGTTTGGAAGAAACAGGAAAGAGTTGGATTTATTGTTTACCACTAGCCCTACAAAGCATGAGAATCTTACCTACAGCAGAAGGCCTAGCTGTTAGAAATAGTATTTGGATGACCATACAAATTATCCCAATTTAAACTGTCCGATGACGTAGGAAAAGATGAAGAGATGACTTTAGCTGATTATATGAAAACCATTCTAACGAAAAGAGAAGTTGTCTCCTCTGTTTCTCCTCCCACAGAAATACCAAACGTTCCTACAGGCCCAGAAGTGAGACCAGGTGATTGGATCCTCCAAAAATGATTAGGAAGAAGTCTTGGTTGTCAAGGTGGGAAGGACCCTACCAGGTGTTGCTGGCCACCCCTACAGCCGTGAGAATCGCAGAAAGGTCAACCTGGGTCCATCTCTTGCACTGCAAAAAGGCACAAGTTGACCTCACAGATTCATAGAGTGAAGTCTGGGCTACAAAGGGAGCTGATAACAATAGGTGCAGCTGTCTCAAACTCAGTGAAGAAACCACAGCTCTTGAATCATTAGGAGTGACACTTGAGCCAACTGCTGCGCTGATAGGATGCCACCACCAGCAGATGAAGAGAAACAATAGGAGAGAAACCAAAGGAGATGGCAACAGTGTGAGTTGTACACATGTATGACAGTAGTTATCGGTCAGTATTTTAGTTATTGACATTACAGTTCCAAGGTAGTCACTCCATCTTTAAGAGACATGAGATAGACCATGTAGACGAACATGACAATTCGTGGTACCAGACAGCGCTTCAATTATCCAGACACCACACAAATCAGAGTTGCTATGTGTGTTCTAAACCTCATTCCACTCAGACCAGCCCCATTCTTATGCCATGGCTTGTTCAAATAAATACCACTTTAAGCGTTAAGCTGGAGGAGTCATGGGCCATAGGTACGGGAAACTGACACCGCAAGCACTTCTCTGTGTACAAAGACGCTGCATGAGGACCACTGACCTAAATTTTGGAAATTATACTAGTTGTCAGATCACACTTATGGCAGCCTGTGTGGAAAGCTCTTCATGCACACGAAAGCCAAGTAAATATTTGTTGTCCGGCAATATAATGTCGACATAGCTACCATTCTTATTAATGTTTAATCTAACTGCTCCTAATCTGAATGGCACAAAGATGACAGTATATGCACCTTCAGATTTCGGTTAGAGCTGTCCTACCAACATGGTCTGGGTGTGTGGTAGACGTAGCTACTTCTACCTACCTAAAGGTTGGTGTGGCCGCTGTCATCTAGTTTACCTGATCCCTGACATCCAAATTTACTCCAATCTGACATTTTGGCCTCATGCTAGTCATACACGGGTAAAGTAAGACTGAATTTATTCCGATACTAGGCTCACAACTGTTTTTTTCCCTGAGGTATGGCGTTGTAAATAATGCTCATGAAATCAACAAGTTGGTGACTCATGCTGCACGTGGGTCCCCGATGTGACTCAGAATTTGACTTCCCTCCACGATCATCTGAAAGGACTTATAGAACAGATTAAAAGGAGAGATTCTCATGGGGAAAAAGGCTGGGACTTGTGGAATTGGTTTAAGTCTAAATTTATCATCCCAGTGATAATTACATTGATTCTATTCTGTCTGTTCACCTCATCTATCTTTCTGTCTCAAAGCCATGATATCTAGAATCATCTATTTCACAGTATCACAATATACTCTCCTTCAAGAAGACAGGCATTCTGTGTACTCGTCAGACGAAGGACTATCAGATGGAGAAGACAAAGTGTAAATAGAATGTGAACCTTATATGATCTCTCTTATGAAAGCCTAGCGAAGTGTAAGAAAATGATAATGCCAGGGATGTACACACATCCAAAGCTATATATATTTTCAAGCTAATTCTGCTTCTACCTTACTTTACCCTATTTTGCCCAACATATAACCTATGCTTTTTTTATGCTTTCTCTCCCCTCCTGAGATGCTGACAAGTGAAACTTTGCTTTGACTTGAGAGATGACTCTAAGTATTTATTTGGAGAAGTCAGGACTCCACTGAAGAATTTTCCTGACAGTTTCCCACTGAGAGAGTGAAGTTACTGGGAACAGTGTTCTTATAGTGATATATGCAGGGTTATCACAACCCGAACTAAAGGTAGGTTGCCTATATTAAAGCAACATTTGTTTCTATTAACACCAGCAGATCAAGTTGGCTGTGTCAGACTAGTGTCCTGATTTAAAATAAATGACAACTCAACTCAAGTTTGCCCAATATCAAAGATAATGGAAGGCCTCACCTAATGCACAGTCAAGATGATCCAGAATGCAGCATGTCTCGTTTTCAAAGAGCCGAAAACAGCACGTAACTCCGCTGTTCAGATCACTTCACTGGCTTCCAGTTGCTGCCCGCATAAAATTCAAAACTCTGACGCTTGTATTAAAAACTACAATGCAAACAGCTCATTCCTACCTGAACTCTCTCATTCAGGTCTACACTCAGCTAACAAGAGGCTCCTGATACAACAACCCCAACACGGCCGGTCAATAGCTAGACTCTACTGTGGTTCTAGGGTGGTGAAACAAGTGACCAAACTCTGCAGAGTCCCTCTCAGTCTTTAAGAAAAGACTAAAAACCCAGCTCTTCACTGAACACCTTTGCACTAGACAGACGGCAAAAAGAAATAATAAAAAGTCCTATTACATCTGCACTGCCTGTAGACACCACGGTCCTATTATTACACTTGAACTTATTTTATGGCACTTATCCAGGTTGTTTTCTCCTGACTAGATCCTTGCTTGTGTTGTATCTACTCTCAGATGTACGTCGCTTTGGATAAAAGTGCCCGCTAAATGAAATTGTAAAATTGGAATGGTAACAGTGATCTACTTTAACTCAAGCAAGTTCTAATTTACTGCTGCAAAAATAGCTTAGAAAATTCAACAATTATCTTTCAACATGTTGTCAAATCAAAGCGTTTACAGCAAACATTACGTCATTGATTTTATAAATTTAAATGTTTGATGAATACGTGGTCAAACCATAGACTTACCAAAACGGTCCACTCGGCAATTTTATTCTTGATCAGTGAAAGGATGTCGCCTGTGTAAACAATTCCAGTTGAGAATAATCCCACTTCTTCTTCGTGAATCTCAGACACAGGCTCCATTGAGTCCATAGATCCTTATGGAACAAAGTATGCAGTTTGTGTGTGTTGTGGATGGACAACAATCAAAATCTTTCATTACAGTGAACAAGCAAAAATCATAATATAAAGACAGAACCAAACATGGCTGATTTATGGCTTTGATCGAAAAAAAACTTATAAAGCTTAATGTGTACTGGTTTGTTGACGGTAAGAATGACCTTTTGAAACCAAGAGTGCTGTTTTATTCTACCCAAATACCAAACTTCTCAATATAGTTAAGGAGGTATTAACAGGAATGCCAAAATTAAAGTGAGGTCTTGGTAAAAGACTTCATCAATGTTGTAAGCTCTTGTGATTGGAATCTGAAGCTAAGAAAAAACAATAACTGACATCCTCTGTTTTTCTTTGTGTTTCTATTTTGCAAATGAGGTTTCAAGCTCCAAATTTAAATGAGGGCCATGGAAAAAAAGGAACAAATCTAGAAGAAGGTGCATCAGTTATTATGTTTAGATTACCAACCTGAGGATGACTGCTCAACCTCAATACCAAGGCCCATGTCAAGGGGATGTTCCAGGTTGGATTGAGAGACCTTTGGCAACTCACGTGATGCACTGAAGCCTGGTTGATTGTCCTTATTTTTATTAAAGTGCCCGCCATCCTCCTCCACGCTGACGTCTAATCCAGTGGGTACCTCGTCCAAAACTATCCGCTCCTCAATCTCAGCTGGCCTTTCTTCATGCTCGGTTGCTATGAGGTTGTCATCACTCTTGGTTTCAGGAATGCTGTCAAATTTTTTTTCAACAATGGGACGGGTGTTCTCTTCAACATTTAATTCATGTTTATCTATAATGCAAAAATAGAAAATTAAACAAGCTGGTAATTAAGATGTCAAGGTTATTTTTCAGGTCTGTTTAAAAAAAGGAATGTATTTCTGGTAGGGGACTTTTGCTTTCTCTGTGAGGTGTGTATTTGTTAACAACTTGGATTTCCAGTTGGTCATGGTGGTCAGATTTGACCAACAGACAAGTGTGATCTCATGATTTGTCAGGAAGTGGTATTTGCCAGCATCTGTAAGGACTGCTGTGTACCATCAGGCACCAGAGTGAGTTGTAACAGTGACAAACCCTTGTTTACAGCCAAACTCAGCCAGTTATGGTTGGAGAAGGAAGAGGCGTTTAGGGACGGAGACAGAGACAGGTTTAAGGAAGCAGTTGGATAGTTCAACAACTAGTATCACCGACTTTGGCACAGGAGACTGGTAGTTCAAATCCCGGTCAGGGTGCAGTTGCCGAATGAGGCAACTGGTTCTTAATGCTGGCCCGCCTACCTACCTTGTGTTGCATCTATTCTCAGTCTGCTATATGAATATAATATATAATCTGAAATTGTAATTGAGGAACTCGCTTTAGCCAAACAACTGTACTCTTGAGACAGATCACCAAAAGCCACCCACTCCATTAATGACCTGAACAAGTTCTACTGTCGCTCTGAAAGACATTGTGGGAAAGTCCTGCACCCATCCCCAGTGACTTCAGTCACCAGTCACCCCACTTAATTAGGAGCCTGGGCCCATCCACAGCATCACACCACACAGACCCCCTCCATCCACCATCACCACAGAGACCCTCTCACCATCCTGGAGAGAGACATCAACAGACTCTTCAAGAGACAGAACCCTCACAAAGCAGTCAGATCGGATTTTGTGTCTCCATCTACCTTGAAGCACTGTGCTGATCAGCTGTCTTCAGTGTTTATCACTATCTTCACTTGCCATGCACCATCCTGCTTCAAGACCTCCATCATCATCCCCATTCCCCCCCCAAAAAAAACAAGGACCACTGGACTGAATGACTACAGACTCGTCACACTGACCTCTTTGGGCGATGAAGTCATTTGAGTGTCTTGTGTTATCCCATCTCAAATCCATCACTGACCCATTCCTGGACCCCCTGCATTTCGCCTACAGAGCCAACAGGTCTGTAGACAATGCTGCCAAAACAGCATATAATGCATTTGACAGTGATGACAGCTCTGTCAGAAAAATACAACCTCGGAAGGTAAACCTTTATTGGGGTAGTGGTGGCGCAACGGTTAAGCCTCTGGACTACAGATCAGAAGGTCAGCGGTTCAAGCCCTGATGCGGCCACTGTTGGGCCCTTGAGCAAGGCCCTTAACCCTTCCTGCTCCAGGGGCGCTGTACCGTGGCTGACCCGTCGCTCTCCCCCAATTGGGGAGAGATACGAAAATCAGAATTTCCCCTCGTGGGATTACTAAGGGATAATAAAATTTAAAAAATAAAAATAAATAAATAGCTATTAACTCAGTACTTCACCATCTGGACTCTGCAGGAACCTATACAGGATCCTTTTTGTCAATTTCAGCTCTGCTTTTAATATAATCATCCCAACTCTGCTGCAGGACAAGCTCTCCCAGCTGCACGTGCCTGACTCCACCTGCAGGTGGCTCACTGATTTCCTGTCTGACAGAAGGCAGCTGATGAAGCCGGACATGATCACCACAAGGCTTTCTCCCTTGCCCTTCTCCCTGTACATCAACTGCTACACCTTCAGTCAACAGTCTGTCAAGCTCCTGAAGTTCACACACAGGACCACCCTCATTGGACTCATCTCTGGTGGGGATAAGTCTGCCTATAGATGGGAGATTCCCCATCTAGTGACCAGGTGCAGGCAGAACAACTTGGAGCTCAACACCCGAAAGACAGTGGAGATGAATGTCAACTTCAGGAAGGACCCAACCCCACTTGGCCCTATCACCCTGTGTGACTCCCAAGTGAGCACTGTGGAGCACTGCCGCTTCCTGGGCACCATCATCACCCAGGACCTCAAGTTGCACCTGAACATCAGCTTCCCCATCAAGAAGGCTCAGCAGAGGATGTACTTCATGAGCCTTTATGCAGACAAGAAACTCAAATTTAAAAAGAAAAAAATCGAACCCACCTTGCTCAAAATCTGAAGATTTTTCTGTTGCTAATGGCGTACTGTCACTGGCTGTTGAATACTTTTGTCGTAAACTGAAAGCAAGCTCCTGAAAGTCATCCAGTATTTCAGTTTCCTCATCCAAAACACTTGTGTCCATATGGTCATTATAGTTGCGCTTTGTGTCCCGGCTGTCCAGCATCTTCTCAATCTCATCCAAGATAGCATTCTCTGAGGCTTCAAAGATAGCCTCAAGCACATTTTCAATGTCCTGTGCTGTCCCTGTGTGTGTCAGACGATTCGCCTGAAACTCTGTGTCCAGATCAGAAAACATGGCCTCCAATTTAAAGAGATTTTTCAAACCCAGAAGCTTTTGGAACCGCTCCATGTTCTCCTCTATGAAGTGGTCTCTCAGCAGACTCAGTCTCATTATGTTATCACTGTATTCTGGCTCTGGAGTTGGCACAGGGGGTAGACTTGTTTCAGGTGAAGTGTCTGACAGTGAGAAAGAAAGTGCATTTTCATCTTCAAGTAATTCTTCTCTCTCTTCCATCTCGGCATCCTTTTCATCTTCTCTTTTCCCTGTATGTGGTTCCTCAAAGGCCTCTGGTTCCTCAATAGGTAATTCTGCTTGACTGTTATTACTTTCTGAATAAGTCATTGATTGTTTGTGTATATCATCTGGCAGGCTGTCATCTGCTATACTTTCACCATCTTTGACCTCTGAAGAATCTGACTGCCTCTCTTCAGTGAGCAGGTCCTGATCTTTTGTATTTACAGTAATGGCCAGCTCTTGATCTGTCATTGTTTTGCTTTCATCTAATGCATTGTCTAAATCCTGCTCAACCCTACCGTACTCTGTATTTGCATTGTCCTCTTTGACCTCTGAATGCTTCGACATCCCCTCTCCCATGTCCTCAGTGGGTTCCTGTGTTGTTTCACTATCAGAAGTTCCAGATTCGTGGCTGCCTAAAATGTCCTGTGGTATTGGATCTGCTGATGGTACACTCATTTCATTTTCTTCATGGTGTATCAGATCATCGGTTAGTTCTAATGTTTCATCCCCAGCCTCCTCATGCCCCATCACTTCTCCATCATTCTCATCATCATGGTCAAACAACAGTTTGTCAGAGAGACTGGAAGTTTTTTCAACATCTGTCTGTACAGAGCCAGGATGAGAAGGATCTTCTTGCTGATCTTCTGGCTGGATGTTCTTAAACTCTTTTTGGAATTCTTTTGGTAGTGGCTCTCTCTTTGCTTCCTCAAAACTCCAAGGAACTTCTGCAGGAAAGTCTTCTTCATGATCCTCCTCGTCCTCATCATTGCCCTCTTCCTCTACACTCAAAGCTTGTGCTGTCATCTCTCCCCCAGTGACAACTGAAAATACGGTATCTCCAAGTGATGACCATATGGTCTTCTCCTCCGACATCTTTGACATATCATCTTGTGTTGTTGGCGGACTTTCCATTTTTTTAAGAGAATCAGTTTCCAGACTGTTCACGGTTTCTTCAGAGAAGGACAGCAG
The DNA here is from genome assembly GCA_027123335.1 of Amphiprion clarkii. Lineage (NCBI taxonomy): Eukaryota > Metazoa > Chordata > Actinopteri > Pomacentridae > Amphiprion > Amphiprion clarkii. The sequence goes on from CM049579.1 coordinate 20,000,214, forward strand.
AGGAGTTTCCTCTTCAACATCAACAACATCTTTGGGAGGATTTTCCAAATCTTCATTGTCATCATCCTCATATGAGGTAACTTTCTTTGTGATTTCTTCTTCAGTGACGACAGCATCAAAAGTTGTTCCAAGGGTTGTTTTCACCTCAGGAATTTGCACTCCTTCAGAAACTGATTCATTTTCAGAAACAAAATCATAATTAGGCATAGATTCCACTTCAGACTTTGTAGGTGTATCTTTGGTATCATTCATTTCTGATACAGTTTCAAGAACAGACAATAGCCCATGTTTTTGCTCAACTTCTTCTGTAGCTCGTTCAGTAGCATCAGGTATAGCTGCTGTATGGGACTCATCATCAACTTCATTAAGATCCTCTGAGCTATCATGATCCTCAGTTGGTTTTTCACTTGGAGATGCTTCTTCCTCTGATGGCTGTGTTGTTTTCTGTGCGCCCTCTGCCCCTTGGATTTGGCCAGGCATTTCAGTATTCTCACTATCATTCTTCTCCACTGACATGCTTAAGAGCAAATCTACATTGTAATTGTCAAACTTGTCATATCCAGTGTCAAAACAGACAAAATCTGTTTCCTGAGAAAAAGTAAAAAAAAAAAAAAAGAAAATTAAAAATGGCATGTCAGTCACATTTCTATATGCTGGTAGTTCACATTTCCAAATTTTTCAGGTAATCTATCATTTTTTTTATACCTCTGCTGGAACTTCAAGTTCTTTGTCAGTATAAAGGTGGTTGACAGCAAGAAGGTCCTTTGGGAAATAGCCAAAGTGACTTCCAACCTACAGACAAGACAACACATAGAGGATTATAACTAAATAAGCAAATCTATGTAGATGAAATCCAGTCGTGAACAAATGTTTACGATAGTGTACTTACACTTCCAGCCCAAATGTCAGCCCTTCTTCCTGACAGTTTGTAGTATACGTAGATAGTTTCAGATTTCTTGAATGACAGGAACCGACAGTCAGGTCCAGAGAAATCTGTCACAGCTTTCCCCCGACATAGAAGCACTGGAAAAACAAGACAAACATTTTGTATTGTGTTATTAATGTCAATTTTCAAACAGTGCCCATTTCATGCATGCAAAACAGGCCGTAGCTTTTCAGAGGTGCATTCATACAACCCCAAATTTAAATTTTTATTGTCAGTTATTTTCTTGATTATTTGGAAATGACTTTATTTCATATATTTTCAGAGAATATCAAAATGCTCATCATAACTTCCCTGAAACCAGTAGTTTTGGCCAATTTTTTCACAATAAAACTTAACCGGTTGTTTCATAAAATTAGACTTATTTTTGTATAGTTTTGTGTCCATGAACTCTTACAGTATACTGTCCCTTTGACAAGAGAACAAGATAAAATCTAACTATCCAGTATATGTGATATGCCACTGGTGGCTCAACCTAAAATCCTACAGTGGTAGTCCCACTTTAGGTCTCAAGTTTATTTGCAACTCGAATGTTTTCCACAACTGTACCTTTCTCGCCAACTGTGCAGCTTAGTTTTATGTGTTAATGTAATCTTTACTGTTTTATGAGACCAAACTTGCTTTGTTGATAAGAAGTCATCAATAAAATGACTTCTTATCATATAAGCAACAGTCCTCTCAAGTTTGCCCTGGGTTTTCTTAAATCTAGAAATTCCCACTAGAGTGTAAAGATGTGTTACACCCTATGTGTTGATAAGAGTTAATTCTGTATCACTGTCTAATATTACATTTACATTTGCTAAGCTAGTAATCCTTACGCAGTGTTTGTCTGAAGCGACGTTGAAAACGGAGTGAGATAAAGGTTAACAATCAAGCTAATGTGGTTCATAGTTCAGAGCATGCATGGCTTGTAGTTTAATAAACAAACTTATGTTCATCCCATTAATAACAGACTAAGTCTGTCGTTGCATAGTTAGCTGCTAACATTAGCTTCCACTATCAACCCATTAAAGCAGGCCGGAGCTGCCAGGCAACCGGCCAACGCAGGCTGCATCTCAACGAATAGCCCAACTAAGCTAATGACAATATTAACATTAGCTCACGTTCACTGAGCATCACACAGCTAAACAGCATCAGGACAAAAGAGAATAAAGGTCGCAAATATCGACTGGCAACAGGTCAAGAGATAAGGCACAGTTTATGGCTAACTGTAGTATCGGGATGATCCCTGCAGTCCTCCTGAGAGCTAGTAGTTCCAAGTCAGCAAACTTACTGCTGCACTCCTCGTCGGCGCATCTTTTAAAGTCTGAGAACCTTTTCTCAAAGGCTGCAGTTGAAATAAAGTTAAATAAAAGTAATAAAAGGCCTTGCCGGTAGAAGTGTATTGCTGCCATGCTGGCAGTTTTGTTGACTAGCTTTACTCTGCTGCTGGAGCATGAGCACTGGGCAGCAGGAGCCGACACGTCAGCAGAACAGATCCGGCTGGGTGTAGCACGTCCAGCTCCTCACAGCAGGAATCTCACTGCCTCCACTGGCTGAGGGAAATAGCTTCAAGCAGAAGCAGGGACAAGAGAGACGGACTTGTCTGTGAAATTTAATCTAGAATCAGCTCGAGGAACTTTCCTCAGATTTCACGGACTAACACAATTCCACTGTGTTCTTTTATGGTTTCAATGTATTCAGTATTAATCTACAATGTATAAAATAACTAAATAAAAAACATTGAATGAAGAGATGTAGCGGTTGGATATACACTATCGTTCAAAAGTTTGGGGTCGCTTAGAAATGTCCTTATTTTTGAAAGAAATACAGTTTTTTTCAATGAAGATAACATTAAATGAATCAGAAATACAGTCTAGACATTGTTAATGTGGTAAATGACTATTCTAGGTGGAAATGGCTGATTTTTAATGGAATATGTATATATTACGACATACACACGTGGACAAAATTGTTGGTACCCCTCGGTTAATGAAAGAAAACCCCACAATGGTCACAGAAATAACTTGAATCTGACAAACTGATCTAACTTGAACCCTGATGAACCCTTTTCACAGCAAATACTTTGATTTGCCTCAGTCGTTCAGTCCCAAGAAGCCATGACTGTACAACACCTGCACAAAATAAGGAAATCCTCAGAGTGGATTGCAGCCATCATTATCACACAAATGCTGTCCCAATTAAAATCACTGTTAGTACACAGCATTGCTAAATTGTTGCTCAAATCCTCATATCCTCATTTGTTTGATATACTAGACAAAAATATAAATGCTGCAGGTAATATCTTTCTTAAATCCAGTCCATTCTTTCAAACATAGGGGACTAAGTGTTTGTTATTCCAAAACACAAAATCTCTACAAAAGAGTGGGTGTCATAAAGCATCCAAATATGACTATATGGTGAAATGTATTATTTGATGATTTATGAAAGTTTATTAGGAAATGGTTAGGAATTCATTAAACCTCCTAACAAGAAACTGGAAATGTATGCTTAAGAAACTACTGTGAGATTAATATCCATCATTAGACATTGTTTTTAAAGGCATTGTATTTGAGGAGATAAAGGGGAAGGTAGTGGTCAAGGGTGTATAAGGTTTTAAAAGCAATAAATACCATACAGAGTTTTGGTAAAGGGAACTGACAAAAATTACAGTCCCCATAAGAGGTCTTTAATGGATGAATCCACTACACATTTATAAGGGAAACTGATAGGGTGCTGTGATTTTACAGTCCATGTAAAGTTACGGGGAAACTGTAATGACAATGGAATGGTTAGGAACAGTTCATGGGATTAAATATCTAGTTTTTCAGAACAATATTGTCGCACAAGATTTAGTATCCAAAAAGGCATAGAATTGGTTGTTGTTCTCTCTTTAATGTCAGGTTGATTGATGGAGGTTTGCTCATTGGGAGTTGTTAGAAAGACAATTGTAGGAAATGATGACTATCTTGTAGCGGCTGAAGAAGGTTTAGAGGAAAACAATAAAGGAGGACTGCAAAAAAGGGGATTTTCAGTGGTGCTGATTTGGAGAAATTTGGAGATATTGGTAATGAAAAAATGCACAAAATTGATATTAGTGAAGATGTTGATCATTTAAATGTTCTGTTTGACAACCACCTCATTCGGATACCAGAGCAAACAGCTCAACAGAAATACAATAAACATTATACAGATTGAAAATAATAGGTTTTATGGGTAATGAGTAGTATTTTGATGGGTATCAGCACATACTGACATTACATTAACTAAATTCAATTAAGTTACACTTCTACAAAAAACTTCTACAAAAAGAACACAAGAAATTAGTGTTATCAGATCATATTTCAGTATGAGCTGCCTAATTTGATTAATAGGATATACTCTGTTTTTTTTATGTTGTCAATACTGGACATTCCTAACCACACTCCACAGCAGTTGGGGGCGGTAATGCACCAATTGGATGATGACGAAGAACTGCAGCAGCAAAAGAGGAAGGAACAGAAGAATACGAGGCAGAAGAAGTGCCAAGGTAGTCACTTTAAAGTTTGCTCGCTTACACAGGTTAGCTGCTAATTTAGCATCGCACACTGTTGGTTTTCATTAGCAACATGTGCGCAAGCTTTACTGCTGGAAGGTAAGTTAGGACCTGAGCTCACTTTGTTTTACAGGAGAAGAAGCATGCCCTGTTTAAATTAGAAATATCTCACCTTGATACGGCTGATACAAGAAGTGTTGCTTTGTTGGTGTATATTTATTCACTCCTAAGCTAGTGAATTAGCACCAAAACTCTCTTTTTACAACTGAGTTTTGGTTAGTTAGCTGGTTAGCTGACCTATTCCTTTCTCTTTACCACCGAGTTGCACGAGCGTGTGTTTTATTGTTGTTTTTCCTTGTAAAGCACAATACTTTTCCATACAGTAAGTAAAGCTTTGGGCTATGTGAATGCATATTTCGACTCTATATTAATATCACCTTAATTTGCACTGCATGGTTTGACTTTATTTTTTGGCTACTATTTTTGCCTTTTGGGTATCCTGCTTTTGATCTGTCTCTGAGAGCACTTTGTAAACCCTTAAAAAAATATTTTATTTTATATATATATATATATGTGTGTGTGTGTGTGTGTGTGTGTGTGTGTGTGTGTGTGTGTATGTATGTATGTATGTGTGTGTATAAACAAGTAAAAGTATTAAAATATACCTTAAAGAGGAATGAAATACAGAATAATTTTCATCAGTTAACTTTATAGGAAGTACAATACACTGAAAAAAAAAACTAAATGGGTGACCACCATTTGCCTTACACACGGACAAAATTGTTGGTACCCCTCGGTTGATGAAAGAAAGACCCACAATGGTCACAGAAATAATTTGAATCTGACAAAAGTAATAATAAATAAAAATTCTATGAAAATGAAGCAATGAAAATCAGACATTGCTTTTGAACCGTGGTTTAACAGAATTATTTAAAAAAAATACACTCATGAAACAGGCCTGGACAAAAATGATGGTACCCTTAACTTAATATTTTGTTGCACAACCTTTTGAAGCAACCACTGCAGTCAAATGATTTCTGTAACTGTCAATGAGACTTCTGCACCTCTCAGCAGATATTTTGGCCACTCCTCATGAGCAGACTGCTCCAGTTGTCTCAGGTTTGAAGGGTGCCTCCTCCAGACGGCATGTTTCAGCTCCTTCCACAGATGTTGAATAGGATTTAGACCAGGGCTCATAGAAGGCCACTTCAGAATAGTTCAATGTTTTCCTCTTAGCCATTCTTGGCTGTTTTTAGCTGTGTGTTTTGAGTCATTATCCTGTTGCAAGACCCATGACCTGCGACTGAGACCAAGCTTTCTGACACTGGGCAGCACATTTCTCTCTGAAATACCTTGATAGTCATGAGATTTCATTGTACCCTGCACAGATTCAAGACACCCTGTGCCAGATGCAGCAAAGCAGCCCCAGAACATAACAGAACCTCCTCCATGTTTCACAGTAGGGACAGTGTTCTTTTCTTGATATGCTTCATTTTTGTGTCTGTGAACATAGAGCTGATGTGCCTTGCCAAAAAGTTACAGTTTTGTCTCGTCTGTCCATAGGAAATTCTCCCAGAAGCTTTGTGGCTTGTCAACATACAGTTTGGCAAATTCCAGTCTGGCTTTTTTATGATTTGTTGTCAATAGTGGTGTCCTCCTTGGTCGTCTCCCATGAAGTCCACTTTGGCTCAAACGATGACGGATGGTGCGATCTGACACTG